>CM029536.1:20062623-21262623 GCA_017141395.1 Laodelphax striatellus | reverse complement strand
TACCAGCCTTCTTCATCTTTCAAAAATGAAGTAAAATTTTAATGCCAGTATACTACAGCGACCAAATAATACATAATGTATACGACCAAATACTAAAAAAAATACTTTGCATTATGTGGTCGCAAATATTCTTCATTATTCTCTGTATTGTTCTCTTCATTATTCTTTCTACAGAAGTTCTACACTTTTACAGTTCAAGTTCTTCTGCAGAACTTCTAAGTTCTACAGTAGTTTTTTCTGTTCAACATTTTCTTTATTGCACAATCTGCGCCTTCTCTATTTATTATCTACTTACATTTTTTATTTTCTATTAATTGATCAAATAAATCAGTGAAGAATTCTCAGCGACCACATAATACATTATGTGGTCGCTGAGAATTCTATTCTAATCTTAATTAATTTGATTTGGATTACTGTTTCTATAATTAATCTTCATTTCTTCTTATTATGATTTTTTCAGTTTAACATTTCTTTATTGCGCAATCTGTCTACTCTATTTTGTCAACAATAATTGACTTCCATATCCTCCACAATAATTAAATATTAGGATTTATTATCAAATAACTTAATATTTAGGAAAATAATTTAAAAGAATTCAGTTGCATCATAAAAGTTCGAATCCTTTGTGTATATTTTGGATTGTAATATACACGGTATTTATTGGAGAATAGTTAGTTAATAAATATTTTTTCATTATAATTTTGAATTTAATTTATAAATGCTATTCACTGGCGACGTTGCCAGCCACCATTTCACACGTAGCCAAACTACCGTACAGATAATTAAATTATTCACCATTTCTATGAATCTTTGAGTGTCACATATTCAATATCGACAATATTTATAATTAAAATTTCAATTTAAAATACGGACCGAATAACGGATATTATACAGCATATGATAATCAGGACAGCATTGATCCAGTAGAAAGGTATGGATATTTATCGGAAAATGAGAATAAATTGATATGAATAAGCTTTGCATCCGATTTATTAGCTATTCATGCATGTAGAATGTTGAATAGCCAATATTCGGGCAGGAAATTTCGATACTTTGGCTGACAACAAAGGCACTCTGCGACGCGAGTGATAACCTAATTAAAGCCGGTCAATATTCATACAAAAGCATCGCCACGAAAGCTCACATGTGAGCATATGAGACGAGGTCAAGAAACTAAAATAATCACAATTAAGTGTCTCAATCAAAAGACTGATAGTATAATGCAGAATAAAAATAGACTCTAGAAAGATTTACCCACTGCAATGTTTAAAATTTATTAGTCTTCACTAAAAATGACGCATGACCAGTGGCGGATCTAGAAATGGATTTTGGGGGGGGCTTAGAACCGATGACCGGGGGGGGGGGGTAGTTGATTATTATTAGAATGATATTCTTATGATAGGTCTGGCTTTTACTGATTCTAAACATAAACTGCACTTAATATCGCATGAAATAGTATTGTATTGCCAAATCTAATGCCTCGTTGAAATTTCAATCAGACATATAAACACTTTAAAAATAATAATAAACAAGAAATCGTACATTATAACCATTTTATAACAAAAAATTAACATTTTTGGAAGTTATCTTTATGTACAAAATATTATTGCATATTATGTTCATTAGTTCTTCTTGAACCGAGAACCATTTTCTCCATCAATGCATCTCAAGCGATTTCTTGCAATTTCACTCGATTTTTTGCTATTCCACATGATTACCGCGAGAATTAGCAAGAAATGCTTATGATGTAATGAACTTTGAAGAGCTATATCTCGCAAACTGTTGGGCCGCCTTTAACAGTAATCCTGGTATGAAACTGGGTCTTATTTAAATTGATTTTTAAATGATATTAGGTGCTGTTATGAAAAAGTTATGCTTCAGGGTTAAAATTGTCTACATGTAAAAAAATTAAGCCATTTCATAGAGGTTTTTGGCGGGATAGAAGATTGCCGGGATCGAATAATTGGATTCAATGCTCCACGATCATACAACATAAAAAAAAACCGGGCTACCCCATTTCATGCAAATTAAACCCTACTTTTGATGACAATTTCACTGGCTTATATCACATTTGAAGACGTAGAAGTAATGGTGGAATTCGGTCATTCTTGCTAATGAATATTTATATTAAGAGCTTAAAAACTAATTCATAAATAATATATTATAATATATATAATTTATAAATATTATATTATATAATATTTGTATGAATTTTACATTCTCATAAAAAAATTCCAGGCGTTTTGGGGGGGGCTTCAGCCCCAAAGCCCCCCCCGTAGATCCGCCACTGCGCATGACTACGCTACTGTACTGCTAATAACTTTTTAGTACCGCTATAATTATAAACCATTTTCATACACACATTACATCAGTAATTGTAAATTGTAGGTACCTACCTCGTTTGTTAATTAATGATCTTTTAGAAAAATATCTCTTTCATAATTCATTGGAAAAACGCTTGATTTGAACTTTGAAGTGAAACATTATTTATAAAATGTGCATTATATTAAGGTTTACAAACTATAGATAGATATTACGATCAGGCAGGCTATAATTATAATAATTTATTCTATTATTGTACTGTATTGATAGATTCTATAACTTAAAAGAAAAGTAATAATACTGACTTGATTTGGTTGCTTTAATTTGTATTCAATGAAAGTTAATTGAAATTAATTCCCATTCCATTTGTGAAATAGAGCGGGTTACTTCACCTTGGAAAGTAAGTTACCTGTTACACTGAGCAATGTCTAATTTTAACATTTCCATTCACTGGTACAGCAAAGCTGTAAACAAGATCTGTTTAGATATTCTAAGCCAAAGACACCAGGAAACAATAAAAATAGAATGCAGAGAATAGTATTTGACCATTAGATCAATAGAAGATAAGAAGATACAGCACAGAGAATGGATTGAGTTAGAAACTGTGAGAATATTTTTTGACAGATGTCTTTACAAATTAAGATTAATTATTATTCTTTAGTGGAATTCTTGATTCTATTTTCACCAACCCAAGCGCTAGTAAACATTCCATCAATATATAATGTAGTATCAATAATTATATTAAGTATATAAAATTGTAGTAGGAAATTTTATATTAGTTCCTTACAATAGCGTGACCTAAAATTAAATATAGAAGGTAACTTGCAGTAAGTTATATCCATTTAATTTGACGGATATCGAATAACTTTTATTTTTCATTTATGTGGTAACGGGTGATGTTCTAATGAATTTTTTACACATAAATACTGTATATAACTCATGTAAAAAACATATTTAAAAAAGAAATCAACAGAATATCACCCGTTAACGTAGAAATTTTAAATGAAATTTATTCGACGTCCGCCAATTTAAATGAATATTACTATACCTACTGTAACAATGGTCATGCACTGCTTGTAAGTTTTGGGATTTAAATAACATTGTAGTACAGTAGTATAGTGGAGTAACGAAATCCTCATGAATCCTCAAGAAGTCAAGAGAGGGTTTAGCACATGTAGCATCCAACGAGAAATACAACGAATACCATTTTTCTGCTACCTCCTACAACAACACCCGAAAACTGAGAAGGGTAAGTGGAATTTCGCTTACATAGAAGACAATAAGCTATTCATAGGAATTAACTATTATATATTATATAGTGATATTCATTTAACTTGGCGGATGGTATTACATAGACAGATATTATTTTTTGCCATCACACTCTATGGTCATCAGCAACGTTAAGAAATAATATCTCTCTATCTATCTATCTAATGCCATTCGCCAAGTTGAATGAATATCACCATATGTGCCAGATAATAGCAGTAATACAGAAAGCATTCATAGGTCTATTAAAAATAATATCAATCATCGTCTATGCAAGAAAAGGAATAAATTTTTTTGTCATTGTCAAGGTATATATTACAGTATTTGATTCATAAAAATTGGAAATTGTAAGACCAATCTGATAAGCGTTGATAATAAATTGTGTTGGAAATCAATTCTTTTTTACTGATAAAGTTACAATGATTTCAATAAATTTTCAGTTAGAAAACAAACATAATTCACATTACAGTTACGATCGTTTTATTCTGTTGTTGGACTTCATCAGACTTGAACTAAATAAATAGAATATCTAGTCTAGTTAGAATAAAGACAAGTACTCACCTATTATTTCACTTTCCAAAAAGATTAGCACGTGCTCGTATACGAAAACAACACTTGGAAGTGAACTACACTGACTAACACAAGTTCTCCCTCCGACCGACAAGTCGCGACTGGTCTTGCCGTCTCGCCTCTTGCTCATGCGGCGTTTCGGTGTGGTAGGGATGAGACTAGATCGCTGAATTTCACTAGCGCTACAAGCGGCGAACACACGAACTAATTTGGTACAGCGATTCACCGTGTGTACTGTATTGTGTTGAGAGAAATACATAGAGCTATTTCTGTATAACTGAAGCAGTGGCGAGCGGTCAGATGAAGCAAGTGAAGCACTGCTTCGGTAATGAAAATCCAATAAATTCTTATTTTAATAATATTTATCAAAATAGTAAGAATCAATAACTTTATAAATTATCGGAAATTATTTTGTTATAATCAAATCAGAGAGTATCAATTCTCAACTATTTAGAGGGTTTATGCCTCGCTACATTGCATTGGTGACATGCAAATGTGAGCCCAGCCGCCTTTGAGTCTGCAAATTCCGCTCCCAGTCGATCAGACTCCAACAGAAGCATAGTTGAGAATGCTTCACCTATAGTGGTTGCGCGCGCAGCCAATATATGTAGCGATGGTTGAGGGGAATGGGTGTGGGAATGGGAGGAGAATCATCAAATTAGGCTGTGGGAGAAGCTAGCTTCTGCTGACCACGAAGATAACCGATCTTTACCGAACGTCATTTCAAATTTTTAATATTGCCAACCTTACAAGTCAACAAATATATGGAACAAATAAATCACAATGGGAAGATTGACATCACCAAAGACAATTAGAATACTATGGTCTCTAATACTTAAAAGTTGATTAATTTTAATTAATTAATATTGATAAATTAATTTTTATAAAATCAATATTTTAAAAATAATTAATTTCTAATACTCAATAGTTTCCTATCGTCTTTGACATCACTGATATTTTTGTTGACTCTGCTTTGCGTTGGATATTATTTTATTTATTATATTATATTTTATTATGTTTCATTATATTATATTTCATTATATTGTATTATATTATATTTCATTATATTATATTATTTTCCGTCAAGTAAAAAACACTGCTCTATTTGCATTGTTGAACAACAATTCACACACAGTAACACTTGAATGGTTCAGTACGGGATTTCCGTTGAATGTGAACTTTCGTGAATGTGAGCGTTTTTATATCGGGTATAGAAATAATGCAATAATTTGGTGTGTTGGTGTTAACTTGAATAACTGTTATGGCTTCTTGTAGAGAAGTACAGTATATCCTAAGTAAGTTGAATTAGAAATCAATGGTATAAGTAGGGTATATTTTAAGTACCTGGTAGGCCTATAATTGAAATCAACAAAAACCTACCAGATCTCTTCATATAGGGAAATGAATCCCCCCCCCCCCTTCATATATCGAGCCAACTTCTGCTTCACTAACTTTTCACAGCACCGCTCGCCACTGAACTGAAGTATCTATTTAGATATTATAGTATGTTCAAGTTTTGGTGTCACAGTGGTCTCTTGTCTTGTCCTATAGACTGGTCTGGTGATCCAGACGCTAGAGCTAGACTGTTTGACGACTACTGAAGAAAGAAAACATCATTATACAATCACATTATATACAATAATACAATCACCGATCGCCGTAAACAAGAGACGTTTCACTGAACGCATTGATGATGAGCATATTCATACAAAAATACAGCATTGTCTTATGGAAAAAGTGGAAAAAATGAAAACGATTGAATAAATAAAATTTCACAATAGCATAATATAAAACGTTCTCAATCAATTTGTAACATTAAATTAAAAAAATTGTAAATTGTGTAAAAGTCATTCAAAAATTTAACCTCTATACTCTGTTCACGGAGTCGAGAGACGGCCAAAACAAGCTGTTTGCTTTTGTGTGCGTGAAGAAGCAATGACACAGCTGATTTCGATGAATTTTCTGTCCAATTCCAATTCACAATATAGCAGAATCCAATTCAACTTGTCAGAAGTCAGCTGTTTCAAAGAGCAATATCACAATACTTAACCTACAAATGCTGAATCTCGCAGATTATTGAAAAGGTCTTTTAAAAAGTTATTCTATGAAAGGTCTTCTTCAAAAAGGTCTTTTAAAGACTTTAAAGGTCTTTAAGACTTTCAAGCCTTTTGATTATTGTGTCGAAATCACTATTTAATTATTACTGGATCAGCTGAGTTATGACATGTTAATTGAATCCTGCTATACGTTCATTCAATGTCAGACTGGAATCACGTACAGCAGGATCCAATTCAACTTGTCAGAAATCAGCTGTTTCAAAGAGCAATATCACAATACTTAACCTACAAATGCTGAATCTCGCAGATTATTGAAAAGGTCTTTTAAAAAGTTATTCTTTGAAAGGTCTTCTTTAAAAAGGTCTTTTAAAGACTTTAAAGGTTCTTTAGACTTTCAAGCCTTTTGATTGTTGTGTCGAAATCACTGTTTAATTATTACTGGATCAGCTGATTTATGACAAGTTAATTGGCTCCTGCTATACTGCAGATAATAATGCAGTAACATTATTTCAGTAGTTCTATTGTGAATCGGTCTACTCCTAGCTAGACTCTCGCACGCACAGGTTTATTTACATCGTCTCTCCTTTCCCTGAACAGACTATAGAAGAGATTACTCTTTTTACCACATAGTCTTCTATTATTCTATAAATTCCATTTCACATTTCAGAACCATGAGAAGTGAATGATCTGAAAGTAAAAGCTAGACAACCTCCAAATAACTGACGACAGAATCTAATTCAATTTCAGTTCTTCTGTCACTAGAATCCAAATATCATTTCAGCATCAAACTGGCCCACAAATCAACCAACAACATGAAACCACAGAAAAGGAGAGGATAATTGAATTCTCTGAATTATCTCTGATGAAACAATTCAAATAGAAACAAACAAAAGCACAAGATGATAATTTGAGTGCCATTCTGATTGGATCGTAGATATCACAGCAGCGATGGACACAGATGTTTACTGATGACGAAGGAATTATTATTAGAACAGGCTTCGGGGTCCATGCGGAATAACACGACAGGTATTTTGAATATAATACCGGCTGACGGAATTCCGAGACATACCTGCTGAAGATACGTGATCGCACCTGTCAGAGGTACATCCTTAGCATTATTCTCACACTGCACTCTTTCTCACTCCCTCGCATTCTTCACTTGTTCTCTCTTGCTTTCCTGGACGTTCTACTATATAGATATAGAAACTATACTATCCTGGACGTCCTTCTCACCTGAAAGTGACCCTTCCGTTCCCTGAAAAGGGTCAGTATCTCACCGCGCTGGCGTATGAAGAAAGGAATATTCAGTTTCAGAATCTTGTCTGCATTCCTCTCTCCTCATACCCCCTCCCCAGCACCAACAACATTCCAAGGCTTCCGCCAGCTTACCACCATTCATAAATACCTCAGCCATATTTGTGAATCTCCTGACAGATAGTTTTAGCTATGAGAGCGTTGAATCAACTTTTCACATGGGTTTTCATCAAGGTGTAGGCTATGAAATATTTTTTTCATTTTTAGTAAAATGAGAATTCAAACAAAAAGCTGTAGAATACCAGGAGTTTATGAGAGTACATAAATAGGCCTCAAGCCTCAATATGTAAACTCATCTCATAACATAATAAATACAACTCTGTGCAGGGAGAGGCGATTCTATTCCCTAAGAATTGTATTTATTAAGAATTATAAGATAGAATTTACTAAGAATTTATAAGATAGAATAGTCTTTGTTGAGTTTGGTACAGGTGTGTAGATGATTGACAGAGTTTAGAAAAATTTAAACTTAATCTCAGTGAGTTTACTTATTCAATAAGTAGAAAATATAAATGATTCTTCAACAGATAAACACCATAAACAATTAATTGTTTAATATGAAAATATGGTATTGAAAACATCGCGATAACTTAAAAGAACTTAAATTTGAATTTGGACTGAATTTGTATCAAGTAGCCTAAAGTACAAGACCTCATAATAATGCCCAATATTAGATATAGCAATATCTCAAAATATAATAATATTAATATAACACTACAACTAATACGTCAGTACAATAATTTAAAGTTACTATGTTACTAATTCAAAACAATTTTATAATCACACAGATAAACTAGGAAGACATAAAATAGAGATGAATAGTAACAGGTCAAATAAAATATTTCATGACACGCACATTAACCGTAACGAAATAGAGGATAAGAAAAAAATGAGATAAAGGAGGAGTGTATTATTGGACGGGTGTTTTTTCAAGTAGGGGGTGAATAAAATACGATTATTTCGATGCCATAAAAACAGATACGGTCATTTTCTGAAGCCTTGCGGGTGTTATTTCCTATTTTTTATCTATGTTACCAAACAGTTTGACACGAGTAGTTTATAGTATATCTGAGATAATATACAGCTATACTAATACGTATAAGCCCGAAAATAATGCACAAAACTACGGATGAGGATTGGATAAAGGAGGGGGAAGGAATAAAAGAAAGAGGGGAAATATGAAGGAGAAATGAGACAGATGGTGAAGCTGTAAAAGAAGGGTGGAAAGGTTCGAAAAGGACCGAAAGGTTAACCTATTGGAATTACACCCTCAAGCCAAGGGGTTGATGAACGAAAACGTTCAGGAATTGTATATAATTTAGATGTTGAACGCCTTTTTCTACACTATAATAGCGTTTCCACAATTTCATTTATTTGCCTCAATGCACTATCAATATGGTGCAGTAGCTTTCTCGATTTGAGTTTCTATTCCAATATAGTTTATCCAATACCAGCACCTTTTTCTGCCTAATATTTCTTTGCTGAAATTTGTAAATGGCAGACGCGGATCGTGGAGTAGTTTTGAGGGGGGGATTAGAAAGTTGGTACCGGTCCCCGGTCGGTTTAGGGTGTGTCAGGTGAGTGGAATACCTCCCAGACAGTGGGGTATCCAGGGGTTTTCAATCGGAAAAATATTGAAAATATCATTGTCAAAAATAGCATTTCATGGTCTTTTGTTAGGATGAAAATGGCTTAAAAATCCATTAGTTTTTTATATGGAGAATATTACTAATAACCCATCAAGCATAAGGAGTTTTCCCACTTAAATTATCTATACAGAGTTTAGCTTCGAACAAGTCCCAAAAACGGAATCAAACAGAGAATTGATTAATAATAATAGAAGAATAACAGTTTAGTAATGAGGTTTAAATTTTCTAGGACGGATAAAGGATTTTATAAAGATATAAAAGGATAAAGCGGTGGTTAAATTGGTCAAGTTATACTTGTCTCATGTTTACGTGATCAAGCAATCTTGAATCAACCATGTAGCCTAAGTACGTGTTTTACCTATGTAGGCTAACTCAAGTATTTTAGGCCTACCTATCTGATTTTGGATTCGACAAGGCAAGTAAAAATTGATCATGTTCAATTTTTCAGTCAAATTGGAAGCACTTGAATCAAGTAGAAAAGTCATTAGACCAGGTGTAAACCCACAGTCAAGTCACTTATTCACTCAAGCAACCTTGAATGAATTTTCCCGCCATTTTTCACTACAGATCACAATCATGTTCTCCACTAGAATTATAGAATACGTACATGATTAACTTACAAGCTTACAAAAACATTGTCATTTTTACTGTAAAAGCCAAGTAATTTAATTGACTTGACTTGACCAATGTATCCGTCGTTTACAGGATAATAATAACATTATTCATTAACCTTCATTTGAGGTTGTGACCAGCCAAAAAAGCTCCTTTGTTCATGAAATACTCCTGTACAAAAATATTTCGTCAACGGCCATACCACGTTGAATACACCGGTTCTCGTCCGATCACCGAAGTTAAGCAACGTCGGGCGTGGTCAGTACTTGGATGGGTGACCGCTTGGGAACACCACGTGCTGTTGGCATCTTTTTGCTTCAATTTTTAAAAACCAAAATATTCTTCTTTTTCTTTTCAATTGTTGACTATGAGATTTGGCAATTTTTGAACGATTTTTTCTAATGTCATTAGAATAGTAGTAGATGGCTTCCACATTGAATAGGCAGGCCAAAATTTTCATCAACACAGTACCGTCACTACCACCTAGAGTTACTAGGTAAAACTCTAGGTGGTAGTGGTACCGTACCCATTTACAATGACGTACTTTTCAGTTTTATTAATATAGCATCGAATTTTTTGTCAGAATATAGTATTCATCTCAGATGATATAATTTGGTGTACTATAGTAACAGCCGAATCTTATAGTCTATTATTGTAGTTTTAATAAATACCGTAATGATTATGATAAAAATTTGGCCTTCCTATTCATCACGATATCAGAACTATTTACAAGTTCTGAAGGAAGAATTATGAGAGGTCAGTGAAAATAATAGAAATTTATTATATGTAATAGAAAACATTGAATAAGGAAAAAAGCTCTACCACACATATAACAATTTCTACTACCATACATGTTACAATTTTTGCCAACGGCCATACCACGTTGAATACACCGGTTCTCGTCTGATCACCGAAGTTAAGCAACGTCGGGCGTGGTCAGTACTTGGATGGGTGACCGCTTGGGAACACCACGTGCTGTTGGCATTTTTATAACTTTTTGCTCCAACTTTGAAATTCCAAAGATTTTTTACATTTTTATTCTGAATTTAAACACTAAAATTTAATTTTAATTACTGTTTTCCCACATTATTCTCAAAATAATGATAATAATAACTTGAACAACTTTTGCTCTTTGAACTTCAATAATATTATCGTTGGACTGTTTTTAGTGTGAGATTCTTAGAACCTAATTTTACTAGTCCAACATAAGAAACCTTTTACGGCGGTAATCATAATCAATCTCAGTAAGATTAATATAATGAATTATTTCACTGCAAGTGTTTATTAAAAAAATATGTACGTTTGACTCTATTTTTTAGTGTATATTATGTAGCGAAAGACAAAATATCTTACTGGTATGGAGATTTGGTTCTATAACCAATGAAGAAATGTAGAAATTATAGAAATTAATGTAGTTTCATAACTTCTAAAGGACAGACAAGAAATCCAGGATTATAAAGCTCCATTGTGAGTGAACTATTACGGTACATTTTGTTACTTTCGCCAACGGCCATACCACGTTGAATACACCGGTTCTCGTCCGATCACCGAAGTTAAGCAACGTCGGGCGTGGTCAGTACTTGGATGGGTGACCGCTTGGGAACACCACGTGCTGTTGGCACTTGCATATTTTTGCTTCAATTTTCAAAAACCAAAATATTCTTCTTTTTCTTTTCAATTGTTGAATACTAAATGTGGCAATTTTTACGGCTTTTTTTCTTAATATCATTAGAATATTGGATGGCTTCCATATTGAATAAGCCGACCAAAATTTTCATAAACGCTGTACACCGATTTACAATGAGCTCCTAGAACCTTGAACCGAATTTTTCTAATCCAACCTAATAAAGTTTTTTTCCGGCGATATTCAATCTCAGAAACATTGAAAAAAACAAATTATTTCACAGCAAGTGTTTGTTTATTAATATATCAGTAGTTGATTAGCGAAAGGCAAAATATCTTATTAGTAAGAAGATTTGGAGATTAAGTTCAAGCAACGCCACTCGCCGCATTATAAATTTCCTTATCATTATTATTCGAACTATAGATTCTTACTCTATTCCAGCAAAGACAATTAGAATACTTAGTTAATACTTACAAGTGAATACTCACTTAATAGTTTCCTATCGTCTTTGATTCCAGGTTCCGAATAATCTGTAAGTCGGATGAAATGAAACAGGATTCAAGTAAAGAGGGAAGATCCTTTAAGGCGATTGCTTCCATTTCAACAGCACGTGTCGCTGTGAGCGTTTACTTATTTCGATTGCTTGCTTTTAATTAAAGTCGGCGTATTCGGCTTTCAATGACTGCCTTTATTCGTTTACATCTACGCAGATGAGAGTGGAGTGGACGCTAATTGGGGTTTTCTTGATTGTGGTTTTCAAGAAGCCATTTGGGGTTGCTTCTAACATTGCTAATAATATGCTGATATGGCGCCAGTGAAAATTGCAGCTTTCATTTTCATAGAGCTAACAACCATCATTAGTAAATGATTCTCATAGTATTCATTATTTTATGTGATGAATATAATTACGTGTTTTATTATTATTATTATTATTAAATTATTGTAAATTATTCAAAATCTTTCTCTTAATGACTTGATTACTGACAAGAAACTAGGATCTACCTACTTAGGAATACTATAGATGAGTTCTCTTCAATGCCCATGTCCACACTGTCAATTTTTGTTTGCTGCACAGGCTTAAGCATTGGTATTAATTCATAATAGCATGCTGTGCAGCACACAAAATCGACGAAGTGTGGACATACGGAACAAATGCTAAGTTATTTCATTTAATAAATGTATGAAGTTATGCAATATTTTGTATAGAATTTCAATTATTTTATGGTTTTATAAGGTGCTACGACAAATAACAAAGCAGTATTAGTTATTTAATCCTTTCTAGTGACAAAATGCGAATAAGAATATAGAAAATAATGGGAAAACCTATTTATAAATGAGATTTTCAAATAAATAATTTGCGGAATGTTTGTGAATAAATTAGTGATGTTTGTAAAGAACTATCTATAGCGTCCATTGAAAAGTTATTGTACATTGAATAATTATTTTACAGCACAATAATTAAGCCCCTTGAAAAGTTATTGTAGCTTGAAAAATTATTATACAGCACAATAATATAACCCACAGCACAATAATAATAACCCAACTATTACATGATTGTAACTATAATCTATATCTGAATAGGCTACTATAAAATTCTAATTCAAAAAACTAAACACTAAGAACTCATAACTAAAAATTCTACTCATCTGAGGAACAATATTAAGTGTAAAAGACACGAGGATTTTTCTACAAATTCTAATCCAATTTTTACCCAACTGACTACATGGAAAATTGAATGAAAATAGAAATGACTCACTTGACTCGACTCACAAAGGAATAATCAGGTTATTGCAGCTGTCTTTCTATTCTTACTAGCTGGAAGTGGAAATCAATCAAACATTTTTATGAGAAAACTAATTTCGGAAAAATTAAAAAAAGCTACATTATTTGATGGAGTGGGAAATGAAATAGAAATTTATTCTCTTCATCTTTACAAAAGATTTACTACGACTATCAACTAAAATTTTGGTTTACTGAAGTTGATGAATTCGAGAAGCAATCCTCAACAAGGATCTGACGATTATTTCGCAAAAGGCAGCGTTGTATTTCAACTCCTCTTGAAGTAATCATGAATAGTCGGCAGTTCACTGCCGAATTCAGAGGTTCAAATCAGCTGACAGGGCACAAGTCTAGTAACTAAAAGGTAGCACCTAAACCCACGGATACTAGAATGTATTCTAGATTACATTATGTATACTAGAATGTATTCTAGCACCGTGCCTAAACCTTGGGTTCCATAAACACGTATTTATAGAACCTTCTAGGACAACACACCCGAATAATAAGAATTCACTTGACCAATGTTCACTCTAACTTTTCAATTTTATTTATTTATTCAGCAATGCACAATTGACACTTAATGGATGGTTCAACAGGCTTACGCCCAAAACTGTCTCTTTCCCAATTTATGAAAACAGTCCAAATATAAGTTATGTGACATTTTTCAGAAAGATAACAATTTTCACTCCGAAAACAGACTCTAGATGAATTTTGAATGTATTTTGCAAGAATACATTCGTACAAACTAAAATTTTGATAATATTCTACTAGTATTTTTTATAAATACACTGCATTTGAAAATGAAATACGAATTTGGAATGAATTTAATGGGTGTTCAATAAACATGAGAAAGATTAAAAAACTCTGTAAAATTAAATTTTATTGGGAAAGACATGAGACATTTTCCACAAAACACTTGCTCAATACACTCTCTGGATTTGGAATACCAGTTTTGTAATTAATTCAACACTAATAAAACATTCAACTGTAATGTCCAATGAATGGCTGATAAAATCTTGATAGAAACTTTGTAGCGAGAGGAATGTTGATTCAACATAGCACGTTCTCTACAAGAGATATAATGTAATGTAAGCGTAGCTGACTCATACCAATAAATTATCTTCAATTATCACCGCAGGTTTTGGAAAATATCATACTTTGTCCTCTTCTTGCTTGACTTTTCCTTTCCTGAAATTGGAATAAATTGCCATTTAAATACAAGCATTACTATGATTAATCAATGAGAAAAATATCTAGGGTGTGTTTTACCAAAGACAAGATATATACTGTCTGTGATATTATATCTATGTAAGGTATTATCTCTGTGGTATGTCTATCTCTAGTTTATGGTATTACTCTTTGAGGCAAGACATTAGAGACTTTACTGAATAGACTGACATCTTGAATCATGAACACAATAAGACTAGAGAATTAAATTAAATTTAAAGGCCGTAAAAAGATTATATATAACGGAACCAATGAACCAATCTGACGTCAATACAATGATCGGATGTCAATGAGTTAATGCAATGACGTCATTTTACGGTGGTTAAATTCAATTGGATTTTAGTGCATCTGGCCGCCAGAATAAAAAAGAAGAGACATTTTCAAACAATCAACAAAAATAATAAAAATTTAAACTCTTTCTTTGAATCATAATATTTTCTTCTGGTAAACTGTACAGAACTAAGAAAATAACCAAGACGCCTGTTAAAATTTTGTGTAGGAAACAGTTCGGGTTAAAGAAGCTGTTATAATATTTTGAAATTTTCACTTTTATGAGGTGAAAAAGATGAAAATATGAGCTATTCATGCAAAAAACTGAGATATTGATTGTGACTAGTCAAAATACTGTACAATCCAATGACAATTTCTTTAAACTAGTTCAAAAACAAATAACCAATTGTTAAAATAATATATAAAATTTAATAGAAGTTCAAGAATTTGAAATCAACATAGCAACCAATGATTCAAATGATTACTATTCATTGGGAACCAATGAATTCCCAGTTTCAATGATGACCAAATAGTGGAATTCAACATAATTATACAATGACATAGGAATTCATGAATAATTACTTCATAAATACTTACCCTTCATCTCCTATTGCTTCTAAATCTTTTGATCTCATTGTCACTATTTCTTCCTCCTCGCTATCTCCACTTAGTTCTGAAATCATGAAATCATACAAAAAAAATATATATATAAATAATCATAATAAATCAGTAAGCAACGATAGAATTACTGTTGAAATTCTACAAAACTATCTTGGAGTTTGAATCCTGGGGCCTGTTTCATAAGAAATAGAATCCCTGCAATACAGTAAAAAACGCGGATACACACGCAGAGTACATAAGACAGCCATGTTATATTACTATATTAATTAAAATCGCACTGCTGAATGAAAATTTCACTCAAAACTGTTATACGATTCAAATGAATGGAATTAAAAGTTCATTCACAAACTCTCATTATTGGTGTTGATAAGCAATAAACAAACTTTAAGTTATTGTACCAAAACATCAATGGAATTTTTTTTGTTAAGAGGGAAAATAATACAGTAAATCAAACTAATTTTAATCAACGCAACAATCTTTATACTTGTCACGTTTAGGAATAATTTGTTTATGAATGTCTGTTGTTGTATTATTCTATCCTTGATCAATAAATGAATGAATGTAGAAGTATGTTTTGTGAACAATAAATTTCAATTGAATAGCCTATTTCAAATTTCAATTACTTATTACAAACATCCAGACGGTACCATAATTGAATAGAATTCTGGATCAGAAAAGTGTGAGAGAATAGGAACAAATGTAGAAGCTAGACTAGTCTACACTTCAATAATTACATGAGAAAATTATAATGGATATGAAGGGACAAGTTAGTACTCACCAATCATTCCAATGATCCTATCCTCAGACGTGAACTCTCTCACAAGGGCTACATCATCTTCATCTGAAGAAATCACATCTTCAACCATTTTCTCACTAGATTCATTCTTTGTGGCGTCACTTTTGGCATCATCAGAATCTTTTTTACTATCAGCATTCGAAATGCTTTTCCAAGGATTTTGTTCGTGCTGAAAAATTTAATAAAAATAAGGAAATCATAAACATTTAACACCAAATTTATTTGACCAACCTTATACGAAGCTCAGCCAAGTTTAGTTTACTATGATGTATTATGATGTAAGGTTGACACGTTTCTAACTTGTTTGAATAGAAAATATTTGCATATTCGTCTCATGAAAGAATTCAGTATGTGTTCAATACAATAAGTACAAAAACCAATCCCAACATTGCAGTTCTTTATGAGTAAAGAAAATAAATATTTCAAAAAATCATTCCTTCGCATTCAGATACTGCACTCTAAAAAATAAATGAATATTATTATCATTATTAGCGTATGGCTTTATATCGGTAGAGAGACCCGAAGGTAGTTCAACCTCGCCGAGTATAACCTAATTTTCACTTAGGTTGTAGTTCAATTTCACTTGCTAAATGAATATTTTTGAATGCAAAAACAAAAATCTTACCTTTTTCTTGGAGAAACTTTCAGCAGATCTTGGACCTGATTTTCTGACAACTTCGATCTCATCATCGGAAAGAATAACAACTACGGAAAGAGAATTTGCAAATTATACTTTGAATAGAATCAGGTAAAATTGTTAATTATAATTCACCTAGCTCAGACTATCAACATAAGCTATAACTATAAAAATAAGCTATACAGTAGTCGCATGATTCGAAAAATAAAGTTCAATGTTAAAAGCTGAAAGACCTTTAGGAATAGTTTCACTTATGAGCTTCATAAGCAAATAATCAGACTAATGGTAATTCGTTGCACGAATGTTTATGAAGGTTAATCCTTGATAAACTTGACAAATAGCTGATTGGAGATCAAGTCCTCTTTGAATAACTATGATGAATAAGTATATGAATTATAAAGATGGAAGGTAATGAGACATTGCAACTATACAGATCATAATAATTAATTGAACGAAATTCCTAATTAAATTTCGAATTTCCTTACTAGCTATTAATCTGTTGTCTTCAGAATATTATATGGCATTAATTAGGAATTTCGTTCAATTAATTATTATATGAATTAATTATTTGAATAGTTAGTGATGGAATAACTAAATGCTTTTTTCTACAATAAATAAACACAACTATGATTGTAGAGCTGGATAAAAGAAATTAATACGCTGTTAGGCTATTAGAAACTATGGAACTCTTTTAAGGGTATTTCCATCTCACTTTCGAAGCCATCACAACTGACAAAAAGAACATGTGAAGCTAAATGTTTTGTTATTTTCTTACCAAAATGTGGACAACAATGAGGCAGCCATTGAGCGAAGTCGAAACTACTCAAAAAAACTTATTTCGAATATTTTACAAGAGCTAAAACGTTATTCGACTACATTGAAATTATCAATCCAAAAATTAGTCATTTGTGACTACAAAAATGATACAAAATGTATATTGTAACACAAAAATTAATTACTTTGTGACTAATATTAGACTACTATAGTAGAACCTTTCACGAATGAAGGATAACTTAGTCCTCGACTATCATGACAAATTTATAATAGTTGATTTGTGATAGAATGTACGTTATCATTAGCAATTTCTTTCAACTTCGTGGACATTAAAATTCTTCTAACAAAAATAACAATATGAAAAAGAGAACATACCATCATCGTCGTCATCTTTTGAGGAATGTGTTTTCTTTGCTGCTTGAACCTCTTTAATAATTTCCGAAACTCTCTCCTTAACCTCTTCTCTTTTTAAGGAAAGCATGGAACGACTCTGCGATCCAGGCAGCTCCTGATCCAATCGTATCCTCTGCACCAAACATGAGACATTCTTCTCATCCCTGTCGTTCAATGGAATTAAAAACGCCAATTAATAAATGAATTTTTATGATGTTAGTCTACCCAATAAAATTATCAGAAATCATTATGTGTAGGCCTAAACAGGAACAATTGAACATTATTTCTTTTATAATGTTTATTTATTTTATTTTACTTGGTAGATCTCAGCATTTTTTTACAGAATGTTGGAGGATCACGTGCCCCCCTGTGCCCCACCGGCACGACGCCTATGTCTACATATTAAAATCATTGATTAAAAAAATGTCGGTTACCTCTGTTTTTTGTCTTCGTCTACAGCTTTCTTGATAGCTGTCACCAAAGTTAGTGCTTGTTCGGCTGCTTTTCTCGAACAACTAAGAATAACGTCGGTGGCAATAAGAGCACTACCCATTAAATGCATGCCGCAAAGCTCTCGATATGAGTTCATTCCTAGGATCAGTTCGGCTTGAGACGATCTCTCCTCTATTTCGGTCGGGTCCGAAAGTATAACTATTTCACTGAAAAAGAAATCAACCAGTAAGTTATGGAACTAAATAATTATTGCAAGTATAAGGATATTTAATAAAAACTCCAAATATTTTCAGCACCAACAAGATGAATAAATACAGACTGAAATACTAAAACTCATCTTTAGAATTGCATTTAGTAAAAGATAAGAAGTTTGGAATAAGTAAAAACTTAAGGAATTTTTGGTCAATGCAATTGAAGATGTTGGATCAAAAACTAAATCATAAGATTCACTATGTTACTAAATTTTGTATAGATTTCCCTGAATGCTCTCTCGAACATCAACACCCTTTCATCTTGATACCAATAATCTAAATTTATATTCAAGTTATTCAATACTTGAGGGAAATACAAATTATAAAGGGATAATTTGAGGGATCAGCACATTTTCAAATTTACAATTTTGTCTCAAACTTGATAGCACTTGACGTATGCTTTCTCTATGATAGTATCCAACAGTTTTATTAGACTACTAGTGTATGCTTTATTACCAAGGGCTCTACATTATATTTGAACACAGGATAGCAATGTTTTATTAGGCTAGTGTTTGCTCTTGAGAATAATTCTCTACCAAGAGCTCAAGAATTTATTAAAATTTTGTAAATAATGCAGCTTTGGGCTGAAATATATGGTTGCTTTCTAATTCATTTAAAAACTGATTCACTCGCCGTTAAAATTCCTCCCACAAAATTTAAAATCTTTTTTTGGATTGGTTCGAAATTGAAAATTTACATAATAATTCATTTGATTTGTTTCTAGGCGAATTCACACCAGCGACCACATACTACTAATAGACGGAGCCGTCAGGCTCAGTATTGAAGCCAATTCTGGCGCCTAAACCCAAGGAAGATAGCAGCGGTTTACATAGGAGAGAGAGAGAGGTCAAGCGATCGGCCCGCAGTTGTATGTGGATCAGCTGAGTAGACCGCCATCTGATGTTGGAATGCTCTGTCTATATTTGTATCTGTCTATGTTTGTATTTGTATTATGGTCGCTGATCCACACCATTTGAAAGCATTCCAGTAGATTATTGTACTAAAACCATACATTGCAATTATACAATGTATTAATTTTTACTCATTCAATGAGCCCGATGATGGGCCTCTGACTTGAGACACTTAAATTCAATTACCTCTGTTTTTTTGTCTTATTCTTCAACTTTCTTGATAGCTGTCACCAAGGATAGCACCAAACTGAGAATAACCACGAATATTTTTGTGGAACACCATTCACACATCCTTCTAACCTAGAATGACTATCCTAGATTATAATAATAATAATAATTCCGTGTAACCTGGCTGGCTCAGGTCTGATGTCAGAGTTTTCAGTTCACTCCTGATCAGTTCAGGGTCTTTGACGTGACTTAACGACTGTTTTTTTCTAGGCAGCCGGGACCGACGGCTTAGCGTGTCCTCCGAAACACGAGGAGTGGCTCGAGCTAAAATCCTAGATTAATCGTCGACCCTCTTCGTCATCGTCCGTCAACTTTTACATGTAACTTCAATACTTTGTATTGAATGTCATTGTTCTACTACAAACTACATGAATGTAAGTAGACAAATTTCGTTTCTTACATTAAAAAACATTACTGCATGTCGGTAGTGAACTGAAAAACAATAGTATATGAATGTCTGAATGTAGTAATGTACAGTAGATGACGAGTTTCTCACTCACCTGCCTTCGAAAATAGCGTATGAGATAGCGACAGGATAGTGATGCAAGCTGAGGGGTACGGGTTCCCGGTCGGCCGGATCATGAATGACCACGTTCTCGCCATCAATAGTGACGTCAGGTCTCCGGAAGTGCGCCAGAGCAGACAGTGCTGCAATAGAGCAACATCCCACCAGATTTCCTTCGTGATTCAACACCACTATGTCCACTCTCACATTCCATACCTGAAGAAAATTATCAAGTTTGGTACAATGATATATTATGTATAATCAGATATTAGTTAAATAAATAAAGTTTTATTTTCAACCAAAAAAACAATACATCGAACAAATTCACAGGAACAGATCAAAATTCTGACGGAAACAATACACACATGCAAAGCTCAAAAGCTGTCCGCATATGGGAGTACCAACAGTATAGTCTATACTAATACAATTCCTATCACATGCGGATTAAATGGATTGCAATCACATGGATTACAGAGGAAAAGTACAATAGAAATATTGTTGGAAATAAATTAATACGTTAAATTCCAAAATTTGTATATTGCATACAAATACCATCAAGTTTTACTTGGAGCGACCAACCAGCACACTAGAAGTTATTATAAACTATAATAATCGATTTCAAGAACCTTTTCTATAAGTACATCGATGAACACATTCTCAGCAGTATACACTCGCTTCAAATCAAAAGAGAGAGGGAGAATACGGATGATAGCAGTGGTGTAGTGGAGCCGGAGCGGTCCGGAGCGTCGCTCCGGCACAGCTTTTGAAGGGGGAGCGGCGCTCCGGCTACGATTTTTTCAATCGAATTTTTTATATAGGACAAAAATAGATCTGAAATTGTTTTATTTAGAAAATATTGTTTTGTCCTTTACTAAGTAATTTTTACACGTTAGTTATCGTGGTTAATCAGTTAAGGCATACGCAGCTACGATTAGGTAGTTCGTAATTGTAAGCGCAAAAGTTGAGCGAGCGACTGGCAGACGGGATAGTTGATGGATAGACATGATAGACATCTCAGCGGTCCGCGCCCAGCACTACCGTGTCCGTGTCACCACAACCCTCCCCCCACCACGGAAGGAGGAATAGCCACAACAATTTTTTTGGCACAGATTATAATGTTTGTGTGTGTTAAATAATAAAAAATATATATACTAATGTAACTTGTGGGTGTATTTTTTCACAATAATAAATTAATACTACTGAAAATGAAAACTTAGTCATTTACAATATTTGCCTAACTTACACCAGTGTTTTTTAATTTTTGTCAGCAAGGCTTCCAACTTAAATTATAGAGTTTTTAAGGTAGGTTATTATGGTTTGATACCTTAAAAACAGTTTTTAAGGTATCAAACTAAAATAATCTACCTTAAGAAAGTCTTACCATATTTTAAAGTTAAAATTATTCTTTGGAGGAGAATGTGTAGGAGGCCCTACTGTAACTACTATCACTCTAAAAGATCATTAATTAGTTTAATTATTAAACTTTTCAAAACATTTGCCAAAGGGCCTTAAAACTCACGATTTGGGTAGTAGGCTAATCTTCAAAAATTTTCCGGTAGAGGTATAGCTCCGGCACAGCTAATTTTACCACTACACCACTGGATGATAGTATATATTTTGGATATTCTAAGACTAAGGCACTACTCACACCTGGAAACTTCAAATCGTAAAGCAACTCATCGCTCGGCGATGCAGCGGGTGACTTCAGTTGCTTGTCATACACAGCCGCTACTCCTAATTGCCAGTTGCCGATCGACTACTATCACATTATTCTCAAAAAGTAAATATTTTGAGAGTTTAATAACTTATCTTCTATATTTTATAAGCTGAAGTAACCAAAAAATGATGAAATACTACTTTTTAAAGCAAATAATCCTACTTTTCCAGTTTGTTTTGGTTAGAATATCAACATAACCTACGATTGCTTGATAACTAGCATGTCGGATAGCAGAGCAACTCAGTTGTGCATCGCGATCGAGTTTCCGATTCTGGAATCGCCTAGTCTGAGCGTCATCATTTGAAAACACATACTGCGTCGCAGAGTTGCCGAGCGATGAGTACCTTTGCGATTTGAAGTTTCCAGGTGTAAGTAGTGCCTTAATACATAAATGCACACAATTTAATGAGTAAAGTAATTTTAATTTGCAATTTACTCTTTAGGAAGCGGCTGACGAATGATTGGAATTTAACGTTTCCATGGTAACGAATGATGATATGCTTAGATCTGTTTCCAGTCAATAATCACAGTCTGCAAGAATGCTTCGGTCCAGCTAACACGTGCAATTTTGTACATAAAAACATAACAGCTGACATAAACTATAATAAATATATAGAATAGGATTTTCTAGCAATACAATAAAAAGGTTTATGTATCTAATATCACACAAGATAATTATTAGCTGGAATATAAGTGATATATTAAAAAAGTAACATAATTTGGGTTACCTTCTCTTCAGCAACAATACACAACGCTTCAAGATCAACACAATGCGATTCTTTAATGCACTTCTCCAGAAGGCGGCTCAGATTTGTGTGCATTTCTGTGAGTGTGCTCTGCTCTATGTTCGGAATAGCCATCTGACTGATTTCCACATTCATGAAAAGCAGTCCCTCACTAGGTCGCGTAGCTTTTGGTTGCTGTACGTCGCATGTCACTTTTGCCATTACTCTGAAACAATTTGAAAATAGTTTTTTGACAATGCGGGACTTTTAGTTTAAAAATAGTCCGTCTAAAATTATAAATATAGAATTTTAGTTTGCCTATGAATACCACTTGTCCGAGAGATTACGAGTTCAACCAGGGATATTAGAATACAAGGATATTAGAATATGATGGTATTGGAGATCAAGAGCTCGATTTTCCCTATCTTTTACATGTTAAGTATTGAAATTTCATAAGTTACGTCTTTTTCTCAAAAACTGCATGCTTCTCAAGTCACCGCACCATCTCCTGAGCTTTATTGTAAATTTATCCTCAATACTAGCAGACCACTGATTATTTCAGAACATTCAATCATTTTAATGGCATGCATACCAGATTCGAAAATCACAAAAATCAAAGTCAAAAGTCTAAGTCGAAAAAAGTCAAAGCGATTTGACTTTGACATGATCGAGAGTATCTTATCCTAGACCTACTTCCAATCATGAATTTAATTTTATTGCAAAAGAAAACAAAAACATGAGTAAAATGAAATCAAGTCTCATAGAATTGAAACTACAAAAAATATAAGATACAGCTTAGGAGAGGTTGCGGTGGTTGTAAAAGCATGCATGTTTTGAGAAAAAAACTTATGAAATTGATGAATTTAGCATGTAAAGAGAAGAGGCTAGTTGAATAAAACTTCTTAAGCTATTTTACACGTGGCCCAAAGTCCTTTTTTCAAATTCGGCAATCATAAATTATAGCACATTAAGAAAAAAATATGGAATAATGCTGAATGCTGTACTACTTGATGAGCTTTGACTATAAAAGAGGATGGTAAAAATTAGCACTAAATCTGAATTGTTTACACAAACTTACAGCTTACACAAAAAATTTATTGTTACAAACTTACTTTGTTTCGCCAAGCGACACAACACATGAGCCCCAATCTTTTCCATAAGCGATGTCGAGTTTTCGGTATTCATCAGTACTTCTGCCATCTAGACGCTGTAAATGATCAAAATAAAGTTGGCTGTAATTTGTAACTTGTGATTATAAAAATGTCTTTGATCTCTGCAAATTCCTTTGGGTTATAAGAGAAGTGATACAGAATTTAGAAACAAGGAATGTTTTACCATTGACATGCCATATTATATTACCAAGCTCTGCTTGATTTTGAAGTGTAATTTAGCGCAAATCTCAAATAAAAGATAGAATAAAAATAAAATGCTGTAATGTCCTCTTTGTAGCATAATATGTTGCTTCCTGTGATTTGAAACACTTGTTTAAAAAAACATGTTTAGGAAAAGTTTTCAATAGGCCCAATTTAGAGTGAGTATATTTATTTTATAATTTTTAACATAGTTCTAGCCGATCATCTCATATCAATGAGGCGTTTAGACGATAATATAGACATGTGGCAGTGTTAAATTAGGTAAGTTAATAGAAGTTTTAGTGCAGAAATACTCATTTATGTATTTCAAGTGCTATTATATGATATTAAAACTGGGAAACTGCCAAATTATGCACAATTATGATAACCTATAAGAACAGAATTTGTACTGTGTAGGTATTATCAAGAAATTATTGTTCGTTCCACACCTAAATATTATCAATTATTGAGCACTGGCAACTGAGTGACCGGCACAAAATATCATAAACACGGCATTAGGATGCCAGAAAATCTTTTGAACCGGATTTTATACTTTTTGTAGCCACCACGATAGGACTATGGCACAAAAATCCATTTGAATTTAGCCACCGTAAAATAATATCATAAAACGGAAGCAACGCAACGAGAACCAAAAATGAACCTGATATCAATTCAATGTAACGGTAACAATGAAGTTATTCTGCGGTGCTTAAATTCAATTGGATTTCCTTACAAATGACACGTTAAATGCAACAACTTGATGACTCCCCGGTCTGATTACAGTGAAGGCAACGTTTGGTTTAATGATTTCTTCTTACACCTTAAATATTCACAATTATCCAAATAAATTCAGTAATGAACATACAATAAAAGCAACATAATTTAAAAGTGATGATTATCATAATTATTGACCAAAATTTATTCCAGAGTTCTGTTTTCAAAACCGATCACTGTTAAACACAAACCAAAATAATCTCAATGAAAATAATGTTACCTTTTCGATTGATAAAGCTTGATGAACAAAAGTTTTTTCATATTTCGTGAAAAGAGAATCTTTGGACAACATTTTGACACAGAATAGACAATTTTGTGATTTTGATGTCACATGTGCGGAAAAATGAAGACAAGCAGCAACATGAAACTAACCTCAATATCAATCAACAGCACAATCTCGAACAAAATCGTATCGAACCGCAGCGAACGAGAGAAATGAGCGAAAGATGGGACAAAATAGTCGACTATCGAATCTTTCATCAACCGATCTTCACTACCAGTAGAATGGGTTGCCTGGTTCTTGTAAATACACATACTAAAATGATTAATTTTACAATAAAATTTTTAAAAAATCAGGTTTCAAAGATGAGAAAAAATTGAAGTTTAGGAAGAATTGACTACAGGAGGAGCGGAGGTCATTATAAAGTTGAATTGCAAAGCTCGATCTTCTCTGGTCCTTTTTCAATCGAGTATCGAAATAATGAAGCTGAGCTGAAACTGAAAAGTGAAGAGTGTGTGAGTGTGGATTCGTGGATTGTGTGTGTTGGATAGTTATGAAAATCATTTTTAATTATTGTTATTTATTTTAGATTTCTATTTTCTGATACATTTATTGTGTTTTATACTTATGAATTTATAACTGATCAGTTAACCTTTGGTTGTACAGGATCTATCAGTAAACCAATTTTGATTCGAAATATCTTGTGTAGGTTACAAACAAAGATGGATTTGGACAAATGGATTGAAATAGCCAAAGAATGTAAATACCTTCCTGAAAATGATTTGAAGGTGAGCAATGAATATATATTTGTAAAAGTATGAACAGAGGAGTACTATGATAATCATCAAATTTGTAAAAAAAACTGTACTTAACCTCAAAAAGAAACCTTGACCGAACTTTGTATTTTATTGATTGTGAGTTAACTAAGTTTATTTGAATATTTTATAATTATATATTTTGTAATATCAGTGGTAATTTGGTGAGAGCGGTTTCTAAGTAATCATGTGGTTAAGTAACAAACATTCAAGACCGCTCTCGGATGGGTGACCGACACAAAAAATTGTGCAATGAGGCGAGGTGGAACCTACCCGTAAGGGTCTCCCCACCAATAAAAGCCATACGATTAAAAAAAATTGAATATTTTCACTGCTTAAGGTACTGAGATCAGATTTTTAAAGACTGATTGTCCAAAAATAGATTGGAAGTTACTGGTATAGCCTAATTCATGATATTTTTTTTTACAGAAACTTTGTGATATTGTTTGTGATTTGGTTATGGAAGAGCCAAACATCCAACCTGTCTACACTCCAGTTACAGTTTGCGGTGACATCCATGGTCAGGTAAAGATTTATTTTCATTAATTTGAAAGAAATATACACTTTTAATTCACTATTGTTTTTTGCGCTACAAAAAAGAAGATGGATTAACAACAGATTTAATTTCATGTTATTGAGAAATTTGGAATGGCCGGTGGCCAAGGTTACCTCCTCTACGGATATTAATCGTATCTTGCATCTTAATCTGAGCATGAAGTATAAATTCCGAGAGAAATTTCTTCCAACACGAAGCTTTGAAGGCTAGGTATCACCTCCGCGGGTCGTCGTAGTCAGTCAGAATAGGGGGTAGAATCGGTACTTTCCTGATGTACGACACGTCTACTCATCTAGAGGTATCGATATCGACCTGCTCCAAAATGAATAAGCGTTGTCACTGCATTGGTCATGCATCATTTCGAATAATGAAACAAACTGGTGTAATGAAGGACAAAAATATTAAAAGGACCCTGATAGGTTGAGGGTGGACAATAGGTTGAGGATGGTGGGTTGATGAAATTCTTCAGAAGAACATTTTTTTGCTGTGGTGATGCCCACATAAGCTCTTAGCTTAACCAAAGAAATTTCTCTCGGTTATTTATTTAGATAGTATTTAATATAATTGAGAGAAGGAATATTAGAGGCTGTACCAAATTCATGCATTAGTATTTTATGAGGTTGTATGTAGTTGGTAATCTACTACTGCACTTACTGAGGCAGGACAATGACCATATTCTTTGTAATTCCAAGCACATGAAGATCACCTGACTTGCAATTTATAACTAGAGTCTTCAAGACGTCATCTTCAAAAAATATTTATTTTTATTTTTTGTAGATATGAGGACGTCAAACCATACTATCTTGGTGATGTGAAAGTTAAATGATACTTAGTTAATTGTACTCTTTTAACTTTTAATAAAATACATTGCTGATAGGAGGAGATCTATATTTGCTTTGAATTATCAATTTGTAATTAGCTGAAAACTTACCTCGTTATCTGGACATTTCTTATTCAAGCAATGAAAATTCTCGTTGGCAATAGTTCATTCGAGAGAACTACCACCAACGGTGTTTTAAATAAGCTTGTGTAATCCTTATGATGATGGGAATAGAATATTTGAGAAAAATGCATTTTAATTTGCTCTATAAAACTCAGTAGGTTATCTATCTATATTAATAAAAGAGAGTTGGTGTCTGTACGCTCGCTTATAACTCGAGAACGGCTGAACCGATTTAGATGATTTTGGATTCGTTTGAATTGTTACAGCACTGGTTAACATAATATGTATTAAAATATAAGAAAATCCCTTTATAATTAATAAATAATTAGTACATTAATGACCTAACCTATCAAAAATTTCACAGACGTACGTTTTGAAATTGCCGGCCACCGAAGAACGGAAAGATGATCGTGATTCAAGAACATAATAATTAGCAATGTTATCTCAAGCTTCCGTGGCTCAGTAGACAGCGTTTCGGCCTAGCGACCTAGAGTTTGGGAGTTCGATCCCCGCCCCGAACCATTTTTTTTTGCACTAGGTTTTCTGCTCTAATTATTTTTTACGCTAGAATCATCAATTAAGAATGAGTTATCGTTCGTATAATACATGTTCTATCGTTTCAAATAATAAAATTGAAGAATAAACGGAAAAAAAATTAAATAAATAAAATAAATAAAAAAAAAAAATACAAAATAGAAGAAATTAAAAAAAAAAACAAAATAGAAGAAATTAAAAAAAAAAATTGGTGGGAAGAGGGGTTTGACATGACGAGGGATATGTTTGGGTGACATTTTTTGGGGGGGGAATGGAAGGGGGACATTTGTGGGGGGAAGAGGGGGGACATTTGTGGGGGGCAGAGGGGGGCCATTTGGAGGGGGGGGGGGAGAGTGCGATACGAAGTTCGCCGGGACAGCTTGTCATATATTATTATAATTTGTTTATTTGATTAAATAAAATTCAATGAAATTGAATTTTATAGCAAATACGAAAATCTTTATTCCCATTTTCAATTTTTTTCAATTTGGCTATTCGTTTACTTGAATGTTTGAATTTATACAAAAATCAACATTCCCTTAGAGTGCCTTGTCATGAGAATCTTCCAATGCAACTCCAGTCTCTGAAATACAAATTCAAATTACGTACCTTGTGTAATGTTTAATAGGCTACTTTTCACTTTTCTTCAGCTGTAGGAAAGTCTCTTGGACTATTTGTAACATGTCTTACATATACTTCTTTCAAGCACTTTTCTTCCAAGTATTTCTCATAAATTGTGTGTTGTTTTTCAGTTCTACGACTTGGAAGAGCTGTTTAGGAGTGGAGGACAGGTGCCAGACACCAACTACATTTTCATGGGCGACTTTGTTGACCGAGGCTACTACAGTCTGGAAACGCTGACTAGACTGCTCACTTTGAAGGCGCGCTGGCCTGATCGAATCACTCTGCTTAGGGGTAATCACGAGTCCAGGCAGATAACGCAGGTTTATGGATTTTATGGTTGGTAAACTCAATGTGTTCTCAAATGTTTATCAATTAGGTACCTGATCTACATTAGGCTCCCTAAACATATATTTTCCCTATCTTCATAAGAACGGTCCTGATCTACATTAGACCCCCTAGAAATATCAGTTATCAATCAATCAATCAATCAAATCATTTATTTATCCTTGAAACAAAATACAGCAAACTTAAAAATTACAATGAAAAATAATAGAATTAATAATACAATAGATTTTTATTTTTTTATATATAATTGGGTTGGGCTTTGTAGCCCTTAGCCACCGCGACCGCTATTCGATCTTTTGTGGCATCCCCTCTTTGGCTTATGCCATGTTCCAAAATCCAAGGGCAGAGCAGAATTTACTCAGGACCTTGAAGTCCAGTTCTCTTGCCTCCTCTGGTAGGAGGGTCGCCATTCCAAGAAGTCTCCTCCTCATTTGCAAGAGTGCTGGACATTCCAGCAGCAAATGTGCTGCTGATTCTGTTTCTTCTATGCAGAATCTGCATTCATCATCCTGACATAGTCCCTTCTTCCGTAACATATACCTGAATGGGCCGTGTCCTGTCAGGAGGCTTACTATTTGCCTCAGCTCCCACTTTTCCAGGCTTATTACATTGCGGGAAGCCTTTGTTGAGGGTTTAATCATGGACCCACCCTTCCGAAGCTGTTCAACTTCTATCAGGGATGGGTCTGCACACTCCTCAGATTCCATTGCGGAATCTTCAGTTGTAGTGCCTTCCTCTACATGTACAGTTTCCCGGCAGGTTTGAGTCAGCAATAACTCTGAAACCTGTTCCAGGTCGGTAGAGTTTGGGGGGATCCCCCATCATCGTTAGATGTTTGAGGCTGTTCAGCCTCTTTTACTCTTATTGGTATCCATAAGATTCCCACGAGTAGCTGGAGACTTATTCAGTCACCCTGGGCAGAGCTCCGCGTTCACCCAGGGAAGGCTTCTTGAAACTGGAGGTCGCCTGGTATCCAGAGTTCGCATACTCGATGTCAGGCACTCCCCTGACCATGCAGCCGTCGGCGTATGCTGTTCCACCATATGTTGGCTTGGCTTGCGCAGTTGATGCTTCAGGTGTTCCTACTTGAACACCCTACTTAAGCTGGGACGCAACGGTGTTAGTTGCCAACCAGCCTACATCTACCACTTGCATCAGGAACCCGGAGGATTGCCACACCCCGGACAGAATAAATTCTGCCCCCCTGCGGGTATATCTATTACAATAGATATAAGATTACAATATAGATATATATTACAATAGATATAACATAAAATAGTATTAACATACTGTATTAATAACAAGGAAGGTCCCTGCAAAGGCAACAGCCTGAGCGCAGGGGCCGAGTATTACATAATAACAAATCAGTTATCAATTCAAATAAGACAAGTACACCGATTGTCAATTAGAGTAGAATTGTTTTTAATCAGATAATAGATCTAATGCGGAATAATAGAATCAGGATACCAAGCGACTGGAGATGATTATTTATAATATGACATTTATTTTTCTGAATCGGATTCTTCCTTCAAGTGTTTTAATAATTACAATCTATGAAAACAACAAAGAAGAAATTTTAAAAACAAAATCAAATTATTATAGAATAATAATACAATTAAGTCACGATTGAAATAAAATTACATCTTTATTTTTTCGACGTGGCGAAGTTTCGACATTGATATCAAATGTACCATTACACCACGTCGAGAATAAACGTATGGTTTAGTGAATTCAGACCTTATATAGACTAATATACTGTAGACCTTATACATTAAACTGATAATAACCATAACCAATTATATAAGAACAAAGAATCGATTTAGTCAAATTTCACTTTATTAATAAATTTACATCCACAGTACAGCGGATGATGAGTTGGTATAAGAATGAAACCATGGTCCTGTAAATTAATAAAACGAAATTTGACAAAATCCATTCTTTGTTCTAATTATGGAGAGGTTTCACAATATAAACATCAACTCAACAAATGATTGTTAATTTGTCCTCTCACTTTAGCTTGAAATGTTACAGCATATAAAGTGAAACGAGATTATTTTCCAAAGAAATAAAGGTGATCTTTATGAGGCGGAATTATGTCCATCACTTAACCTTCATTTTAGTAGCAATAATAATTAATTTTCTCCATTTTTTGTCATTTGATTATTTCTATTTGCAGATGAATGCCAGAAGAAGTATGGTAATTCAAATGCTTGGAGCTATTGCTGTAGAGTGTTTGATCTCCTGACTGTTGCAGCTGTAAGTTGAAAATGAATACTTTATACTCTAATTCTAATACATTCTCAGTTAGAATTTTTTTTTTGTTCTTTGATAATTTTTTTTTGTTCAAGCTTCTTGTTGTGGCGGAAGCGTTCATCTAGCTATTATGAATTATAATTTGTCAATTCGCGTTACATCTTCTTGAAATCAATCATCTTATTCATGAATTTTTCTTCGATACTAAACTTCGCTTATTTGAGCCAATTTCAAAGTATAAATAATTTTCCTCTAATCTATTGTCTTTACATAAAAATTAATAATTATTTGTTCTTTTCTTCATTAACATATGTATTTCTTGTTGTAAACTTCATACTTTTATCCCTATAAATTAATCCACTTTTGCTAATATCAAATTTTGTTTTTATTTTTCAGTTAATAGATGAACAAATTCTTTGTGTACACGGAGGCCTTTCTCCAGACATCCAGACTTTGGACCAAATAAGAATCATTGAGAGAAATCAAGAGATACCATGTAAAGGTAAAAACTTTGTATTTTGTGCTTCTTAACAAATTCAATGCAAAACCGCAACTCTGCAGTTTATGCAATTCTTACATAGGAAAAAATAGAATTTCATCAGTCACATGACATTAGTTGTTGGATTAAGATCAATTATTTTTTCTATCTGTGAAAGTGTACGATAGAAAATATTTCTGGTTCTTAGCTTGCTTTCTAATGTTCCTCCCAGGGATATATTCCTTCCCCTATTCACCCTTCCCAAATTTTCATGATTGATAGCCTTTCTAGTAGGGCTTGGGTAACTCTAGTTGGAAAAGTTTCAATTAATTTCTCTTTTTCACATCAACATCACAACATAGACTAACTATACATCACAACTTCTATTGTTTAGACTTCTTATTTTTGTTGTGTTTTGATGTGTCTCAATATTATACTGTCTGTGTGTGTCAATAAATTTTAATAGAATATTCTTGAAGAAAGATTGTTGCTTAGCTACCACTTGCTAACAATGGTTTAAATTGAATCAGCTGTGCTTGGGTTGTACTGTATCCAGCGTGAGCTTTCACAGGCAGCTGTAGCCAAGCGCTTGAAACCAGAGTCCTTTATGTTTGAATCTTCGAGGCTGGACCACACGTAGCTAGTTACTTGTAGCTTTAAACTAGCAGCGTGTAATAAGCTCATTTACAGACCGTTAGTTGTGTAAAGCTGCAAGTAACTAGCTACATGTGGTCTAAGCTTCAAGTACAGAAGCTTAGACCACTAGGAGAAACTCTTCAAAACAAAATACATAAATAATCAAATTAACAAAAATTCGGAATAAAAATACTGGAAGTTGTCAAACCACAAAATTATTAAAATATTTCGATAGTTCTCGATATTTTAGTAAATTTATGGTTTTGACAACTACCAGTCTTTTATTCAGTTTGGATAACTATCAGAATATCACCTTCACTACTACACAAATAGTTAACAAAAACAGATAATCAAATAACTTTTCTGAAAAAATATGAAAAATATTTTGGCAATAAATCAATCATTATCTCCTGCTTGCAAACAAATTCTAATTGAATTTAGCAAGCAGTATCTTATTTTGGATAATATTAGTTATTTTATAAAAAAAACAGTACATTTCGCTTTATTACTCTGTATATTCATAATATTGTATAAAATACTTGTATGCCTATAATGTATATTTCATGTACTTGTAATATTGTTTTTCCAAAGTAAAGAATTATTATTATTACATTAATCGAATTGAAAGCTCTTACATTATTTCCTGTCATGAAGAGATTTCAAAGTTTCAAAATGAATATCACCCAATAATTGTTATTTCCTTCACCAGGAGCGTTTTGCGACCTTGTGTGGTCTGACCCGGAGGAGGTGGATACATGGGAGGTGAGCACCAGAGGGGCGGGATGGCTGTTTGGACCCAAGGTCACGCATGAGTTCATGAATCTCAACAATCTCACGCTCATCTGCCGCGCTCATCAGCTGGTGCATGAAGGTTCGTCTCCTTTATTCGCTCATTTTGGGTTGCACCAAGCAAGATCAATTTTGATCCAGGATCAGCACAATGCTAATTGAATGATTCAGAATAGTTAATACAGATTGGTGCAACCCAACATAGATTCACATTTCTTATTTATCTAGTTACCAAATTAATCAGCTCATTAATTGGCGCAGGAAAACTGGTAGAACAATTCTGCGGAGAGAAAAATAAACGTTTGCATTCATTTTATATTCCACAGCTATTTTGGAATATTTAGGGCCGGTTCATGAACTCGGGATTTAGCTAAGTTCTAGACTAAAACGGGTGGGCACCGTAGCATCGAGAAACGTTAGCCTCGACACTATGTAATAAGGGCTCTCTATGCTGCTAACCCACTAACCTGTCGAGACAAACGTTTGTCGATGCTACGGTAGCCACCCGTTTTAGTCTAGGACTAAAACCGGCCCTAAGTGTTCGCTTACGGGGTGCAGTTGAGAATTCAGTTGTTAACTACTGAGAAATTCTCTTTAGTAGGAACTACAGAGGCTGTATAATCACAGTGTGGCCATTTGCTGTCTCGCTTTTAATTGGTTAGCTCAGTCAAATCCACCATAATTTTGCTTACTTCCATTAGATCACATTAAGAAGGTGATTACTAATATGTTATGTAAAGTACACTTCTAATCCATAATTTGCCTTTGCCAGTAATAGTTTTTATAATTTTAAGCTCCAAAAAACTCTACATAAGGGTAGAGAAATCATTTTCTGTGTTAAAGAAATTATTTTTGATGTTGTTTCTCTGAAGAAAGTTTAACAAATGAATGAATGGATTTAAATTTGCCTGTAAGCCCATATCAGAATTCAAAATATTGGCAAAAGTAAGGCGGTTGCGGGAAATAAAATGTTCCAGCATCCTGTTATGGGCCCTTTCACACCAATGGCCACACTGTTATTGTACAGTCTCTCTAGTAGGAACTGCCTGAATGGAGAGACTATAGAAATTCTTTAGTGAGTCAATCACTAAAAACTTGAGTATGAAGATGAAAAAATAAATTATTAATAGATGTCGATGATGAGAAACTTATCTCCAACATTCTCTTTTGAACATTAGAATATTATTTCTAATTATTTAGTTATAAAATGTAATACAGTAGAACCGGTTTAACGAATACACTAATTCAAATTGGAGTGGTTCGTAGCCGAGGCGGCTAAGGCGTCAGACTGATAAGTTATCAGCAGTCAGATAAAATCCATTTGGCCAGGGTTCGAGCCTGGTTGACGGAAGGATTTTATGACAAATACGGCCACTCCCGTCTTTCGGAGGAGACGTTAAGCCGTCGGTCCCGACTGCCTAAAAAGTAGTCGTCATATCTCATCATCACCCCACTCATTACCCACGCACAAGCCTAGAGCTCATGTGGGCATCATCCTCAGAAAAAAAATGATTTATTTCAATTCCCCTTGAAAATTACTAAACACTCAATGTAGTGTATATTGCTCCCCCTTTTTTACGAATACTCCAATACAACGAATTACTTGTCGGTCCCTTGAGCTACGTAAAACCAGGTTTCCACTTCACCTCTTTTCCATTATAACGGAACTGTCACAATCTCATTTGAATCACTCAAATTATTTATTATGACATGCTCTGCACATTTCATATTATTTTCTATTCAAATAATAACCAAAGATTTGCAACACATGCAGTGAAATAAAACGCTAAAAGATATTGTCAATTCCACTATGCTGGAAAAGGTGACTGGTGTAGCCACGAAACCGCGGTCCAGTTTTTGTTTGTCAATGGCTCAACATCCCTATGTGAGCTTAGGCCTACCAGCTGGTTGCCAGTTTCACATCCACGCGGTCCAGTGCTGTTGATAAAAAAATAGTGTAATTAACAATATCTTAAAGGGCCGGTTCATGAGCTCAGGATTTAGCCAAGTCCTAGACTAAAACGGGTGGCCACCGTAGCATCGACAAACGTTAGCCTCGAAACTATGTACTAAGGGTTCTCTATGCTGCTAACCCACAAACCTGTTGAGACAAAAGTTTGTCGATGCTACGATAGCCACCCGTTTTAGTCTAGGACTTGGCTAAATCCCGAGCTCATGAACCGGCCCTTAGTGTTTTATTTCAGCATGGAGTTGCACAACATCAAAAAGATTTCTACAAATAAGTTGGAATGCAGTGATTTTTTGCATTTCAATCAATCAATCAAATCATTTATTTATCCTTGAAACAAAATACAGCAAACTTAAAAAGTACAATGAAAAATAATACAATTAATAATACAATAGATATAACATAAAATAGTATTAATATACTGTATTAATAACAAGGAAGGTTCCTGCAAAGGCAACAGCCTGAGCGCAGGGGCCGAGTATTACATAATAACAAATAAAATAAGCAGCATTAACCAAAATAATACAAATGAAAGAAAAAGAAATATCTTATTATAAATCAATTGTATCATTCAAATCAATTACATCGTAGCCTCTGGGCATCATCTATCGTTGATTTCATCCTCAATTTATTCCTAATTCTTGGTCCCTATAGTTTCAGTAACTGACATTGTATGTTTATATCAGTTGAGTATAAAAAGTGATATGATTGGCTGTGCAGGTATCAAGTTTATGTTCGATGAGAAGCTGGTGACTGTGTGGTCAGCACCGAACTACTGCTACCGTTGCGGCAACGTGGCGTCAATTTTGCAGTTCAAGAGCGCCGAAAAACGAGAGCCTATCATTTTCTGCGCCGTACCAGAGACCGATCGAGTGGTGCCGTCTGTCTTCACCACGCCCTATTTCCTATAGACCCCCCTCCCCTCTCCACTCCAACTGCAAGTGCACTTTTCTACTATGTAAATACCATGTACATTATACATTATCTTACAAGTGATAGAACATTTTCTAATGTGCTAATAAACGAACGGTTAAGTAAATGAAGCCGCCTAAATTAATTACCTAAAATTCCTCTCACTCATTTTAAGGAACTTATTATGCTGGGTTAACCTATCGGGGTCAACTAGTTTGAATCAGCTAATCGTACCTTCTTATAGTCTGGCAACAGACAAAAGAACCTTCGCGCATCGTATCACTTGAGTGATACAGTATCACATAGTACCACTACTCTAGTGAGCGAGTGAGATGAACTGCTGCATTGCATAACGTGCGCTCTCTCTGCGCAGTAGAGTTCTTATTTTGGAGGCTCTTTTGTCTGTTGCCAGACTGTACCATTGTCGATTTTCAATCCTGGATTAAAATTGATCTTGCTTGTTGCAATCCAGCATTAGCATACGGCTAAGGAATTTTATCTTCTTCAAACCATACAAAACCTTATTGATTTTGATTTTATCCGTTTTGAGATTTTTACGTGTAGGTCCCATCTCACCTTATTTTTGTATCGGTCACCCATCCAAGAGCAGTCTTGAGTGTTCGTGACTTATCCTCATGATTACTTAGCATCCGCTCTCAACGAGCGAACAAACAGCCATGAAAATTGAAAAAAGAAATTATATTTATTATTCCAATATAGAGCATAAGTTATACAATTCTGTAGTGTTATATTTTTCATTTTTAAAAGTGAAAAACGGTCTCCAACCTACTGGTTTACAATGCTCTCTGTTAAGGAAAAATTGGATTATAAGGCGAGGTGGAATAACCTATGAGTCATTCCACCAATTAAAACCATACGATAATAATGACATATTCTTTTTGAGGAAAAATAATAATGTAATTATAGTCAATTTATCATGCTATTGGAAATTTGGCCCCTTTATTTCTTGGATATATTTTTACAATAAATTGGCCATGATTGTTAAGATTCAAATTCATGTTGTGCTCATAATCTTAACTTAATCTAATTGGAGCTAAATACTGTCAATCCAATCTAGTCTAAAGTCAAAGTTATAATTAATCAAACATTTTATTACAGTGGAACTTGATTGGAGGAAAACAGAAAAAGTTAGAATTAATAAAACTCTAAACAACATAAAATAATAAGAATTTTTATTAAAAACTACAAGATTTTAATTATAATCAATCATTCGTTGAAATACCTCCTTTTGAAACAACTATGAGGCAAAAAAAAACTTCGAATTACACAAACAACTGAGTAGGCCTTCGGTTGAACATTATTTTTATCGATATTACAAAAGACTTTATAAGACAAACACGGACTCAAAGTTGATCACAGGAATTATATTATTTGTTTATTTACTAACGCTTACATTTTTTATAATTTATTTAATTCTTTGATGCTAGTTTTACACTAAACAAATTTCGAATTGGATTCTTTCATATTTGCATACTAGAGGAATTATACCCGTATGCGTCCTGTACCTTAAAGCCTGGTTTTCATTAGTAGAGTTAGTGGTAGAGTAACTAGCATACCAACTCTACCGTACTAACTCTACTCTACTTACTTGGTACTTAAAAACAAGTACTCTACCATCACTCTACTCTACTATGAACGTTTTCATTGGGAGAGTTCACAAGATAGTTAGTACTCGCCCAGGGAACTCTACCACTAACTCTACTAATGAAAACCAGGCTTAACGGATTACATCATCAACGTAAATAATAATTATGATTGACTCCTAGAAAACTTTATTTTATAATTTTTCCAACAGCATTGTCATAAATAAAAAAATTGCGTAGCAGAACTGAACTTGACGAGTGGATTAGGAACAGTATGAGATGCTTAGGAATAGGGGGATAATGAATCAATCTCCAATTACAATTAGCAATCGCGCTATGCAAATTGAGTTTCAACGTTGCCTGAGAAGGCGCGTGCGTGCGAGTGTGCGCAAAACACAGACTATTCGCAGACTTTGAACGGAATAAAGCAAGGAAAACTGGAATTTTGTAATTCATAGGTACTATCACATGGAATGTATAACCTTGTACATGAATGTATAGTAACATTGTTGACTTCTATTAATTTTATGCCTTGCTCTAAACAGTCTAAACACTCATTTTTGCGTTAAATAATACGAATATATTATGAGTTCGTATTTTCTCATTAGTTTTAATTGCTTAGTTCAAATAATACTGTACTTGGTTTTCAATTTATTTGAAGATGTAGAACTCCATGATGAAATAACACAGTAAAACTTTGGTAAAATAGTACAATAACTAAAGCTTTGATTTCCTTGTAAATCTGATATTTATCATTTTTGCCATGAAATAAGCTTGCAATTCAACACAGAATTTATTTGTTAACTAGCTATCATCTATTTTTCCTTACAATACGATAATCATTATATAATCGAACGAGGGATTATTTTGAAAAGATTTGTTTATGAGTATTTTGGAAAGTTCTGCTTATTTGAGCAGGAGTGTTTAGAAAAGTTTTATAGGCTGTTGCTGTGTAGATTATTTTGGCGCAGGTCCAAAAGGTCCTTTATCATAACACCTGTCAAAGACATTCGCTGTTCACGGCTTATCGATCGATATTTTATTGTACCTAATGGTGCAGAATTAATATCGAAGGTTCGCTGTTCATTATATCACAATTTTCCACTTGGCCGTATTACAATTTCCGATACGTCATTATTACAAAATAGTTACCTATATTATTTGAAAAGTTAGCCAATCAACTTAAAGTACTGTATAGATCTAAACTGAACTGTATAGAACAATAGAACTGAAGTAGCACGAAGAAGCGAAGTAGAGTAATGAGCCATGAAATAATTATAATCAACTCAAAATTAAAAAAAAGGCAGACATTAAAAAAAGTTATTTGCTAGATCGTGTACAACTTGTTGTTGTGATTGATTTTATACTACTTGAGAAAATTATTTAAAATGTAGGAGATTCCAAATGAAAAGGCTACTTGAAGCACTGCTCTTGCAATGTACAGTACTACATCTTTCAAATAAACCATGTACAGCATACCCTTCCCGCACCCCATACATGATCAATCAATTAGACACAAAGAAGACATTTGAATATACATTTGAAGTTCGCAAAAAATTCCCATATACCGTAATTTAGAAGTTGTTGAGACCCTTTAGTATCTTTCAACAGGATTATGGCGCGAATAGATCTCAATCTCTATTTCCTATCCTAAAACTATTTTTGTGAATAGAGTGCACTATTCTTGTAAAATAATAAAATGCCTGCTAGAAATAAATAATGAATATGTAAAGTGAATTGATTCAGTAATTGAGATTCTTCAATATGAAACATATGGATCAATCAGACCCTTTCTCTTTTTTGTGAAAGACAAAGAAATATTACCAATTGTGAGTGTAAGGTAGTGGTAATTCATTCAAGAATTCGAGCTTTAAGTCCACTTCTATTTGTGGGTTATCAATTATTTCTATAGAGGATAAAAATAGCACATTTTGGAAATTGCTGACTATCCTCACCAGGCTTTACAATCCATATTATTAAAATAAGTGAGTCCGTTGTTTGTAATACACTTTAATGTCATTGTGTTTTGGATACATTCTTTTCACTTCTTTTTAATATAAGTCATATTTCAAACTTTTTAAGTGAGTGGTAAGTTATTTATTATTTTTATACGCTACTTTAAAAGTTTGAAATTAATGAGATTATATCAATATGGAGAACTTTATTCTTGATATTTCACTATGATTCGACATTTTCCATATTAATTCCTCAATATTTTTAATTAATTAACCAAAAATGTTTGGACATTATTTTATTGACATCCATCTATGATTTTGAATAAATGAACAGTGAATTAAAACAAAAACATAAGGCTCCAGAATTCAAGCCTTATCCGCCAGTTTAATCATTAACTTATATTGCGGATGATCTTGAATTTCTCTCCCAAGTATCCAAGATTTTCTTGAATGTCATTGATTAAAAGATTCACATTTTCCTTCTCCTACCATAAGATTTTTTCACTAAATAATCATTAATGTGTTGTATTGATATGGTTCCATTTATCCTGATCTGTTATAATAGTTAAAGTGGATTTGAAAATTTGGAGTGGAAAATGTTCAATTTTATAGAGATCTGCTTCCAAGCAGAATTTTGAAAGTGTATTGAAGAACTCTTACTTGAATTATTTTTCTTTGTATTTAATTTGCTCATTATTTAAGAATGTATTCATTTTTTTACATCATAGAACTCAGCTTCATCTTCAGTTCCTCAGTGTCCCTTGTATCTTCACTCATTTAATATTTTATTGAAAAACTCTGCCACTTCAGTTTCCAGTAAAACCATAACAGAATGTATTAAAAAAAGTGTATTGTGAGTAACATTGCTCACGCTCATGTTTCAATTAACTCTCGACATGTTTGTTGTAATTAAGCAGCGTTTCTTTAAAATCTTTTCTCTATATCTTAATTTTGATAATTTATTGAAAACTCTGTCTCTTGAGTTTCTGGTACCGTACTACGATAACAGAAGGCCTATTATGACACAGTATAACTCTCGATTATTTCAGTTTTAATGAAATATTTTTCACTATTTCTACCTATATGTAGGTATTTATTTATACTTCTATAAATGTCTTTGCTTATGTGTCTCTGTATTTCATTCTTACTTGAAATTTTTGTTGTATTCAAGCTTCTCATTAGAAAATGATGGAGACAATATTTTGCAAACTGCGCATCGATAACAAGGGGGTAGGAGGAGCAGGTAGAGGAGGAGGAGGAGGAGTGGTGGTGGAGGAGGAGGCATTGTGATGTTTGGAAGGCGGTGATCTGTGTGTGTGATGGTGGGTGTGTGGGTGGGAAGTGGGTCACATCAGAAAAGCGATTCTGAGTTTGAGGTTAGGGCGCAGACTCGCCAAATATCGATTATTGTATTGCGAGCAGTGCTGGCGGCCGTCAAGTCAGCTCGTGTAAACTCTTGCCGAAGCTCGTCCACAATAAAGACGCTACACAAATGCCTCCTCGTCCATTCATCCAACTGCCATCTGCCCCGCTTATTCATGCGAAGGAAACGCCACTGTGTGACTATTTCAGAGCCAAGCTCGGCTTATCAAAGGATGATTAAATGAGCTGAGCGGTGATTACAGAAAAAACAGATACTGATTCTACTGAGAGATTGCTGTTAGAGAGAAGCTCAACGGTGGAAACCTTTCAGAGATCCGGTTATCAGGGACCTTTCTTACAATAATATTCAGTTTTGAATAAAAATACTAGAAGTTGTCACAACCAAACATTTTTCTAAAATATCGAGATTCTGGTTTCGGTTGTTATCCCATTTTCAATTTCTAGTAAACTCCGTTTCCCTGGTTTACTAGAGGTCACAACCACAAATCTATTAAAATATTGAGATACCAATATTGGTTGTTACATCATTTATCAATCCCTGGTAAACTCTGTTTCCCTGGTTTACTACAAAGACAATTTAACTACTTAGTTTCAACTACTATAGTTAATATTGTCTTTGCTATAATTATAGAGATTGATAATGGTGGAACAACCGAAACCGGTACCTCGATATTTTGAAAAATTTTGTTTGTGACAACTGGTTAATTCAGTTTCTCTGGTTTACTAGAGATTGATAATGGTGTGACAATCGAAACCGGTATCTCGATATTAATCCGGTAAATTTGTGATTGTGACAACTTCTCGTTTTTTATTCAATTTGGTTAACTACCACAATATCACCTTCACTACTACACAAAAAAGAGTTTTCAGTCTTACAATACAGGAGCAGCTTATTTGATCGCAAACTTCCACTGTTAATTCGAGGTAGTCAACTTCAGATTTTGGAGTTACTCTGGAACATGTCATATGAGAAATTTTATCCACTGTAAATGATAGGATCTAAAATTTCCATAAAGCAGCAACAGGCTCGTTATATGTTATTCACTGTGATTGATAGGTGAATTTCATAGGAGATTCTCGTGTATTATATCTATCATTTTCATGAAGCAGGATCATGATATCATAGACTAACCATGGATGATTATCTCTGGTGAAATACGCTCTACTGTGATTATGAAATTTGATTAGAGAGAATATGCGTTTCAATATATTCTGATGTGCGATTATTCTGATTTTGCGATTCATCTCGAAAGAAAGAATTAGAAGGCAAAATTGGATAGTGAGCACTGTTATATTGATTTGATGAGACTTATTTGTTAGCAGAGTACGCTATACAGTCCTAACTGCTTTATGATCTCTCAGGGCTAAGCCCTGCGTTAACCGGTGGCTCTGAGGTCACTTCAAATTATAGGTAAACCCTATTTATAAAACGACTCACAAATTATTAGTGGCAGTGCTTCTTCTGACATGTTGCAATTTTCTTATTATTGGGAAAATGCAAGGTCAATTTGAATTGACTACTTGATGACTATACGTTGAACTATAATTTAGTCAAGCCTTTGAGTTTCAAGATTTCTAACGAATAGAGTTTGAAATAATCATTATCATGTTCACTACTCACTTCTTTACTTACTAGTTTACATGGAATACAAGAATTAATTTTTCCAGTAAGAGAAAAATTGGACAATCATTTTGAAAAATGATCACTTAAATTGATTCTCACAGATTCTTTACAAATTGAATTTCAATTTATTAATCCTATTTATCATAATTCTCAATATTGAAGTCTATAACCATACAACATGAGTACAGGTACACCTATATCAGTTCAAAAACACATTTAAAAGCATGATAAAAATCAATTTCGAAAATGGAAACTATCTATTATATTGATTCTCTACTAAAATAATAATAAAAATATTTTTTTAAAAGATAGTATTCGAAACATATTCTTACCATAAACATACACAATAAAAAGTAACAAGGTCCTTAAATTTAGGTCATTTTTCAGGACACAATATCCCTTATTATTTTTAAACACCAGAGGTTTAAAAATTTATTTTATCTCTTCATTTAGTTTCTCTATGAGGTACCTGACCACCTCCATATCATCGTCTGTATCTAAAACACTAAAATAATTCCAGAATAGCAACAGATAGTCATATAATCATATTAAACCATGATCTGCTCTATAAAACATTCAAGTAATTTAGAAAATTATTGTCTTCCAATTTGTCTCGAAAGAAATGGCATTAACTCAAAGGATAACTACCTATCACTCAAATACAGCTAATACAGAAGGCCTAATATACAGGAGCATAGTATGCGTCTGTTCTGTTTCTTCTTGCTATGAATGCAGGCGTTACTGTGATCTCTTTTTCTCCTTTGAGGCCTACTTTTGAAAGTGTCCAGTAGCTTTTCATCAGAGCGGAACGTCTCCTCCGTTCCTCGTCCATTGGCAGTAACTGTTATGGTTATAACTGAATAACTGTTATTTTCTGCTAAAGGAGAAGGATTAATAATTATATGAGAAATACTATGGATGCCAAAATTAAGATCGTCTTAACCGGACAGAACATTTTGTCCAAGATTTGCATCCGTTTGCCACTCAACAGTCATTTTTGCTTCCGTTCTATAACGATAATGTGTGGTGGATATATTTATTATTTCAAAGCTATTGACTGTTTCCAGCTGCTGATAGACTTCAGTTATATTCAATGTTGTTATGTTGAAGAAAGGTCTACACTCGATAAATTCAGAAATATAAAAACGGTACCTATCAGAAAAATAATGGAGATGAAATTAATATTAATAATATTAATTTTATTCGTGAAAAGTTTTAGAATGTGCTCCATCTCTCCATCTAGTACAAACCTTATTATTTATTCATGGATTTGTTTCGCTTCTGTTTGAATCGAATTAGAAATGTCGAGAATGAGAATTTAAAATAAAATCTAATCTAATTAGCTAATTCTAATTGCTAATCTAATAGCTATCCAACAATAGGTTTTACTACAATAGTCAACAATCAATTATTGTTCACATCAGTATAACATATTCACATCACATTTCACAACAATAAATTATACTTCTATATTTTAAACGCAATAAGTTACATTCAAAACTCTTAAATTATTGTTTAAATTTTTTTAACATTAATTCTTTTAAAAATGCATGTGTTGAAAAACATATCAATCGTTTTTCACAGACTGCTTGAAATGATATTTTTTCCATTACAATCACTTATTATACTTTTAATCTTTTAAAAAAACACACACACTTCAAAATAATCATGAATTCAGCCAAACCTTTGGCAGTGCACATACAAAAGTAAGAAAATTAAAACAGCAAACGTGGAGAAGAGGATAATAATTAGTAGAACGAAATGACTAATGGAATCAGATACAGGTAGTTAGCTCCAGTGGAAAAAAGGTGGGGGGATTTGACTATTTGATCATGTTCAGGATTGAGATGACGTCACTCCTATTTACCGAACTCACTTGGTATCTGATGTTGCCTCTCGGGTGAGTAAGTACAGAGAGAAAGAGTGAGTAAGAGAGTGTGAGAGAGAATGAGTGAGTGTGAGTGAAGAGAAAGATCGTCTCTGAGGAGTGACGATCAGTCAATGCGCTGCTCTGTTCATGACTGTAATGACTATGATGATGACTATGATTGTGACGGATGCCTGGTTTGCTAGTCACTAGCACGGCTCACTCTCTCTCACTCACTCTCTCACTGCCACTCACTCTTTCTTCCTCACTTAATCACTCTCTTTCTCTCTGGAGAGAGGAAAGCCCTCTCTTTGCCACTCTTGCTGCCTGATTCCTGCAATTGTCCAACCTTGAAACGTTTCAACAATTGGACATGCCTTTCTTACGCGAACTGCAGTACCGTCACAATTGAGGAAATCCTTAAAAACTGGAAAAGATCTAAGGAAACTTCTGAAAAGAGCGGTATTTTTCCAAAATTTCAACTTTTGTGTAGCTTTATAACAAACGAGATGTGAGAATTTGTCGAAAAAAGAATGAACTTTTCTCAAACTTCTCACTATTCTATTTCGTTGAGGAAAATATTTTTCAAAATTTTGGAAATTTATCTTATAACTTAGAAAAATAGAGAACAGATCCTCCAGACTGCACTTTGCCTTGGAGAAAATACGCCGACAATATTATTATTATTAAGCTTATGACTTTTTTGGCGGAGAGACCGTTTCGGGTGTTCCACCTTGCCGAATCATCCAGTTTTCCCTAATGGGAAATATGGAAAACATTATAGGTTAAGTCCAACACTGAATTTTCAACTTATAAGTCCCGAAAAATCTTCAAAATCAATTTTTTTCAATTTATAGATTAACAGCACTAATGTACATTTGCTGTAGTCATGTACATTTTAATCATTTTTCTGTTATTTGAATCATTTAATGAAGGCCGTTAGTTATTCTCTACTTTCAACTAGAGAACAGGAATGATACTGGAAATAATTTCCGATTTAACTCTTTAATGGATAAAATAAAACACTTTATGATGTTGTCAATTCCACTACTTTATTGTTACAGCACTGGATACCGCGGTTTCGTGGCTTCACCAGTCACATTTTCAACAGTATTTCGAAGACAGTTGATATTTATCACAGAATTCAATTTTTAAATCGGAAAAGAAATCACCACGTTTTATAATAATTTATTGAACGAAATTCCTAATTAATAATGCTATAATTTGAGACGTTTTGTAATCTTTTTGAGAGAGGAAGAGAAACTCTCACTTGAGAAGAGCGCATTCTAAATGTTATTAAACAATGTTGGATACGAACTTTATCAAACAATGTTGGTACTGTACTTGAAATGTGAGGTGGTCAAGAAAGAGAGAGGATTAAAGGTGAAGGAGAATGAGAAAAGGAAAATGAGAGAAGAATGAAGGAAGGAAGAGAGAAAATAAAAATGTTTCAAAGGAGAAAGAAAATAGAGTGAGAGAAAGAATATAGAGTAGGAGAGGAGTGGATTTGGAATATTAGGAAGAGAGCGAGAAATTTTCGGTTAGTGGTGATTAAACGAACGGATCTCCTTCCCCCTACTGGCTGCAGTAAATTTTCATCAGTATCATTTTGAATCTTCTGCAGTAAACACTTGCAATATTACAGTACTGAGTACTGTGATTTTTCTTAGTTGGCAAATAGTGTAAACACTATAAAAATCCATAACCGCTACTTATTTGCTCCAAAAACAGTAGCTCTCAAAACATTTAATAAACTTTTCAGACGGATGTGAAATGAACCAACAACATTTTTTTATCTCAAATAAGCGTTTTCGAAAACATCTTCCGCCGATAAATAATAACATAGAATTAAATATTACTGTACTTCCAACTTTTGTTTTTCCCCATGAATAGCTTTAAAGGCTCCTTTCGTCGTAAGGTTTACTTTACCGTAAAATATTTAACGAGTACGTATAACGTAAGTTATATCTTGAAATAAATAATCAAATTGAAATTCTATTATTACAACATACATATGGAATGTTATGATCTTGAAGCCCCATTCAAATATTAAAGTTTTTGTCTTGGATTTTACTATTCATTCTTTTGAATAATTGATCATGAAGTTTGCTTTCATAGTGCTATTGTTTTTCAGGCTGTTGTTTCTCTCCTGCCTTGTAGTGGAAATATACCAATCCTAAAATCGAAATAATCCTATAATCCTATTAATCTTGATTCTCAATGCCCTTCAAATTTCCATGTGATATATCATCCATAATCATCATTACACATTCACTCATTTTCTACTCCTGTATACTACTATGAAATATCCATTTCTACTTCTATTTTCTACTTTTCGTTGAGAAGAGAGAAATCAGTGATTAGGTACCTATAAGTTATGGTATCTAGTATCTTTTCTCAAACAAACTGATAATATTTGTATACGGTAGGTAGGCAGTAAACTATACAACATACAGTAAACAGGCCTTAAATCCATTATGCATATTTCAATTATTACAACACTACTATATACACGAATAATGCCAGTTTTGAATTCGTGCCAGATGTTTGCCAGCTTCAGAAACTTGCTTTTTCGCTTGCGCATTGAGAAATAGTTTCCCCGTAGCTACTTATAACTTTTCAAGTGTTCATATGTTATTGTTCATAATATTATACGAATTAAAATTATTCAGGACTATGATACAGCTCATATTCGATGTGGTAGCCAATTGCCAAGTAGCTCAATAATTGGCATAACTGACCATGTTGGCATTGGGTTCGATTCCTTTGCCATTTTGGTGGCATCCTTGTGTTATTTCCTTATACCTAACAGATCATGGAACATGGAAGTTTCATGGGGAAGACTCTCACAATAAGGAATTATGGAGAATTATGATAAAACTCGATTTTCAATACAGCTGTAATCACAGATTTCATTCTGTAATTGAATCTCATTCTATTAGTGAATCTGACCCTATTAGTGACTGGAGTCAAATTCATGCTTCGATTCAAGTTTGAGGATCTGCTTTTGTGATGCAAACATGAAGCAATCGCCAAGAGTTGGAGTGGAGTGAAAAAGGAATAAAGGAGATAAGGAGAAAGTTAGAAGAATGAGAGAGATAAAGGAGAAAGTGAGAAGTACACGCACAAAGAATAGACGTTTCAAGATGCAGCATCCTATTCGTGAGAAATTTATACGAAAACGAGTCTCACACAAGAATAGATTTATTTAGAACTCCTTTGTTTTGTGTAGATCTGCTCAGTTCGTACGGTACTGTTTTATTTGCTCAATTTGTTTCCGGCCTGCAATCTACGTATAGCAGGATTCTTTTAAATTGACAGAAAACAGCTGATTGATGTACGCTCGTTTACTAACGTTAAATCAGCTGTTTTCTGTCAAGTTAAAAGAATCCTGCTATACCAGTAGATAGCAGTAACTTACTTCATATAACAAGAATCAGAGTAGTAGGTAATGTTTTTGCACAAAATATGGATATGTCTGTAGATTTAACTTGAATTATTACTGGTTCAATTATATTTGTTTGTGTGTTTTTCTAAATAAAACTCAGATTATCATTCTTACAAAACTATAATGAAGAGTTCATTATATAGTCGGAAATAAAAGTATGGTGTGTTGGTAGCCTACTAAGGACTGAAAGATTTCAACATTTTAATTTGCTGGTGAAAAATTGGCAATATTACAATAAATAGAGAAGTGTGAGAAAGAGTATTTGCTGGTGATTGAATTGGAGAAATACTCGAAAATAAGGGATACTGGATACTGCAGATCTGCAACATCTAGTCATAATATCTTACATTCACACTTGTTTTTTAAGATTTAGAATTTATGTAATCTAACAGTAAATTTTCAATTTTGACATCTATCTCTCCTCATCAATAACAATTAAAATTCACTTCAATGTTATATTTTAGAAAAGAAAGTACTTGGCTATTGACTCAAAAGAGACACTCATTCTAAACTTTCGGCTGATCTAGAAGAATGTTTCACTCATGCAGAAGTGATTGAGCGCTGAGAGCAACATATAAGGGAAATATTCATCAAGGGAGATTGGAAAAACCATCCTGATGGGTTTCCACAATTTTAGCTCCAGCTAAGATAAAGAGATTCTAGTGAGGATTTATGAAAGGTCTTGTTGTTTTACTGCCTTGTGCCTCTCTTTCCATTCTCATCATTAAAATTTATTTACGTAGAATAAGTAGAATTTTAATAATTCACATTTTAAATTAAATTAACCTACTTGGTATAATTATTATTAAATTATTATGCAACGGAGTTTTATCATGATATAACCAACTAGAGAATATAAGGCCTCAGTTTGTCAGCAAGTAGTTTTCTAAAAGGAGTAGGAGTAGGAGATGTAAGCGCGTATTGATGTGCTGTTCACATTTTCGGACTGAGAAAACGATGCACAATTCGAAATCTGGGTCAGTGAGAAAATGCCTATGAGTACCCCCCATTCATCTGTTATCTGCTGAGGTGGGACCTCTCCTTTCCACCCTGCTACCCTTCCCAAGCACAATTTGATAACGGCAGGCAGAGATGTCAGGGCAGGTCAGCAACTCAGGTCGATATAAAGCAGAGAGCCTGTCGCGCACTTGACAACATTTGGACTTGAACTACCATTTCCAAAATTTCAACATAACAAAAACATAATAATAGTATATTCATGGAATAGTTATCTTGAAGCAAAGAAAGAAGCTACTGCAGAGAGATTATTGTGAAAAGATCGAATAAGTGATGTCATGTATCTGGATGACGTCACTTCACTCTGAATCTCTGGCAGTCGCAGTTGACTGGAGGCAGGGCTAACAAACAGTTCAGTCTCCTTCTATTCTCTTCACAAGATTTGTGTATTGAAAATCAACAATAGTGTATTATAGACAGTTATATCCGGCTCTGTTATCTTGTATCTTTTTTGCTTGCGATAAAGGGATCCCACATACATTTATTTCTTCACTATTAAGTAAAATTTACAGAATAACAAAAATATTGAGTGGTTTTCTATTCAGTTTGTAAAATATAGTGTATTAATACAGTTGAATTTTGTTTGTGAAGTTGATTTAATTGGTTTTTGTGTTGCTGATCCAATTTTAGCAGTGTTTTTGAATTCATTGATCCCGCTTCGGTGACACTTCGATCAGATACACGACGCAATGCATTGTGGGTAGCCAGCCATTTTCAGTTTTCCACCCCGAAGTTGAAACAAGCAGATATTACGAAAGGGGCTGTCGTTGAAAGGGGATTTTTACAGTCTCAAAAATGTCGGGGAATATGGGGATGGAACAACTTATCCCCATTGTAAATAAACTACAAGATGCATTCACACAGCTTGGTGTTCATATGCAATTGGATCTACCACAGATAGCAGTTGTAGGTGGACAAAGTGCTGGCAAAAGTTCCGTGTTGGAAAACTTCGTTGGAAGGTAAGCTAATTAAATCATTATTTTTCCTTATTCCCATCAGAATTTTCCAAAAATCACCAAAAACGTCCAGATTACAGTAACTGTGAATTAGTTCCGATGGTAAACAGAAGTGGGCGATTCAGGAATTTGGTTGTAAACCTCCCATTTTTGGCTTGCCGAACAGTGAATCATCAACAAAAACTCATTTGATTATCATCTACTGATACTTTCACTAATTATCTTCCAAATTCTTCCATTTGCGATTGATTTTGATATATTCAATTCATTTAGGTTAGGTAGCTGAGCTCATTCCTCCCAGCCTACTTTGAATCAATAAGTTTTCAGAATTGAAAATTGACATGACCCCTGATGAGTCTCAACATCATTCAATTTTAATCATTGTGTCTTTTCATTTACTAGAGTTCAATCATGGCTATCAAAGCAATTTGTAGCATAATAATTATTGTTTTTGTTCACTTTTTGGTCTGTCAAGTGAGTTAAGGTTGATAACCTCAGTAGACCGCTTTTTGTTTTTGACTTGGATGCCTAAGTCTATAACTTATTGTTTGAAAATTTTTAGTAGGCTACTTCCTTCATTTTTTAAAGTGAGAAATGTCTAGAAATGATCTGGGACGTTTTTTAATTTACAATAAATATTAGCTTACCGTACATGTCCTAGAACATGGAAATTTTAACGTTGTCGTCCAACAAAACTTCTAATTTTTATAGATAGGCCTAAAGACATCCTCTATGATTTGACAATAAATTAGGTATGGAAAAAAATACGTTATATTAATGTTGGATCAAATTTCTAAGTTGATTCTGCCATTGTGATAATGTAACAAATATTTTGATGTCAAAGAATTTCATGACTATTGGGTAGTCAGGTTATAGAAACTTTATTCTCAAATATTGTGAGAAGAGCCTGTTGTACGTATGTAGGTGTACTGCTAGTTGAATTTAGAATTACCCAAGTTTTGGGAAATGGGACCGCCAATAGTGTAGTAGGTAATTGAAATTCAATACTCAATGAAAGCAACTACACACCTAATAAGATCCAGATTTATATTTCATCCAAATATTGTAGGAGACCTCTCTCTCTCTCTTTTGGTATTCAACCCTGAGGTTGGTTTGCAGCAGTACGCCATTCTTCTCTTCTTTCTGCTTTCCTCTTTATTTCGAGGTAGGAGACCTATTTATCAGAAAATATAATTTGTTGAGGAAAGTTCATAGGTGCCGACTTGAGCGGAGTTGGCGATTCGCTGCAATTTATATTATTCATTATTTATTGGACGATGGAAATTTTTTATGCTATCTGAAAATTTATAGCCTTGACAAAGACAAGTAAGAATAAGGAAATTATTATTCATCTTTAATTAAAATTAATATGAATAAGAAAAAGGAAAAACAAGTTCTATGCAAAGAAATACGGTACGGTAATAATGCAGCCACTTATAATTTTGAAACAATAAGTTACATGTAATCTACAAGTCTGTGAGCCAACAAAATATACTAAGTGTTGAGCGTTGCAAAAGTAGACCTAATTCAATGTGAATATTCATAATGAGCTCGGATGAATCATTGGCCCACTATTCACACTACCACTGAACTAGAGCTTTATCAATTTGTTTCATTTTCAAACAAAAATCTGATAAATTCATAGCTATTAACTTATGTTCTTTGTAAGAGGTATTTTGATTAGCTGTTTTTTTATTTCTGTTCTTGTAATCATGTCGGACAGTCTCGAATCATATCAATAATGTGCCTATGGAAAACTAGACTTAAAACTACAACATAATAATTTTAGATTTTGAAGTATTTAGATTTTGCTTCAGAAATCATACCTACAAAATGTGATAATATCATTTGCGGCTGTTACTAAATTTTTTAATTTCAAAAATTGTAAACATAGTTATTCCTACCAATTTTTTAATTTGTACTTCTAGTAATGTTGTTTCCTTTTCAGCATGTTTTCGTATGTTTCAAATTTCTAAAACATTCTTCGGCCTATTCGAGTTTGTTATTGTTTTCTATTATATAATCCATTTTAAACCTGTCTTTAATTTCCAATTCAGCCAATTCAAGAAAAGAATTAAACACGAAATGGATTTGTAGTGCCCTTGAACTGCAATGCAAATATCCAATGTTGGTTGCAAAAACGGCCTTGAAAACCAATAAAACACCCATACTGCACGTTTCGTTATTGCTTCACTTGCAATATTTTGAACTGTCAGTTAGTCTGCTAAAAACACAACATAAAAACTCACCAAAATTCAGTTTTATTAAAAATGACAGCTTCCACTCAAGTGGTTTATTGAATCGGCAATATTACTACCAGAATAATTAAGATAAACTTATGAATCACAAGATTTATGTCATCAAACTTGAAGATAATTAGTATGAATTATTAGTCAGATTCGTGTCACCAACCTCCCTTCTATATAGTTTGTTTTGTCTGTTTTAAGAACTCAAGATGTCATCATTGATTTGCCTATTAAAAAAATCGTGATCTTTGTACCAACCAATTATAGAAGGAAAATTAATTAGGAAAAAATATTCAACTATAATAATTACCATAATTTATCATTCTATTTCATCCGATATTGAAAGAGTTTTTTTAGAACTGATCATTAGAAATCACGGCTCTCCCATTCTACTCACACTAATATAACATTTGTAAACTTTATTATTATGAAAGACCGGGACTACTATATTGAAGGTAGAATTTTAAAATGTTGTAATGTCTGTAATGAGTTGAGATTCGGACTACCAAAAGCGATTGAAGACATGTTTAAACTATTTCAATTTCAATGGAGGGATATGACGTCAGCTGCTCTTCAAAGTTCATCAAATGGAGATATAGGCCTTCAAGTAGATTAGTAGAAGTCTACTCACATTTAAAATTTAAAATCATTCAATGTCCGATTAAGCTCTGTAGCTCTGTCCAAATAATAATTTAAGTTGCAATATTTGGAATTTGAAGTTTCATCAAACGATCCTAGTGGTTAAAAATTGAAAACTTGTAACCAGCATTTGAAAATAACAGATTAGGTTATGTTTACATTTATCTGGGCCAGGCAGAGGCCGTGTGAGAAATAGTGAGAAAGAGATAGAAGTGAGAGGGTATGAAGGTGCTTATGTTCTTTATTCTATTTGTAGATTGATAAAGTAATAGGTAATGTTGAACTGTCTCACATTATATAATATAAAATAAAGTGAAACCAAATAATGCATACTCCACCAGAGACAGTGTTTCTGTGTTATCTTCACTTCAGTTCATTTCATTTGTAGATCAACGTGGTGTTGCAGTAAGTACACATAATTTCATTTCATAAGTGGTCATATGATCTATTAAAGTGGGTTAAAATTCACGGAGAAAATCGAATATTCCAATGAAAATATTTTTGAAACATTATCATTAATGGGGAAAATTTGAGAATTTTGTTCCTGAATGTATAATAAATTTTTACAAGGATTTCATTTGTCGATTACAAAATATTTTTTCATCAAAAGTGGTCATGTGACCTATCGTAATGGGTTAAAATTTCAATCTAAATTCAAAATCTCAATCTTATTTAACAAACTTTGTGGATAACTGCTTATACATGAATTAATGTTGCTACAATGATATGTTGTTAAAGTCTGGATAGTAAATGATAAGGTGTGATGCAACAGACACAGTCACAACGTCTTGTTTGGCTCACTTATAGCTAGAATAATTTTGTAGCACCCAAATAGTGAGGATAAAATATCTTTATCAAATAACATAGCATTTCACTTTAAAAAAATTAACTCTCTCCCCATCCATTGTGTTTGGAGGATTGATATTTTTTGTAAATATTTGTTTGGTAATAAAATTGTCATCAGCACTAAAAGTATCTGTGACTCGGGATAAATCTGTTGTAAAGCTGGTAAAACGGATATTTAAAAGAAGGGTCTCTTCTTTAAGTAATGCTAGATATTATTAGGACGGCTTTGAAAAGATATTTGATGTTTTCATTGAGAATTATGCTTTGCTCACTATAACTGCTCAATGCAGCGTGAAGCCCCATGTCAAAGGTCAAAGCATTCAATGATACTCTATTGCGGTTATGACTTTCTTCTATCACTATTTTGTGTTTGAGTTGCACTGTGACGTTTTTAATGTCACTTTTCTGACACAGAATGGAATGAGGTGTAAAAACACACATCTGACTTCTTCAGTAAAAGAGGTTTCGGAAGTAGAAGCTAGCCTAAATCAAATTCTTACTCTCATTAGAGTATATTATTCCTTTTTCAAGGGATCTGTGAAGAATCTTATTGTTGATAATAGTCCAACTTGATATATGATTGAAGTTGCAAATTTGAATGGTTCAAGATGTTGATTAAGAAATCAATAAGAAAGGAAAATAGATCATTCTTATAAAAATATATTTCATACAAAAATTTTAATCTTAATGAAAATTGAATCGGTAATTTATTTGTATTAATTTTAGAATGAACTTTTTTCATTTAGATTTTGTTCAATTTGTTATGTGTTTGCTTGATAAAATTTCATTATTTGTCCATTGGCACTGAATATTGAAGAAAATAATTTTTGTTGACCGCATTATTGAAAAGATCAAGGAGTTTCAAGCCTATTGAATAATTTAGTTAATAGTGTTGTTGGTGTTAATTGGCTTTATATTAATGTTTTTTTTATTTACAGAGATTTTCTTCCTCGAGGCTCGGGAATCGTTACAAGAAGACCTCTTATTCTCCAGCTTATCAATAGTTCAACTGGTGAGTTTTCTTATTTTGATATATGTTCCCTGTCAAACTTATCTGAAACGACCGTTCAAAGCCAAATCGTTGAGCCTTCCTGTTTCAAGAAAGTTTCAAAAATGATTTATATTTAGTATTAAGAAATTTTAAATAGAAATAAATCGCAATTATCTCCAATTTTAGAATAATTCACAGAACAGGATTTTACTAGGAAATCTTTTCATGGAGGGCAGGTGCTGTAAAGTAGACTGCTTTCAGTCACTATTAATTACAGTACTGTTAATAGTAATTGATAGATTTATTAAATAATTGATATCAGTGAAATTAATTGATTGTAAAATGAGAAGTTGAGAAGCTCTTAGCATTTTTACTGAGTAAGTTAGTAGAATACCTACCACAAATAATAATGTCACCTTTTTGGATCACTACTAAAATTAATTTTGTCTTGAATTTGGAAATTCCGCCAGTAATGCAAGTTATAAGATGGAAAAGGATCAATTGCAAAGCTAATATTGTAACCTGCTTTGTAAAAATTTTTTAAAGTAGATTACTCATGAATAATATGCCCTTCACTATAGTAAAATACAGCTCTAATGGTATTATCAGTATTATCACTTTGTATATGAATTGGTCATGTCCTTATCATTCACTATTGATGTTTGGTACTTGATTTGATAAGCGTTGAAAAATGTAGGCTATGTGTTTTTAAGATACTTGAACGATATAATCCATTCATTAGTAGATTTTAATTAAAAATTAGCCTCCCAGACATTTTATTATCTTATAATTTGGCTAAGTCTATTATCTTTACTTTTTTATCTATAAGTTTACTATTTATATACTTACTTACTATTTACTTATTTACTTATTATTTTTATAAATAATTATCTATATAATTACCTATGTATTTATCTATACCATACTATTTATCAACTCTAATCCAGACTACTAATCTAATTTACACATCTTATGTAACAATTCACTTGTCATTACTCTATTCTATTTCTAAGTTATGCTTAGAAAAAGAAAAGCTTAATTTTTATTTCAATTTGATGATTTTGTGGTGTTATGGGGGCAGTAATAGGCTTCACAATAAAAATTGTAGGCCAATCTTCAAATAAATAAATATATTTATCCATTCTAAATCATCTATAAAATGTTTGTTAGAAGAATCAATTCAGCTATGTTCTTCATAATTATTATAGTGTAGGCTATTGTAACTATTTGTCACAAGTGTATTTATTTTGATATTTGTTCATTCTGTTGTGATACAGAAATTGGTTGTATTCAATTCTATATTTCTTCTATCCAACTACTGTAATTGCATCGACTTCGAAATAGCTTGACAGAGATCTGTTGTAGTGGCCAGTAGCAGAGGTTTCTTATCGCTGGTTTGATAACCCCAAAGTTCCTGGTTCGATTCCAGTTGACTACAATAAATTTGTCGAGCAACTCTCGTCTTCCGGAAGAGCAATCGTAACCGACGACTGCCTAAAACTTGGGCTCTACTCATACTTGCGATATTCAAATCGCGTCGCTCGGCGACGGGAATAACAAACATGTGTTTTCAAATTATGACGTTCAGACAATATGTTTGCAGGATCGTCTCAGCGTCATCATTTGAAAACACATGTTTGTTATTCCAGTCGCCGAGCGACGCGATTTGAGTATCGCAAGTGTGAGTAGAGCCTTAGTTGTCATCTTTCATCATCACCCCTCCCATTACCCACTCATAAGCTCATGAGCTCATGTTGGCATCACCCTCTCAATAAAAAAGATCACACAGTCGCCATCTCAATTTTTTTTATTTAATAGAGTATTTTTTTATTTAGGACTAGCTGTCCCGGCGAACTTCGTATCACCCTCTTCCCCCCCCCCCAAATGTTCCCCCTTCATGCCACCCCCAAAAATGTCATCCCCCAAATGCCCCCCTTCATTCCCCTACAAATCCCCCTTCATGTCAACCCCCTCTTTCCCACCAAATGTCACCCCCCTCTTCCCCCAATTGGCCCCCTTCATGTAACCCCCCCTCCAAAAAATTTCACCCCCCAAATGTCCCCCTTCATGTCACCCTCAAATAACCCCCTTCATGTCAGACACCAACTCTCTTTTATTAATATAGATTTCGTTTCAGAAGATGCTTTCATTTCGACTGTTGGAAACTAGACTAATGAAGGTGAATATTTGTTACAGAACATGCGGAATTTCTGCACTGCAAAGGTAAGAAGTTCACCGACTTCGATGAGGTGCGTCGCGAGATCGAGGGTGAGACGGACCGCGTCACTGGCTCCAACAAGGGCATCTCCAACATTCCAATCAATCTGCGTGTCTATTCACCAAACGGTAACCAAATTGCATCTCTCTTCTCACTGATTATAACAGCTTTTGAATCATTTTAAATGATTCAGATACTCAGCTTACAGCAGATACAGATTACTCACTCATTTTGATGAATTATTAGGCTAGGCGTACACCGGTTAGTGAAGACAAGACAAGATTAGTCACAGTAATTCACATAGTTGCTTATGAAGCAGCACACACCGATGCAATGACTAATTGGTGTGTTGTTTCATAAGCAACTATGTGAAGTACTGTGACTAAATGTGACTAATCTCGTCTTGTCTTGTCTTGACTAACCGGTGTACGCCTAGCCTAATAATTTATCAAAATGAGTGAGTAATCTGTATCTGCTGTAAGCTGAGTAAGACCTAATGTGTAGCCTAAGACAGATATGTGTCTGATCCAAGTTAGGTACTCCTGAAAAATTATCAACTCCAAATTATAATTGATACAGCAGTTTGATTAAACAGAATTGATTCAGCTGATGAGCAGCCATTGATTTAGGGGAATTGATTGAAGCAGTTACAACTCAAAGTACTCAGTTAATAGCAGGTACAGGTTTACTCACTTATTTTGATGTCTTGAATCTTCAAGAAAGAAGTTTTTCTAACCCAAGTTAGTTTCTCGTGAAAAATTACCAACTCAAAATTGGAATCGAGTGGTTAAATATTGAAGGCATTTTATTATCTGTGATAATTTAATTGCACCGATTATTCCATTTATTTCAATTTAAAACAAAATAATTTGATGTAAATGTTAATTATAACATTTAAAAGGGTGAAATCATTTACACGAGTAATTATGAGGTGATTTTCAAGACTGATACACAGTATCGTATCAACTTGAAAGAATTAATTTACCATGTGTCGTATATGGTTAATTAATAGCTATTTTAATTTAGGATTTAGAAAATATTGAGCATTTAGAAAAAATTGAGCATTTAAATTGAAATTTAAATGAGCATTTAGAAACTGTTTGAGCAGTAAGCTCATTCAACTATCATCAGACTTTTCAATCGTTGAAGACTTTTCATTACAGAAAAATGTTCAGAAAAGGTTTAGAATTTTGTTGATAATATGGACCACTAATGTTTAATAAAAGGTTTTAATTGTTTTTATTGATGTGAACCATGAGAGTTGATGAGAAGGGGGCTCTTTAGATAGATAAATAATGACTTTTCACTTCGTAAAAGTGTAGTGGGTGAAGTTGAGGCATAAGAGCTTCCTCGTCCACTCAATAACTTACATGAATCTAAACAAATATTTAGCAGATATGGTCTACCAAAATCAAAGATGTTTTGAAATGTTATAGCTGATATGGAAATAGACCACCGGAGTTAGAGATGAGGTTTGAATTGGTTTTCTGATGTACTACATCTTAGTTGAAGGTGGTTTGAAATGTTTGGGACCAAAGTGATGGTCCCATAGTTGGATGAATGGTTTGTAGTGTTATTGGGGGATTATCAGACCTGATTTTATGCTACATCAAAGTTGAAGGGGTTTGAAATGTTTGGGACCGAAACAATGATCCTAAACGTGGACAAATGGTTTGTCGGGCCAGTGTTAGAGCTGATTTTATGCTGACAGTGCTGAACATCACGCTGATCGATTTGCCCGGGCTGACCAAGGTGCCAGTGGGAGATCAGCCGGTCGACATAGAGCAGCAGATAAAAGACATGCTGTTCCAGTTCATAACGAAGGAGACATGTCTGATTTTGGCCGTCACTCCGGCCAATACCGATCTGGCCACTTCTGACGCGCTGCAAATCGCCAAACAGGTTGATCCTGATGGTAAACACACAAACTGATTTCGGACATTCGATTCTGCCTGAGTCTGTTGTCAGCATCTGAGTCACCTATCGTACACTTCTATTTTCATGTCGATTCTGTACTCTGTTATCAAATTGGTTAGTTTCAGTAATCTGATATAAAATAGGCTCCCACAGATCTTGTATTCTGTTCTCATATAGACAATTTCAGTATTATTTTGCAATTCTACAGTATAGCCTGAGTCACACCAAGCTACTTTATTAGCTGCTAGCGAAACAGCTTAAACAAGCTGTACTATGCGTCATAGGCAGTAGCTTCTATTAGCAGCTGTTGAATACATACAAAGTATAGCAGGATCCATTTAATTTGTCATAAAACATATGATCGACGAGCATATGATCACAACACTTAACCAACAAATGCTGAATCTCGCAGATTATTGAAAAGGTCTTTTAAAAAGTTATTCTTTGAAAGGTCTTCTTTAAAAAGGTCTTTAAGACTTTCAAGCCTTTTGATTATTGTGTCGAAATCACTGTTTAATTATTACTGGATCAGCTGATTTATGACAAGTTAATTGGATCCTGCTATAGAAAGTGTGGCATAGGCAGTAGCTTCCAATAGCAGCTATTACTATAGTGCTTTTCATCCTTGAAGACATCTGAGTACAGAAACAGTACCCCACAACTTTCCTAGCTAGCCAATCACACCCCTGCAACGTTGCCAATACGCACACTTCTATAATAGTGATGAACAGATGTTTAATTTCTGATCATTTGCTCTACTTGTAAATAATCCAAGTTCTCACACCTAGTCATGATATTAGACTAAGATTTCGGTTTAATACGCATGCGTGCACAGATGATTGAACAGCACACAATATGACAACAGTGCCGGGCATTCCGATTGGATAACGTACCAAGTTGACCAGTTGTCTTTAAGGATAAAAAAGCACTATAGAAGGTACTGCCTATTTCATACTTGCAATTTGGTGTCAGCTGTTTCGCTAGGAGCGAAATAAAGTAGCTTCTTGGTAGCTGCTTGCGAAACAGCCGATAGCAAGTGTGACATAGTAGCTTCTAATAGCAGCTACTACTAGAAGCTACTGCCTATGACTCTTGCTACTATGGCTCTATAAACACGTCTTTAAGAGCCTTATTGCTACTTTGTATCAGCTGTTTCGTGAGCAGCTAATGAAGTATGACTTGGTTTGACTCAGGCTTTAGCCTCACAGTGGATTCTCACATGCTGGGTTGTACCAAGCAAGATCAATTTTGATCCAGGATAAGTTAGTACAATGCTAATCAAATGGGCTCCGCTGATTCAAACTAGTTGATCCCGCTTTTTGCAACCCATCAACAGAGTTTGTGCAGTCTTTTCAAATTAGTGTTTTCAATCACTGTCTCTTGAAACATTGTGATCGAATTTGAAAGAAAAATATTATGTCAAGTGCATATAATGTGCAAATAAAAAATTCTTAATTTCAAACAAAATTATATTTGATATACAGTTTCCACAGAATCGACATGTAAGATATCACACCCTTGTAGATGGAGGATTATTTTAAATTTATTGTTTATTGTATTGATAGTTCTTATTCTCTGTTTTCAGTATCATGTTTTGTTTAGTTGTGTATTTGTTTGTCGAAAGTTTCAAACCAACCTGATTGTTGGCTTCTGCTTTCTTAGTAGAGAATAGTTGAGCTTAAGTTGGCATGCATGGTTGCCAACTGTCTGTGTTGTAGTGCTGAACCTGACGCTGATCGATTTGCCGGGAATGACAAAGGTGCCGATAGGCGATCAGCCGGCCGACATCGAGAAACAGATCAAGTCAATGATCATGCAGTTCATCACACGAGATAACAGTCTTATTCTGGCCGTCACACCGGCAAACCAGGATCTGGCCAATAGCGACGCGCTAAAACTGGCAAAGGAAGTCGATCCTGCAGGTTGGTACACTTGGTGATGGGTGTCTTGAAGGTGGTTGGGCTAGAACTAACGTCTTGGAATCTGTTAGTGTCCTTCTAGAATCTCAACTAACTCTGAATCATGTCATACTCTAAACCAATTCGTAATATGCCAAAACTATAACAATATGAACAAACTACAGATTTAAAACATAATCTCTAAACCAGTTCATAATATGCTAAAACTAACAATATGAACAAATTACATATTTAAATTATAATCTCTAAACCAATTCATAATATGCTAAAACTGTAAGAATACTGCAGATGCTTAGTAATAATAATCATACCGCAATATAACAATTCCTCGAATTCTACATTTTCAACTGAGTTCGTGGGAGGAATAGTGTAGTTTAGTGAATGAAGCTCCAATCCAAACTCAATTACACGTAATAGGAATAAGACTTGTTTGAACGTTGGTTAAGCTAAAAGTAATACCTTTTTGGAAAATATTTGAATCCCCAACTAATTTTGAACGGGGTCTGGTTTATATATACTGTATTAGAAGGCCTTTAGAATATTATAAAGGCAAACACATAATACTCTTATAAATGTTTTGCTTAGCCTTGCTATTGATTTAAAGTGTGCTCGCCTTTTTCTCAATTAAATCTTTTTAAGGCCCCATTTTTAACCACCAAAGACTAGAAAAACTATTCAGTTAAACGCTCAACATTGAACATTGAATCAAATGGCTGGCAGTTCGGTCGAAAAGGTTGCATTGAACGACTAGCCCAACTGATTCATTTCATGCTAAATAAAAATCTCATTCAAAAACACTCATTTGAATGAGTCAGGCTATTGGAATATCGGAATGGGACAACTCGCCGCGGCCAACTCGCCGCGGCCATCTCGCCACGGCCATCTCGCCGCGGCCAACTCGCCGCCGGCCCAACTCGCCGCGGCCAACTCGCCACCGGACCAACTCGCCGCGACCAGCTCCACACAAGGACTGATTCCCTTGGCATTTAATTTATTACCACTTTACAGGGATATTCAGATGCAGCTAACGATTCGAGATGATATATAAATTATAATTGTAATATATATAATAATAAATTATAATATTGATAACAGCTAAATTTTATTCTTTCATAAGACTTTTGTGACATAAATGGTAAACATTCTCTGTGATAAATGAAATTAACTATGTTAACTTTGTTAAAATAGTGAATTCCTGAAATCTGGAATTACTGTTTAAATTAGGCATTTTACAGAGAACATAAAGGTTCAATACAAATTTCATCAATGAATTTAGTTTTTGTACCTTTTAACATGTTTTAGTTGTGTTTTTCAATACATTAGTTTGATTAGTGAATTTTAAATTAATTTATATATTTATATATCATGTCGAATCGTTAGCTGCATCTCTGAAAAGAGGTGACAAATGCCGGGAGAATCAGTCGTTATAAGAGGTGGTCGCGGCGAGTTGGGTCGGCGGTGAGTTGGCCCGGCGGCGAGTTGGTCCGGCGGCGAGTTGGCCGCGGCGAGTTGTCCTAGACCCTTGGAATATAGACTTGTTAGAACATTTCAGTATTCTAATACATCAAATTCAACCAGCTTCAACTCATCTCTGATCAAACTAATTATAGGCCTACTGTACCAGATAGACATATTTGACGTAACTTGTTTGAACGGTGGCTGGGCTTGAATAGGCCAGAATGGGCTAGAACTTTAACTTAACGTATCTCTAAACCAATATACACTATTATACAACAAAATGTTATTCATGACTGATTTAAATGAATCATTAGTTTTCACTTTTGTTTGAAATTTACAATTTTATCTCCAAAGTTATGTGACATTATTCAGTGTATTAATATATTTGCTGAATAAAGATGATTCAATCAATTGACCAATTTTGACACCAATTTCTAAATACAGTGAAAATGAGTTTCTGAATAATTAATACTAATTTGTAAATAACTACCTCAAACATCAATGAATTATTTAAACGGAAGCATAATAATAAAGACAAACAAGTTAGAACTTTAATTAAATGTTGCCCGAAATTCCTCTTCCTATATTAAAAAATTCCCTTCGAGGTTGAAGTGATGGATCATTCAAAACTAAGAGGTAACTAATTTCGCCTTGAAATTATTGTAAATTCAGCTAAAACTAAATATGCACTGTAGTGATGTTTTGTGGATCACTTGAGTTCTTTTTTGCATGATAACTTTCCTGTAATGCTTTCCGAAAACAGTCTTTCGTAAATGAGGTTTTATTCTAGAATTTGTCAGCTCCCGCCACTGTTTCTTTTTTTTGTATTCAATGTGTTCGTTCCTCTGTACATGTTATTTCATATTTCTCTTTCAATTCATAAACTAATGTCCATTAATAATCTACATGTTTGAAAAAGTATGTATATAGTGTTTGTGTCACCTATTCATCTCCTTGAATGCATGAGCTGTAAATAGCTAAACGTTGTGAGTAAACTACTAATAAATATCCTTCACAATATCTGCAGTTTGATAGTTCGAAATTAGATACAGTATGTATTTGGAATGATTTGAGATTATTGTATTTTAATTGTACTAAAAGTAAATAAGAATATTATGAGTTAGTTTTTAGTGGGAAAAAGTATTACAATATTTGCGATATTTTGAACAATCCTTTTTATAATAGACAATGTTTTTAAGACATTGTTCTTATTATCGAGTTTTATAATATGGAAGATTGAACCTAATTCGTATCTCTATTTTCATCTTTGAATAGCAGAACTTTGCATCATATAATAAACAATAGATAGTTAATGAACAATGAATTTAATCTTTTTTTGTATGTTTAATCAGTTTTTCCAATACTGAGAAATTTCAAATTTAATTTAAACAATCTTAATAACAATTATCATTATATCTTTCATTAGCCATTCCTATATTGAGATAATCATTCTAGAACAAATTTAAACCATTTCATGTTAATTTTCCAATCTAGTTATTCATATCTTTCATTAGCAACTCCTACAGAGACTGTATAATCACAGTGTGGCCCATTATCACATTGGTGTGTAAGGGCCCATTAAAGTATGTTGAAACATTTTTTCCGGCCACCGCCATAATTTTGCCAATATTTTGAATTCTGATATGTGCTTACAGGCAAATTTGATTTTATTCACTTATTTATCAAACTTCTTTTTAAAGGAATAGTTTTAAAAATCACTTTTCTAACATGAAAACTAGTTTTTCTAGTTTTAAGATAATAAACACCAGGTACACTCATCATCCGCCATTTTGGTGACTTTTAGACATTTTAGACTTCAGACAGCTGCTTATGAAATAGCATGAGTTGGGTGAGTGCGTAACACTTAAAAGTTTTAAGATCATAATAATATTGAACGAAATTCCTAATTAATAATGCCGTAGAATACTCTGAAGACTTCCACTTCTGCGAATATTGACAACAGAATAATAGCCAGTAAGGAAATTCTAAATTCAAAAATTATTATGATCTAAAAAGCAATTGAATAGTTGCAATATCCCATTTCCTTCTATTTTTAAGATTAGTTTAGAGATTAAAGCTGCGTTAAATATGAAAAAGAACCAAAATGTTGTGTGGGTGAGTATTTATAGAGCCTTATGCAAAGCTAGTGGCTAGAGGACTGCAGTGACGTCATTATCTCGGCTTTCCCAACAAGCTAAGGCTCTATAAAGATGGTGGTTTAGAGCTCTAGAACAAGCCACTACACTCCGACCCACCTTTCATTCTATACACCTTGGACTTGACGAGTTGACCAATCAAAAGCGAGACATCTAATGGCCACACTGATTATACAGTCTCTGTAGCGACTGCTATACGAGTTCATTTTTAAATAATTTCTGACCAGTTCCCTACCATGTATTTCCAATTATTCTAGTAATATTTAATTGAAATACTTGTTTTCATTCAATTTTTAACTGAATTTCATTTCCAGGCGTTCGTACGATCGGTGTGATCACCAAGCTGGACTTGATGGACGAGGGTACCGATGCCAGGGACATTCTCGAGAATAAACTGTTGCCGCTGCGTCGTGGCTACATAGGCGTCGTGAACCGCAGTCAGAAGGACATCGAAGGTCGCAAAGACATCATGGCTGCCTTGGCTGCTGAGCGGAAATTCTTTCTCAGGTACATTATTTATACTTGAGTATTGTAAAACGTTTTTGTCAAGTTGATTCTCTGTACGATAGATTTGTTGAGTCACAAAAGCGACAGTTGCTAATCAAAATACAGACTCTTAGAACACTGTGAAACTTCATTTCCTGTTATAAAGAAGTGCTTTTTATCCTTAAAGACCCTAGATCGCAGAGACAGTACCCCACCATTCCACCACTTTCCGAACTAGCAAATCATACGCTTGCAGCGTTTCCAATACTATAGTGCTTTTCATCCTTGAAGAGATCTGAGTACAGAAACAGTACCCCACAACTTTCCGAGCTAGCCAATCACACGCCTGCAACGTTGCTAATACGCACACTTCTATAATAATGATGAACGTATGTTTAATTTCTGATCATCTGCTCTACTATATTCTATATTTTATAAAAGTTATTAGTGATTTTGGTGATATTTTTTGTGTTTTGGAATATTCTAAATCAGAAGAACTTTTAAAAATGTAAATTTCAGTGGATTTTACCAAGAACTTCAACAATTTCCCATCGAGGAACATTGAGGTTATTTTGCCGGTGGAACTTCCTTATGGGACTCCCCACCAGTTATGGCATACGCTAATAATAATCTGCTCTACTTGTAAATCATCCAAGTTAACACACCGAGTCGTGTTACCAGACTGAAATTTCGGTTTAATACGCATGCGTGCATAGCTAAGTGTAATTACTAGGTGTCAGATTGTCTTCAACTCAATGGGGTATCAAAAATATTAACATTTATTTATTCAGACAATCTAAGAAGGCAACAGGTAAAGGGCCATGTTATACTAGGCGGCATTGATGCGGCATCATTTTTTCTGTGCATGCATCATTGTGTTGCCTTGTGATTGGTCCGTGAATAAAATAATTACTGATGTTTTTTTTTTATATAGCCACCCTTCGTACCGGCACATGGCTGATAGACTTGGCACGCCCTACTTACAGCGCGTACTCAACCAGCAACTGACCAATCACATCAGAGATACTCTGCCCGGTCTCAGAGACAAGTTGCAGGTTAGTAACGACACTAAATTATATTTCCTTGCCTTGAAACAAACATCACTCCAATAATATTGGATAGTATGTAATGAAAAATGTTCATTTATTTTTCTTTTGTAGTAGCAAAGTTCATACTGTCTATCTGTAGATCTGATCTATAGATTAATGTGTAGTAGCCTAGTGAAGTTGTTGGTTTGCTAGAACGAGGAGCTGCTACCACCTTAGACAAACAATGAGATTCTAGTCTTGGTTGTTAATGGTATTACTATCAAACTAACAAGTTTTTAATAAAGCTTATGTCTTATCAGACTACTCAATAGCCGTTACTAAGTCAAAGCTAGTGAAATAGCTGTTGTTGTTAGCTGCTACTACAGTGACTATATAACTCTTAATAGAGTCACTGTAGCTGCTACTAGAAGACACTGTCTATGTTACACTAGCTACTAACGTAACTTAGTGACATAGGATTGACTGAGTGTCATAGGATTTAATCTTTTAACATCAAGACATGAATTTTCCAAGTTTAATTGTTCAAGTAAGATAGAAACCTAGGAAGATTATCATATTTGACCAGTAGTTGAAGTATTGTATTATCCAAACCATAGAAGATAAAACTTATATTTCATTAGACGACTCGTGTACTGAGGTTGATTCTTTCTGTTTTGGTTCAATATTATTCAAATGAAGTCATGAAATATTGGAATATAGTGATTAACTATTCGATTATACAGAGTCTACACAGTGAGCATGTTGAAGAATTCAAGGTGAACTTGTTAGTTGTGTTATGTGTTATTAACCGTAGAGTTCGCGTGTTGAGTTGAAGCATTGTATCACAGAGTAGGTATATCACAGGTAGATATATAGTAGATTTATATAGTATAGTATTACAGGTAGATATACCTACCCTGTGATTGTATTTTCCAGAGATGTTTCGAATGGTGTCGATAATTTCAAAAATATGAGAGTAACTTGTGGTATGTTTACTTGGAGATGAAATAATTGGGATGTGTTCACTTGGAAAAAACACTTGATATATTCACTTGGAAACAAAAACTTGTTATATGCTCAATTGTTCACCCTGTGAGATCTGGAGCAGTACCTGATCTGACTCATTAGTGACATTTCATTTTTTGCTGGGAAATGTAAAAATTATTGTTATTGTTTAAGGTCATTTTTAAAGAATTTCCTGTTCACTAATTGTTCGATTCACCATTTGAAGCTTTTAAAGCTTATCAACTGCTTATGTTGATTCATTTTTTCCAGAAACAATTATTAGCTTTGGAGAAGGACGTGGAACAGTTCAAACACTTCAGGCCCGATGATCCATCCATCAAAACAAAAGCTATGCTGCAGTAAGTAATTTGAATATCAGTTTGAGAAAAAAGAGAGGAAACCCATTTAATAATAAATTACATTTCCCCAATACACATTAGCCATTTCCTAGGTTTTGAACTGGAAGTCGATATTAATTTTAAATTAGTTAATTGAATATAATTATTTATACAGTAATTAGAATAATGGCTTAGTTTATTATTTTGTGATATCTGTTTTCTAATAAAGTGTACTTACTATTTTAATTCCCCTACAGACATTGACTACTATCATTTTGAAATTATATTCGGAATTAGATTATGTCATTACCAGTGAAATATATCCATACCTGTAGTTTGTCAATAAATGAATATCAGACTATTTTCAAATTTAGATAATTATATTTGAAAGTTCAGTCTCAAAAATTATATTACCTGTAAGTTTGTAAAATAAATATAAGAATATTTTCAAATTTAGATAATTCTATTTCAAAGAAGAATTGATGTGAAACAACTAGATGATATTGACTATTTGAAGCTATATTGATGTTTTCATGCATTACGAGGAGCTATAATTATTTGAACGTAATTTTCTGATTGGTTTTTAAAGGATGATTCAACAACTGCAGTCGGATTTTGAGCGTACTATTGAAGGTTCGGGCTCGGCGCAGATCAATACACTGGAGCTATCTGGTGGTGCCAAAATCAACCGACTGTTCCATGAACGCTTTCCCTTTGAACTGGTCAAAATGGAATTCGATGAAAAAGAACTCCGAAGAGAGATCGCATTTGCTATTAGAAATATACACGGTATGTGAGTTGAGACTATTGGTTTCAAAGTATTAATGAATAGCTTTTGAAAGGATTGTAGTATATTAATTGCAGGATTGTATTATATAGAGTAGTGGTTCAATAGTCTCGATCCATTTTAAACTTGAACATTGATTGAGATGCAGATAAGTTACTAGATTTTGTCATGTTGGCAGATCTACATTCTTGAATTACTACATCCTCCTTCTCACCTTCCTAGTATTTTCTAAAATTGATTAAGTTGATTCTCGATCAATAAAGTTGATTATATTCATCAGACAAAAGTGAAATATCCTGAAGAACAACCAACAATAACCAATTCAAACTAGAGATGAAACTTTAAACCTGGAGAGGCTCAAGATGCCTTTTCAAAATTCCGGTTGGAATATTTTTAGTAAATTTATAGTTTATGTTCTATTTTCTTCAGATATTTTACCATCAGAAATTTGTATATTTGTTATTGAAAACAGTATGTATTTTTGATGAATTTATCAGTGATTTTTTTGCTGGGTATGATGAATAAATTCAGACCGAATATCATTATTATTTGAGCCGGCCTTGTTTGTTGTAACCTTGAAGTAATAAAGGCCTTATTGATATAAATTACATTAATACAGTATCATTCCACTATAATTATCTTCTCAGCTTAGTGCATTCAGCCTAGTGTCTTTTTCAATTTATGAAAATGAAGAACATCTTACATTGAAGTGAATGTGTGCAGCTTTAGATGCGAATGTGTAAATAGTTGGAATAATCACCGGTTGCTTTTGATCTGCAGGTATTCGCGTGGGTCTGTTCACACCGGACATGGCGTTTGAAGCGATTGTCAAGAAGCAGATTGCTCGCTTAAAGGAGCCCTGTCTCAAATGCGTTGATCTTGTCGTTACGGAACTATCCAATGTTGTTCGCTTCTGCACTGAAAAGGTACTGTAGATATGAAATTAGAGAATAATAAAGTCTTCATGAATCTTGTATAAATACATATTTTTTATGTGGGATTTCTAAACTTTTCAATATAATCAAGTAATCAAGTCGTAAATGAATATAATTTCATGTTGGATTTCCCAACTTTTCAATAATACTCAAATAATTAAGTCGTAAGTAAAAAAACAAAACATTATCAATCCAAGAATTAAATGGTAAAAGAAATGATGGATTTGATTATTTATTAAATTATTTGATGAATTCTAACGAAAACTATTAGGATATATTATATAGATTGTTAGCTTATTTATTCAGTCATACAACTAGATTTTTATATGACTCAAAGCGATCAATCAGTCTCTCAGCCATTATGTGTTGTAGATGAACGATTTGACGTTGAGCGATTTTAATGTCAAGCAATATGAAAGCGATCAATCAGTCCCTCAGCCATTATGTGTTGTAGATGAACGATTTGACGTTGAATCCCCATTTCTATTGGCTTGATCAATAGTAAATAATAACAGTGTTCGATCGCAAATAATGATGAAAATTTGTGTATTAAGCCTATTGTAATATAACATAATTATTATGTTTCTAATAGTCGTTACTAAGTCGCTGCTTGTGAAATAGTTGTTGTTGACAGCTGCTACTAGAAGCTACTGCCTATGTCACTCTTGTTATTTAGTAGCAGCTACTAAAGTAGATTGGTGTGCATAGGCTTAGTGTGTACCACGCATACTTGAATACGTATTAATAGTAATAGTACGGATAAAGAATACGTATTCTATAGTCTGTGCAAACCTTAGAAGCGTTTAAATGGCAATGCTATTTCTTATGGGGATATGGAAGCGCTGTTGCCATGTTTTGCTTATTCGTTTATTACTCCTCACTCACAGCTGTTTGCTCTCTTTTGCGCTCTTTCTCTTGTTTTGTTTACATTTCTTATTCTATCAAAACTACATAAATGAGAAAACATTAGCACACCCAGAGACAGAACTAATTGAGAAAGCATTTTTCAACATTGAGTTCTTTTAGGGCCGTATTATCAATCACAGTTTAAAAGTCGTTCAACTAAAACTACCTTCGGCTCTTGATATACGACCGGAATTAATTTTCCTGCGCATGCGTTAATGAGACTTGACCAATCACAGATGATCACAGTGCTCTGTGATTGGTCCGACGTTATTGACGCATGCGCAGAAAAATTAATTCCGGTCGTATATTAAGAGCCGAAGGAAGTTTTAGTTGAACAATAAATTTATTTGTACTTTACAGTATGATTGAAATACCGTAGGCTATGGAGCAAACAATCAATCAAATGAACAAAAAATAACAATCATGGTTTAGTCCAGAACGACTTCGTTTTAAATCCCTATCAGAATATCAGTGCAGACTTGACTAGCACTACCTAGTAATAGCGGCAAAATTTGGTACTCCAGTCATTGGAGCCGACTGCATAGAATGTCAAGTTTTGAATACTTCTCCGAGTAGGCTTTGCTGGCTACTGTGCAATCCGGCAACACTGCGCCCCATAAACGTAATACTGCAAACTAAGGTTTGCACGGACTAAAGTAGTACGGATAAAGATTACGTATTCTAGTATCCGTGGTGTGTACTATTGTACTAGTTATGGTTATGTATTGGAAAAACGGTAATACCGACCCCATATAACTTGAGACAGAGCAAAGAAGAAGAAGAAGAAGAAGAAGAAGAAGAAGAAGAAGAAGAAGAAGAAGAAAAGGAGAAGAAGAAAAGAAGAAGAAGAAGAAGTAGAAGAAGGAGGAGGAAAAGAAGGAGAAGAAGAAGGAGGAAAAGAAGGAGAAGAAGAAGTAGTAGTAGTTATGGTTTTGTATTTTTATCTCTTCCTCACACAAGGATGTTTATTTGTGTGCTTCAGGGTACATTTTTCTTCTCATTTATTGTATTTCTCATTTTTCCCCCTGAAATCCTGATCCTCGTGTGACGTAATTGGTTAAAATGATAATTGTTATGCAGATGTCACGTTACCCCCGACTGCGAGAGGAGACCGAGCGAATAATCACGTCGTATGTGCGCAATCGCGAGCAACTCTGCAAAGACCACCTGGTGCTGCTGGTCGACTGTGAACTCGCCTACATGAACACCAACCACGAAGACTTTATCGGCTTTGCGAAGTGAGTACCAACCCAAGCATCAACACCGCTCTCGTTCCGTAGCTTATAAGGCTTTTACTACTACTACCTACCTAACTATCGCTCTAATTGAATACTACTATAGGAAGGCAATGGACACTCACTATATATCTCCTACACACACGGCTTTTATACTATGATACACTATAGATATGTAACACAATGGTTGTTTGATTTGGTTTTCGTTTAATGATAATAATGATACAGCTGTGCTAACTGTGAAAACTATTTGATTACTCTATGTTTGCTAAAGAAGCTAGAAGTTGAAAGCTTGGATTTATATTGAAGTGAAATCACTCTAAATTTGTTAGGGGCCTCGTTTCTGTTTTCTTCTTTCTCTGTGACGGGGTTCCAATTGTGAACTCTTTCTGTGTACAGGTTTGATGCAGGGCATGTCTATGGAAGAGAGGATTCGAAAAAGTCGTAAGGCCCTATCATATCCTATTCGTAAAATATCTTCTTCTACTTCTTCTTCTTCTTCTTCATCATCTACTACTCTCACGTTTTATCACTTGAATTGGTTTTCAGCTTTGCTATTACTATTATTACCTACTACCGTTCTACTTGTACCGGCTTATGCTTTAGCTAACGCTTTCCTAGGACCACACGACTGTAACAGAAACATGCGATTAGTTGAAAGTTTAAGTACAAAAATCATTACAAACTTCTGTTATCTTATCAAAATCTAATCATTTTTTTCAAATACATAGCCTTTTTCTAGTTATCAAATAATTCTTTATTTTGGAAGAACAATATTACAAGTACATAAAATATACATTATAGGCATACAAGTATTTTATAAAATATTATAAATATACTGAGTAATAAAACGAAATAATGTACTGTCTTTTATTAAATAACTAATACAGTATTATCCAAATTAAGATACTGCTTGCTGAATTCAATTAGAATTTGTTCGCAAGCAGGAGCAAAGTATAATATTTTAAAAAAGTTTTTTGAATGCTAACATTCACACACCTTTCACACATTAAATCTATGCATATAATTTGATAGTAGGTACACCACTCTAAACTGAAATATTTAGCTACACAAGATATAAGATTACCCTGTAGTTTCAAACAAGGTAAATAGAATTCAGTATTCCAATTACTTCGGCTATAGCTGAGCTTATATATTATAAAAATACAAATAATATTACAGTTTTATACAACATGCATAAAACAATATATGGATACAATTATGTAATAATTTTTTAATTCTTTGATTCTAATTCTCCAATTTTAACCCCCCCCCCCCCCCCCAAATATGGATGTATTGTACAGTTAATAATATTTCTATAAATACATATATATTTTATAGAAAAGAATTGAGTTAGTGTCGTTCAAGGCTCAGTTCCAAGATTCTGGATTAAATTTTGTTGTCATACAACTTTTCAAATTATTGATTTTCCAAGTTTATTATTCAGTCTACCTTTCGAGAGTTGAAAATCTAATACCAATCATTTCAAATAATAATGACATAATTACTGTTATTTCTTGTTAGTGGAATAGAGTAAAAAGTATTCCTTAATAATTCACTTAATACTTTTTGTCGGGAATTTTTATTTATAAATGAGTTACTGCTTTGGAGTGATACATTTAAATGATCAGCATATTTTTAATATTGATTTTTCAAATCATCGCCATTCTTTTCCCAACCTGATTTCAGCTCGAATTATTTTATAGATAGTTTTGTTCATTTTGTTAGTTTTAGTTTCGACATTTTCATGTTTTTTAGTATCATGTTCAAGTTTTCTAACAATGAAATGAATGAATTAATTTTGAATCATCGTCATTTACAATTTATTCATGTATAGCTTCATGTACGTTTCTTTGTCAATCCATGTTATACTAATTTTTTTATTATCATCTTACACCTTCAACTTACATCTAGTTTCTCTTTGCATTTGACATTAGGAAACTAGTGATTCTGTTCCAGAATGAGTTCCCAGGAAAGCTTAGCTTTTATTCCGCTTCCTTTTGAACGGTTTGAAATTGAACTGTGTTTGAATAATACTCGTATGTTAGTCCGTATTAGCGGAATGAGTCTTTATCTGTTGGCAATGTACTTCCCATGTTTTGAGAGACGCAACGATATCAACTAAGTATCGCCACTGTACGTCCTTTTTCTATGCACTTTAGAACTCCAGTAATCTGCTACTCTAAGACTCTGTAATGGGGTGTGAATTGGATTGAAGTTATCGTATTTTTATTTATATTATCCATACCTTCAGTTTTGTTTGGTTAAATTTTTGTTGCCTTTCTGTAACTATTCCATGTAATATCGATGTGGTGTACCGTTATTTTTCATTTTATTTTTGAATGTTTCTTCTCAGAGTTTGTCTGGAATGCGAATGATACAATATTGACCAACATAAAAACGTTCTCCAGCCATTCATTCTCTTACTCAGCAAGCTGTGCTTTAGTTTTTAAACAGAATATTTTAAAAACACAAGAATGATATGCTTAAAATTCAGATGAAACTTTGGTTACTTCTCTTTTGCGCTAGAATGAGAAAAAAGTGGTATCGATTTACCGATTTTACTCAAAAGCCTTTTTAGCATCTAACATTATTTGTCATGATATTTGAATATCCTTTTTTATGAATTTACTAGTAATCGAACGTTATTTACCAGTACGTTATTCAATTACGTATTTAGTAGTAATTGAAAGTTATTAGATTTTCCATTATTTCGAAAACATAAGTGTGTTTGAATTAAATAATGAATTATTGATTAATAGCAGCTATTCATCATCCACTGACAAAATTAATTTTTTTAGTCTATTGTTTATTATCTTCGTATTTGATAATAAAGTTCAGTATCATAAATTTATCCGAATCAAAAAGTAAAAATGAATTTTTAAGTAAATTTCAACCCGATTGTTATAAACTTGACAATCTTCAGTCTGTTATGTAGCCTCAGTTTCAATTTTTAAATACTTGTTTCGTGTATTTCCGCTTGATTGTTTTTTAGCATAGTATATTATGGGTTCATGCCGTAAAACTGCTAGTGGAATAAAAATATTTAATTCAAGACATACTACTAGTACTTTTAAAAGGCATAAAAACTATTTGAAATGTAAATATAAATATATGGGTAAATATATATCTTAACCCATATAATTTATCCTATTCGATTCAAAAATCTAATTCGTGATATCATGCTCAAATCTGTCCATTTCTGATTATTTACTTGCTAGTATAGACAAACCTTCACATCACTGGTCTCACATGAACTTTCGTATATAATTTATATTGTTAACTCACTTTGAAGGTTATGAATTTTTCAAGTGAACTAGAAGTAAGGGCAAACTCCCTCTCAAGTAGCAAACTTTACAATTCTTCTAGAGAAATATTCTAATCACGCTTGTTTATTCCGTTTTAACAACAGTTTTTGTTTGTTTTGTGTTTCAATCACAATTGACTTCACTGTGATGCACTTGATCAAATAAATATAGCAGTGTGGTTATCAGTGTGTCACTCAGTCTGTTTTAGCAATGCACTTCACCCCACCACCCTCACAACTATTAGGAATATAGCAACTATCAATTGAATACAAAATTAGAATAAAAGATATTCTAAAATTTAAATATAATAAAGAAGGTTACATTGTATGTTGTGGAAACAAAATAATTTGATGCATCTAGCCTCTGAATCCAACACACTGATGCATTGTATTAAGTCGAAAATATTGATAATATTCATGAGAAGTATTTATCATATTAACCATCATGCTAAGAAAACTGTTGTCTTCTCAAATGTCAGCATACAATTTTAAAATAATTTTTACCATTGTCCTCATCATTGGACAATGGACATGATTGCGAAATGGAATCGATCTTCCTGAGGATATTATTCTTAATAATTAATCATCTTTTTCTCGAAGAGTCGTGTAGGGAAAGTTTAGCTTAGAAAATACTGTTATTCACCTCCTACAGTATACTTCACACTTGACACCGTGGCAGCAATTATTAAATCGTGCGCCGCACTGCAGGTGGGTAGGAGATGGATGATGGGGTGTTTGACACGGTTTTTCAAGAAGGCTGTAATAATTTTCTACATGTTCTATTATTATGGATGTTGTATGAGCTATAGATACCATCCACCATCCAGATAACAACCCAGCAGTGCGGCTCAGCTTACCAGCAGATAATCTTCTTTATAGAAACAGGTCTAAAGACGAGAATTCAAAGTACGGGTAAAGTTTACCCGGTAAACCTACCTTACTTTCAGGAGAAGGATTTTGGAGATGGGAACCTATACAAAAACTTGTTTGATTTTTCTCATTTCAGTTTGGTTGTGTCGTGTGAAAACTATCTGATATCGGGCACTGGTGATGGTTATAATCCACAATCTAGGTAACGTCAATTTCTCTTGTGGAGTTATCGATCTGTGTTTCAATAAATAATTAACAATGGGATGATACTCTGTTCTGAAAGTAGGAATCTTTTGAGAAATGTTTTCAATTGTTGCTTTCCATTGTTGTGTCTAATGCTTCTATTGTTGGTCTTACGAGAATGGGCTTCTTGGAGCGTTCTAACATTTTTTGCACTAATATTAATAAATTGCAGTTGTGTCTTCTGAAGAATGGAAGTTTATTATTTTGACTAGAAAAATGCTTCCAAACGTCATTTCAAACATCCTTTACAACGTGAAAGTGCTCTTGATGCATTGCTCTAGTCAAGCTAGTGAATTTAAATTTTTCATAATACGACTGCAACTCGTTTTTCTTATATTAGTGCAAAACTTTGGTCTTGTCATCCCAATGCATAGGAAATTCATAATCGTCTGCTTTTATCATATCAAGTTTTCCTAGAATGATACTAAATGAACTTTGTTTTCTATGTTTTGAGTAGTGAGTTTAATGCTGCCTCAGTCTCTACACAATGCACTAACTACTCATTCTGGTGCTCAATGTTTTTATCATCATCAATTCACGGTTCCAATCATCAATTTCGATCTAGAATCTCATGCTTATTGCTCAAACCTCCTGTTGACTTCAATGTATTCATTACATGGTTTCATTTGTATAAATTCATACTGATCGTTTCTTAAAGGGGTTTGATGTTTCTCTTTCTGTCAGACAGAAACTGAATGTTCTTGTATTATATTTCATCTCCATGTTTTATGAATTTTTATTAAGGAACTTTTGCATGTTGTATTCATCGAATTTAAAGGTTCAGGATTCAAATCCTAGCAGGGCCAGAATGTTTTTTTAAAAACTTATTAGTCTTCATCCTGATATTTTCCTATTTTGATATTGTTCACAATGTCAACATTCTTCTAATTTGATTATAATCATGTTCCTCGAACAATTTCCTTGTATTGATTTATAAGATCATAATTGAAACTCCTCTGGGAAAGAAGTACTGTTGAATTTCAAAATAATTCTCTAGCTAAGGATTCTAGCTGAACATCTGCCATATATTGTTCTCCATTTTAATTAAAATATTAAAAAATGAAACAATTATTATTCAGAGTGCCTTTTCATCTAGTCAATTGGTAGCCTGAATGCAACAAAAAAGCTGCACAATTGATATTTGAGTATAACATCGAAAGACTAGAAAAATGAATACTTGGGTGAGAAGTATCCAAAGTTTCTTAATAAACTACATCGTATCCTTCTTGTGTCTTCTATAGGTATGATAATTTCTAAAATTGTAAATATCACTCGAGGAACTCAATCTTTATTTCGTCCATGGACATGCACTGCATATTTCGCTCAAAAAATGTGAGAAAATTAAATTCTAGCTGTGATTTCGTTGAAAAATAAGATTTTTTTGAAATCCAAAATCATTCATCGAGTAATTTGTGATCGAAATGGTTTATCGCTCATGAAAATAGTCAGATATACGTGATTCTTTGAAACTTGAGACTTAAACTTTAAGGTTCGTTTTGTATTTCAATTTGATTTTTCAAATTTTGATTCACTCTTCCTTGACACGCGTTAAAATCGATGATTCTGTATGCAACAGGCTGTACCTTATCTTGACACAGCTATTTTACAAAATTATATCATCACAAAAACATGTTGCCTTTTCTGGGTTGAAATTGAATAATCACTTTTGTAATAAATTACAGTATATTCTTATCAGCTTCGACCCCAGAAAGACACTAGTACAGTACAACCGCCGCAGTATACGTACATAATATTCTTCGTTTGTATCTATTAGATATTTAGCTTTAGATGTAGACTTTCATGTCATGTTTGTGTTTGAAATAATCTGTGTAAACTCTTGACATTCGTTATTGCATTATTTGCTTGGGCATATTCTATGTAGTCATGAAATGATGTGATTCAGGTATTGAAGATGCAATTCATGTGCTTAAGAGTGACATGTTCGATTGTATTATGACATTGTGGATAATTTATGTTTCCTTTATCTGGCGTGTTATCGTTAATTATTGAATGTGTTGCTTTGTTCAAGAATTCGTAAAATGAAAAATCATATATGACGATTTAATTTTTTTTTGTAAATAACTGCTATGTTTTCAGAATTATGTGTGCTTGATCACTTCTTATTTCTTCTCTCCCATTGGGATTTATTCAACATGCATTTCACTTTCTCAGTCACTCTTTTTCAATTCAATTTTACGTTAGTTTAATAATTTATTTGTATCAGAATTCTTTCCTATTACAAAAACGCACGACTTTGGAGCAATCCACCATTATAGTCGTATGCGACATCAGCCTTTAAATATAGATTCCAAATTTCGATTTTTCATCCATTCTCATTAAATAAACTTCTAAGAACAGAGTTAAATATCGTTACTTTAGACAAATTCCGTTAGAATTTGCAGGTTTAGTAAGAAATAACTAAATAGCACATTCAGTATGCAGTCAGGTAAATGATTGTGCGTTTTTTCGCCTTTATATAGGGCCCGAGACTTGAGATAGTAGTGGTTCACGTGAAAAAATATATAAGAAATATTTAAAGAACTCTTTAAGTTTAAAGCAAGGCTTTAGATAACATTAGTGGATCATCAGATTAAAGAAACAATGATCTATTCAATTTTATCCTTTTATCGAGTTGCTCTGAGAGGGACGAGATAGTGAAAGATAACGATATAAAAGTGAGAGAGAATCTAACCGGGGAACTAGTAAGAATATAAAGAATATGCAGAGAAAATTGCTTTCAATTTGATAAATCCTTACTTGAGGAAACATTTCAGGCCTAAATGAACTTCTACAGGTAGACTAGTGGTGGTATGACGAATTGCTTGCTCGGATCTTTTTAAGTTTTGTGGATGCCGCATGCCTCGACGATTTCAAAATAAGTGTAATTTATTTTATTGGGAATGAGCGCGCTGTGTTGTGTTATTATTGTCCAATGTATTTGTATTGTTTTGATTGCCTGTTCTGGAAGTTTACATTTATTTTTTACTCTTTGAATGCATTGTTTCGTAATCTACTTTAATTTCATTCAATATTGCAATATCATAAGATGGAAATATTCATAAGATAGAATCTTGGATATTTATGTAGTTTCTTATCGAATCAAGATTAAAAAATTAAAATTCTTTGACAAAAATAAAATTTCAACTTGAAGAACGTTGAATGATGAAAAAAATAAAAGCAGAAAAAATGAAAACTCAATCAGAAGAATCAAATATTTGCTTTCTGTAGGACATATTGTTTGTAATTTGAATCCATTGAACTAGATCACGCTTTAGAATTGCAAATTTCCTTCAATTAAAAAAACTAAATTATTATCTGTGCACACAGCAAATTTAGTGTAATATAATATACAAAATTTAGATTTAATGTTTATTCATATCTATAAAATTTGAAGTTATATTTCTCAAACTTTATTTCACTGCAATTTAATAATAAAAATCAAAACTTTAAACAACACATGTGGAAACCTTCTACTTGAATTCTTATTAATAGAATATAAACCACTATAAGACTCTTCTGGCTCTTATGTGTTATATAGTGATATAAATCAATCAAATGGTAAAAATATGTAAAATCCGAATATCTCATTTATTCATTACAATAAAAATACGGTATGTATGAATACTGTATTCTCTTGTTGTTCAAAATACAAATTTCTTACATTCATGTCGTAGTAAAATGAGATTGTAATGGAAAAACCATTCAGACTAGAAAAATAAACAGGTTTGAGTATAATAATAAAAACAACTATGTATCATATTGTATTATATGAAATAAATGTTATGATTGGAGGATCAGATGCAGGTTATTAAATTGAAATAATTTATTTTTATTTCTCCAAAATCTTGTAGCAAAGCGTCAAAGGATCAAGAATTATATCAATCTATCTTTCTCATCTCTATAATTCTCTTACAATATTAATACCTTTTCAAAACTAAAAACTGAATATGAATACTATCGAGCTATGCAATAATGCGTTGAATTCTGCCACCAAGTAGAAAGGTTTTGTATTCAAAATTAGTGATTATTCTTCACTGATCTTAATAAGATTATTCTTCTCTGAATAACTGCAGAGTCAATTTCTCGAATGGTTTCAGGTATTCAACTGCAGAATTTCATAGGGATTAACATGCATACATAGCATTACTATGAATTGAATATACTTCTTCAATCAGTGAATTTATTCAATATTGAGAAAAACAGGGATTCTTCCATAACGTCTTCCATTCTAGAATTTAGTCAATAAATACAGTAGTTCAAATTCATGACTAAGAATGCTGATTACGTGTTGAGTAATAATGTCTCCCTGTACACGATATAAAAGTATGAATATTCCTCTTAATGGAATTAAGAATTATTAATTATTAAATTCTTCAATATCTGTGAATTTTTAGAGTGCATTATGACATCATATTGCCCATAAATTGTTAATATACCAAGCTGAGAAAAAGTTTGTTTCATTCCTTATCATCTTCAGAATCAGTCCAAGTGCTCTTTTTTGCTGAATTAATATTTTTGTCGAGGTTATTTTTCGATGTTGGTGATAAATGAAGAAATACTAGTATACTGATGGTAAAGTAATAATGCCTCCCTGTACAAGTTTTGAATTCATGAATTGTACTACTGTTGATGGAAATTACTCGAATAAGGTCAGGAGTATGATCAAGAAGTGTGTTAGTGGCGATAACTGATTGAATACTAGTCTACTGATAATGGAGTTATATTGTTTCCGTGCACACAATTTAAATGTATTGGCTATTTCTCTTGATAAAAAATACTCTGATAAGATCAAGGAGTGTGTTAGTGGTGATGATTGATTAAATACTAGTATACTGATGGTGAAGTAGTAATGTCTCCTTGTACACAATCTGCATGTATGAATATTTCTCTTTATGGGAATTAGTCTGTTGAGATCTAGAAGTGGTGATATACTAGTATACTGATGGTGGCCTGTGTGTGTGTTTGTGTGTGTTGTATGGACAGTGCACAGCAGTCTTCGGAGAACTCAAGCAAGGCGGGGCGACCTGGAAAGCTGGGCAACCAGGTCATTCGCAAGGGATGGATGTGCATTCACAATCTGGGCATCATGAAGGGTGGATCGCGCGACTACTGGTTCGTGCTCACCTCCGAGAGTATATCCTGGTTCAAGGACGAGGAGGCAAGTCATCAATCTATCATTTAATCATTCACAAAGGAAGTACATTATCAATCAATCAATCAATGAGTTAACTGATATATGGCAGCTTTAGTGATAGGTGACCACTGGAGGCTAGTTGCAGTGCCTCCTGGGCTTGCGGCTAAAGTCTGCCACAACAATGCAACAGTCTCCGTCTGCTTTGCATGTTATTTTCAAGCAATTTTAGATTATTTTGTGTGAATTGTAAAGACAGTAAAAAGGAGTGCAAGTAACCTCCAGCGGTCACCTATCTCTAAAGCTGCCATATCTCAGTTAATATTGGTCCAATCTTAACAAATAAGGTTTCAATCGATTTGTAATTAAATTTACTAAAAAAATGTATTTGTAAAATTTTCGTAATATCAACGGTTCTCGAGTTATTCAAGAAACAAAATTTTAAATGGCCGCCATTTTGTTTTATGGATTTGAAAAATTGTCATTATTTTTTTGTAGCTTTGTCTAGTTTTCATAAATCTTGGTGCAAAGTTTCAATTCCATATGTTTCACCATTATTAAGGAAAAAAAATTTTAAGTGAAAAAAATGGCAGCTGTGTATGTAATTAAGGACTTCCGGACAATTTTAATATGATGTTTAGATATGGTTTTTACCCAGGATTAATGCCCTAGCTAGAGTATTGGTAGGGAATTCTGAAACACCCTGTATATTAGTTGAAGTGTTTAGGAAGGAGGTAGGATTAACAGTTTTCTCTACCACTCTACATTGGTATTTATCTGACTAGTTGGGAAGGAGAGCGTGAATCGATTAAAAAATATTCGTTCTAATAAATATGTAGCCCAATCATGGGCGTATTTTTCAATAGATCGTAGTTACTGCAGTCAATCTCGCACGCGCAATGTCAACACAAGGGTCTCTATTCCGTGTAGAGTACCAAACTCACTCACTAATTTTCCATATTTCCCAAACAGGGAACATTGGATGATTCGGCAAGGCGGAACACCCGAGAGGGTCTACCCGCCAAAAAAAAAGCCGTAAGCCTAATAATAATGATACTCACTAATTTAGGTATTCCTCTCGGAATTCCACTTTTTTATCACATTAGCTGGCCCTTGTAGTAAGAAACAGGATTTCGTGTTATATTATAATTTTGTTCTTTGATAAAAAAGAAATGTCTGTTTGAAATTAGGGCTCAGTTATTCATTTTCAGTTTTTAACACAGTTTTTCAAAACCTAGTATTGCCTAATCAATACGACTGGTCAAATTAGCTCATGAAATCGGCCTATCCTTGAAAAATTCTTTGCACTGTATATTCACTTTAATTTTGATTATACATTTGAAACACCACGACAATACTAAGAAATCTCACTGAAAAATGTTACCTTCTTTCTTAAACTTTTATTTGAAAATTGTTGCTTTTGTTTTGATATTGCTGAAATTCAAGAATTGAAATTTGGAAGGTCTATTTCTTGAAAATAAATTGAATTGAATTGAATTTTTCATTCTCAATACAAGATTTACAAATACAAATAATAAAGTAAAAATATAAATGTATATAGACACACAATACAAAACAATATATACACACATACAATGTATATAATATACACACATAAATGTGAGATAGTTGTTTGGCTGAGAAGAAAATCATTGAGAATATTAAAAGTTATTATTTTATACAAGATTTTACCTAGAATCAGACTCGCGATATCATTGTGCAATTAATATTGAAGTTTAAATATTTTTGTGTGTTTTAGGAGAGAGAAAAGAAGTACATGCTGCCGCTGGATGGTCTGAAGCTGCGAGATGTGGAACAGGGATTCATGTCTCGTCGTCACACATTCGCTCTGTTCAATCCGGAAGGACGAAACGTCTACAAGGTGGGCATTTGAAAACAAATCAAACTGATACCTAGAAAATAGAGTGCTCAAGAACTGTCAGTCGGTATCACTCTTCCTTTCATTCTTTTATGGCGAATAACATTTCATGAAATGAATGCAGAATGGAGAATTTCAAATAACTAATAATAAATAAAGGAGTATGTTGACCATCCCTTAAGTATGATTATTGCTAAATAAATAAATAAAATTAATAACAATTTATGAAATAGATACGGAATGGAGTTCTTGGTTATTGAAATTTGACTTTTTTCTACTTTGTCGCAGTCTTTATTCTCTCAATAAAATATTCCACATCAGCCAATTAAATTTATTGAATAATAGGCATTGTCCGTGTATGTAGGATTAGCCTTATCTCTATCACTCCCCATGTCCACACTTGGTCGATTTTCTGTGATGCACAGCATGCTACCGCATGGAGTTGGAATACTCTTGTATAAGGGGTTCATTGTTTCCATTATTCAAATCTGTAAATATCTAGATATTGGTAACAATATAGCCTATCATTATTTAATCAGTTGGAAACAGTTTAAACAGTTGGAATTGAGCTATGAAACACATCAATCAATCAATTTGATTCATTGCTGAATTTGTTTTTCATTGACGGATTGTTTTGTCTCTATCACTCACTTATGCAAACTTACATGTATTAGTACTAATCTCTTATTGAATTTGATTGAATAGGACTATAAACAGTTGGAATTGAGCTGTGAAACACAAGATGAAGTGGACACATGGAAAGCGTCGTTCCTCAGAGCTGGTGTTTACCCGGAGAAATCCACTGACCAATCGAATGGTGATGAGGTGAGCTAGTCTACCACTTGTAATAAATTATCCTGGGTTGAAAATCTCATAATTGAATAGGCAATACAATAATCAGTTTCTTTGTTATCTCTTGGACTGAATTACAATAATATTTTCTTACACAAGATTTATTTCTTAAAGCAAAGTGACTTACGAATGGAGTAGAGGAGGTTCAGATAGCTAAATTTTGAGTAAAAGGAGGTCCGCCATCTTGAGTGTCTACTTCTAACGCTATTAAGAGAATAGATAAATTTCGAGTAGACTGAAGTCTGCGCACTGGAAACCATTTCCAATGCTATTCTTACGGAGTTAACTAGACATTAAAGATGGCCGATTCCCTCTAATGTGTTCTACACCTAAAATGCATAAGGAAAATAGTTAACTGAATCTCCCCACTTCTTCCCACCTCCCTGGGAAGGTGGGATAGATTTCTGAATTGAAATTTCACTACAGTGAAATCAATAATCTTTTCTTACACAACATGATTTATTTCTTGAAAAGCAAAGTGACTTGAGTATGGAGTAGAGGAGTTTCAGATAGCTAAATTTCGAGTAGAAGAACTACAGTGAAATTTCAAACCTTTTAGGGTCTCAAATTTAAAACTTAATCCATTCTCAGGAATAAGTATTCAATTTGTACTTTCTAATTAGATTTTTCTGTAGAATACTTTATTTCTATCTCTGTTATACGAACACTATAATAAAAAGTGTTCAAACAATTGAACGCAGTATTGTAGTTTTCATAGAATTGGTCTTGAACTTTCTTGTGTCGAAAATGTTGATATAATGTTTTGTATTCTGTCTCCTACCAATAATATTTTATGTTTTTATTTCAAACAAATTGTTTTCACTTCACTCGTTTTCTGTTTTGAAGAGAATTGTCACTTTTCAATTTGTTTGAGAACACTGTTGTCACCTATCAACTCAGTTGCTTGAAGATCTTCAAATATCAAAATAATGCTCATTAATGTGTTCATGAACCATTAAATCATTAACAGTGATTCATTAACATCTGAACCATTCTTTCCAATTAATTGAAATTTAACCAATACTGTTTTATGTATTCCTTCCTGTGTATTCCCATTGATACTAATTTCACTCATAAAATTTGTGAATATATTAAACTACAATACTCAAAATTAACCCTTCTCCTATGGTCTAGTTGAAGTGCCCCATTTCAATATTCAATCACTCTAATTCCAACTACTACTTTCTAGATAATATTATTTGAGTGGAATCTACGAATAGTTTTTCTGGACAGTGTATGATCTTGTTGTATGGGTTGTTTTTTGTAGGAAAGGGTAAGTGTGTGGATGAGGGATCGGACTTAACCTTCTCACTCTATCATTCTATGTGTCTATTTCTCCCTCTCTGTCATCTGCAACAATGAGATCAACACTTCTTGCCTCTCGGTTTTCAGTCGGTGCCAGAATTATTATGTTATCAATTTGTTTGCTTTTTTTGTAATTTTTGTTTTTTGCTATCACTTGCGCTTACATTTTTCTTAACACATTCCGACAAGACTTCAAATGCTGGTAGATTCTTGGTCACTTTTTTTAATTGATGAAAATTAAACACTCATTATGTTATTTTGTGAGGCAGCTCAATTTTAAATGTCAATTTTTCGGTTTTAAAATTTTTGATTGGAAATTTATCTTGAATTTTCACGAGTTCACTTGAAACCTATTCATCAATTGCTGAAAATATACATAATTCTTCATACCATTCATCTGTACTTATATAAGATGTTATAAAATTAACTCATAACTTTTCCATATAATTCAAGCAATAATATTCTATTCTGGTGTTTTAGAATGATTCTACAGCTGAATTTTCTCGTTCTCTTGAAGGCATCCTCTAAATATTTCTATATTTTTCTAAAAGTAATCTTGTATATTTTCTTCTTTGGTGTGATAAAAATATACACTAGAATTTCTAATTCTTTAAATTCAGTAGGCACCTCTTGAAAGCACCCTACGGGTTTTGTAGGGTGCCATATCGTTAACAAATATTGAATAAAATTGATTAGTTGAATAATAGAATAGATTCTATTCGAAAATTCCATTCCATCAAGACATCTACTATGCATTTGAAACGAAAGGCTTTACAAGATTCCAAGACCTCATAATGTTGCTGTTTTTCGTTCTCATTCTGAAACATTTTCGATTTGATAGACATTTTCCGTGTATTTTTGCTGTAACGTATTATTTTTGCAACACTTTTCCTCTAATTGTATGCTTGCGATACATCCGTTATATGTTTGAGTGATTTCTTCTCTCTCCTTAATCGTTTATTCTCACTCATTGTTTTCACTGATTAGATGTTGACACTCAACTATTTTTTCTTCTTCAAATTTTATTTTTTCAATAAATTTTTTATTCTTCAAATTTTTATTTTTTCAATCAATTTATTCTTCAAGTTTTTATCTTTTCAATCACTTTTTCTGTCTCTTCAAAGCTAATACCAATAAAATGTTTTAAATGTACTGTAGTCAATTAACTCCTTTACGAATAAAACTGTAAAATGTTGAAAATCTATATTTAATAAGTAGCGATAATAATATTTATGATAAAATTGATATGTTTCCTCTAATTGTATGGCTAATATTTAAGGAAATACATTAGAAATGTTGAAAATATTAGTAAAAAATTGTTCTGTTTTCAATTACTGCATTAAATCTGATTGTTTTTGCTTAAAACTAACAGGAAGGTTTCGAGGTTGGTAGCTTTACTTCTGTTGATTAATAAATTTAATAAATGTGGGATGTTTGGGCTTGTCCTATCACTGTTATGAAGTAGATCTTCATCGGCACACCTCATTAATCCCCTCTCTTGTGCTTGTCCCTCCCCCCTCACTTCTTTCAAAACCTACCATGTAGTCTTTAACTATCATCAGTAGTATTCATTCACTTGAGTAAATTCACATCCGAATTCCAGTCCCTGTATTGCAGTTGAATTACCTAGCTTGTTTACCAGCTAATTTATGCCTAATAAATCGTTAGATTTTCAATAATCTAATTCACAAATTCATTAGATTTTATAGAATCTCAATTCACATAGTGTTGAAAGTTTGTTTAAAAATAATTATAGATATCCTATCTCATTATTCAACTTTTAAATGTGTAGTGTATATAATATTGTTATTGAAATTTTTAATGATTGTTCTGTAGAAATTGTCATTTTCTATAATATTACTTGAATTCTATACCATGTTGTCTAACATGGAATAATATAGAATTATTATAATGGGAATAAGCACCTCATCTGGCGTATGGAATCTGAATTTGTATATTAATATCAATATCATACAGGAAAGCTTTGCTTATTTTTCAAATAAGCGTCCATTAAAAGATAGATTTAAATAATTTTTGTCTAAATTAAGCTTATGGTAGTGAATTCAATATTTAAGATCTGTAGATATCTACTGAATAAATTCAGTAGATAATAATGATGAATTTATAAAATAATGAGAAAAATAGATTCTTTGGAATCGATGCCTCATGAATAGGTTTAAGAGCAGAGGTTGACAATTGTTTTTAGAGGATATACCAAAGTTTCGTGACAATGTTACAGAGTATGGAGTAAAAAGAAGAGAAAGTAGATGGAAATAGTGTACAGTATTGATTCAGTAGTATTGATAAGTTTCATTCAGAAACTTATTCCATCTATCCAATAAAATGAGGTGAAAATATACAGGAGAGATTATAGAGTCGCAAAATTGTCATTAAATACAATAACACTATGTTTAGGATTCCCCATTTGCCTGAAATTATCTAATTTTTGTTCTTCACTAATCCATTCATTCAGAAACCTTCCAAAACCAATCATTCTTCAACCAATCTCATATTTTCATTCTATAAACCTGTAAATTTCATATCATAAAATTATCATTATATCTTATTAATATCATTAATATTTATAAAATTATGTCATAAATGTCTCAACAACGAATATATTTGAATGTTATAGTGATTAGATCAATAATAATTATAAAATTTTAATCTTAAATTTTTGCTTTGCTAATTATCCAAACTGCTGTTGTACATACGTTTGTAACAACAAATTAAGCTATTTTCATTGTATCTCATGATGAATAATAAGATAGAGATCGTAATGCAGACGCTATAAATAAGTCAACTTGTCGATAATAAAATGAAGCATTAAAAGTAAAAACACATTTAAAATTCTTATCAAATAGGGATGGTATAAATAAATTAATAGAATTTTATTTAATTGGAAAATTGAAGTAACTCTAATTTGAGGTCATATTGGCTTCATCAATAAACAAAATACTTTCATAAATAAAAATAATTGAAATTGTTTTTAATTCTGGATAAAATATAAAAGACTAAGTTATACCAAAATATCAATTCAATCTAATGTTCATAATGGGATACGCTTAAAATACGTATGATGTATATATTATCGTACTTTGAGTTTTTATGTTTATTTAGTTGAAATTTACTTCCGATTTGATTTTTGCCTTGTGATACTCTTGCACGTCGCATGCAATTGCATATTAAATAATACAGATTTTTTATAAATTTATATTCATTCTTATTTGGACAGTCAAATTATTTATGGATTCATCTCAAATTTTGAGAAGAACTTATTTGAAACGTGCATGTTGACAATATGAATAAATGAATGGATGATCAAATTTTGTGAAAACGCAATATGGTACTGTAAGGGCGAATAAATGTACTGTACATCTTTGTTTAGACGGGTTTATTTTTAAAACTTTAGAAGGAATAATGTTTGACATGTACTACATTTCAATCATGGGCTTCTGTTTGACATGATTTACAATAACTAATCTTTTAAGCTCCTCTTAAATATTTTGTTTCTCCAAGAGAAATGAAATCTTAGAAGTGCAAAACAATGTCTACACTTTTGTCGTTCTCTTAACTGAACAAAAACTGAATATGAACCGAACAGAAACTAAACGGAAACTGAATGCTAACTGAATTGAAAATGAACTGGAACTGTATACTGTATTTCTCACAAAATTTTCATATTAGAGTAATGTATCGTAAAAAATGATCCTAGTGATTGAGTGTTTTAAATAACATTTGTTTATTGTCTTTCAAAATACAAAGCGAAACATTCGTTGTCATTCATTCATTTTAACTTGAGTATAGTCTCCATTAAACATATCTTAGGGTGCATTGTATGATTATTTTGCTATATTATTGCTACAACAGGCTTTGCCAATATTGTCATTGCAGCATCTCGTAATTTTAAATATTCATGGATTATCAACCAATCAATCAATTTTTTATTTCTCACAATTTCAAAAATACATTATACCATATTCATATAATTATACTTTAATACTCAATATTCAAACCTTCTAACTTATCACCTATAACATCTATGTAATTCACATAATATATCTTAGTTCTCATATAAATATGTAGACCTTATACTTTTAATACTTGTGAGACTCACATGTAGGCTGAAGCCTGTGTTGTGAGTGGTCTGGCAATATCTTGGCAATATCAATTTAGTGAGAAAATCACTATGAAAATTTAGTAATTATCAAAATCATATTAGAAAATATAAAGCAGGCAATGCCAAAACTAATGATCTTTTAATGCCGGGTTGCACCAACCAAGATCAAATCACGGGATCACCAGATCCGGGATCAGGCTGATCCTGGATCAAGTTAATAGTCGCGTTGCACCATTACCAAAAACACGGATGTGATCCCGGATCAGCCAATCCCAGATCATAATCCAGCCAGGCGAATGTGTTTTCGAGAATAGTATAGCAGGTCTCTTTTAACTTGTCAGAAAACATATGATCGACGAGCATATGATCTCAATACTTAACCTACAAATGCTGAATCTCGCAGATTATTGAAAAGGTCTTTTAAAAAGTTATTCTTTGAAAGGTCTTCTTTAAAAAGGTCTTTTAAAGACTTTAAAGGTCTTTAAGACTTTTAAGCCTTTTGATTATTGTGTCGAAATCAATGTTTAATTATTTCCAAAACAGCTGATTTCTGACAAGTTAATTGCATCCTGCTATACATCTTCAATCAGATTTTAGTCAACATATGAGAAATCCAACCCAGAATACAGCTGTGACCGGGTTTTTTGAACATAATTTTTTGGTTGGAAATTTTGGTGTTGAAGTAGATTCACAGCATAACCTAATTTTGCATTATGAAAATAAAAATCGAAATAAAAATATTATCAAAGTGAAACAGTATTGGGCTGAGTTTGTTTATTTCTCTATCAAATTATTTCGAAATCATTTTATTCATATTTTTGGTGCTTTTTTGGCATTTATATCGACTTTAGTTTATAAACTCATAGTTTTTAGCTTTGGAAGTGGAAATTTGTGTTTAACTGTGAATGTAAACATAACCTTTTGAAATAATTACCAAAACAAGTAAAACATGTTTTGGACTATGTGTCTGTGTTTTGTACTTCCTTGAATAAATAAATCGTGTTATTCAAATAATTTGTGTGTATAATTAACTGAATATGTAATTAATTAATGAAAAATCGTAATTACTTTTAATTAATTGGAGATATATTTCCGTAAATTTGCATAATTCTTTTTCAAATTGGTTCATCCAAAATCAATGTCTATTCATAATAGACATAAATTGACAATGTAATATGTTTTTTAAATAGATTTCGAACTCCAATTCAAGAAAATTAATTTTCTATTCTCATTGAGAGTGTAATCTAACCTAGAAACTGCAGAGTAATCCTACTCTGTCGAGGTATCAGCTTTGATCCTGGATCAATCAGTCACGTGGTAGGATCAAATTCCTAATCCAGGTTGGTGCAACGAAATATCGTGGACTAATGTACCTCGATCATGATCCAGGATCACGATCCTAGATCTGCTTGATCTCGCTTTGGTGCAATGAAATTCCTAGATCAAATATGGCGAACATGGATCACGATCCTGGATCAGACTTGATCTTGGTTGGTGCAACCCAGCATAAAGGTTTTAACTAGGATTTTGCGCAAATATGCTTCAACTGTGAATATTTTTAATATAATTAGTTCTTATTTTGAAAATGAAGGTAAATTAGGAACATAGTTCCAATATAGAAAAATTCTCCAGAATAAATGTTCTCAATACAGTATATTGGTTCATACTTCCCATGTAGAATGAGCCGTACAGGGTTCCAGGGTTGAGTTAAATATAATTTTCTCCATAACTTTGTGGAGTTTTCCTATAACTGTTCTAAATACTGTATAACATATTTTGAATTCTGTTTATTTCAAGTCTTAATAGGGTGAAGTAAACCCTTTGAAGCGTTTATGAGTTTGATGGTACAGTTGTAGGATGTGTAAAATCCGTTTGTGCCAAACGCTTCAAAATTTTCAAAATAAATAATTTTAGAAACTTACCATTGGAAGACTACATAGGTTTATCATACAGATAGATATTTAATGGAATCTTGTTAATCAATCGAAGATTTAGTTGAGAGATATGGAAGCTCCAATCTTTAAATATTATAATCGTACTCTGATGAATTAATTATTATTAGATGAAAACAAATGATCTAATCCTAATGAATATAGTTGAATAATAACACAGTTGAATAATTCTTTCTCAGTGGTAAAATTCAGCACTTACACTTATCATAGAATTCTTTCTCAGTGGTGAAATTCAACAACTATAGCAGGATCCTTTTAACTTGTCAGAAAACATATGTTTTACTCGGCCACCAGTACAATACTTGACCTACAAATGCTGAATCTCGCAGATTATTGAAAAGGTATTTTAAAAAGTTATTCTTTGAAAGGTCTTTTAAAGACTTTAAAGGTCTTTAAGACTTTTAAGCCTTTTGATTATTGTGTCGAAATCACTGTTAATTATTACCGAAACAGCTGATTTCTGACAAGTTAAAGGTTCCTGCTATACATTTATCATAGAATGAACATGTTAGTGTTAAGTTTTGTGCCACCTATGCTTGTTGCTAATACCGATTGTTGTTTGTTATACAGGGTGGCAACGAAGGAACCTCGTCTATGGATCCGATGCTGGAGCGACAGGTAGAGACCATTCGCAATCTGGTCGACTCCTACATGAAAATCGTGACTAAGACGACGCGCGACCTTGTACCAAAGACAATAATGTATTTGATCATCAACGATGCCAAAAACTTCATTAACGGGGAGCTGCTTGCTCATCTATACGCATCTGGGGACCAGGTCAGTAGCATTGTGTACCACTTGAAATCCAAGAATTAATTCATTTCAAGTATTTCTGTCAAGATAGAAATTCAAGATAGGTATAAGTGTAACGTTTCTAATAATCTTGTGCCTCTCATGTTTTCATCAAAAAATTATTCAGTTTTCTATTTGACCACACAAAAAGTAGCTCATAAGACTAGGCCAAAAAGGCTTGAAATCCAAAAATAAATTAATTTCAAGTAAGACAGAAATTCAAGATAGGTGTAAGTGTAACGTTTCTAATAATCATCTGCCTGTCATGTTTTCATCAAAAAACTATTCAGTTTTCTATTTGACCACACAAAAAAGTAGCTCATAAGACTAGGCCAGAAAGGCAACCCATCTCAGATTTGTTATTTATTTCAGCTATGCTTAAGTTGAAGATTTAGAAATCTTTTAACTATCTTACTTACAATAATTCTAACTATCTTTTAACTCAATTTATTTATTCCAAATAAAAAGTACAATACATAATGAAATGAAAAACAATACATGGAATAATTATTTCCCCGCATGGACTATTGATCCGTGCGCGGGAAAAGAGCTCATAATCTAGAACTAATTTTATTACCGAATAACTTAATCTTTATTTCCTTGATAACTTAATCTTTAATTATTTGATAAATAAGTCATTGGGTATTTGATCGAAAAATCTATGGCATGACAAAATCATGTAGGCATCCATCTCTGAGTGGGTCTTGTTCTGGTCAAATAGGAAAATTTTCAATTACAAATTCATTACAAATATAAGGCATTAAATTTGTTCTTGAATAAAAATATTATGAACTGAAATTTAGTTTCTTTGTAATATTAATCCATTATATTGTCGCATCAAGTCTGTTTATTTAGTTCTAATATGAGTATTATTCAGTATTCTATAATAATTATGTATTAGTCATTATTATGTTTAACTTAAATTTCCACTCAATAGAATACATACACTACTGGCGTTCAAGTCTTACTTTTGCCAATCAAATTTACTTTTAAATAGGTCTAATTTCATAATCGTACTATGAATTGTTTAGTACTAAATTATAGAGTTACTCATTTTCTATTATCGTTTAAATAAATTAAATTGTTTATTAAATTATTAATTGAGTAAATTGATATTATCTGGCTAAATAAATTGATATATTATCTTGCTAAATAAATTGAATTAAATGTGACAATAAGAATGATATTGGTATTAAATTGATTGTTGGTGGTGCCAATTATATTTTATTGTAAATACAGTAGCTCTAATTTTATAATCGTACTAGGAATTGTTTTGTACTAGGTTATGGAGTTACTCATTGTGTATTGTTGTTTTTTTGGCTAAATAAATTGAATTGAATGTGACACATAAGAATATGATATTGATGTTACATTGATATGATGTTGAATTGTGTTGTGGTTGTAGTCGAGCATGATGGAGGAGAGTGCCGACGAGGCGCTGAAGCGAGAAGAGATGCTGCGCATGTACCACGCCTGCAAGGAGGCGTTGCGCATCATTGGCGACGTTTCCATGGCAACCGTGTCCACGCCTGTCCCGCCCCCCGTCAAAAACGACTGGCTCGCTTCCAATCTCGACAATCCAAGGCATGTATCATTTGCAAGCTAGAATTAACACATTGTTCAAAATACCCACATCACGCTTGAAAGCCGTGATCAAGTCCAGTTTTATATTTTCAAAGCTCAACTCACACATAAATATTATTCAATTTTATTTATTTATTTGAAAAAATACATGGTTGAGGGCACCAGGAATTAAATCCTATTATAGCCCTCATAACACAAAAGAAATTAACACAAACAAGAATAAGACCAAATAATAAGTTACATCAGAAAAATAGATAAAAAGCTTAAATATAGCTAAAGTAAAAAAAGTTTTTTATACAATAATATGATAAAGAAAATCACAAAGATATTCTCATTGACTTGCTCAGAAATGAATAAGCGTTGTCACTGCATGAACCAACTCATGTAATGGAACAAACTAGTGTGATGAACAAAAATATTTAGAGGACCCTGATAGGTTGCGGGTTGACAAGATGGTGGGTTGGGGACATCGCTTGGAAGAATTGCTCTATTTAAGTATTGTTTAAACGGATAGCAGGGCCGAATACTGCAGGCGTTGTAGTGGAAGTGAGTATATAGAGTATCCGATTTCTCATTCTGTTTTTGCCTGTCATGTTGTAAGAAAATTATAATAAGCTACATCAGAAAAATACATAACAAGCTAAAATATAGCTAAAGTAAAAAAACGTTTTTCATACAATAATATGATGAAGAAAATCAGAAAGATATCCTCATTGACTTGCTCAGAAATGAATAATCTTTGTCACTGCATGAACCAACTCATGTAATGGAACAAACTAGTGTGATGAAGAACGAAAATATTTAGAGGACCCTGATAGGTTGAGGGTTGACAAGATGGTGGGTTGGGGACATCGCTTGGAAGAATTGCTCTATTGAAGTATTGTTTAAACGGCTAGCAGGGCCGAATACTGCAGGCGTTGTAGTGGAAGTGAATATATAGAGTATCCGATTTCTCATTCTGTTTTTGCCTGTCATGTTGTGAGAAATTTATCTTGGACTAAGTTATAGGCCTAGTACAGTCTTTTTGTACGATATTTTCTAAGCTCAACCCACATACATAATATGAAATAGTATTTCAATTTCAATTTATTTATTTCACACACAACATTAAAACAAATTTATTTGTCTTTCAACTCTACCATTAAAAAACTCACGTTGCTTGAATCCTCCACAACATTATAGTTTAAAAAAAATTCTATTGACAAAGGAGCAATACTTGTAGTATAATTTTTTTATTCGACGAATGGCGAATTGCGAAACGTTTCCATGCTAATGAGTAATTTTATGCTCTGGAGGACGCCATGTTATGTTTGCAACTAATTCAATTCGTCGCCTTAAATTTATTTCAATATGTTTGCAGGTTATCCCCACCCTCTCCCGGCGGCCCACGACGAGGTATGCCCCCGCAGAGCGGCAGCCTTGGAGGCGGCGGCGGCGGCTCGATGGGAGGCAGCCGAGCTCCCCCGCCGCCCCCGGCCACGGGTCGTCCCGCCCCCGCCATTCCGTCGCGGCCCGGGCCCGACCAAGGCCAGCGTGGTCCGCCTTCACTGCCCGGTCGACCGCAAGGCCAGGCCGGTCTCCCGCCTCCGCTCATACCATCGTGAGTATTTCTACACCACTCGTGCATCCATGTTGTTCGTGTAACGTGTTACTAATCATTACTAATCTAGTAGTTCAATTGTAGTGCTTCTAGTAATTTGGTCACGATTTCACCAAAAACTTGAACCAGGTTGGAGCGACAGTTAGTTCTCAGGGTAGAATTCCGCAACAAGCGACCGATGCCCGGTTTTTCAGTCGCTCAATAGACAGTTTATGGATCCAATAGCTCTATTGAATCAATAACCATGTGTTTTCAAATGCAAAAAAAGTTATTGATTCAATAAGTTTATTGAACGACTGAAAAACCGGGCACGAGACAGGCTACATATAGGCGAGACCGATTGTGGTGTCTCCATGACTGCAACGTCATTCCTCAGCCCGAGACAGAGACAAGATGTGTTTGTCGCCTGTCTCTGTCTTGGGCTGCGGAATGATGTTGATTGAATTGCATCAAGAGCAGTCATGGAGATACCACATTCGGTCTCACCTGTATGTAGCCTGTCTCAGTCGCTTGTTGCGGAATTCTACCTTGAACCAACAAAAAATCATTATTACCTCATCAATTTTAAATCAGCTAACTAGAACTAACTGTCGCTCAAACTTAGTTTTCGTTTTTGGTGAAATCGGGCCATTAACTCTTCTCATGTACTATTTTGGTTCTTTATTTTCACTATTCATTATTCATTAACCGTGCTTTAATAATTATAATAAATTTTTAGTTGGTAATTTATCTCGAAAATCAAACTCTTCTAGTGAGCTACTCCAGTTCTTCATTTTTGCTGTTATGTATTTACAGCTTTTTAACATATTGTTCAGATAGTCCATTAATTATTATTTCATCTGCTTTTTTCAAATTCAAATAAATAAATAATAATAAATAATAAATACTTTATTTCACTTCATGGTCAATTTATACAAAAAATAAATACAAAGAAAAAAAATCAAGTGCATTCCTCATTAGGCTAAGCCTGTGTGGAGGAATGGTTAACAGTTAAAATAAATAACTATTTTAATGATTCAAATATTCCTGTGAAAACAGGGTACCACTTCATAAAAAATATAATACATACAGGAAAACCTACTCACACACTAGACGTGCATAGCACGTCGTGCTATGTAGTTTTAGATAATTTGTAATTTTCCTGTAATGTACGACTTCTGAATTTTATTTTATATTGACTGGATTTTTATACTTTTTTACTGTTGAATCTTGCCATTCTTATTTTGTAGTTGTTGAAATCCAATAATAAATTATTAAACTTTTTACCATATGTTAAGAAAGATAATTAAATGTTCTATTTTTTAAACAATGAACGAAAAATAGTGAGAATATTGTAATAAGTTCTCAATAGTTTTAGTAAATTAATCTGTTCATTCAAATTTTGTCTTGAACATGCAACTGTATGACTTACATCGCGTGCTTATGAATGAAATGCTTCAGCTATCATCAAATCCCCAAAAGCAAGACCATCAGTGATTATTTTACTTGAAAATGATAATTTGAAATGCATTAAATCGCTCAATGACCCACTTGATAATTAATACAGTGTATCAGGCATAAACTGATGGACTTTGGTAACTAGAGTAAGCCCACAGCGCCGTTAGTTTTGTTCAAATTTTATTCTAACTTATTCAATACTCTATCTAGCACAGTGGTTGTCAGTTGTTCAGACTTGGAGATGGCGCTGAGGTTATTTTACATTGTAAACGTCCATGTTTTTTCAAAATACAAATGAAACCTGCACATTAAGGACCGCTAAACTTTCTTTTGGCGCAAACCGCATCTAAACCCAATGGCCCAATGTAAAATGAATAAAATTATTTCTATTGCGTAAAAATCTTTACATTACACTTTTATTAATCAGAATCAATTAAAAATTATAAAACAAAAAACCCGCTTATTGATATATCACTGTCACAGTGACTGTTATATGTTTTGTGAAATCTCAATACATGAATTGAAGAGTTTATCAGGTATTCGATTCTCTGTTAGGCCTGGAATCAGACAGTCGCTTACTTTTCAAATGAGCTTATTCAAGGGCTCTCGTAAACCTTACAAATTATTTGTGTCCGCTGAATATCTTTCAGTAGAGAACTGTTTAGCAAGTGTTTACATGATGCATGCTGTGTGTTCTGATTAATAATAAATGTGTGTGTGAGCATGTGAATAACAGGTGTGTTGGTGGTGGTGATTTCAATTGCAGACGGCGTTAGTTAAGAAGTGAAAGCCCCGGTTTTGCGCCAAAACGCCGTTATTCGTAGCTGCACCTCTCAGCTCAGACCTACTACGTTAGACTTCCCAAGCTACATGTTCATTGCAATGTTCATTATTAACAATATTCATGTGTAGATAGCTAGAAATATATATATTTTGGAGAAAAAATAACACTGTTAATATCGATAACCTATGTATATTTCTTGTTCAACGAATACATTGTTTATCTTACCAGTTCTCGTAGAAATTACATTAGATACTGTATTGTGCTTAACTAATAATGTGTGGTAGGATTATTGGAATCTACTAATCAACTTAATCACTCATATGCTTCATAATACCATCGTTTTTAATTCATTTTGTCTTGGTTTGTTGTACCAATCAATATATCCTAAGCAATATTGTATGTGTATGTGAAATGTTAGGTTGGGTCATGAATTATTGAAAAATCCCAATATTATAATAAATGTTGGAAAGGCTCTTTCAGAAGAAAAAAACTTATTTTAGTTATTGTCGGATAAACATCTATCATTAAATTTTATTGGTACCTATTGTACTAGCTTGCAATTATAGAAGTTTCATATCATACGTATACAATACAATACTTATGCAATACAATACTTCTAAGTCAGTAAATAAAAAATTTAACCAGAATCAGAACATAACATCAGGAATATTTGACTTGAAATTCTGGGTGTATAAATCTCAATCTAGGCTTGGACCAATGTAAACAAGTAAACTATCAGAGTTGATAACAAACTATTCAAATTTAAAAATACTGTAAAGTTGATTTGATTCTTGTGTACTGTACTTATAAAATATTTAATGCAATAATTCATGTTATCTGATGAAAAGAATTGAAATTTAAACAATTATACCAAATTTGATATAATATCGAATTGCGTAATAGGAATGTATCCTTTCTTTATGGTTGTTGTGCAATAAACTTGATTGTTCAAGTTCTATAAAGCTCGTCATAACTTGAAATATGTAATTATATATTGATTCAAAAAAGTTTGGATAGTTTGTTGTTAGATTTACAATTTCTTCATAAATAAGGTTATCTGATAATGTACATTTTCTGCACTTGTACATTATTCATTCTTCGCTTAATTCTCCAGTCGTCGTTGAAGAAATCTAGTTACTATCTCTGAAACCATGCTTCCTTAGTGCCTATGCTGATTCATGTATGTTGAAATTGAAGTTATACTGTATTACCTTATCAATAGGTTAAGATAACGTGTGTTTCATTACGAACTCGCCTAGTCTCGATCCATTTATTCAATCCGTAAAGAATTCCATTAGCAAATTAATTCTAATAATGGCATTTTTTCAAATACTGTAAAAAACTATTGTACTCAAAAGTCATTCATTGCATTTCAACTTTAAACTCGGTCAAATATCATTCATAATTTTGAACGATACAGGTATTTTTGTTGTGATTAAAAGACCACCACTGTTCAAACCTCAAACTTCAAATCTCAAACCTCAAACATCTTTTCAAATCCTGTATGTTGAAAGCATGCCTAAGGTTTCGGCAATACTGCCGAATAAGGTTTACTGTTTCATTTAGTGGAAATAATATGATGCACTATTTCACAATATTTTTGCATCGTTTTTGCGCTCTTTGGATTCTCCTAAAGCATTGAGAAAGAGAAGCCTGTACTGTCATTCAGTAATGTCATTCACATCATAAAAGCGATGGTTTATAAAACATCTCATACATTCATGAATTATTCGTTACTTATTAGTGATGAAGATTCATCATTCAATTGTGTGTTTAGAAAGTTCTACTTGTAGAACCACATGTCCATCATTAACTCATCTTATCCAATTTTTATTGGATTTTATCAAAACTCCCTTTCTGTTGGCTACTAGTGGTCCTGGATAATTTATCATCTTCAATAAAGCGAAGAGTGTTTGCTACCAGCACTTCGTTTGTTTTGAACTAGTGAAATATATATTATTATTCTTTTATCACTTTTTCATCAAGTAATCAAATTATAACCCTCAAAACAGTCAAAAAGTATTCATTCAATTGATAAATTTCATCATTTGGAACGAATTTTGTATTTTTTGGTCATCAAAAATATATTCTACTCTGAATAAAAAGTTCACTACTACACGGATATTACATTCTTGTTAAACAAGAATAGATTTTAGAATAGAATAGATTTTTATTACCTCGAGAGCTTGTTATAACAAACGTAGAGCTTTGTCACATATAACATATTTCAAATTTATCATTGCAATGAGGGTCTTTTCAGTTTCAAGAAAACTACTTTTGATTTTCACTATAATTAGTTCAATTTCACTAGAATTGTTGATAAGCAGTCATTTTACTATGTGAGAACTTTACTCACATTGACTGGAGCGCTTTCAAGTTACTTGAAAACTCATTGTCAGCAGTGAATTTTCAACTCGAAAGCTCCCCAGTCATTGTGAGTAAAAAAAACAACGTTTTTCCTCTTAGTAAAGATGACTGCATGTAGGTGATTCTAGTAAATCGATAACGTAAAAATTTATCGTCCTGGATAACCAGAAGGTTAAAAAAGGTTACAAGAAGCAAACTAGTTTTTATTTAGATTTGAATTTTTATTTACAGTTGCAAATTGTATCCATCAAACGAACGCGTTTCTGACCATTACTTCTCAATGCATCAAATGTATTGTTAGTTTACATTTAAAAAAAACTAGTTGCAATTTTTAGTTTTTTTTTTTGCATTTTTTAGTATTTTTGCACTTTTTAGTATTTTTGCACTTAGTAGTTACAAATTGTATCCATCAAACGGCTGCGTTACCGACCAATACTTCTTAATACATCATAAAGTCAAATATCACTGTTTGGAATAGCCTTAAATACATCTTAATCAAATTGGAATAGTCCTCAAATACATCTCAATCAAATTCTGTCGCCCATAGTTTTCTGCATCTATTTCCAGTCAGTTATTTTTAGACCAGGTACATTTTGGGGCCCTCACAACACTGTACAAATCACACCGGTGTTCGAATGCATGAAAGGAGTGTGTGCGTGCATGTGAGAGCGTGGTTGTTGATGTGTTTACAAGTAGTGAGTGCGTGGTTGTGATGTGTGTTTTTGTTTGGACACGCAGAGGCCGTCCGGGCGGGGTTCCGATGCCGCAGATTCCGCAGCGGGTCCAACAAGCGGTCGGTCAAGCAGTTACACAGGCTGCCGTCAACGAACTCACCAACGCGTTTGCCAGTCGCTTCAAGTAGGCTCTCTCTCTCTCTCAATCATTCTCTCTCTGTTTGGCTTGTTCCACTCACAAGATCGCCCTCTGCCTCTCTCTCTCTATCCAATAACGGTGTAGTACAGAGATATCGAAGGATCGTGCTCATGTAAGACTAGACGAACACCAATCCCTATGACCACATTTGGTCTATTTTTGTTTGCTACACAGAATGCTACCAGTTCTTAAGCATATGCAGCATACTGCACAGCACGCTGCATATGCTTAAGCATTGGTTGCATGCTGTGCAGCAAAGTGACATAGTTTTCAGTTAAATTCAACAATTTATGCATTATCTCTACTTTATAATATATTGTAAATGTAAAATATGCTTAATTTTGTATGTTTATTAGCTTTCCTGCGCTCAGGCTTATGTCTCTGCAGGGTTTTCGTGTATTTGTGTAGCATGATGTGCAGCATACAAAATCGACTAAGTGTGGATATAGGGAATTTGTTTTAGTGCTGCGAGGCAAAATTTAAAGATGGGCATGTATCGGCACACTCTTTAAAACAGATAGGAGTCGCATTTTGTCTAATTTTGTGGCATTTTCAGTGTGCGTCCAGCCTAACGCACTGTGAATAGTATATTGTTTATGAGTTGGTTATGTCGAAAACTGTTGATTTACAACAACATTACTTCCTCCATCAGAGCTAGACAACAATGAATTGAGTTAATTCAGAATTACAGACTTGATTTGTGCTCTGTATTTTTGTTGTTGTCTAGATTTATTGCATGTGATGCTATCTATCGGTAGCCAACATAACTAACTCCTATTTACAATAAAAATATTGCTATACATAAATTAGTGCTACATGTGCGCGACTTTTCGATCTCTCAGTATAATTTGTTATACTATACTGGACAAACACAGAAGAGTATAGCATAATTCATACACCGCCCTAATCCACCCACTGGTGTGTGGTTTTTTATTTTACACAAAAATTCGTCTTTTCATACTAACAACCCAACAAACAAGCAATCATCGTCGTTATTTTCATGGTGAGTCCACCCTGTCGTTCGTGTTCGTATTTCACCACCATTTTCTACTCACATCTACATAGAAACTGAATGAGAATTAGAAATTACTATCATTGGATTTAAAGTGGAAGTAGATTTTCAAAATCCGGTGGATTGTATTCTTCTTATTTTTTGAAATGAAATATAATCTGAATATTTAGAAGAAAAAGTTACAACTAAATATTCTCTTGATGTTGTTGAATTTGGCTTGAAACTCATTAAATGAGGTGGAAATTAGAATTGGATTTCATAATTTGAAAATCAGGCATCTCGTTTTGAAATGTGTGTCAATCAATGCTAGTTAATAATGACAAAATGTGTTTAGAGTGATATTTATTCTACAAAATCTGAGTAGATATTTTTCTCATTGTTACAAAATTTAGATCAAAGCTAAAATGATTTGGATATAATAAATGATTTATTATATTGAAGTTCTGTCTTGAAAAATATATTATATTTTGGCGCATACCTTTCTACTGTGCTTGATTGATATGATGTGTAATCTAGAGGAAACTTACACTGATACAAGTCTGTTGCTATGATACTGTATTCCCAAACGATACAGTACTGAGAAAGAAAGCGGCGCTTTGCGTTGCACGAAGTAAACACGTTTTTTATTAAAATTCATTCTTGAAATTAATTCTTTAATTCTAAGAATCTGATAAATTTCTAATTGTAATTGATAATGACTAAACTTCATTATTAATATTCATACTGAGAAGAACATTAACTACAAATTATTGAATTTGACATCAAATTCAACCATAAGCAATATTAAAACTAATTATCAGCCTCGAAGAATCTATATCATTCATGAAATCACTCATCTAACATACGTTGTGATTGCTAGGAACTCGAATGTTATATTTTTAGAGCTTGAATAATTCTCTGTAATCTGTTCATTGTGTTCACAACTACTGACGCATTTAATCTATTCTGTATATCAGACAACGAATAGTCCGCAGTTAGTGTGCAAAATAATGTGTCAAATAGAATTCTCAATGCTCACAAATAATTTGATAAAATGATAACTGCCCAAAAACTTTTTTAAGAAACAATCGGATAGTATATTTCAGTGTGTGTTCAAAAATGATACCTTTCTCAAATTTCGTTTCTTCTGAAAAAAAAGAAAAGATCATCAGATGATTACTTCATTTTAGAATATTGGGCATCGTTAAAATTATAGAATTCCTATTAAGGTAGATAATATTACACGTTATGCTTGCTGTTAGATACGGAGATTTTCAAACAATGAGAATAAACGAGAATTCTAGAAGAAATAGTTTTAATTTTGTGATTGAATAAACATGAAAAATATTATTTTCTCTCCGAAAATATCTAGTTGTCGAAATTGATATGAAGTGAAGATAATAGTATCTACTGTAACAGTACCTATTCATTCAAATACCTACTCTTCCGATTTCATATAAAATTCGATCTTTCAATCTTAAATAATATGATAAATTATCGCTTAAAAACTAATCAATATAGTCAATTAAATCTAGAAAATATAGGGATGTCTATATTAACACAATTTATAAGTAGTTTATCATAGAGTTGATAAAATATCGATAATGATTTATTAAATGGTGTCTGAAAATTTCGATAGGATTAAATACTTGTGAATTAATTTAATATTGATTGAAGTTTGGGAAGTTGAATTCTGATAGAGAAATCTGTAGTGATTTATCATGAGGGAACTCATTCTTCTGGAGTGTTGTAAATTTTTTACAGAGTAGCTTGAATTTTCAAGACTTGTTTTGAAATCTTCAGTTCCCAAGCGCTTATGTAGATTATAACGCTTTAAATGTAATTCCAAGCAATATAATGTAGTGTATTGGGGGTCAGAGAAAAACAAAATTTCAATTTTCATGAGGAATAAAATTATTCATGTCTTTCGTCTTCTTTTCGAGCGAATAATATTTATTGACACGAAGAAAAATCAACAAAAATACTTTATTGTGTGACTCTTTTCTCTCATTTAGTCACACATAATTAAGTCTCCTGCATTAAATTACAAAAGTCTCAGTAATAGGAGATTATTAATGTTCCGTGATTGCTTGTTAAGGTGGATTACAAACTTGTGTTTTACTAACAAGTTCACTTTGAATTCTCGTTAAAAAAAGTATTTTTCATTTTATTTATTAAGACTTAATTCTATAAGCTCCGCTTAAAAATTCCACCACTAACATTCCAGCTTGAGATATATGGATACCTTAATTTGTATATTATCCAAATTGTTGAAAACTATTTAGATATATGCATAGTAAGATTGTTGATATTGTTGATCGATTGTATTAAAATTAATCGAGCAATGTAATGTATAGAAATGCAATGTAATTTATAAGAGCTCTATATGGTAAAACACGTTTACTACTATAATACCTTGCCTAGAGTTACATTATTTTGTAACTAACATTATTAATTGATGAAAGGTGTGAATATGTACCTGCAAAATAAATTCAATTTCATATAGATGTTATGTTAGTAGCCCTCACATTGTTTATAATACTATCTTGCAATCAAGGAGTCTTGTCTTGAGTCATATCTTTACAATAATCTTTTTTTATTCCCCAAAAAAATGGCTACAAGATGTGTTGAGTCCATTCTATTGTAATCTAGAATTAGTTTCGGTACTAACTTTTTAAATGGTTCTTAAGCTTGAAAATCGTGTGACAAGTTACAGTAATGTTTACTTGAAAAGAATATGGAAGAATCAGAAATATTTCCACTTACATCATCAATTATTGTTCAGGATATTTTTTAGACTTGTGACTTACGGCCAGAGAAAGTCACATTGCAACACCCATGAAAAGACATTTAGATGTGATCAGCAGTATTAGTTAGGTCATTTAAGATAGACCTCAGATATCTGCTTTGGAAAAAAGACAGGTTTCGAATGTATAACTAACTCATGATCAGTTATTAATGAGTTACCTATAACTAACTATCAATTGTGTTAGTTGATAAAATGTGTGGGCGACTTGAAAGTTCCATTTAAAAAAGGGGGTACAAGTGAATTCTGTAAAATCAGTATTTCTGGCTATATCAGTTATAAAAAAGACATACTTACTTCTATTACCATGATATTATTAATAAACTAATCTACCAAGAAGCTGTTGTCATTCTGTAATGCAGGATCCTATTGTTACATTATTCGTTAGCTTTTATTATAATATGATGTAACTAGTTCTATGTATTATAATGAACTGTATAAATATTTTACTACAGAATAACTAAATACCATCAATGAGTTACGTTTATGTTGTACATTCCAAGCATAAATTATAATTTTTATAAATATATAATCTGCATCAGGTGTTACTTGTTGTATAAGTAATAAAAATGGCACTAGAAATTAATGATAAGTAGGTTTATTCTTGTATGGTAGATGAGTAATAATAAATATAATATGCACTGATCAATAAGTGTTTGACTAGTTGGACAGATATTTTCAAATTGCTTGAATTTTTCAATCTCTTTTTCTATTTTTGTTCACATTTGAGTATTTTATTTCTTCATTTACAAGTACAAATTAATGCAAATTTATGTCAATGCCACACTATGAATATAGTTAGAAATGCTTAGATAATCAATTTCCACAACTGATAGCTGATTCATTACACCATTCAATTGATGTTTGCATAGCTTGAAAGCTGTAGCTCATAAATTATTAAATTGATTATGAAAGAGGGTCTAGATATACACAATAACAGTAATAATATCAATATTCCTATAGATAAATGTGTTAAAATCCTTGCAAATCAGTGTTACCTTTTGAAAATACATTATTCCATTAGAAAACAATTTTGAAAGATGAATTGAAAGACATTACAATAAATCTTGAAGTAATCTTTAGAATTGTGATAATATCAACTTTAACAACAAATTCAATATTTCTTACAATATTGTTAACTTAAAAACGATGGATTGTAGAACGTGATTAGCTAATACTAACTGAATGTAATTAATAAAATTAATAATTCCAGCTAAGTGTGTAAGTAAAATCGAACTAGAAAAATATTAACTCTCCAGTCAGTAAGGATTCAAAAATATAATACTCGAGCAATACAGAATAATATTGATGGATATTTCATCAAACACAGTGTTAATCAATTGGCTCTAAAATAATGACGTGCTGAATAGGCTTCTGATACTAACAGGTTGCTTATTAAATCATTAAAAAGAGATTGAAAAATGACAAATAACCAGATTAAAGAAAACTCAAACTTATTCACAATTTATGTTGCCTTTGCTGATTTTTCCCACAATGCTTTAAAAGACCAAAAGTTTTTCATTTTTTTTCTAACTCCCACTTATTTATAATTAAGGTTCCTTTATTTATCTTTAGAAACTGATTTGTATGTTTGATATTACAATGTCATTAGATCTAGAATAGAATGTTATAGCTCAAAAGTCAATGTCTATTTATTTGCAATTTAGACAACGTATTTCTTGCAAAGTATTTATTTGTGATTAGTTTCATGTACACCTTTTAGAACTTGTGCGAGGACTATATGTTAATTCTCAGTCATTTGTTCTAATCGACTTGGCATTGACTAAGTTATCGTTTATTATATATTTAATGTATAATTATTAAACATTGATAAATTATAAATATAATAATATAAGTAAAATATGATGATTTCATCTTTCTTAGATTTAATTGATAAAGTTAATTGTACAGCTGGTTAAAATTGTTGGCAATGTTGAATAAATTACAAAAAATAATTTTACATAATAAATGTTCTCCTTATTATCTATCCTTCAAAATTTCATCTGTAGAGGTACTTGATGAAAACCGAAGTTCAGTTAAAAACATATAGTTAATAATTTCATTCCAAACATGATTTACTTTTTCAACTAACAATACTAACATTATTTATAGAGCAGAAGAATTTCCTCAACATGAATAAATCAAAGTTGATGATCAACGTTTTAATGGAACACTGTGCAATGAAAACAATGAAACATGATGAATACTGTTTTTCAAATTTGAATTCTAAATTATCCAAGGAATGACTATTACCATAGAGAAGAGATAGGAGATCTTTCTAGACAGATAGATCCTTCTAATCTGTTATCTATGCTATTACAAAAAAAAATGGGATATCCTACAAATTATATAGTACCTCAAATTCCTTTTCTGTGAGTATTGGGTCTACAGATCTAAGATGACAATATTTTTCAAATCCTTGACCTTTGTATGACAGCTTAGTTTTCTCTTTTCTTGTTTTATGTTCCTACACTAATTGGGTATTCCCAAATAGCACCGTGTTGATTCAATTGTAGGCTGAGTTTAGGTCTGGTGATACATATCATTCTTGATAGAGAACAGTTCTCTATTGAATCAAGCCAAGGTTTGAACCTGAACAATATTTCATGTCAACTTGAAGGGGGTATTTGCTAGAGACTGGTGGAAATTCGAAATTTGCTCAACAAAATCTCTAACTTAATTAAGTTGTTTTTTACAAGAATTGAGACCAAAACAGTGACTTGAACCAAGGATTAAGAAAACTTACTGCAGTAGTGAACATTAATTCAATGCTTGTCTCGCACCTTGTACCCAGTGTTCAACCATATAAAAAGGATTCTTTTTCAAATCATTTCAAACTATGTATTATGAATTTGTGTGGGAGAGCAGAGCTCTTCATCAAATTAGTTATTTTTAGCCTGAGTTTGAAAGAAAATTGGAAAAATTAATCAAAACTTTATTAAGGACAACCCATTTTTAAAACTTGGAAAAGTCTTCAATTATCACTTCACTTACTTCCAGAATACGTATAATCCATGAGAATAAGTTGTACTATAGAAGACCTTATTATAGCAAATGACAAAGCAGTTTCTGCAGCAACATTTTGGAAAAACATTTAGTATGGTGACTCTAGACACGAAAGAAGAAGAATAATACGTATACCTATCCTGCGTATTTGCAATTTACAATATAAAATATTTAGTCAAATTTCTTCTAGTATCTTTATCTGTTGTTTTGCATGATTTCCTTGAATGGTGTTTTAAAAAATTATTCCAATATAATGTCCATTTTGAATTAATATTTCACTTGCTACAGCCATTAACTACTACTAACCACAACTCGAATGCCGAGCGGTCTGCGGGTAAGTATTGTTTATTACTAGACTAACGGGATTGAATGGTAACTCTTCCGTTGTCACTACCACCTGAAGAAACAAGCTCTAAAAAATATTGCTATCCTTCTTATTTCTTTTTACGGCGTTCTTTCTTGGGGAATATTATCAGCAGTGAAGTGATTTCATTATGAATGATGAGTAAACTATTGATAAGTAGAGTTCGGATGTTCAGGCATTTATAATGCTTGAAATAGACAGGCAACTAGAAACACGAAAATAGGCACTTTAAAATCGAGAAAAAGCAGTTTATTCCTGATACAGGTTTGTGAAAAAATGATCAAGAAAATTGAAAACTTACATTCGACTGGTTGCACCTGATTAATATATGTATTTCTTGAGTTTTTTGACTCAGAATTTTGTTTTCTTTCAAGAAAAAATATTTTTCAGAATGAGAAAAGACCTTTCTACATCAACTATTGTTACTGTTGCATATCTGAAGCGCACTATTGTATTTGTACTGAAGCTGGATTTAATAGAAAAGTTACCTTCAAATAATGTATTGAATATAAGCTTCATTCTCGCAAAACCGATGAAGAAATTAATGATGTCAATTCACGGACTAAAATAAACTTAATTTATTTCTGCATAAAAAAAAACAATCAAAAACCAGTGAAGAAAAAAATACAAATATACCTTAGAATAACATAACAAAAAGATCTTTTAATCTAAACAAGAAAAAGGATTGGATTATAAGCAAGTCTTCACTTACCAGTATTCCTTGCGATGAATTTTTTTAATAAGAATTTTTGCTTGGTAACGTGTTATCCATTGAGTGATCTTACGAATGAATTGTATTTATTATCGTGACGAGTAAATAATTTCTTCAGTTAGTGGTTAGATGGTAAAACCATGAATCATAATATATTATTTATTAACTTGTCTACACAGAATCAATATTCTAAAGTAATTTCGCAAGATAAACAATCATCAAGTTCATGAGTACGGCGTCAAATCAAGATCTAAATACGATACTTTGATTATTCTCTCATGAATTATTTCTACAAGTCAACTCATTACCGTATTATATGAATAGAAATAACTCTAATAACTTGTACTTATTTTGGTGGTTCTGGTTTCACGTTAAACTTTTCATTTCGTAAACAGTCAGTCCTTACTAAAATTATGTAGAATAATTTTTTTTTGTATCTCGCAGTATAGCAGCAAGGATTGCGTTTTTCATTTTAAAGTTCAAGGAATAAATTAATTACTGTTGAAAAGTTCAAAATTCATTCAAGTTGATTGAAACTGCATCCCCGTATTGTGATAGTATTATATCACAGGATACTAGAATACAATATTCTAGTAACCGTGTTATACGATGTCCATGTATTTTGTGAAATACTTATGACAAATAAAGTTCTTGATTCTTGATATCACTGCACAGTGCACAATCAAGACTCTTACAATACAATAATGATAGACAAGTGTGAAGTGGTCTCAGATAACCTCTATTCTCTTTCGAAGTGAAGTAGCTTATCCGATTGAAAGTGTACTTTTGCAAGTGAACAAATCTGCAGAACTTTTTTTCATATGTACTTGATTTTGCAAACTTTTTTTAAAGAATTAATTCATTTTTAATATTTTTTTCAATTTCATTTTTTAATTCAATTTTATATATTCTTTTCAGTCGTCCAGTTCCATCATTGCCACCACGGCTTCCCGACAGACCAGCGAATTTAGCAAGGCCCGACTAAAATCGGAGGCAGGAACAACGGAATGAAAATAATATTCATGGTACCAGTACGAAAAGGGACATCGTCAAAAGAGAAATTCCATCCAAGCATGATGCTTTCGATCTTGTGATTTGAATTCGAGTTCAGAAACACAAAAGTCCATAAAGATCTAATTAAGCTCAATTATTATATGAAATAATCATATTTTCCTAAATTTATTTATTTCATTTTTTACAAGTTCTGCACTCTGATTATCAAACTCAAATTAATTTCAATTGATTCATGGTACAGTATCAAAAACTATTTTGATTGGATTTTTATGCTTTGAATAAAGATTTGAAAATCTTTATAATTCTTTGTGAAAATATTTATGAATGATCTGCCCTAATTGCAGTACAGTAGATGAAAAATAACTCTTTGTACGCAGTCATTGACCTATCACAGTAATTGCTAAATTTATGCTGCATAACATAGGTTGGAAATATTTGAAGTTTGTAGGTATTACTTTCTGATGTTTAGATTTTTCTACCTACTTATGAAAAAAATACCTCACAAGTCAATTCAAGTCAAAAATATTGATAGTTGAGCTCTTGTAATGGAATTTATTTTCACTAATACTATTGAAGCACTTCAAACTACATGTATTAGTAGTTTGTATAAGTATACTACTATGTATTAGTACTTTTGCAACCAATTTACCTCATGAAAGTTGCAGCTATTGAATATTTGAAGTATATATTTTACTAAAACATGATTTCCATTAACAAAATGTAATGGATGTAGATTGTGGATATAATGGATTGGCTCCATTGTACAAGTTGTCAGAAAATATTCATTTGATAAAACCCTACTATCATAAATGAAGCTAGACTGAAATCACCAATAAATTGCATCATTAATCTGTTAAACATCACTTAGAAGACTGTGTAATTTATTTTTCAAGCTACGTATTCTACACAGTACTGCTTGTTCGTTTCAGAAATTGAAATTCTTCTTGCAGCAACTTATCTCTTGTTTTTGAACTGTATTTCATTTAATTCAACCATCATATTCTTGAGATTCTTCAAGAATAAATCCAGTAGTGTATTTCATATCAAACTTCCTTCTAGATCTTTTCTGAGATAAGACTTTTCTAATTAATGTGGAAAAATTAACAAATGATCATGTCTCCTGGCAATACGCCCCACTATGCCTTTTCACGCTTTATTTAGTTTGCCAAATATAGTATTTTTCGATTGTATTGTTCCAGCTATGTCCTTTTTATATTGAGTTGGTTATGGACCTAGTATTGTATCATTCCATTGATTAAATGAGAAAACTTTCCAATACCTGTCCACTACATTATTCATTTCATAAATCATCAACAATTAAAATACAATTTCAAATTCAATAATATGTGTTAGAAACTGCATTTTTATTAAACATAAAGTTTTTTGTTCATTTTTGTTGTATCTTTCAGGCTGTGTCATAGAAGACAAGTGTACAATCAAAATTTCATTCACAAATTACATACATAACTGTTATTTGTTAATGTTTAATGTTATTTAAAAAGTACGCTTAAATCTACCTTATGTAGAACTTACGTTTACATTATGCTCATCTCTTCTTCAGATATTTCTAGGGAACCTTCGGATAATATTTTCCTTTACTTTTCAAAATTCAACCTTCATTCATTATGTACAGTTAATTGCCTAGAGTTCTACCTAGAGTAATACCTAGTTCTTTGGTAGAGGCTGTTCAAATATTTGATGAAACATATAGGCTAACTTTCGATTGAGATTCGGTAGATTTTGATAAGCGACAGCTTATTTAGTACAAATGCGAGATCATCTAGATCGATTTGATCATAAGATTCAAATGTGATAATTTTTTACTCTTTTATGAAATATTAAGGAAAATTATTGATGATATTAATTTACCATTAGATTTATGAACCAGTAACTAATCATAATCTTTGTAATTTATTGTACATACGCCTAGTGTTTGAAAATTTTATTTTGTAAATATTTTGTATATAGCTTATGTGAAAAATCAATAAATTTTTAATAATAATTATATTTATTTGTGCAACCTGATCACCACCGATTAATTACCCCCCACCCCTTCCAACTAAAATTTGGTGTTGTGCTATACCTATCGGTCTTGAAATATGATCGGTGTACAATAACATTACCTCATAATTCCTCATCGAATATTACCTACGATGTTAAACACAAACAATTCTACGGTATCCAATTCATCAGTCTCTAGACTGATGTCTAGACTACCTTCAAAAATTGAATGAACAAACTCGAACGCAATATTGATGTTGTCCAGCATTCTACATTCTGCAATCAGAGGAAGATTTGGAATCAATATCAAGTGTGATATTGATTTTGGGTTTGGTATTCTTGAAAAATTCTTTTTCCTATTCCTAATACTGAAATTACACATAGATTATTATTATTATTATTGGCTCATTCCTCGTCCATAGTTTTTTTGGAATTGTTTTTATTTTCCTTGTATCCTGATTGTAAATAACTGATTAGGATGTAAAATTAATATGGTTTGAAAATGAGATAAAATCATTTTCAAGTTCTACTCACTTATTCAAACTCTCTAGAATGATAGTGATTATACATGTGTATAATCAGGGCTTTTCTAGAAAATGAGGTTCAGGAACTCTAAAATTTTCGCTTAACCACGCATAGTCCACACTATAGGGTAGGTGTACTTATTTGTCGACTCTTTTCTCTATGTAGGTCTAATTTAAATGTATGAATTTAAATTTATGTATTATAGCCAACTTTGGTACAAATATGAAATATCTTTTTAACATAATAAAATATTCTTGTATATCTAGCAAAGAGGTACAGAGCGTGCCATCCAAATTGGCGTCTAGGGGAGGGTGTGCGAGAGAGATGTGTAATCTCTCCCACCACGCTTCCCCTCCAGCCGCTAAGGCTAGTACAGTCAGTGAAGCAAATAACATCATAGTACTGCTAGGTAACCGAAGCGAATATGATTTTTTTTATAAAGCTGAGTTTGCCAGCTGACTGAACTTTTGAAATTTACTGTACCGCGAGTCAGCAGGCACTGTAGTGGGAGAAAGCGATCAACGCGCATGCTTCAGTGAGACGCCAATTTGGATGGCACGCTCTGTACCGGAACGCCGTTCCGGTGCGTTCCGGCTGAAAAAAAAACCCGGAAGTGTAATTATATATTTATTCCAATAATTACATTCACATAAATATGGAGAAAAATCTTCAAATAGGTGTGCACATTTCTAAAACCTCCAGACCAAACTTTGAAAAAGTCCGGTAGGTTTTTCATGCAGACACCAGAAAAAATATAGACTTTACTAGATAATTTGGTAACTTAAGATTGCTCTAACTCGAATGACTCGAATGGTACCTGAAGATAACTCGAATGACAGTCTAGCACAACACTTAACTGCAAGTAAATAGATTTCACTCCAAGTCACAATTAAAACCCTGTCTTCATTTGAGTTTAGAATTTAGTAGCCATCTCGTCCACGAAAGGTTCTCAGATCATCGCTGAGTGTTGGGGATTCTTCAGTAATTTTATCAATGTCCAACTCTGCAATCGGATCTTCAGTTAAAATATTCTCGGTTTTGGTGACAATGTTTGGCTGTGGCTTAATTTTCCGGCATACAATAGCCAGTAAGCTGTGGAGTAGCTCTGCCAGCGATATAACGCTGATTCCAAAGAATACGCTCACTATGACAAGCACAAATAGTACTGGAACAGAACAGAGAGTACATTGCCATTAATAATTCATTTAAAAAATCAAAAAAATGATTAAATGTTTACCATCCTATTCATTTTCTGTTTCAATCCCACCTTCAATCAATCTTATTTTCTGTTCAATTTTTCAAGTTCCGTTAGTTTTATCTGAGTTCAGAAATCAATAAAGAAGATATTCTCGATAAATTTCAACCAATGCGCCTGCATTAAATTCAAAAAAGCGCATTGATTATTAGCACTGGTAGATTTGCAATTGAGCATTTTATTGTATGGAAAAGGTGTTGGAAATTCAGACTGACTAATCAAGAGAATAGTATCTTTATTACAAACTCAACTTTGAATAAACTACAATTAAACTTCACCAAAGTTTTCATTCATCAATCTACAACTTTTATTGAAGCTCACTAAAAAATGGAATTGATAAATTTCAACCATCAATCTACAACTTTTATTGAAGCGTCTTGAAAATTGATATTGACTCATTAAAAAATATTATTTTGTTTAAACCCTCTGGAAAAAGTTTCTGAAGATATACTTTGTATTGTCCTGTAACTGGTAACTCGAACAGGACTTTATTGAGAAAAGATTATTATTGTATTATCTTCTAATAAGGAATAAGCAAATATTCTTCAAAAAGAATATAAAGTGTCCTACTAGTAGCAGACCTTGTTGGGTATTCAAATATACAATAATTATTGATATATAAGAAAGGAATTGATTGATTGATTGATTGATTGGAAGTAGAATTTTTATTTACCTAGAGCACATGTTTCTGCCATGAGAGATTCTTCTGTCCATCGCTTCAATACAGCATACTGGTCATTGAAGCGTATTATCACCCTGCTCATTCTGCAAACAAATTCAAATTCAAATTGGTTTTTATTTTTCATGACATCACATTACATAAATTAAAATCATACAATAATATTACATCCTCTGCAAACAAACAATATCATAAAAGACTTACAGTTTCAATTGAATAAAGTTCAATACTACTGTAGTAACTAAATCTAACTAAAATATATCATAGTTACAGAAAATACAATACTATTTTTTTAAGAAGCTTCATGAAATCTCTCCACAAAGGCAAAGCCTGTGTGTGGAAGAGGGTAAACAACAGAAAAGATAACTTTCTGCTACAAATGTTGAACGCGGAGTAGGCCTATCGTAGAAAGTTCTATTATAAATATTGTAGTTCAATATAATTTTGAAATTTTTTTAAATATATTTTACATGGAAACCTTTAAAATATGGTTGAGAGTTGAGAGAAACTGGAATTATGAATACAGTAGTATCTTTTACCTCCACATCTCACAGATTTAGAATATTGAATGATTGTTTCTTTTATCTTAGTTTCATCTTCCTAGGCCTATACAGAAGGTAGATTTTCATTGAAAAAAATAAATTAATTGCCTACAAAAATGACAAATGAATTACCTATCAAATTATTTCAAGTATATCTACAACTCACTTAATTTCACACTATCTCATCAATTATTGTAATGTGATGTATCACTTTTTCATTAAGTTTTAAGTTACTTTAGTTGGAGATTAATATGGAAGATTTTATCTTGTATTATACATATATAAGATTGAGATTTTATCTTGCATTTTCATGCAATTGAATTATTTGGCTGTAGAGTAGGAAAATATATATTATATTTTTCAGATCACAATAATTTTCATCCAAGTTACTGGTTAACAGGTACATACGGCAGTTCCACACATACTCAGTGCTGGGAAAATCGAAAACGAATTTTACTGAAAGTTGAATTTTCATTACCACCAAGAAGTGTACAGTGTGGTCAAAGTCAGTAGACTCGAAAAAGTTCTAAGCGGTAACCTAATTATTGGAAAATGCTGGCGGTTTATTTGTAATTCCGCTCTATTTAAACATTTGAATCGATAATACGGATAATTATTATCTAGATGGTAATTACTGTAGTATTTTTTTTTCCTGAGGATGATGCCCACATGAGCTCTAGGCTTGTGCGTGGGTAATGAGTGGGGTGATGATGAGATATGACGACTACTTTTTAGGCAGTCGGGACCGACGGCTTAACGTCTCCTCCGAAAGACGGGAGTGGCCGTATTTGTCATAAAATCCTTCCGTCAACCAGGCTCGAACCCTGGCCCAATGGATTTTATCTGACTGCTGATAACTTTATCAGTCTGACGCCTTAGCCGCCTCGGCTACGAACCACTCCACTATGAAAGTATGAAGCTATGAAAGTTATAAATACCGGAAGATTTACAAGAAACTCACATTAATTAAAATATTTCTTGCTTTTACTCTATAAAAAAACTTCAGAGTAAGTATAATGCTACTCACGCAGTGTATTTACGTAATTTATGTTCCACAGTCCAGCGGTAGTATTTTTGGCTTGTTGATATTGAATAGGACACATGCTCACAGCCTGGTATGCAATGCTTGGTAATGCCACTCGAAGACAATTCCTCTGCAAAACAACAATCAACTTACTTTCCAAAGAAATCTACTTAATAATAGATTCTCTCCATCCAAACTTACACTTGAAAGCATTTCTCTTTGTTGACTTAATTTGAAATGTAAAAACTTTGATTTAGTCTGGCAACAGACAAAAGAACCTTCGCGCATCGTATCACCAAAGTGATACAGTATCTCATAGTACCACTACTCTAGTGAGCGAGTGAGATAAACTGCTGCATTGCATAATGTGAGCTCTCTCTGCGCAGTAGAGTGCTTATTTTGAAGGCTCTTTTGTCTGTTGCCAGACTATAATTACATGTTCATCATTAAATCATTGATATAATTATATATGTATGCATACATAATATGTTTTGTACATACCTATACAAAATAGGTACATGATTTTCAATATTAAAAAGTGAACTCATGCTTTTTGTAACTCTGTGCCTGATTTTTTGTAAACCTTCCTTAATTTATGACGCGATAAAATAAAATTACCTACCTACCATGTTATAATAATAATTCTCAAGAATACTCATCCAAAATATTATAAATAATGAAGTACGGTAATGCATTATTTTGGTACGGTAGTGGAAAATTGAAATTCTGGAAGTAGACAAGGATTCATTCATTACCTTTGCATTGTTCAAGGAGAAGACGGCTTGTTGAGTTACATATAACGGAATCAGGTTTTCCTAAAAAAAATTAGAAAAATTATTTCATTTGAAAAGCTTGAACTGGTTGAACTATAATATAAATTGAATGATTCATAATAGCTGTATTATAATTTTCCAATAATCACTGTATAATTTATTATCAGTGGAGGTACAACCTCACGTGACACCTCTACTCCTTTCTAAAGGGACTTGCCCTCGTCCCAAAAATGTTATGAAAAAAAAATGAAAAAGTTGAGTGGAGGAGAATACTTTTTATAGTATGCGCCTCTAATTAAGAATATCGTCAACGTGTATTTTTATTCAATTTTCAAATAAATTTTAGATACAATTCATTCTACCTCACTAATTCTCACATATTCTCACAGTGTTCTATAATTATTCTATTTTGTCTCTGAAAGATAGAAAACTATCTAAAGATAGAAACTATGTCATTGACATCAAACGTTATAGTTCACTGTATAATACTGTTTGTATAAAACCCAGAATATAATCTATGAAAACTGAATGGGAAAAGAGAGAAATAAGAAAAAATACATAATCCAATAAAGTAACTTTTATACTGAGAAGCATTATGAAACAGCATTGCCATAGGACTCCTCACTACACTCTTTAATTCTTACTATAGTCCGATTCACGTCAAGAAGTCAGCATTGTTCATATGAGGAGCATTGATGCCAAGTTTCATTGAGAGAGAAAGAGAAAACTGCACCAAACGTGTTTGTTGGGACTGTTTGCGACAATAATGCACAGTGCGGCAACTATGCACAGTGCGAATATGATAGAGACATCAGCAACTGCCTTGTGCTGAACAAGGATAGCAAACTCCCATCTAAGCCAATGCTGACTTCTTGACGTGAATCGCACTATAGATCTGTTCATCAGCTAATTCAGCTAAAAAATCGTATATTCAGCATGAAATTTATTTAATAATTTCTACTAACTTGGCAAGTAGAAAGGCACACATCTGGCGCATTGTTCCATGAACTGTGCAATGACGTCATACTGACAGTTAGCTTTTGAATAGAATTTGAATCGCTGCAACTCCTGGCGTTCCAACGGTTCCATACTGTTGTTGTGCGCATTTGTCGCCGAGTGATAATTGCGCCAGGTGTGACAGCGATAAGCGTCTGTGCCGGCTGCGCTGGCGTCTGTTGAGAACAGAGTGGGCGCAATTGTCACCGTCATCTCATTGTCCATTGCCACTTCGTGGACGGCTGCTGCCGTTGCTGTGTGCGCGGGTGTCTCGGGGTCGTGGATGAAAATCTGAAACATGAAAAGGATGAGCATCAGCATTATATCGATATGGGGAATTCCTCATTTTGGATTCCATCTCTAACTGCTATTATATTTATTCACTTGTAACTCTGTAATAAATATTAACTATAAATGTAATAATATCAACTCCGATATAAATGGCCCTGGGAGTAAGTAAGTAAGTAACTCTGTAATAAATCCAGTTTACTATGTATAGTCTTCAAATTCTTTAAGATGTCATCAATCTATACTTATTACTGTTTATAATCACCAAATTTTATAACATGGAATAAATAACGATAGCGTTCTATTTTATATGAAGAATGTGTTGCTGCCGAAAGGGTTTGTTGTCAAATTGAGCAATTATAAAATGAAATAATTTTCATAAAATAGACCTCTAGACGTTATTCATTTTAAGATATTATTTTCCAAGTGAGTACCTAATTTTGTTAAGTTTTATTTTAATAAAAATATAGACTGCTAGTCGTTATTTATTTCATGTTATAAAATTTGGTGATTATACACAGTAAAAAGTAGTTATTCATGGAATAGAATCAAATTTATAAATGCAAATTTCAACTTACAATTCAATATTAAAAGAAATCCTAATGTGCAACAGATTAATTAAAATAAAACAAGGAAAATTGTCATTAAATCATGTTCTATTTTCTTTCAATTCCCAAGTAGCAAAAAAATATTGTCACAACATTTAGCATAAACATGAAATATTTCATGATAAATCAATAAATTGATCAACTCATTTATCTCTTAATTCAGTTATTAACCAATATGCACTTGTCATCTTCAACAACAGTAATCCACAAACATTGACAAATCTCTACACCAATTTAAAAATATTAATAGAAATTGAATAATTATAGAATAAATATTCAATTTGAAAATATCAATATCTGCATAATTAGAAATATGAATAAGAACATTTTATTGATTGAATGTTTATAAGAATAGAATTGAACTATATAGTCGCCTTAAAGAATAAAGGAATCACCTTAAAGCCAGCATCAGCCCTGCAAGAATCCTCAGCGAACTCATTGATTGTAAAAAGATCCAAAGTTAGGAACTGCAGATGACTGGCAGCCCGGCGAGGGTTGGAGGTCAGTTGGAGGTCACTCAGCCTCGAGGATCTCGTCAGAGTGGAGGTCAGAGACGTCACTAATGGCAGACTGGAGCCCGATGTCATGTAGCGGAAAGGCTTATTTTCACCATCATCCGATTGGATTGTGTCTTCTTGCATTGGCAAAACTCTGAAAATGAACAGTTATCAACAAAATTATATTGATTCATTATTCCGTGGATAGATTACCAGAGTCTTTTCAATATGGTATTCCATTATGTTTTCAATAGGTTTCCAATGAGCTGGATGTAACTTATATTGGTTGATTTAATTGAACCACATTTGGTTTTTTCAATAATTTTATTCTGTTGTGAATATTGATATTTGTGCTTGAAAGTTGAGGATGAAAGTTAATTATTCGATTCACCATTTGGAATAACTCTCAAATTTTGGTTTATGTGTGATAAGATTAGTGTTGAATAATGAACAACAATAATTAATCAATATTTGATAAGGGCCTGATAATGTTTGAGGTTGTAAATTGGGGATGACAAACATGATTCACGGAATAATTCTAAGATTTGAGCTTGTGTTACTTTTGATGAGGTGGTATAGTTACCATAAGAAAATAAAACAAACCTTTCTGTCAATGTGGTTTCATTTTACAAAAAAAAAAAACGAAAACGAGTAGCGTACCATGTAAAAAATTGAAACAGTTGCAGAACATGTGAAGATGCAACCTTTCACTCATTACCAATTGAATTTTACCAATTACCATCAATTATCTTTTACCAATAATAATACGAGTAATAATGAATTAATAAAATACCAGTAATAATGAATTTGTACAATAATATTGGTGTTATCAAATTATTATTTTCTCCTATATTATTGTTATTATTTGTTATTTGAAAATCATTTTATTAATGAACGGATTAAGATGAATTAAGTGGGATTATTAAAGTACGTACGGTATATAAGTAAATAAACTTATAGAGTGTCCCAAAAAATAGTGACTGCAGTACCATCACAGTATTCTACAAGCTATGTTGATTTATTTCTAGAATTCGATCCTGTAATACCTTATTCTATTTTTTGAAGAGTTAGCATCATGGAACAAGATTTTTCCATGAAATTTGGTAAGCTAACTAATAAGTAGGCCTATGAAATAATGATTTGTCCATTTTTTTCTAGAACTTATTACGCTACCGGTATTTATACAACCATTTCTCGATTAATTTGATGAAAACATAATTAAATATCAGATTAACAGCATGAAATCACTCACAAATCATTATTGAATAGATCCCTGAGGTTGAACCCGTTAAATGTGAAGCAGAGCCCCTCTTCAGTAACGGTCTTTTCAAACTCATTGAAGCAAACCTCGTTTCCAAATCTGCATCTGTACATGAAGTTATTCAACTGAGGACTGAACTGAAAAAAAATATTAATATTGCTTGGCGTTATAGGCCTGATTCAATAGCGCTTACTTACAACTGTAGACAATCATATAAAAATGAAGAGTTAATTCACAGATGTCAAAAAAATGAACAAATTTTATAGGTAAAATACATCTTTTTTAGTGGAAGAATGCAACCTCCTACCTTGTGATGTGATGAGAAGCTTGAACGGTCTTCTAGAATCTTATGCCAGATATGGAATAAATAATAATGTTACTAATATTATTTATTGATAGGCTTGTACGTATAACATGATATACCAAAGAAGAAAAAACTTTTTTATTTTAATAAAGAGCAATTTCTTCGAGTAGGTACCGTACTGTAGTACTTTCATTTATAAGTTATTTCTATGCATTAACCTCACCCTCAATGCTCTGGTCATCAGGCTTCCATCAGCAGAGCGAGAAGTTCTCTGCTGAGAGGGTGATGATGTATCATCCATGTCTTGAGTGTCACAAAGCATTTTTCTCAGCTCTGATTCCTCAAATCTAAAAAAAGAGGAGAAATAATAGGCCTGATCTTATTTACAAACAAATGAACCAAATACAAGCCAAATTAGCTGAAGATCAACAAAATGTCACCAAAACGTTTCGATTAATTATTTTTATTATTTGATTTATTAAGACTACCGTCATAAAAATGAATAAAATAAATGTTTGTTGATTACTTGAATAATTTAATATTCTTTTGCTGATTTATCTTGGATTCGAGAATTGGTTCTTTGTTTTTTTCTCGTGATATAAAAGGATCTCAATATTATTTATTACAATAACAACTATAAACTAACTTATCTCATCCGTTCAATATGGGATTTTTTATTAATGAGAGTGCTCTTGACAGAGTCACTCAACCACTATAAATAAGAAATTGGGTTGAATAGAAATAGAAGTTCAGTTTGTCACATGCAAGTTCTTTGAAAAGCTGCCATTATCAATCTCAGATAAACTAAATCTTTAGTTGTTTAATCAGTTCAGGCTCTGGCTTACATTGAGTACGGTATGCATATGAAAGAGGTGTAGAGTTCGACTCCGGATTATTGTTAAATGGCAATATTATTACTGCATATGGATAATATTTACCACGCCATTACGGTACCTATGTAATATCACCTCCAAAAATATTAAGAATTATATCAGTTCAATTCAAGAAAAGGTGACCATAAAATAGATTCATTGGAATATAATATGATGGTTTGTCTTCGGTAGGCCTACTGATGAAATGAAGAAACCACAGATTCATTGGAAATGATGATTTAACTGTCTTTCGTAGCCTTTTGATAAAATGATGGTGTATTTAAATAATAATTAATTTTTTCGCTGTTGATTCCCACTCACCTGTTGATCTCATCAAAAGCACTGGAATTTGTGATCCTGGAGTTTTGTCTTGTGGGTTGTTTATAAATTTTATTCTGAGGACACACTGTTACCGCCGGAAAGTAAATTTGAGACACAGGAACAGAACTTTCTGATAGAACTGGCCTTGCAGTACTTTTCAGGACACATATTCCGATTATAATGGCCAACATTGCAATAATGATTATTATTACTGACCAAATTAACCTGTGAACGAAGCATTTACTGTGAATTACCACACATGGAAAGATTTCTTATTAATTCAATTTTGTCAATAGAAACTGGTTGATAGTTGAAATATGGAGAAGATGACATGTATGCTATATAGGCTATAAGGTAGAAGAAGCTTTATAGATAGAAGCATCAGCATCTTTTGATTCTTTTCAAAATATGTAATCTAAATAATGTTTCCTTATAGTGGGTCAAGTGAAAGAGGGGGCTTTTATGCCTCAACTTCACCCACAACACTTTTGTAATGTACAAAGTGAAAAATAAAGTCATTTTTATATATCTATCTATAAAAATTATACAAAATTTATCATATTCAAAGGATTTATTGAAGTGGAACTGATAGAAGGACTTTATAATATTTTCTTCATAGGAAATGATATGGAAAAGTAGGTATATTATTGGAAAATTATTTTTGAGAAAAATGCTCAGGTGTACAATCACTTTCCCTCTAACACTCTACTTTTCTTCAAATTAACAACAAAAACTTATAATTAAAAACATACTTCCAATGAATAGGATGACAATTGGAAATTTCAATCTTGAGCAACTTTAAATCAAGGTTCAAATAATTGTTTTGTACTGAATTATTTATTTTCCTAACATTGACTGCTTTCAGAATTTATTATCAAAATTTTATATTGTATATTTAATACAGTAGTATAATTTCGATCTTAGAAACCTCCACTTCGTCTCAATAACCTAGATAACTTCTCTTCCTCTTCTAAATCAATTTTACTCCCTTCAAAACAATGAACGATAAATGATTTTTAAAATTTTATTTATTAAACAAACCTTTCAGCCATTGTTCGTTCAGTGTCCAAGACATGACGCAAGAAGTCAATTTTTGATTTGTTGATTATTTCTCTGGTGCGTGATGTCTTAGTTGCTCCTGAAGTGTTTTGCTGTGTTGTTAACTTGTTGCCGATGTTTTTCTGATAAGACTCTGTGGAGGTGGTGGCACTCATTCTATCTTTGTAATCCATTGTGTTAAGTTCGATCGTGCCTTGATTTGAGATGGTGTACAGCTCATCAATGTTGTACCAAACATTAGGAGACGACTGCAGCATTATTAATCAATGCTTCATCAATATTTGCTATTGTTTCAACAAAATAAAAATAGAGTATATATTAATAAAAATTATAATTTGTTTTTGATCCATCTTCTTTTCAGTACCTAATACATTAAGATGAAGGAAATAAAATGTAGGCTGCACTCCAAAGTGTACAAACACGTTTTTTTGTGCTAAAATTGTTTTGAACTGGTATTGCACATATTCAAGCAGAAAGCATTGCTTGAGAATGTGCAATACTAGCTCGAAACAATTGTCGCGCAAAAAACGTGAGTATTTTCACACTTTGAAGTGTATACTTCCTTCGAATTAATTTGTTATCATATAAGATTGGGTATAGTATTTTAATTGCCTAATAGAAGCCCATCAAATATCTACATACTTCTATAAATTCAAGTATGTTACCATAAATCGATAGATGTTTATCTATTTTATTTACATTTTTTAAAATTCTATTTATTCTCTTATTTTTATTTAAATTTAAGCGGTTTAAGAAAAACTTTGGTGATGTCACCATGTCAAAACAACAATAAATTGCTATTCATTCTAAGAATGAACCAGTTTAATACAAAATACTATTTGAAAAAGATTTTATGATCAGGAGTGTCAAATTATTTGCTGCTAGCCTCGAAATTCCCATTTTAAAATTGGTCCCCACTTCAAATACGGTAAAAGCTTCACTATATAATATTATTATTATTTGCTATGAGTTCTGCTCTAGTTCTATAGTAGTGAGATATCTCAGCTATTATTTAAAATGCTTTTCTGCTGATTTATGATTGAAAATAAACTTGACTTATTGATTAATTAATTTGGAATATTTTGATTTTCTCTATTCATTTATATACATTCTACTCGTATTATTTGATAATTCTTGATTAATTCTCATTCTCTATTCTCTTCCGATTTAAAAAATTCTCTGTATCTTAAAATTTACCTATAAAAATTATTCCTTCAATTGTAACTGAAAATTTCTATACAGGGTATCCCCAGGGCCGGCCCCAGGGGCGGGTGGACTGGGCGGCAAACAAATTTTCAGGAACTGAAAATTTTTCAGGAATTTTCAAAGAACAAGCCTAACAATATATACGGCAATGCAAGAATCGATTTACAATAAAATAGACTATTGTAATTCAAGTTCAAAGTTAAAGACATGACTCAATGAATTATTGGACAAGTTCTGCTCTTTTAAAAAATGACCTCGGAATTGAAATCCGATAAGTGGTTCTGGAGTTATTTTGAATTTAATGATAGTAAGTAGGCATATTCCAAAAAAGAGTCTCGATAGGAAAAAAGTTTACTGGACATTTTTTGTCGGAAATGTCATGTAGAATCTATATTTAACGGCTGATACAACCTTAGTGGGACACTCTGTATAAGTTAGTTTAATCTTTCAAAATATTATTTATTTTTAGATATGAAGTCAAGATTTTATACAGCAAAAATTTTACAACTAATATAATATCAACCCTTTATACTCTATATTATTATGTTCTTTTAATTTAAGGAAACATTCATACTAAATCATTATCGCTCATTAAAAATTCCATGGATATTCTATGTAGGTTTTTTTAATCAATAATTATTTGTAATTTTCAAATAGTAATTGATACATCTTACCTACTTCAAGAATACCTTTTCCAGTACCGTACAGTTAATCTTTCCCAGGAAATGCGGTACCTACAAAAAAGTTACAGTATTTGATATACCAGTTTGGATGTGATAGGTACTGTAAGTTAATTCTCTTTTCATAACTTTTGTTAAAGGTCCAATGCAATGAACTAACACACTCTCGATACAGCATTTTTAGCTATTTAAAAATTAACGATCTTCTTCGTGTAACTAATTTTGTTAATGGTCCTCAACCATTTTTCTGCTCCCAGAAGAATACAAGGGAAGTAATGGCAAAGATAAACTTTGCATTATAAATGACATAAATGGGCGTGTTTCCTTGATATGCTAGAATGTTCATATATGCGAACCATCACAATTGTTGTTTGAATGCGAAATAATTATTTTTAACCTTCGAATGTTTTTGCTCTGCCTTTAAACAGTAATATCGATCAATGCCCTTCATACACAACACTTTTCTTTGAGACCTTGAATTGAAGAAAATAATAATATTCTCATTCAAGCAGCCTTATCTAGTTGGTAATGCCAACATTTCACTGGAAAAGACTTTTTTCAGAATTCAGATTTTAGCGGATTGCGGGCTAAGATGGGACAGAAGAAATCTGTCAATGTGTCCTTGAAATTTGAACGGCAGTCCAAATAAAAATAGACAATTTTTACGAACTAATAAATTTTAAAATACTGATGAAAAGATAGAATCAATAGACTACTAAGCTCTATAACCACCATTTTTAGTTGTTTGAAAACTTACGATCTTCGTTAATCCATACGGTATTCAAATTAATTACAAAACATAAATAATATTCGAAGGTTCAACAACTACCTATTCTAGCATTTCCATTTTCAATATAAACCCTCTCCACATAATTTAAAATCTAGCGTCAAAAACTGAGTAGAGCATTGATTTTTATCTCTTCAACAATGAATTTCCAGATATAACAGAGATGAGCAAATTTCTTATATGACATTGTGGATCCGCGGCAAGAAGTACACTGCGCTCCCGGTACTCGATCCCCAGGATACACAGCCACTCAACCGCGGCTACAGACGCATTTTTTCTTTATCTATAGTTGTCCAGTCTGTCGTCCTGGTTGATATCTGGAGATAGAATGATTGATATCAAGCTTTTCACAAAGAACTCTGAAGCACCTCCTGATCATTGATAGATTTAGTTCCTGTATTATTTTTATAAAACTAATGTGTATGTGTCATAATATAGTCATCTCTATCATGATGGCTAAGGTCATAATCATTCATAAAGTGTGCCGCATGCCGCCTATCATTGAGCCCAATCCCTATGTTCAAACTTGGTCGATTTTTGTATGCTGCACAGTGTGCGGCCAAAGCATAAAATGTAACATGCTGTGCTGCACTCAAAAACATTGACCAAATGTGGACAAAGGGAACGAGCGTAATATGTAGCTCCAATGATTTTAGCTCTCATTTAGGCTTCACTGATATTGAAGAGAACGGTATTTATGTACTGTATTACGTTTTTTGGTCGTTGAGGTGCCTCATTTTCATGTTCCATATTTGTCAATTAAATCGATAAACCCATATCAAGAAGTTGGTACAATAGGGATAGGGAAAATTATTAACAATTTTTATAAAACAAATGAATATATAATTTATTCTGTCCAAAATAATCACAGAAGAATGACATTTTATAATCACGTAAAAATACTATATATTATCTACACGTTTAGATAAGCTACACAACTTTCTCAAATAACAACCAAATATAATACAATAGTTAATAGGATTTGATTATTTGTCCATAACCAGAGAGAAAGAATAAGATGTACAATGTTAAGTCAATTTATAATAATATTATTTATCACATTCATAGGCAGATGAAATATACGGATAATTTTGTAGAAGAATGTTTTGAAGTAGGCCAGTTTGGTCTTGATGACATTTCAATATGAATAGGGTTTTTATGACGCGTTTACATGTAGCCATTGGGAGGGGCATGCCAGTGCTTAATAGATCAGAGGTTTTCTTGGAGGGAGCACATCCAAAACCTTACAAAAAAATTGAATCGGGCATATTTTGTCATTTTTACTCTCTCCCATTCAGTTGATAAAAAAACTCTCTTGGCAGTTTATTATGCAAATATGTGAATTTATCAGAGGGGAGTAAATGAAATGCTTTTAAAAAGTAAGATTGAGGTGTGTCATTTTCAGGAGTAACTTCTCAATTTTTTAACTTTCTTTGCGTTGAGCTGTTGCGTTTTTAATAGAGTTGTCTGTCGACCTCAGCTTCAATAGCTCAATATAATTACCCCTGTTATCAGGATTATCATTTTTTCCAAGGCCCCAAAGTGCTAATCCCTGCTTAGTGATGAAAAGCAGGGACTCAATCAGAACATGTTTCACACTTGATCATTTACTCACAAAATGTGAACAGAAAATCACTTCTAAGTTTTAACAATAAAATTACATTACTTCATCAATTAATATGTGTTAAGGGTAAACATTGAACAACTAAATGATTATCTTGAGAAGTTCATAAGAATGAAACTGAAAATAAACGAAATGTAAGTTGTTGATATCCACAAAGGACATTGATTTTGTTAATGACATTAATCGAGGAAGTTTTCTTCAAAGTTTAGAAGATTTCAAACGTTTTTCAGCATTTTATCAAAATATATTATACTTATAATAAAGATTATTTGTTGTTTAACAATCTTCTTTTCACTGATATAATGTATAAAATTTAATAAAATATATACTGAACTACTTTGAGGAAAAAATAAAAAAAGTTTTGTGTGCGTCAATAGCTCTGTATTTGCACATTTTCAAGCCATAACAGGAACTGCATTCCACCATCAACACTATAAACATTGGCTTGAGGCTTAGTTTGCCTAGGTGTAGTAACAGTCATTCTTGCCTCTTTTAATTTAGCACTTTCCACTATTTTACGTAGCCCGGTCGGGGAGGCAGCCTGTATGAGGACACCCCCATTCCGAATTTTCCACATACGTTGCACCTTTATACAGGTAGCACCTCTGATACAGGTAGTGTGTTAGTGTTTCGCTTGTATAACCAATTTTTAAGCATTAGTCTTTTTGTAGGTTTATTGAAAATAATTGTCTTCTAGTTCTAGATTATGAGCTCTTTCCCCGCGCACGGATTAATAGTCCATGCGGCGAAATAATTATTCCATGTATTGTTTTTTATTTCATCATGTATTTTGCTTTTTATTTGGAATAAATAAATTGAATTAAATTGATTATGAAGTCATCGGCTGGCTTCATTATTTCCATGAATTTATTTTTCATGTTTCCTCTGAGGTTGTAGCTGGTGTACCCTCATCATTTTTTTCCGGATGAACCAAAATGGTCCCCTGTTGGGTTCTGGCATGGGCTATTTCCTGCCACCTACACTGATCTGCTGTTTACTTTTTACAATTCTAATACCATAACTAATAATAACCTTAGGACTTCAAGTTGTGTGTTGTGTTATGGTTGTGTTCTGGCATGGGCAATTTCCTGCCACCTACGCTAATCTGCTGTTCACTTTTTACAATTCTAATATCATAACTAATGATAACCTTAGGACTTCAAGTTCTGTTATGGCTTGGAAATGTGCATATACCATCAATAAACCAGAAATTTATGGAATAGGTCCCTGTTTTCTCCTGATTCTACATGTATCTTACAAAAATTACAGACAACAATCATCACCTAATGAACACTAAGCGACCAGCGGTTGTTCTGTATCAGCCAGCTTTATCAAATCAGACTGCATACTGCGTTTGGTATCCAACAGTTTCCTGAACTGTGCGACAGTGGCATGCAGCTCCAACTGTATGTTGGCCGTGTGGACCACCAACTCCAGGGCACGTTTGAACCGCGCCTGGCCTTGTCTCAAGTTCTGCGGCACTAGAACACCGAACCACTTGATCGGATCTTGAAGAGACGGAGGCGAGCTTCCTGATTTTTCTTCCGCGTCGTTGTCGTCGTCGTCTTCCGCTGCGTCCAGAAGTGGTTTCTGTTCGTCGGATTCCTTGCCTTCAGGGTTGCGTTTCTTCAGCGCCTGCTGTTGTGAGGACCGCTGTTTACTGTCATCGGGAGATGGTGTCGATAACGTCACACGTTCTAGTTGCAATGAAATCGTGGCTTCCATCGATGTATCGCTGTTGGAATCTTGAAACGAAAGAAAAATAAATAAGATTGAATTCTTCATTATTAAGTGCTAATTTAATAATGATGCTATTATCAAGTGCTAATTTAATAATGATGCTATTATTAAGTGCTAATTAAATAATGATGCTATTATTAAGTGCCTTTAATCGGTTGTGATACCCACAAATAGTTCTATAGTGACTATAGGTGGTTCCACTGAGCTAAATATCCAAGATAAGTTATCAATATGTAAGTCAAGATATTGAGCTCAGTGGGTAGTTCCACCTCGCTGTATAACCAAATTTTGCTTTACTATAGTCCGAAGAGAAATGTCTTGCAACATGATAGGCTAAAACAGAGTGAGATCTGATGCTCTATACCAAACTATTCACTCCCACCATAGAGCCTGCAGTATTCACCCCCTGCTAGCCGGGTAAACAATATTGTACTTCAATAAAGCCATTCTTCTAAAGAAGGTCCCCGACCCACCAGCTTGTCCATTCTCAATCTATCAGGGTCATACTTTTTCTTTCAGCACACCAGTTTTTATCATTATTCGAATTTATGCATGACCAATGCAGAGAAAACACTTATTCATTTCTGAGCAGGTCAGTTTACCCTCTATTCCGACAGACTATACAGGGAATGGTGGAGGGCGAACCTACCCAACATAGCTTTGTGTTGGAAAAACATTTCTCTGGGAATTGCCGTAAGTCAAATTTGTATGATTATTTATTAATCTCGTTTCCCATACACTTGCACAGGAAACAACACTACAAAATTGAAGAAGAAAGAAGTAGTGGAACGGCCAGTTGCATGAAAATCCAATTGAATTCAACCACCGAAAATGATGCCATATAACCGAACCGATGAACGAAATGAACGTTGATGCAATAATGTAATTTTACGGTAGTATTATTTAAATGAATTTCCATGCAACTGGCTGCAAATGTGATTTTTACAATTACAGTTCCGTTGTGAATGAAACAAAGCAAAATATGCTAACGGAAATAGATGATTCATGAAACCTTGAAAAGAAGTGAAAAGAGATTAGCCTATACAGAACACTGATGAGACGTATTGTCGATTAATGAAAAATATCAATTACTCCTACAATCTTGAGAAGCAGTAAAACGACACTCCTACAAAACACTGATAAGGCCTATTGTCGCAGGTTATGACATGAAAGCATGAAAACCGACAAGTAAGACGAAGAATAATTGAGGGTAAATAAGAGATGAGATTACTTTCTCAATGATCAGACGTTTACTATCATTTTCGAACTGATATCAATACAAGTATGATTTGGAGAGAGAGAGAGAGAGAGATAAAGTTGAAGAGGAATAGAGAGGGCAATCCAAGCAACATTAAGGGCTAGAGTTGCTTGGAGAATAAGAAATACAGTAGGCCTAATAAAATACAGTAGGCTAATAAAAAGATGGAGGTACCACTGCTAGATGGGAGAAAAAACGACGGCAGACTTCCAAAAGCGTGAGTGTAGGCTACAGATCGTGGATAATCAGAGTGGTATGCTTATTTGTCATCGAAAAATGGATATATACCCGGCGATGAAAAATACAGACTTCCAAAGCTTCCACAGATCGTGGTGATGTGGTCAGCGATATAGCTTGAAGAAAGTTATCAGAGTAACGAGTGTTAGGAACAGTAAGGAATTATATATCACGATCAGCAGCGACACTTGAATTGAGGGGGATTTTGGTGAGGTTCAGTAACAGGGAAAACATGTTAAAAGTGATTTTTAACAGAAATTATGGTTAGCTAGTACAAAGTTTCAACTATTGATTGTACCTTGAAAAGTTTGTGCCCTGTGCACAGTAACAAGAGGTGTGACATCAGCACCTTCGCCTGGAGTTGGCAGTTGTAGGGCAGACACGTTTCGATTGCCCATTATGTAGCGAGCCTTAGCTAGATCTAAGCTACCCGCCTTCACAGATTTTTCCAGTTCAAGCTTGGAGGCAATCAGTTCATTCATTAATTTCAACGCTCTCAGTGCACGCTTGTCCAGTTCGACGTCTATCTCATTCATTTTTCTATTATCACAACTTGCCATCTGAAACAAAATAAGCAAAATGAGTAGATATTTTAACCGCAACAGGCTGTGACCCCTATTTTGTGAGTTGCCGAAAATATGAGAATGGTACAGAAAATGTAGCTTATACCACCAACCCAAGAGTGAAACAAGCGATAAAAGTCCTTAATGGGAATCACATTTCCTCCTTAGTTTACTTGATATATTTTCTATTAATTTTCTGAAGAAAAAATGACTTTGAATCGATTCTTATCTTATAAAATGGTAAACTTATGGTACAAAACTGGGTGATGGGTGTGGTTTGTGCTTTGTAACATTACACGCAACCCGCATAATACTATTTATACAATGTGCGGGTAATTAATAATATTTAAAAGTTATATTTCTATTGGCAATCAACCTAATTGATGAATATGAAAAGTTTAAGTTATTTATAATAAATAATAATGTTTAGAAACAAAACAAATTGTAATCTTTGACAAAGATTAACTTAGAATAATGTGGTAATAATTATGTAAGAAAAAAAAACAATATTGAAATAGGCCTACCTACCTTTTGAAATAAATTGATCTACAAACTTTGAGATAACTTTATGAAACGGGAATTGCAGCTTATATTGACAATTTTGGAGAAGAACTGGAGAGTGATTACCTGGCGAGTGGAGAGGATTCAGTTAACCTAAAATTCAAGTGAAAGTTTTTTTGTAATCAAAAGTCAGCTGATTTGACGAGAGCATAATCTCGGCCGACTCGTAGAACTGTCAACGTCGACGCTTGGAAATCGTCATTAATAAAATTTAGTGATGAATTACAACGAAAAAATAATTTAGTATTGCCAAATTAAAGTTTGAAATCAATAACCTTCATTTCGTTGGACTATTAAACATTGTTCGGTGTTTTCAAAAGACATCTGGTTTGAAAAGCCCGCCACAAAATCACATGTCTCATAAATTGACAGCTGATACAGGTGGCAGTTGTCTTTCCAGTTTTTGATGGTGATGATGATGTTGTTTGGTGTGTTGTATTTTGTTTGAAGTTGATCATTACGAATTATCGGTTCTATTAGACTTGTGTATAAATTTATTTCAGCGTCTGTGAATGTTTCACTTTATTTTCTTGAAAAATCATTTAATATTTCTATAGATTAATAATTATTTAGCTATGAAACATATGAGATCTGCGATGTGACACACATAACCAACAACTTTATCATGGGCCTAATTGAAAGCTCAAGCCTACTTTTCAAGTATTTATTTACTTACTCAACTGTAAATAATCATCATAGCAGAAGGTTTAGAAGGGCCTGCCAAGAGTCTGTGTAATTCTTTGTATGATGTGATAGTTGAAAAGTTTAAACGTCATGAATCAAGTTTCCAATGTAAATGGAATTTCAGACGGCAGTAGTGAAATTTCAATAGTTGACCGAAAACCGATCATTACATGTGAGTGATACTCCATATTTCTATCAATAATTTAAAGGTGTAAATCAATGTGTCCGGTAACTAAGTAAACAATTTGAGCGTTGCTTTAGGGAAGTTGGGTTAACCTTGACATTGACGTTTCGTATCAGTAGAAGCAAGGTTGTTCCATTCCATTTCCTTAATATGATAAAAAGAAAATATCACACAAATAGTGTTTAGGTTTTAATTTCTTCAGTAACGACTACCCAACTTGTCTTGTTATTCACATTATGAGTGTAGGTCTTACCGCACACTTTATCTTTAATCAAGTAGCCTATCTATTATTCCAATGTTGGTTATTATCAGGCTATTATTCAAGCATTTATCAGCAAGCTTCTATCTTCTTTCAAACAAGATAACTAGTAGTTTTTAGTTGATAGAAAACGGTGAAAGAAACATTTCCTCTCTCCAATTAGAATTATCTATAAAATAGTGTTAAGGCAACAATCTCTACATCTTACTACCCTTATAGTTTCCTCCCTCGAAATACTCAATACAGAACTTGCATGAATTGAACTAAGGTGGACTATCAATTTTCAGACTCAAGTTAAATAATAAATGTCAAGATAGCAGTAACACATAAGCAGTACACTGTAAAATTATTGGATACATTTAAAAATACTGCAATATATCACCGATTTTAGCTCGAGCCACTCCTCGTGTTTCGGAGGACACGCTAAGCCGTCGGTTCCGGCTGCCTAAAAGCAGTCGTTAAGTCACGTCAGAGACCCTGAACTGATCAGGAGTGACCTGAAAACTCTGACACCAGACCTGAGCCAGCCAGGTTACACGGAATTATTATTATTATTACTGCAATATAAAATGGGTTAGGTAGATGTAAGGATGTAACTAATTTCTCCAAGATTTGATAGAATTGACTAAAGATTATAAACTCTTCTTCATCAATCTTTATCTCTCTTATTTAGTTTTGTTATTTAATCATGAGTAATTTCTGTTTGATGTAAGAATGCCAATGGTTGTTAGGTCAGTCATTCAGGTTGTAAAGTATTTGTTGAATTATCATTGAAAGTAACAAAGATCTCTGTTTGCAGATGCTGGTGACAAAGACCTGTTTCTGACTCTTGAGCCTACTCTAGTGTCATCACTCCCGCAAGAGCCGACAGAATGGAGACGAGCCTACGGCAGAGCGGTGAAATCGGTGCATGTGGCAGCATCGTTCGTTCCTTTCTGCAAGGAGGTGATTCCAGGCGAAGGGGACTATTGCCTTATACAGCAGCCTGTATTCCATACCTATTGGACCCAATGTTCGGTCAGTCATATCAGAAAACATGTCTGCAATTAGAAAAAAATCAAATTTTCATGTGGCAATATGTGGAGTAGACTAGGCGCTGGCTTATCAAATTGAACGAACCCAGTACATGAATAGAATAAAATAAAAATAGAATAATCGAATAGTCAGTAGGCTACGTGCTACATGTGAAATTTACAAGCAAAATTAAATTCATTCCTTCAAAAACTTCGGTTAAAATGAAAGTTATTCCCAGACTAGGTCCTTTACTAAAGAAAACAGAAAAATCTTAGCGAATAATTTATTGCATTTATAAGAACTTGAGATGCTTGTTTCAAACATTGGCGACTGTTTATTTTGAAACACAAGCGTTTTTTGCTCTGATGAATTCAATTTATCAAGATCATTAACCTTTGTAATAATGAAATACCTGTGCTCTATTGTATGATCGACCACCTTTTGCATATTCATGAATAGGTTCGCTAAAATTAATGGAGATTGTCTTGCTTGTTTTCAATGAAACATTGTTTTGTGTGTTATAATCGTGTTATGACGTTGGTAAAAAGAATTTTTGTTTAAATATTCAAACTACTCATACATATCTGAATGAGTTCTAAGTATAGGGTATTGTATTTTTATATTCCAAATTAGGTTTGTTTTATTTCAATGATTGATGATTTTTGGCAAAATGTAGTGTGAATGCATGTTATACTGATGTGAACAATAAAATTTGATTGATTGATTGATTAGGTCTATATTGAAATCTATATCCCGTCTTTCGAAGGAGACAATAAGCCATCGGTCCCGGCTGCCTAAAATATAGTCTCATCTCTCATCATGTGGGCATCACCACAAAAAAAAGTTTTAATTGAAATGTATATCAGTTATGAGTTGGTCGTTCATTTTTAATTCATATTAAGTCATTCTTGTAAGCTAAACCACGGTTAATTTTAAAATTTTGTTTTTGAAATGAGCAAAGTTTTCTCTTGAAAAGAGTAGTTCAAAGTTTGCAAAGTATAAAGGTATTCAAAATTTCAGAATAGTCAATTTCTATTCCTGCTATTCTTTTAAGGTACTCAGTAATGCACAGTGTTCTAAAATAGGGTATTAGATTAAAAAATTACAATAGATACATAATGGAGACGTGTGTATCGTGAAGTCATTCTATGAGTTGAAGAAATCCCAAATTGTTCAATCTCCTTTTAAAGTATGACTTCTTATTCGTAATATTGATTAAAAAAAAATTGTCAATATCAATAAATTTATTAGCATTCAACTAAGAATAACCATTGGAAATTATCTATTTACAAATTTTGCGTTATCTCAAACTGTGTATTTTTTGTTACCCGACTATTCATTTGAGTGTTTCATGTTGCAGGATGTCGATACGTACAAGGCGACTTTACGAGATGACATTGACTCCTGGATGAAAACGCTAGGCAGGTACAAGATAACCGATTGGATGATAGTAGTCGTTGAGACGTACGATTTCAGAAAAACCAACAAACTTTTGCCTAGAACGACCGTTCTGGATAAGATTAAAAGCGACTTCGGAACAAAACATGCTGACAGGTATGTTAATATTATATTCTGCATGTTAATTTATTTATTTATCCAGCAATATACAATTGATAATATTGTACAAGTCCATCGGGCTTACTATGTTGAATTGTAATATGAGATGAGTCACATTCTCCTCTATGATAACGTTAAGTAATTGTAAAGTTGACTCACAGTCACTTGAATTAGTGACTAGTATAAAATAATTTTTTCTTATATTTTTATATTCACTTAACTTGCAGTTTGGAATCCAACTAAAATAAAGGGTCGACGAAAATCCTCTTAACATGACTCATGTTGAGATGGTTTTTGTTTCATTCAAAATTCCTCGAACTAAGTAGCTTGAAATTCCCGTCAGTCTAGAGCGGGATGAGACAATAGAAAGCAAGCTATTTCGGGCTCCTACTTTTTATGTTCTTACAAGTGGTTCAACAGTGAGTTTTGATTTCAAATTTGGCAGTGAAGTTAATATTTTCTTAGTCTTGACAAAAGTGTTCTTAATTTGTCGGTTTGTAATCTGGTTGGTGTTAATTTAAACAAATTTACGATGGGACCGAAGCAGGATCAGAAAAATTTACGATCTACAACCGGTAAGCAAGAAGATAAGAGCGACAACGTCCTTATCTCTGCCAATTCCACAGAGGATCAGCAGCATCGGCATCAACAACAGCAGCAGCAGCAACATCAACAGACTGCTGCCGACGTGCTTTCTCCACCTGAAGCCGCCTTAACCTCAAAATTGATAGCCGATGCCGTTACCATGCTACTCAATAATCATGTCTTCATGGACAATATTTCTAAAAGAGTGTCAGATACTATCAATTCAACGCTAAAAAAATCTCTAGAATCTGTGCAGGGGCAGGTGGCTGATTTGAACAATCAAATAATTAGTCTAGGAAATCAACATGTCGCCATGGAAATAGCCCATTCTAATGAACTTGACTCCATACAGCAATACCAGAGGCGTAACAATATTGTAATCACTGGTATTGCCGAAACTCCGGGAGAAAGCACCGATAAAAAAGTGAGCGAGTTATTCAAAAATAAACTTGGTATAAACATGGACATTACATGCATTGACAGATCACATCGTATTGGTAGAAAATCGGTCCAGGAGCCTACCAAACCCAGAGCAATAATAGTTAAATTTATTAGCTATCGTGATCGTCAGGCCGTAATGAGCAACATAGGGTCACTCAAAGGCACAGGAGTTGTCATACGTGAACATCTAACGGTTCGACGTGTCGCAATTTACAAAGACCTAGCGCGCATTCACGGCCAGAGGAAGGTATGGCAACGGCCAGAGATGGCAACATTTTCTATCGCAACGCCGAAGGCCGTATAATATCGGTTGTCTTGACGGAGATTGAGCACGGTCAAAAGGAATCTACTACCTAATCATTTAAATAGAATTGCATTAAACTTTGTCAATAACAATACCTATTCAATTTATTTCACCACAAAAAGACTTGTATGAAAAATTCAATGAACTCTTAATTGCTGTTTGTAATCGATTGATTCGTTTTGCACCTTACAGTTTTCATTTTCTCATTTTTCTCTGCTTGTGAAAGATTTCACTTCCTTCTCATTTAAGTTTTGAAGTTATCATTGATTAGGAGCCCATAGTGTTAGCTTGGATGAAGAGATTGAGTGCAATTGATGGAAATATTAAATGATTTGGATGATTACAGGCGTGTGAGTTGTAGTGTGTTTGATGAGTGTGGTATGTTTGGTGAATTTTTCAGAGTGAGTGATGTGAATGGTTTGAGTGTTTTTCATTTAAATATAAGAAGTTATAATAAAAATATTGATGAGCTTACATTACTTCTAGAAGGTATAAATTTCAAATGTGATGTTATTGTGTTAACTGAAACATGGCTGGATGGGGAAGACAGTGTAATTCGATTAAATGGATATGATTCCTATCAATCACAGAAAAAGTTTAATCAAAATGATGGCATTTTAGTGTATGTCAAGTCAAATCTTACTTCCACTTGCAAAGAGGTAAATGTGGGTGGATTGCGTTGGCTTGATTTAGACTGCAATAAAGCTGGTTACTCCTATAACTTGCTCTGTGTCTATCGATGCCACGGTTCGAACTTGGCAGATTTCATCAATGGATTGGAGGAAAGATACGCTAGCCCCAAAAATGATGTTACTCAGGTAATTGTTGGCGACATGAACTGTGACATACTTTCTGATCAGGCTAATAATTTGAGTAGCACGTATCTAGATACCCTCTATGAAGCAGGTTTCGTTTGCTGCATTGATGCTCCAACAAGAGAGACTGAATTCTCACGAACATGTATAGATCACCTATTTGTCAGGCATATAGATGCTGGTGCCTTGTCTTCCGCTCTTCTTAAATGCGATATAACCGACCACTACGCTATAGGTATAACTATAAACCAGAAACCCAAAAAATACAATTATGTTACCCCTAAAAATCAGTATAAGAAAATAGACAACTCTAAATTATCACAACTTTTTCTAAACAATGTTGGAGTCACATAACATCTCAGGATAATGTTGACACATGTACTGAACTTTTTATTGAAACCATACAGTCTTGTCAAAAAAAGTCAACTCTCACAGTTCCTAGGAGGAGGTCCTACAAGAAATTGCAGCCATGGATCACTGATTGTCTTATCAAATCCATTACTGAAAGAAATAGACTTCATAAACTGGTCAAAAGAAATCCTCTTGATCTTAGCCTAAAAAATCATTACCTTCAGTTCCGGAAGACATTAAGCAGACTATTAAAATTATCAAAAAAAGCTTATTTCAGAGAAAAAATTATGCATTCAGCCAATAAACCTAAGGCCTTCTGGAACACAATTAATGAAATATCTGGTATAAAAAGCAAAAAATCTCCTTTCCCTATACAAAACTTTCTGAATTCTACTGATAGTGATTTAAATAATTCTACACATGATGTTGTAAATAATTTCAATAGTTTTTTCGCTAACGTAGGAACCAGGCTTGCCGAAAATATTAGACAAGAATCAGGTGTGACTGATTTGGGTGACCTACCCCCCTGTGCTACCTCCTTCACTTTAAAGAATGTGTCCCAACAAGAAATAAAACTATGTATCTTAGAAATGCGTGGAGGATCTGCTCCGGGTTTTGACGACATTCCTGCCAGCTTAATTAAAAATAATGTCGATCATCTTCTTGTTCCTCTTTGCCATATTGTTAATTGTAGTTTTCAGTCGGGCGTGTTTCCCAAGGTCCTTAGGTTGGCAAAAGTTATTCCAATCTACAAATCTGGCGAGAAAGGTGACATGAATAATTACCGGCCTATTTCTTTATTAAGTGTCATTTCTAAAATTATAGAAAAGTGTTTTAAAATTCAGCTTACTAACTATCTTAAAACTAACAATCTAATTGAAGAGTGTCAGTATGGGTTCCGAGATGATCGTAACTCAGCCAACTGTTTCTACAATCTAAGCGAGTGTCTAAGGGAGGGCATTAATGCCAATAAACATATGCTTCTTTTGTTTGTGGACCTGGCAAAAGCGTTTGATTCCATAGATAGAACAATCCTTCTGCAAAAACTTTTCAGCATAGGTGTAACAGGTGTTGAGAATAGGTGGGTCAAGAGCTACCTTACGGCACGTAAACAGGTCGTCAGTGTTGACAACATAATCAGTGAGGTTCAGGCTATTAATTATGGTGTTGTACAGGGCAGCACCCTGGGTCCTGTCCTTTTCCTTATTTATATCAATGATATAACCAAGGCAAATATACCAGGAAAAATGCTGCTTTTTGCAGATGATACTGCAGTGCTGTTTGATGGTAATAACTGGCTGGAAGTATATGAAAAAGCATCTAGAGGTGTCCTGCTTTTGAAGAACTGGTTTGACAGCAATATTCCAAGCATGAATGTGAAGAAAAGAAAAGTCATGCCAGTTTTTCTAAGAAGAAATCGAGCACCACCAGCAAACTGTGAGCTCAAGCTGCACATTTGTGAAAACATCACAAACTCTGAATGTGACTGCACAGTGATAGAAACGGTTACAGAGTACAAGTACCTAGGTGTCATTCTGGATAGCAGATTAAACTGGCAGCCTCATGTGAATTACCTCAAGAGAAGACTGAGAAGCATGATATTTGTGTTCAGCAGATTGCATGGCATCCTTACTATCAAGGAGTTGAGAATAGTTTATTATGCTTACGTGCAGTCGGTCATATTGTATGGCATAAATATTTGGGGTGGTGCATGTGAAACAGTCTTGAGAAGCTTGTCAGTCACACAAAAGGCCATTATCAAGGCAGATCTAGGACTTGGTAGAAGACACCCTTCAGATCTTGTCTACAGTGTCATTAATGTGTTTAATGTTGAAAAATTATTCATCCGCTCCGTTCTTCTTTATGCCTTCAAAAATGGTATATAGCTTTCAACACAGTACCCCATCACAGTTACAGTACAAGAGGTTCGCTTTTGCACCGGGCGGGACTGTCTAGAAATGTACGCTCTGTGTGTGACAGGAATGTTTCTTTTTTGATTCACATCCTCCTGCGAAATTGTCCGCCTGAAATAAGTAGGCCAGATGTGGGCACTCTATCGAAATATAAAACTTATTTAACGTGTTGGTTGATGTCCCTTAATGACGGAGAGTGTTCGCGCCTTCTCCAGTCAGTGTACTCTGCCTAGTTTTTTTTCTCTTTTTTTCTCATTTTCATTCATTTTTCTCTTGTGTGTGAGTAGGTGTGTGTGTTGTCTTGTGAGTAGGTGTGTGTGTGCTTGTGCGGTGAGCATCTAGACTCAAATCGACCCAACAACAGACCCTAGAGGTCCATTTGGGCGTTCTTTTCTTTGTTTTTCTTCTATCACCTTTTTACCCATACAATTATTATGTTTTGTTTAAGTGATTTCTTGTTCATGTTATGTATGATATTACTTTCTTTTACAATGGATTTTGTAAAGTGTTCTTTTTCTGAATAAATTCAAATTCAAATTCAAATGTTTATTCAACACCCAGGCTAGTCAAACGACCTATAGCAGGATACATTTAACTTGTCAGAGAACAGCTGATTTAACGTTAGTAAACGAGCGTACATCAATCAGCTGTTCTCTGACAAGTTGGATGGGTCCTGCAATAGTTGCTCTCTTAATTGGTAAATTTCCCCCTCCTAGGTCCAGGAGGAATCCCCTGGCTAGACGTTCAAGACTAGTGAAGCGAGAAGCGATCATACAAATCTAATAGAGAGAATAAAATTCAATACATGCACTTCATATTATCAGTTCATTCATACTTCAACACTACAATGCCAATTTTCATTTCTTACTCTACTGTTTAACTCATACTGATCCTGTTCTCGGATCGACTCTTACTCTTACCTTTATTCAAACTTTTTTAACCGCAAATTAAGAGGGAATAGTTCATTTTAGTTAATCATGATCACAATCTTGTATCAATCAGATATATTTTAGGCGTGTCTGAACCAAAAATGAAAGACTGTTAAAATTTCTAGCTGTATTGAGGCATAGTCGAGTAATAAACCATGGTATATCGAGTTATTATCGTTCTCGTTATTTTCATAAATATGTAGTCGTGACAAAATCTAGTCTATTGACTTCAATAGATTCATGTATTAATTTTATTGACATAAGTTAAAAAGAAAACTTACCTATTCAATGACTTATTATGTGGCATTATGTGATGTGTTATCTTCTTGTTGGAGGTGTTTATCAGTGATCATACTTTTATTGATATCTATATTAATAAAAGAGAGTTGGTGTCTGTACGCTCGCTTATAACTCGAGAACGGCTGAACCGATTTAGATGATTTTGGATTCGTTTAAATTTTTAAAGCACTGGCTAACATAATATGTATTAAAATATAAGAAAATCTCTTTATAATTAATAAACAATTAGTGAATTAATGACCTAACCTATCAAACATGACATCCATTTTGATCCAGTCCAAACAATAATGCTCCTATGAAATCGATGTGTAGTTGAAGATGCTACAATATAGGTCTCCCCAGAGACGAGCTCCGTGGTCTATTGGTTAGCGACTCTGCCTTCCACGCAGAATTATCGGGTTCTCGAATCCGAGACGGGTGAGATTTTTTTGACAACTTTCAGCTTTGATTAATATTTATCCACTCGCTTTAAAAATTAGTAGGCCTATATTGCAGATTTCTTTAAATTTCAATCAATAAAGCGAGTGGATATAGATATTTTTACTTCGTGACATTTTTTCGTGGGGGTGATATGATGGGGTCATTTGGGGAAGAGGGGTGACATGAAGGGGTATTTGTGGGGAAGGAAGGGGCATTTGGGGATGACATTTTAGGGGTGGCATGAAGGGGGACATTTGTGGGGAGAAGAGGGGACATTTGGGGAAGAGGCCGATACGAAGTTCGCCGGGACAGCTTGTTTGTTATAAAAAGACTTACCTATTTAATGACTCATTATGTGGCATTATCACTAATATGTTGTCCATGTTTCTGCTGTAGGTGTTTATCAGTGATCAATCCCTTGAAATCAGAGTCAAGGTCGGCCGGCTCATGGCGAGGTCTCATGGTGAATATGAGGCTGTTGTTGTTATCAGCCTATGATAAGACACTGTTACGCTTTGAGGAAGTGATAAGGGAGCAGCGTGAGAAACGAAATCAACCGGGATGGAGCTTCTGCAAATATTTCCTATTGCAGGTATGTTATATCAAAGATAAAGTTCTCATCAGATAGGGACGGCTGTTTACGTTTTTACTGTAGCGTCAAAATAGTTCGAGAGGTCTCGCTGATCGCCCATTTAAGTGGCTCGTACACCGGAGCAATAAGCAACATTTGTATCATATGATCGTCTACTCTATAAAAACAAATAGTCCAATGCACACCTAAAGCATCTGTTTCTGTGTGCATTGAACTATTGGTTTGTATAAAGTAGACAATCATATGATCCTTATGTAGCTAGTTGCCTATTGCTTATTGCTCCGGTGTACGACCACTACCACCTAGAGTAGTGGTAGTGGTAGTGGTACGACTGGGGTTAGACAACTGCTTGTAGTACCGTTGAGTCCCCAGAGATGTCGTCACTATCATGTCGGTTTTTCCTCGTTCACCTTTTAAGGCCCACCGCAAAGTAATCCACGAACGTGGAAGCAGCCACGCCGTGGATGTAAGGCTGTGAGCCCATTGAGCAACTGCTATCTGACTTCAGTCAGCAACCCAGTGTCGCCAGATAACAATTGGCTGATAGGTTAGATTACACGATTACCCGAAAAACAGTCAAATGTTATCTGGCAACACTGGGTTGCTGAATGAAGTCAGATAGCAGTTGCTCCGTGGGCTCACGGCCTTACATCCACGGCGTGGCTACTTCCACGTTCGTGGATTACTTTGCGGCGGGCCTAACACGGTGATAAATCGTCTTCTCATATTCCTTGTCTATGTCATATCCTCCTATTAGATTGATTTGTAGAATTTGATTAGATTTATTGATTGATTTGGATTAGATTTGTAGAATGGAGTTCAAACTGATGAAATGAAAATTGAATGGAATTAGATTTTATCCGTGAACCTGTCAAAAACTCACAAGTTTGTACTGTGCGCATACCGTTCAACTTCACTATACATGTAGGACGCAAATTAATTCTGGATTTATAGAATTTTGTATTGGACTATTATCAATTCGTTGGTCGATGGGTGAGTGTCACGCTCACCTCCATTTAATTTTTGGTCTAGTTTTGAAGAGGTTGGATGAAATGTCTTCAAACTTCGTGTAGCTGCCTTCTAGGATGTGTAGAGGTGCTTCAAAACACAAAACTTTTCCTGTTCAAAACACATTAGTGAGTGGCGCGCGCACCCGTCAACCATTGATGTTAATGTTATTTTGCAATCTAAATTTTTTACTAGCTTATTTTTCAACTATCTTATTATCTAAAGTCTACCAGTGAAGCTTTACTGTCTGTATCAGTGTATTTGGGATTAGTTGTCATGATATGTATATGTATGATATGTATGTGTTATGTATATACATATATTGTCATATATGTATATGATATGTATGGGATGTATATATGTATATCCATGATATAAGTAATATATCATGGATGAGGAGCAGATAGCAATGTGGCTACAAAAAGACACTGATACTGTAATAATATAATCTCAATACTACATCTATGATTTATTCCACTGTAAAATGAAGCTTCTTTACTATAAATACTAATAAATACTCATGTTTTATTATCGATATAGCTTTCGAAACAAAATCACATGTCAAATCATTAATATGATGCGTTGCGCTCACCCTCAGCCAACGGCGTGACTCGAATTACCTCGACCAAAGGCTGGTTATTAGTTTTTTTGACGTACACTTTGATGTTACGCAGTACTTATTTGGACTAGAACTTGCTTATTCTTTTCATAATCGTGCTAACAAACTAATTTTTTGAATGCAGAATAGATAAGCACTAAATTACATGCTCACTAGAGCACTAGTTTGGGTTTTTAGGTTGCGGTAAAGTGTTTTTCTGTAGTTTACTTCCCGCACTGGTGCAGGAAGAATAGGTTTGCTATATTTAGTACAAAAAAGGTTCGTTTGGGCGAGGAAAATTATATTTGTAAAGCTACTGTAGGAAAAGTAATATGTCATAAAACTACTGTAGAGACTTTAATGCTTATGAGGCTACTATGGAATTTTTTTTCATTTTTTCCATATCTTTCTTTACAGGAAGAACTTGCTTTTGTACTTGAAATGTTGGGAATCTATGAAGAAGCTCTTGTGCAATATGATGAGTTGGATGCACTGTTTACTCAGTTTGTACTCAATTCAAATTTTGGAGGTAAGTGTCAATTTTCTATCAGTCACTCTAATTTGAAGGACTTGAGAGCTTGTGAATTTAGGTTAAGATAATTTGTATTTTCATATTTTACTTTCATTCATCTCTGTACTTTATAATGAAGAAGTACAGAAGGCATGTGACCTCCGTATCAGTTGTCATTCTATTGATGATTTTTCCTTATTTTATTTTATTATCTCGTTTTGGTCTTTTATATTCTAATTGATAAATTTTCTTCATTTTTTTTTAGATATTCCAGAGTGGTTGGCAGGATTCCAAGGTCCACTTCAGAGCTGGCCGGGTCTTACTTTGAAACATAAAGTCAATAATGAGTTGAGGTCGTTGATACAAAAGAATAAAATTTCTCTGCTACAGTTTCGAAGTTATTTGTTTTCCAGACAGTGTTCAATGCTTCTTTTCTCATTCAAACCGTGGGAGGTTAGTGGAATCTAAAAATTATACAATACCATAATTATTATTTGTCTGTACTAAGAATTGGTGTGAGTTTAAATGCATGGTCATTGTAAACTCGGAAACTAATACCGTTACAATGAAATCATTCACAACTGAAAACTTGACATAAGTTGAAAAATAATTTCTCCATAAGGATAACATCGATAATTTCAACGTCCTGTTTCAGGACCTTGATTTATGGCTAAGAAAACTGGGTTAATGATGACCTTGGTTAATATGATGTAATATGAAAGGTTTCGTTACGATCTGATGAACGATGTTTAAACGCCAAGCAGACAAATGAAAACCCTTAATTTTTTAAAGTATAACTTTTCTGTGTTGATACAATTTAAATGTGTTGAATATTAAATTTTACTAGAATTTTCATCAATGTTATGAAAATCTTATGGCATCATTGCCAGAGAATAAACTTATATCAGTCTGAAATAAAACATTAAAAGATATTGTAAATTCCACTATTTTATTGTATACAGCACTGGACCGCGGTTTCGTGGCTTCACCAGTCACATATTCAACGTTACTCAATAACATTAATACGATTTTTACAAATAAGTAAGTTTCAATATTTATCAATATCGTAAAAAATGTCGTTTGTTTAAGTTAGTATTCACATCTACTGAGAACTGAAAGTAGGAATAATATTTCAACACCCTAATCATTGTGATCTTTACATTTGAAATTGACATAATACATGTCTTAGCCATTAACTGATCCAAAAAATGTGTTCCGAATGAATGAAATATTTGTTTCCATTTTTAACATTAATTTATTATGTGGACAAAAAGATCTATAATAAATTTTCAAAGAGAAGAAAAAGAAAAATCAATAATATACAATGTGTTAGGCTATACATTTCTCATACATAAATGATGTATTCATTTCAATGAATTGAGAAATAATATGTAATTTATTCATATGCCATTTTTCAGGTGGCTCAAAGAACCCTACAGTTTCTTCACAACTGCATAAATGAGTTGAATATTCTGGAAGTGATTAGGCCACCGGGTGCTGTGGCCTGCTGGGTATTTCTGTGCTGCCGGGAGGTGCTGCAAACCTGCGAGAAATTCAACGATAGTGGGCAGATAGAGGCCTACAGTCTGTATACGGCTGCTCTCTGGGCTTATGCTCGTGATAAGGTACGCCTATTTATTCCAGAAATGTAAAATCTCTTCCAATTGTTGCGTAGTTCCGCCACTCATAGCGCTAAGGCCACCAGCTATTTTTCATTCCCATCGTCAATTGAGACAAAGTTTTAAACAGGGAGGAGGAAAACCCATCCTTTTGGTATGGAACGACGGAACTGTGTCTTTAAAATAGAATAGAAGACTTCTACAAGTTCAGCTGTTTTTGTGATGAGCAGTTCCAATATTATTTTGACCATTTCCGAAAAATGCAAAAAAATGTTGCTGAACTTCTAGAAATAGTTCGTGTCAATACATGTTTTATCATGGTCACCTTTCTTCTTCTTTCTTTGTTCTTGGGTGGCTGTGGTTTTATAGTTCAACTGTTGAATCACATGTTCCTATTTCAAATACTATTTTCTTCATTTCTCATCATTCTCACATATTTGTTCAAACAACTTCACAGATTCGTTGAGAAAATTGAATGTATTCATGAAGATGGCCACAAATTTAATTCAAAACGAAACCAGGAAAAATCTAGTCTCAGTCTAAGAGCAAATAAGGAAGTGATAGTGAATTCGTAGTTGAAACTTGGAATATTTTAATGAAATGAGATATTTTCGGCGGCTTGCGAAGTTTTCATAGTAATGTTCTACGTGGAGCTTGAAGAAGACAAAACATTTTCAATTAAAGAATTGGATCCGGAGGTTTCAAGGTTTGAAGCATTCTATTTATACATGTGAGGTGTATTGAAATCTTTACTTCATGGTTTTTAACATTTTTTACTACTTGCAGATAAATTATTCCTCAAGTTTTTAAAACTTATATCAATTAAATAGTTGATCACAATTGATATAATCTAATTTCACAAGTCATTTGTAAAGAAATTATTTCTTTAGACTTTATTAAGGCGAAATAATTACAGAAGAAGCAAACGAGTGTTGGGACGTGAAAATTTTCCAACAGCCTTAATCGGCACCACAGATCTTGTACAAGAAACCAAGTGTCTGAGATTGAAATTGGAATTTTTTAAATTTGAAATTCCCGATTTCAATACCACATACCTGCATCTTTGTATGAAATCCTACGTTGTTGGTTCTGGCTGTTGGAAAATTTACACTTCCCTCACATATCATTCGTTTGCTATTTTTTGAGTAGCTATTCCACCATACATTTTAAAGTTCCTAAATGAACAATTCCATACAATACTTGAGAAATTTGATCTTTTCAGCAAGGTTACATTGATTTGTTTAGTTTGTTTGATAGACTTTTTGACAAAGTTGTGGAATGATATATTTACGAGCAGCAATGTATGTTGATAACACATGTTCTGCAGATGTGAAACTTACCTCATGTGTGTGAATAGAATGCTTCATACCTTGAAATCCTTCCGGATCCAAATCTTCAATTCGAACAGAGGTGTCTTCTTTAAGTTTGATGTAGAACATTGCTTTGAAAACTTTGCTTGTCTTTGAATTTATCAGTTTGTGTACTTTTATTGAAACTTTCTGAGTTCCGACTACAAATTCACAATCACTATCGGTGTTGCTCTTGGAGAAACCGTGGGTTCAAAACGTGAATCATTGGAGCTTCATTCATGTAAAGCTCGACTCTTTCAAGTGTCTTTTTTGGAATCGTAATGAGAAGGAATGATGCAGAATTGAAATGTTTTAAAGAAGAAAATGGTTCCATAAAAAATGGCAATGCAATAAAGAATGAAGAAATAGAAAAAACGGCTACTGAGAAACTGAACATATTGAAAAATGAAGATTCAAATCAATTGATTGACTGGAGATTGTCGGAAAATTTTATTCTATTTCAACAACTTGATTGATGAGAAGAGAAAGCAAAAGTTATTCTTGGGTCCACACGAGGTTTATTTCGATCAATGTTTATCGAATTTTAGAAGTTTGATAAGTCGTCTCAACGCAGTAACGGAGAGAAGAATAAACACTTCATAGAATTCAACATGAAGTATTCGAAAAAATGAAGACAATAGTTACAATCTATTAAATATTATTTGATTCATGTTCCAACTTTTGAAAAGAACGCTAAACACATTAATTTCAAGCAGCACAAATTGAATTTATTTATTGTAAACAAGAAGTAATTAAAAACTCACATTGAAACATTCAATTATTGTTTTATTCACGTGCAAAATGCATTCATACCTACTGGGTAGGGCAAACATTGCCTTACTCCAGCTTTGATTATTGTGCTTGATTGATGTGCTTATGAAATTTATTTGGATGTAGGACTATACAATATGTCACGCACAGGTTTTTTAAACCCATGTGACACCAAATTTATTGTATTACAATTTTTGTTCTGTGTAATTTTTTCAATAAAATTTCTGATTTCAATATAACTTAATATTCTAAAGTACAGCCTTTTTATTTTTAGATCCATTACAAGGAAACCTCATAATCGTATTGTGAGGTGTGTTTAGAGGAATAGAATTTTGACAATTGAATAGTTGGTTATTAGACCATATGCCAGTTAAGCCTATTTTAGTAGTATATAGACCATTTATTTTATATAGTCCATTCTACATGAATTGCATCAACCAGGGTGTCGTTTCCTAGATTAATTTCTGCTCAAATTTATTACCTACTTATAGTAGGTATTCATTACAGAGCGTGCCATCCAAATTGGCCTCTCACTGGAGCATGCGCGTTGATCGCTTTCTCCCACTACAGTGCCTGCTGACTCGCTGTACAGTAAATTTCAATAGTTCATTCAGCTGGCAAACTCAGCTTTATAAAAAAATTCATATTCGCTTCGGTTACCCAGCAGTAGTATGATGTTATTTGCAGCGACCCCATAATACACATATATATACATAATATATTTGTATTATGTGGGCGCTGGTTATTTGCTTCACTGATGTTATCTTTCAATGAGAATTTTGGAGGTGACTGTACTAACCTTAGTGGCTGGTGGGGAAGCGTGGTGGGAGAGATTATCCATCTCTCTCGCACACCCTCCCCTAGACGCCAATTTGGATGGCACGCTCTATACCTACTTTTAAAATGAATGTGGGGCCACGTATCTTATGTATGACTATTGTTTTCAACCATGTTTCTAGTATACCACTCTAATTTTGTATGGTTTTAGGGTAAGTTTTATTTCATATGAATGTATCAATTATTGACAGATAGTTACGCAAATAGAATTGGCAGATTGAGCAAACTCAACCGATGATATTAAGTAAACTCAACCTAGAGTTTACCTCAACCTCAAACTCAACCTAGAGTCTATTAAGTATTAGATGATAGGTATCTTTTGTTTCCAATCATTTTTGTAATAAGTGAATAAAGAAAGAACAGTACATAACATAAATGAATGAAGAAAGAAAACTACATTCCTAATCTTTATTATTCTGTGCAGTCAGCGTTTAGACGTCGAAGAGGTAGCATGTCTAGAGCATTTTAGTGATAGAGTAGTGGTAGTGTAGTAGTAGTGAAAATAGTTGAGTCAGTGAAAATTCACTTGAATAGATTCGCGTCAGCGGAATATCGCGAACGAGAGTGATCGTGCGGGTGTGTGTGCGTGCGAGCGTCCGGCAGCGACGCTGTGTTGTTCAGCCGGTCAATGGCCGCGGCACAATCGCGCGGTGTGCATAGTGCCAAATAAACATTTTTCATTCATTAGAAAATAGTTTCTAAACAATAGAAATGTCATTCGTCAAACCATAGAAATTTTTGATTCCGGAGTTTGAAGAAGAAGAAAGAGTGAATGAAGAAGAAATGGAAACCGGCAGTGTAAACATCGGTCATCCTACGAGGGAATCAACGCCTGAAAAGGTTATCGATCCAAATCATTTGAAAACAGCAACCGAGCAAATATTGTATAATAGTTGGAAGGAAGCTGAAGACAAATGTAGGATAACTCAACTCAAGAATCAAGAACTTGAAAAGCAACTGGAGCAGCTAAACCAGAGAATCTCTCTTCTTGAGAACAAGGAGGAGAATAGAAAGCAGCCTCGTATTCCAGTTGGAGATAATCTTCATAAGGAGAATGAAAATAAAAATAAACATTTTTCAACAGATGAAGAAGAGTTAGCCAAGGAGACTGAGTGGATACGTGAAGTCCAGAAACACAAAGGAAAGAAAAAATGGATACGTCACTTTCACCCCCTCTACTAACAAAGAACAAGCCAACAACCAATGCAAATCAGGATGCCATGGAGAAGAAGAATAAAGTAGTGCCCCCTCCGCCTATCATCGTGGATGGTGTAAACAATTTCAACTCCCTATTGAGAGATTTGAATAGTGTGTCGCCAGCTGAAAAAGTTAGAATCAAGCTAGTTAGCAATGAAACATTCAAAATCAACGTTCTAGATGTGGATACGTACAGGAATGTCACAAGGAAATTGGTTGATGCTGGCTACAAATGGCATTCTTACGAGAATAAACAGTCTCGACCTATTAGAGTAATGATAAAGAAGCTACATCATTCATGCAGTCCAGAGTCCATAACTGATGATTTGAAGAATCAAGGCTACAAGGTCCTGGAGGTGGTGAATAAACTGAAATGGAAGACAAAAGAACCACTGGACACGTTCTTAATATCTTTCAGCTGCGAGGAAGATGTTAAAAAAAATATTTGAATTGAAGACTGTCCTCGGATGTAAAGTGGAAGTCGAAACAATAAAGAAGGCAAAGCTGATAGCACAATGTAAGCGATGCCAGGCATACGGACACACTCAAAAGTACTGCAATATGGAACCAAGATGTGTGAAATGTGCGGGAAAGCATTCAACAAATGATTGCAAAAAACCCAACGATGCTACACCGAAATGTGTTCATTGTGGAGAGGCTCACCCAGCGAGTTACCGAGGGTGCACTGTGGCTATTGAACTGCAGAAAATCCGAAATGCAACCCAAAAAAATAAGACAAACTCTCGTAAAAGCCCAGTTAGTCAGATTCCAATTACAAAACAGGATGGAAAAAATACCAAGCAGGTAATCTCCTTTAAAAATTAAAATTACAAAGCAGATTAAAATTAGCATGCCTACTTCAAGTAAAAAAACATATGCACAAACTGTTGTTGGCAATCATAGTTCTCATTTAAATAGCCGCCAACTTGAGAATGTAGAAGGAGATATCAATCAGGTGTTGAAACTCATTCTTCAAAAGCTAGATAATCAAGAAAAGATTATTTCCAATCTTCAAAATCGTTTTGAGAAGCTGGAAAAAATAAACCTTCTAAGCTGTAATGACAAATAACGCTCTTAGAATAATTGAATGGAATTGTAATGGACTCCTCACTCGACAACAAGAACTAGAAGCAGTTTTAAGTATACAAAATATAGATATTTGTTTAGTTTCTGAAACTCATTTCACTAAACAGTCTTATATGAAAATTAGAGGATATAAGACTCTACCATGCTATACATCCCAGTAATAGGGCGCGAGGTGGAAGTGCTGTTATTATCAAGGATTGTATCAAACACCATGAAGAAATGAAATATGAAACTGAGAGAGTACAATTATCAAGTGTAGCTGTTCAAACAAGGAGTTATAAGTTAATTGTGGCTGCTATCTACTGCCCACCTAGGCATTCTATCCGAAAAGAAGAATATATAGCTCTATTTGAAACATTAGGTACCAAATTCATTCTTGGAGGTGATTTTAATGCAAAACAGTTGTTGGGGTTCACGTTTTGACAACACCCAAAGGAAGAGAGCTCTATAAAGCGATTAGGGATTATAGATGTGAGGCTATTTCCACCGAAAACCAACTTACTGGCCTTCAGATACACGAAAATTCCAGACCTTATAGATTTTTTCTTGATTAAAAATGTGGGTTTCAACTATTTGAGTATTGAGGAATGTTTCGATCTTGATTCTGATCACTCTCCAATTCTTCTACAGCTGAGTGAAACTATCATACAGAAACAAAGTGACCGTCCAGAGCTTGTTAATACTCATACTAACTGGACATGCTTTCAACAGATGCTAGAAGAAAAAGTAATCCTTGATGTACCATTGAGAAGCAAGGAGCAGGTTGATGAAGAACTGGAAAAATTTGTCATTGACTTGCAACAAGCAGCCTGGTCAAGTACCCCACAATTAAGAAGAAGAACTAGAGGAAATAACTACCCAGCAGAAGTACGGGAAATGATTGTTGAGAAGAGAAGAGCTAGGAAGAAATGGCAACAATCAAGATCTTCAGAAGATAAAAGGCAACTAAATCATCTAACTCAACAGCTCAGAAGAGGAATCCAATTAATTAAGAATGAATCAATAAATCATTATCTGATGAATTTAACAGGAGATGAGAGCACCGACTATTCACTCTGGAAGGCAGCCAGGAAATTGAAGAAACCCATTCAGCATGCATCACCAATCAGAAAACAGGATGGTTCTTGGGCTAGAGACAATGCAGAAAAGGCTCAAACATTTGCTGATCATCTGGTTATCACTTTTCAACCACACAATCACGACCAGCTAGAAAATGAAGAAGATGTTACTCAGGAGAATCAAGAGTTCACGCATGTATCACTAGAGGAAGTTAAAAAGGAAATAAAAGAACTAAACACGAAGAAAGCACCAGGATTTGACCTGATAACAGGGATCGTATTGAAGAATCTACCAAGGAAAGCAATAGTGAAGTTGCCTAATATTATAAATGCTGTTTTTAGACTCAGATATGTACCAAGCATGTGGAAAGTAGCAGAGGTAATTATGATCCCAAAGCCTGGAAAACAACTACATGACATCTCATCATACCGGCCAATATCATTGCTTCCAGTAATGTCTAAACTATTTGAAAGAATATTATTAAAGAGGTTGACACCTATAATTGAAAGAAAAAAATTGATTCCAGATCATCAATTCGGTTTTAGAAAAAAACATTCAACAATTGATCAGGTGCACAGGATAGTAAATGTAATAGAAAATCCTTAGAAGAAAAAGTTTGTTCTGCAGCTTTTCTGGATGTGAGTCAAGCTTTTGATAAAGTCTGGCATGAGGGGCTAATTTATAAGCTGAAAAGGTTACTCCCAAGCAGTTTACAGACATTTTGCATTCATATTTAACAGGACGCTACTCAGAGTTAAACATGAAGATGCATATTCTGGACTCAATGAAATAAAGGCAGGAGTTCCTCAGGGAAGTGTTTTGGGCCCGATTCTCTACCTTCTATTTACAAGTGATCTCCCTTGTCTAGAAAATAATACAATAGCAACATTTGCGGATGACACAGCAATATTAGCTGTAGATAGCAACATCAATAGTGCAACAGCAAAACTTCAAAGATCTCTCAGAAAAATGCAAGATTGGACGGTAAAGTGGAAGATCAAATTGAATGAAGCAAAATCTGTTCACATCAATTTCACCAATAAGAGGGCTGGACCAATACCAATTACCATCAATAATCAGGTTGTACCATATGCTAATGATGCCAAGTACTTGGGATGACCTTGGATGCAAAGCTTCGCTGGAAGGCTCATGTCAAGAAGAAGAGAGAGGAGCTTGGAATAAGATACAAGAAGCTTTACTGGCTGATTGGAAGAAACTCCACCCTTTCAATTCCAAACAAAGTACTGCTGTACAAACAGATACTTAAGCCTGTATGGACATATGGTATACAACTCTGGGGGTGTACCAAAGAGAGTAACATCAAAGTCATACAACGTTTCCAAAACAAGGTGCTGAGAAACATTGTTGATGCTCCTTGGTACGTGAGGAACAGCGATCTGCATAGAGACCTGCAAGTTGACCTGGTATCCACCGAAATCCAGAGGCATGCAGAGAAACACGAGGCCCGACTCCACCAACACCACAACGTCGAAGCAATCCAGCTACTAGACCATGAAGGATTGGTGAGGAGGCTCAAGAGGAAGAAGCCATTTGAACTAGTGTAGTGCTTGATTCAAGTGTCTTGTGTCCAGTGAAAAAGCAGAGCAGTGGTGTGAATGAATGAAACCGAGCTATGTAGTACCGTCATCAGTAGTGTACTTAGATTTAATTGAATTAATTTGAATAAGAGAGCCTAAGGAGGACTACTCTTGTAAAAAGTGCTTAGTAATTTAGGTTAGAAAAAAGTTGCTCATTAGTCTCAAGACTAGATAGCAATCTATCTTTGATGAAAAAAAAAAAATTATTCTGTGCTGCGATCAATTTATTGAAGCCCAAAGCATCTTCCTTTGTTATCAGCATTCCAAAGTAAATTGAGATTATAATTTACAGGAAGAAAAAGGGAACTTCATTTAACGAACTGCTGTATTGATGAAACAGTTAAACTATTCATTAGTTTGGAATGTTGATTTTTCACTATGTTTCTGTTGATATTAACTGAAAAGCAACCGTTATCAAAACTGAAACAGTAAATTATTACTTTGCCCAAATATTATTTCACGTTGCTGATACTTTTACTTATTCAAAGGGCTAGTGAACCTTCAGTCCACTGGAATGTCTCTCATATCGAACTTTCTCTTGTGACACAGTTTTTGATATCCAATTTCATAGCTGGTTGTGGCTTTTCAGTTATTAGTGATTTCTTCTTGGTCTTGTAGCTGTCATTACAGCTTCATCCATTCCTAACCCACCCTCTCGGATCTTTCCAACCGTAATGTACATGGATAGTATATTAGAACTCATCTATATTAATAAAAGAGAGTTGACGTTCGTCGTACGCCTCGCTTTATAACTCGAGAACGGCTGAACCGATTTAGATGATTTTGGATTAGTTTGAATTGTTACAGCACTGGTTAACATAATATAAAATATAAGAAAAATCCGTTCCTTTGTCAATAATAATTAGTAAATTAATGACCTAACCTATCAAACATATCACAGACGTATGTTCAAACTTGCCGGCCAAGCGGCTACGGGAAGATGATCGTGTATTTGAGATCGGAAAATCTGCTCGAAGACCCTATGCTTCCGTGGCGCAGTGCATAGAGCGTCGGCGTCGTAAACACGAGGTCCGCGGTTCAATCCCAGCTCCGATCCATTTCTTTTTGTACTAGGTTTTCTACTCTAATTATTTTTTTTACGCAAGAATCATTTAAATTAAGAATGAGTTATCGTTCGTATCATTCATGTTTTATTGTTTCAAATAATAAAATTGAAGAACGGAAAAAAATTTTAAATTTTTTTAAATTAAAAAAGAAAGAAATAAATGAAAAAAAATAGAAGAAATTTAAAAAAAAATCAAAAAGAAATAAATGGAAAAAAATACAAAATAGAAGAAATAATTGAAAAAAAAATAATAATTGGTGGGAAGAGGGGAGTGACATTTGATGGGAAAGAGGGGGTTGACATGAAGAGGTATATGTGGGGGTGACATTTGGGGGGGAATGAACGGGGGTCATTTGGGGGATGACATTTTTTGAGGGGTGGCATGAAGGGGGGACATTAAATTTGATGGGGGGGAAGAGTGCGATACGAAGTTCGCCGGGACAGCTTGTTATTAATATATTATGTTAGCATTTCTGACGAAAACGGTTCCAGTCGACGACGTGGGTAAAGATGAAAAATATGTTAGTTGCATTTGAATGTTGACAGTTGAACGAGCTGGGCGAGCTGTGTGGCCTGATGCCGGGCAATGAGCCGAGCAGCGAGCAACTGCACACGGTGGTGCTGCTGTCTGCCGGCATCGGCGACAGTCCGGCCACCCACCCCGCCGCGCCCTCCCCCACCGACCATCTCAAGCAGGCACTCTCCTCGAAGGAGGCGTTCCGCAAACAGTACTTGGTAAGCACTACCATAGAGAAAGCACTGCGCAAGTAGATATCTCATGGGATAGGGGACGTTGTTGCGATTTTCAATGTATGGTACTCGAGGCCTCAATTATTGTGCTCCCTCAAACAGAACAAAGTTGGCCGAAAATGGACAGAGATCTAAAATGGCGTCTGCCCCAATGATTCCAACATTTCGTATGAAAATAGGAGTACTCCCTAGTTATGTAAATGTGATGATTATAAGTAGTGAATTTTGGAAACATGATTGTAAAGAAGAAAACTTACGTGACCTATTTAAAAAAAATAGAAAACTGGTGATAGCCTAACCTAGAAAAAGCCATTTCAGAATTATCACGCTTAGTGCAAGTTATACAATGTTGGACGAACTGATTTGACACTAAAATTTTCATTTGGGAATGCGTAGTGGCAATAAACTCTTCATGCAACTTTTTGCAACATTGTTCTCTTTGTGGGAGCACTATATCAATGCGAAAGAGAGAAAAACTATAAAGCTAAATTTACTTAAACCTGGCGAAGTGAACAATCCAAATCGGGTCTCCCCACTATTAAAAGCCATACGCTAATTAAATAATAAATAACTCAAACGTACTATAAAACTATAGCCTGCAGTATTAACTTATAAACTTGATGCTTATTCTAAAGATTTAAGAAATAAAAAATATAAGAGTGAAGTAGAGAGAAATATACATTTTCACAAAAATTATTAATACTCTTCTAGAAGTTAGTGGTAACTTTTCGATTTATAATAACTTTTTTATAATTATTGTTAATTTCTAATCAATCATTTCTCGACAATACATTGATTTGAATTGATGATTTTCAATTTCGGAAAATTAATGTTTTTGGTGTTGGTAATTATTGTTGATTTTAAATTCACCGTTTATTGTCAGTAATTTTAATTGATGGTATTTAAGGTTTTGTGATGGTTGCAGGAACTGTCCGAGCTAGCGATGGGCACGTACAAGCATATCGGTCGCACCCGGTCGGCCAACCTGATTGGTCGCGACCTGTCGGCGTTCTATTGGCGCACGGGCGACCTCACCACGGCCGCCACCTTTCTAGTCATTGCGCTGCGCTGCTACGAGGACGACCACTGGCCCTCGTTGGCGGCTCACACTCGTCTTCAACTGGCCGACTGCTATCGCCTTATGCCTGATCATGAGAGGTCAGCTACTTTAATAATACTTTTAATAACTATTACTATTACTATTTTATTATTATTAGGTTTCACAATATAAACATAAACTCTAAAAATTTCACTTTAATAATAGGTAATGGATATTATACGAGTATTCATACGAAATATACGTAATATACTCAGTAAGTATACGAGTGTTATGCTCGTAGCAATTTGGATGGATAATAATAAACCGATACAACAGGGTATCCAAGGACCCGACATGGTATAGTGTATAAGAATGAATTTTTTTTTGAGGGTGATGCCCACATGAGCTCAAGGCTTGTGCGTGGGTAATGAGAGGGGTCGTTACGTATGACAATAATTGCTTCTATTCACAATTTACACAAAATATTATTCTCGATTGGTTTTCAATATTACTTGAAAACTAAAATTCATGTCCCCTGACATGAAATAATTAGTTGAATAATATCAAAATCAGTTGCAAAAAAAGTTGCCAAGATTGAGATTCGAACCCTAGTCTTTGTGCTGTGTAACATAGCACATTTTGAGATAAGAATAGTTTTTTGTTTGCTAGGGATGATGCCCACATAAGCTCTAGGCTTGTGCGTGGGTAATGGGAAGGATGATGATGAGAGATGGACCTACAGCTTTAGGTGGGTTCCGAACCACCGGGAAGCAATTTTGAAGCTAAGTTTTTTTTTAATTAGAGGAGCCGGTACTGCTACTCTTTTATTTAGAAGGAACTGTTACTCTAGTCTATAATTATGTACTTTCACGCCAGTTATAGGACGGTATTTGATGTGAGCCTGAGTTGTAATATTTTTATGAAGAAGGCAAAATAATATATTTTCCCAAGCATTTACACACGTTACAAAGTGTGATAAATGTAATTAAATATATATCTCTCTAAATATATTCTCTCATTGAGAAATATAATCAAATAATTCCTGTAAATATATAGAGATAGGATAAATAAAGAAGAGAGGGAAATGAACTTCGATTCATGGTTGTGATGTTAGTTTTGTTAATTCATCTCGTCTGTTCAAATACCTCACTCGAAATTAAATAATTGAAAGTTATCTTCTCAAAAATTCAAAGCTTTGGATTGAGTTTTTTGTCATTTAATCCACTTACTACTATTATGTTATTATTTATGTAATGAACTGTTTTTACTTTTCCAGGTTAACTAAAATGTGTTGTTGCATCGCAAGTTCGAAAAATCTTGAAGAATCTGTTAGGGTGAAACATTTCGAAGAAGCTCAATCAACTCTTAAGCAAGTGAAGCCAGGTACGCATTCACAGTATACAAGTATAAATAGGAAAAAGTTCTATGGATATTTGCTATTTCTATACTTATTTAATCCAATATCAACGTTTTTTTTTTATTTTTTAATAATTTCTGAACATAATAACTTACTGTATTGTTCGCTCTTGGGATGAGGTTGCAGAATTCTGGCTATTCTTTCCTCAACACCCTAATGTTATACATGCTGTTCAATATTTGAGTTACTCTCATAAATTGTATAGAGTTGAGAAATTCATATTTAGTTGCTTTATTGTGCTTTTTAAATACCCCTGAGCGCAGAGACAGTCCCCTACCACTTCCCGAGCTAGCAAATAATTCGCCTGCAGCGTTGCCAATACTTACCTTCACTACCACATGATGGTGATGAACAGACATGAGCGACGAAGTTTTGATTATTATCTTTTATACTTGTCAATCACCCAAGTTTATCCACTGAGGGCCGGTTTCACCAACGACAGTTTAGTTTAAACTTAGGTTTTACCACTCACTAGAAACTTTTTTGTCAGAAAGTTCGATGTCCGAACAGCTGACCATTTGATTCAATGATGCTAACATTGAATCAAATTGTCAGCTGTTTGAAAATCGGACTTTCTGACAAAAAAGTTTCTAGTGAGTGGTAAAACCCAAGTTTAAACTAAAAATTGGTTTAACTGACGTTGGAGAAACCGGCCCTGAGTCGTGATATCAGACTAATGTTTTGGTTATTACGCATGCGTGCCCAGATGATTGAATAGCACACAGTATGACCACAGTCTAATATTTATTAGACTGTGGTATGACAACATTGCCGGGCCAATTTGATTATGCATTATAGTGGCCAGGGGTGAAAAGCAATATAGTTTATTTTGCTCTTACTGTTTTACTCCTACTCCCACTTTCGAACAAGGTTTGTCTTAAGCCCGGTCTAGACGCAACGATAAGTTTGTCAAACTTTTTGTTCAAACTTATCAGGATTATTTTAAATTGTCATAAAACAGCTGATTTAACGTCAGTAAACAAGCTTACATCAATCAGCTGTTTTCTGACAATTTAAAATAATCCTGCTATTTAGCAGGATCCATTTAACTTGTCAGAAAAAAGTTCATTGATGTAAGCTTGTTTACTAACGTTAAATCAGCTGTTTTATGACAATTTAAAATAATTCTGATAAGTTTGAACAAAACTTTTGACAAACTTATCGTTGCGTCTAGACCGGGCTTTATGCCAGTGGTTTCATCTGAATTATAATTTTGCCTTTTTGTATATTTTGTAGTCTACCGTGTGTGTGAGCGTGAGAAATAAATTTTGTTTGAAAATTGCAGATCCTCACTGGATAGCCGACCTGGGAGACAGTTTCACACTAGTGAGCGTGGCGGTGCAGGTGGTGGAGGAGCGGCTGTCGGTGGAGGCGTCGCTGGAGGTGGTCAGCAATCTGCCGGTGGCGGTCGCCTGTGGCCGCGTGGCGCTCGCCGTCGAGCCACTCGTGGCCCAGCCACCGCCACAGCCACGCCACAAGGATGCCGCCAAGCATGGCAAGGCAGCCACCGCCACCGCCGCAAGAGCGCACAAGAGCGAGCTGGACCGCTGCGATAAGCAGCTTGTCAAGTGAGTAGTTTACGTTCCGAATATTATCATTTTTTTCATTCATATGAAGTTCACTTTATCCATTCAAATATACATATAATGAATCAACAGAATGTGTTGCTCTGTACAAATATATTATATTCACAAAGAAACAACATTCGAAGTCGAAAATTTCGTGTCCATCTCCTTCACAATCTTTTTCAAGACTATTGCTTTCAACAAACTTCAAATAAACATTTCGCTCGTTGCTAGGTTACTAGGTCTCTCAGCTTACAGATGATTTCCATAAAGAACATGTACAGTGTGTTTTTTACATACATATATAAAAATACGGCAAATGAACCAAATACATTTCTTAGTGCCGGTTCATGAGCTCGGGATTTAGCCAAGTCCTAGACTAAAACGGGTGGCTACCTTAGCATCGACAAACGTTTGTCTCGACAGGTTAGTAGGTTAGCAGCATAGAGAGCCCTTAGTACATAGTATCGAGGCTAACGTTTGTCGATGCTACAGTGGCCACCCGTTTTAGTCTAGGACTTGGCTAAATCCCGAGCTCATGAACCGGCCCTTAGACTATTAAAGCATCAACCTACAAAACAAAAACAGAAAATTGTAGTTCATGATATTATGATAGTCTTCAACCACGAGTGAGAAACAAGGTACCAGAAAAGCTATTATTTTAGGTATCTCACGAGTGATGTAAATGCCCAATACAACCATTGAATACATTTTATATACGAACAACAAAACCAATTAGCCTGCGTTATAATAATCGTAGATAAATTAAATTTGGAGTACTTCATCATTTACAATAATAATGGCACGTCCTGCAAAAGATCAACATGTGCGTTCAAAGTGAGTTAAAAAAAATTACAATAAAAAAGTAAGTAAGGAATGAAATATAGAACTAATTGAAGAATGAATTCGTTTAGAACAAATACATTGAATAGAAAAGCTTTCAATTATGAAATCTGGGGAGTGTTCCGTGAAAATGATACAAGAAACTAGACTTATTTACTCCGATATCTTAGATCTCTGTATTGTAAATAGAATCTGCTATTTTCGTTGTTGTATAATAAAAGTAAAATACAGTAGTAGGCCTCACAAAAAAAACTTAGACGGAAAGGTCTATTCAAAATATGTGTTTGCGATGATACAATAGGGGTCAGAAAGGGTCAGAACAGGAGTGAAGAATGGGAAAAGCATAGTTTAGGTCACACTTAAAGAACGAACGGGAAAAGCATAGTTCAGGTCACACTTGAAACACGAATGGGAAAAGCATAGTTTAGCTCACACTTAAACCATGAAAAAACTAGAAAAGAAAAACATTCCAAAAATCTGCTTGCAAAGTGGCAAGCAGTTGAAATTTAAGAATGAGAAAGGATAGTCATGGCTAAACTTAAACCAATACAACACTTGAAAATGAAACTATTCCAAACAAATCATCAGCTTGCAAAAACGCAAGGGGTAAAGGGGTCAATAATGAGGAAGGGATTGCCATGTAGATAGAAGAATGGAGGATGTTGTTGGCTAAGGATGATAAGGATAATTAAAATACGTATTAAAAAGAAACATATAAGATTCTGTATTTCAAGACATGTCTGCATTGTCACAGCGGTGATATTGAAATAATGAAATGTACTCAACATAATTTTTATTTTTCAATGCAAGCTATTCTAATGTTTAAATTTATCTAGTAATATGTACGAGTATTACTTAATACAACGCTTGAAAATGAAACTATTCATAATAAATCATCGGCTGGCAAAAACGTTTATCTAGTAATACAGAGATCTAAGACATAGGAGTAAATAAGTCCAGAGACTATTTTTTTCAAAAAATTTCTCTAGTAATACAAGCATTAAAAAAAATTATGTTTTGTTTTCAGGGGAAACCGTGAGGATGTGAGGCCTGTCAATCCGCTTTTGACCAGGCTTAACATCACTGAAAGATTGGATTTGCAGGAGGATAAGAGTCTAGCAGCTGCCAATGTTGTTTGTAAAAACTCCAAACAATGTTTGAGGTAATAACTTGAAAAATGTAATGATACATTATTATTGCATGCCATTGGGCCAATGATTTCACTTTTGATAGATGAATAAGTTTAATTTATTGCAAATTGTGATTGAATTTCAGGAGGCAGGATAGTCAAGGAAGGTGTCGGAAACCTTCAACAGTCAACCGCGGAGATTTCTCTCGGACAATCTCTGCGGAAAATATTACGCTTCAACCTGGTCACAATAATGTCTCTCTTAAAGCCAAGGTAAGCAGATAATCCACATAATATATTAATTGAAAGATTGAAGTACCGTAGTTGAAATTGAAATATATTTTTCTTATTTTCCGTGTTGGTCAGAATCTAATAATCATGTGGATGTGGAATCCAATAGCCAGGTTTCTATTAATCGTGTTACGGCTTGATTGAGATATTATTACGGTAAAGGATAGAAACTTAGCCTAATGGCGCATATATTTTATATTAGACATTTCTATTATGAACGATGAAATTTATATTGGATTCATACATAGGAATAGATAGTAATTTGTTCATTAATGATTCAAATAAAAATGAAATAATTTACCATTTTGGAAAAATATCCTTACAAGTTATATGTAGATTACATTATAGACAATACGGTTTGCAGGTTATTAAATAATGTGAGAGTAGTATTGAAAGGCGGGGACTGGGACATTGATACCATGAAAACATAGGCGGATTTTGGGACACCAAGAAATGACAGGCGGGGACTGGGACACAAGAAATCACGGGCGGGGACTGGGACACAAGTAAACACAGGCGGGTTTTGGGCCACAATCTCTGTGACATTTTTCAAGTGCAAAAAACTCTAGGACATTTTTACAAACCATGATTTGATTGAATTGGTATTTCTGGACTTGGAGTCTAGAGCATGTTATAGTATAATGTATGCTGACTGAGCTAACAGCAGACCAAGAAAAATCTTATTCTCTTCACTGCATAAAATACTTGAAAGGTAAAGTAGGATTTCCTTCCATTATCTTTGTAAAAAGTGATTTGGCATGTTGGATAAGGACTCAACCATTGTTAGTTAACATTGCCACTAGTCATGGGTTCGAATCCACATCCCAAATCATTTCTTTTTGATGATATTTTTCGCAAAAGAAAGCTCAAATAATCTTGGTTAACAAGAGAGTTGATATTCTCAATGTACTGTATAAGCAATATTCAGGCGTTGTGTAGACAACCCGCCTGACAGAGACATTATTATTAAAGAAAGGTTACGGGTTCTAGTGGAAAAATGAGAAAGCATATTTCTGTATTTTATTGTAACTTATTTACGTTGTTTCTTGAAATTTCTAGTCAGTATATTAGAGAGTTGGTTAGCTGTGATGATAATGCTCATGATTGTTTCACATATTGGATTAATAGTCATCATTCTACTGACTGTCGGAACTGCAGAATAAATTGTACAATGAGGAGCTTGGATGAAACAGAGGAGGAGACAATGACATGAATGCTATAAATAACCAATTTTCAAGAAACAATGATGTTATCAATTATATAAAAGGAGGTCAAGTAGCAGTCAAGCATCATTATCAATCATGATACCACCAGTGTACTATCTCCTTGTGACTGCAGCAGTGAGTGTCAACTCCTTCAAGCTGGATCCCCAGTACCGGAGTGGAGAGTTTCTCACATCAAGGGAGCATGGACTGGATACTTCAAACATATTTCACATGCAACAGTGTCTGCAGTCATCCGGACAGTTCAACAAGGATCTTGGAGCAATGCGTCAACACATCAAAGACTGGTACATGAACCTGGCTGGTGAACATGATGTGGATAAGGAGCTGTGCCAGCAAGTCCATTGTGCATATGATTTGCGCACATGCCTCCATCCATCCTTTACATCGTCAGAATTCCTTGAAGCCATCATCAATGCTTCAGTTGAGGTGTGTACACTGCACTGTCAAGTTCAACCAGCTCCACCGCCTACTACTACTGCAATTGCGTCTATACCATCTCCAGACACCGTAACAGTGTCCATCAGCAATGGAGCCAGCAAACAGTATTGAAGGATGTGCCTGCGGTGATTGCCACCATGTAAGAAGCACTTGTTGGATTGTGGAACCATTCTTCAAGTTTGGCTACAATAATATTCTGGAACCGTTTGGGACGCCAATAAATTTTAAACAGAAAATGGCTGCATGAGTTGATTGGAAAAATATTGGACTCAACATCATCATTGACAGTTTCACTTGAATTGGGTAATTGCTTGCCTACTTCATTTGACTCAGATGAATTTATTACCAACTTACCATATATGTTTTCTCATGACATGAAATCAGCAGAAATAGCAATAGAATAACCCAACATATCAGAATGAAAAAGATGTCATCATTAACTTGGTGTTGTTATACAAGCCATGTACATGATAACAATGTCTGCATCTATCACAAATCACATCTTCATTGTTTTCCTCCACTGTGACATTATACTGATTCATGCTTTGAAACAATGTAATTTTCTCTCACTTCACTTGAAAAAATAACACAACTAAATAGAATATTCGACTATTGCAAGCCAATATTTTATTTTAAGACATTCCTCCAAGCATCATCCAACAAATGACACATAGTTCAATGTTGCATGATGGTTTTAAAATTTTCAATATGATAAGACAGGGATTGGGTAATGGTGAAAGAATATGAACTCCAAAAAATGTAATCATTTTATTTACACATCTTTCTTTACAGAAAAATACTCTTATTTATTGAGATTGCATTTTTTATATAAGATTAGGACAAATATTTTGTGTATGTGTATATTGTACACCAATAGTCGCTACATTAAGATCTACAAAATTATATTTAACTCTATCAATAAAGCTTTATTCCTATTTTAGTGATTACAGAAAATATTATGATTATATTGCAGCGTGTTGTCCACACCAATAGACACTACATCAGCATCTACTAAAATTATATTCAACTCTATCAATACAGCTTTTATTCTTATTTTTAATGATTACTGAAAATGTTGACCACACCAATAGACGCTATATTAAGATCTACAAAATTATATTCAACTATCAATACAGCTTTTATTCTTATTTTTAATGATTACTGAAAATATTATGATTATATTGTGGTGTGTTGCCCACACCAATAGGCACTACATTAATATTTACAAAACTCTACATCCTCTCATATCATAATATCATAGCCTTTTTCATGAAATGTCAAAACTCTAATTATTACTCATTCTAAGCTCGCATGAGAAAATCTTTTGTTTACTTTGTCTGCTAGATAGTGACCATAAGGCAGTGTGGTCACCCCATCATGGAGAATAATTCTCTTGTCATCCTTGCTGCATAATGAAAGCTTATTAAGTTTAACTGTGTTAATAACATGATTTGAAGATCTGAAAGTTATCATAGTTCTGTATCTTGATCTCACACTCTCAATCCTATCTTGTCTACTCATTGAACTCTCATCGTTTTTCAGAACAGTGTAATAATCATTGAATGAGATATTCTTTTCAATCACTTGTCTTGTGCCACCTTTTGCTTTTCTCAATATCACCTTCTTTACCACATATTTTATAGGAATAAAGCTTTGGTCTTAATGAAACAAACTCCTGCCCGGGCCTTGCTGCGGTTTCATCTGAAAATTTACCTAAAACTTTCATGTTTTCAAGGGAATAGAGCTCATGATCCTTGGGGTAATCAGACAAGTCTAGATGCCTATTCAGAAATGATCTTGCTAAATCTTTATATAAATCAAATGTTTTTATTTCAAAAAAGAATGAATCTGTGTCAATATACAACAATTTTAGTTTTTCTACCCCATAGTATTTCTGCATTACATTATAAAAAAAATCATACATCAAGTGTTTGGACAGTTCCAACACAGCGAAACCTATGTAGATGGGTTTGGAAAGAATAACATTTTGCTTCTGAGACTCTACCAGACAAAGATTTTCGGAATAAATAGTTCTATCTTTGAATGCTGTGTTGTTCACTAATTTCTCCAATTGTTTTTGCGAATTGACTAGCTTCATATTAACCCTTTTCTTTGTGTTCTCAATTGTCTTGCCAAAAATCGCATTATTCATAACCTTCCTTAATTGTTTCTCAAATTCATTTGTTGATTTCTGTCTCAAAGTTGTATTAAGTCTTATGTATGGCTCCATCCATTTTGATTGTGTGAATTTTAAAACCCTTTTTATTTTTCTAACTATCAACCCATTTTCAATGGCCTGTTTTAAATTTAAATAATGACATACATAATCCTTTTTTGGCTCTAATGTTAGCATTAATTTTTCATTTTGTTGTTGGGGCATTTTTCTCAGGAAAAAAGGTAAATCACTATGTTTATCATGAAGTTTTTTGGGGTAATCAATGTCAACCTCGAATATGTAGCCCTCACTCGATTCATTGGGAATTTTCATTATATCTAGTGATGCAATGTCTTCTTGGCTCATCCATACAAAATCTGATAATGGAAGGGTTTTGATAATGCCCACCCATATAGGTTATTGGCGTCGATGAGATTCAAAAGGTTCTCTCTTTTCTGGATCAAATGTTTCGGGAATGTATTGATTATTAGCAATTGAATGGCGATGCACAGAAGTTGTAATTCCTCCGCGTAATCCTTGCTCAATGAAAATAAACATCCCATAGTCAGAAATTAACTCTAATTCAACCTTAGTATAGAATAACATTGCATCAAATGTGTAAGAGGCAATTGTGATATAATGACAACAGTCTAGACCATATGTTTTCATACGGGTTTGTCTGAAGGTTTGAAAAATGTCTGACAAGATAAGAACATCCAATTTAAGGTATAAGTCTGAATATTGACCTAAGTTTTGAATCCTGAATGAGTCCCACATGTTTTGTGCATGGATATATTCCTCCTCATCAATTTCCTCACTCATTAGACTGCTATAGAAATTTTCAATTGATGGCAAAGTTTTGTCCTCCAATTTCTCATAACAATCAACATATTCATAGGGAAAATTGGCTTTTACAAACAAGATCAAGTTTGGACTCAGGAAAAACTTCTTGACATGAACAAAATCCTCTCTACTCAAATCGTTTGCCAAATGGAGAGAGAAGAATTCATGAATCTCATTGAATCAATAAATCTTAGTGTCAATCCGTTTTTAGTGTGTTTTGAAAATGTGATGTACTTCTCACTTGTATTGGGGATGATATCAATTTTTCCTGATCACAACCCAAACTCAGTATGATGAAGTGGGCGTCATATTGTGACAGATTGTGTAGTATTACTGGAATATACCTTTGTCTCAATCTTTTCAAGTTGCAGGGGAGCAAAGCTAGACCTATACCTCCCACTCAAATGATCATGGTCTTTAACAGGTGTTACAATCATTGTGAACTCACATTCACACATTTCACAACATGATTGGGAGTTGAAATGATCCTCATCCTCTTTGTAAAGATAATTGGTATATTTGTTTTATCATCTCACCTAAATTATTGGCCAAATCAATTAAGTACTTGATGAAATGATTAGGAGCATTACTACCTCTGTAGAGAAATGGGTTTTCTGTGATGGTATTTCTTATTTGATCTGGAAGACTTTCATCCATGACTGTGTAGCAACAGTAACTGAATGGTTCATGTTTGTGGGTTTTCTCCGTGAAACTAGTGGAAAGCGGGGGTTGACTAGAATGGTATGGTTTTAGAATACTCTCAAAATCCGCATAGACTACGATTGGGACTGAATATTGATTCTGATAATTCTTGAAACGCATAATGGGAGGTCCCACAGTTGGATTTGATTTGGGCATGATTGCTCTAAATAAATCATTTTACAAATCCTTTCATGTGATTCGAATGCGGATATTCTACCAAAATGAGTGAGACACCGTTTGCAAATATGTATTTTTCCTTGTGTTTATTAATTTGAGCAACGACTAGCCTAGCCAAGTTTTTATGTAACACCAATGTGTGTTAGTGTCTTTCTGTAAAGCAACAAATCAAAGTGATTTCTCTTGATAAATTCACTAAGTCTCAGAGGATAAACATTTTGAGAGGAGTCTAATCCATAAACATTTATTGACACAGATGGGTTGAGCTTTTCAAAGATTCTAACATCTTTTAAAGGTGTTGGGAATGAGATTTTACTGAAATTAAACTTTGATTTCAGATTTTGATGATGATGAGAAATACGCTCTGGTTTGTTTCTTACATACTTGCTTAAAATAGCCCAGATGAAGCATTGATTGTCTGTGTTTTACAGTTGATAACCGATTTTCTGTTAGCAATCTTTTAGGTAGTTCAATATAGGATCCACCCTCAATGGTTTGTATTTATTTGTTCTGAGAAGGACCCCATCAATTCTACTCAATGTCCATCCTGACCCAAATCCTTGATAATTTGCTTCCTCATCACAAATAGATGAAATGCATTCATTATAAATACTGCTTATAGATGAACCAGAGAAAAGAGGAGTGTTCTTTGTTTTAAAAGATCTGTTTTGATATGAAATCTCATCCAAAGATTGTGACTGTTTTCTATAGGTGCACTCGACCAGAATGTTGAATTTTATAGAGCCTGCATCATCCAATTGAGATTTTAACAAATTAACACACTGATTTTCAATGATTTCAACAATGTGCATATATCTTTAAATTGAATATTTCTGTAATAGTAAGTTTTAAGAGCATTTGAGAAGGCTGATTCTAACTCCACAAAATTGTTGGAGGGCTGAATTTGAAGTCTACTTGATTTCGATCTATCACCTCTAATCATTGTTAAGTTTGATTAATATTCATTATTTATCCCCAAATTGCGCAAACAATCTGAAAAGAGAGAGAGTTGAGATGAGAAAAAAATTGTCAAAGCTAATCTTTTTTGATAATTTATGATATGAGAGGATATTCTGGTGAATCAGTATTTAATTCATTGAATGTTATTCTTCCTAGTAATCTTAGTCACATTGTTCTTTTAACTAAGTCTGCAATGGCCAGTTTCAAACACTCATTTACTTTCTTGAATTTCGGGTCTTCCTCATTTTTCGAGATGAATATTGCTTTTTTAGCTACTTTTCTCCACCTATCACTATCTCTCACATTCCTAATATCTCTCAAATCTGTCACCTCAATTTTAACCATCATTCCAGAATTCTGAGAAGAAATAGGGACTTTAGATGTCATTACTTGAAGTTTTTCTTGGTCTCGTCTCTGGTATGTTTCAACAATGGGTGTTATATCATTAGATTTTGAATCATTTATTTTTTCAAAATACTGATCTTCAAAATTGATGTTATCTTCATCTACAATTATTGAAGCGGGTTTTCAAAGATCTCACTCATGGCTGAGTCTCCATCATGGAAAATCTCTTCATTCACAATATTGTGAGAGGAGGAAGAGGCGTGATCAACCTCATCAAAATCAACATCCTCAATTAGATTGAATAGTTTGTCACAATCTGATTTGCTATACATTTTTGTTGATTTCATCAATCTTTTAGCACTCAGTCCTTCGGTAAGAAAATCGGTCATGTCTGAGATACTTAATACATTGAAACAGAACTTTAAAAATTTAATTTGGCTAGAGTAGGACATCTCCTTCCTTTTCTTGGCATTAAGGAACAGAGCATTGATTTTCCTAAATATATTTCTGATTTTTCAGTTGACTTCAACTCCGATTTACTAACCAGTTTTTTAGAAATCTCCCAACACTATCAATACTGCACACAGGATTTTTCCAAAATGTATGTTTCAAAATGTCTATTAAAGAATTATGCTCCATTTTCGAATGATTGACTCACTTAACTCACTTCTTGTGGGAATTGATGGATGATAGCACACTTCTTGTAGTTTTGGCAATCTTTTGATAAGGCTCGTCTCTCTGTGAAAATGAAAGAAAAATTGGTTGAAATTACATTGTGCATGTGATAGAATATTGAAATGAAATTCACTCTACCATATGTAATAATCAGAATTTTGTACAGAAACCAAATATTAATTGATTTTTTTCAATAAAATAGCATATTTCTCCAACATAATATTCAGATGAGATCTAGAAAAAATATCGAGATTTCAATGCACAATCACCAGATCTTATTAGTTTAGTTAAAATATACACAATAATTTTTTTGTGAATGAATGGAGTCAATAATATTCAGGTTTTTTTCTGCTAGAATGCATTTTTGATCCAATAGAATAATGGTAAAAGTGATACACAAGGTTTTTTGACAATAAATCATTAGATTTTTCATCAATGAATCAGCAGACTTTTGTCAATAAATTGATAGATTTTCGGGCGGCGTACCGCACAGAGATTTGTATAGTGAATTTTAGCTGAAAATCACATAAAAACCAGAGTTTACGGAAAAATCATTCAAATGGGATTCATAATAATCAAAAAATCACAAATTACAACGACTTTTGACAATAAATTGATAGATTTTCGGGCGGCGTACCGCACGGAGATTTGTATAGTGAATTTTAGCTGAAAATTACATAAAAACCTGAGTTTACGGTAAAATCATTCAAATGGGATTCATAATAATCAAAAATCACAAATTACAACCGAGTTTTTAGATTTCTGCTTAATTTAATAGAAATAATATCGTGGCTTTATCAAAATTCCATCATTGAAAAACGTTCATTTTAATGTGGAAATGCAGTACTGCTTTTAGCTAAACATTTGAAAATGGTTCTATTCACCACTAGATGGCGAATGCCGTTGGCAAAGTCCCATCACAGATCTTCTTACGTTTTTCGTCGAAATTCGATGAAATAGTGTACTAGATTGATATTTAATACATTGAATTGAGTGAAAACATGCGAGCAAATGTTTCAATATTCGATTTTCAAGAAAAATTTTAGTTTTATGGGGTAACATTTATAAAAAATAAAAGAAATGAATGGATTATTCCGCAACTTACGTTTCGTGTTTGATTCTATTAGAATATTGTCCTCTTGCGCCTCAATGCCGGAATGCTGAGCCCCAATTCAACCAAAACACTGCCACTCCGTGATTTCCGAAAATCTGAGAAAATAATGGAAAGAAATTCTTGTTAATGAAAAGAATATTTTTCTCATCGGCAAACTTGAGGTCGGTTTACCGGCTTTCAAACATAATATTTGTACTGAAAAAATAGTTGAATCATAGAGAAGCATTTCAAGCTTTGGTAATGTTTTATTTACGGCTTATTTGATTCAATTCACAAAAATTATCTGAAAAGTTCTAATAATGTATTTTCGAAAAAATAACTAGTAACATCTCAAAACTATTAGTTTCACCTATACTACTACATCACTTCAGAACTGGTGTATTTTTAAAAATTAATAAGTTGAAAGAAATAATAGACCATACTTTCAAGTGTGAAAAAATACTCTCATTTCTATTATTATCTTTTGAATGTGTTGTATTTAGATGTGAAATTCAAATCAAAAGGAAACAATTACCGTACTTCACTTTTCAAATAGGTGCTCAAAATTCATAACTCTGTATATTTTTCTCATCAAATACAATGAATTAGTGGTTTATCTATCTATCTATCTATCTAGTAGTTTATAACATAACACAGAATAGTGACATAAAAATAAAACAAATAATTTTTGTATAAAGCAAAATGGATGAATGAATATTCTTGTTCAACTTACGTTTTATGTGTATTTTGCAAATCCTCACTCAAAGAGACGATCGTGTGCAAATGGTTGCTACGTGGGAAATGATATGGATCACAGATCTGCTACTCGCCAAAATCCGAAAAATCTGTGAATAGTGGAAAAATATTTTTGTTAATTGAATGAATGGTATGGGGATTCAAAGTTGATTTATCTAACTCACATCGTCAAAGACACATTATCCCTTGAGAAAGAATGTTGGAGCAACGGCTAAGATCGAATTTTGTACATGATCCAGTAAAAACGTCAACGGAATCATTTTCGTGTGATATTGGGTGAAATTTGAGTAAAGAGAACATGAGATGTTATGCTAAACGCTAGAAAAGCAAAGACCTAAAACAATGGCAGAGCAAAGGTTGCTTAGTGAATGGTTTTTTGTTTTATTCAAAATTTCCTTCATCACACATGATTATTTTAAAGATATTTGCGCATTATACCAGTAAAACATCAGTGGAATTATTTTTCTTAATCAAAACAAAATAGTTTTTCATTGTTACGATTTGAAGTGTGTTTTAAAAAATATTGTGGCAAGAACATGAGATGCAATGTCAAACAGTAATAAAGAAAAACAAAAGACCAACAGAATCAAAATGTACTTACATTTGTTTTCCCAGAAAGCGGAGGCTAGAAGTTCAAATGAAAAAATCACAACTGCACAACTTGCTCGAACAGAGGTGAATGTGTGAAAGAATAATTACATATGTGGAGCGGGTCTTTTATGCCTGAAAAGGAAGCCTAAAATCGGTCTGTGGGGCAGGTATCAGTTTAGTAAGTAGTTCACTAGTCCCATTGTTCGTCTAGCCATTTCACTTATCATCACGCGTCCACAATAATGCAGTATACTTTTAACACTGCCCTATTTTCTCTATCACCACACACCTTCACTTAAAACAATCAAGTTAAACGGAACATTTCAACCACTCCAATCAGTGCTCTAACTTTTCTCATGCACGCTGAGATAAGAAGCACTGACGGAGTCTACATGGTCAATTAGGCGGGTAATGAATAAGCTTTCAGACAAAGTATGTGGGAATAGGATTTTGTTTTAGGTGAATGGGAGTAGAAAAATAAAATCACATTTATTATAATGAAGTAAGTTTTTATTTGCAAATACTTTACCTAATCTAAACTTAGATTATTTTGTTTTAAAAAAATGTACACACACACACACCTACACTCACATTAAAAAATTAAGATTTACCCATTGCTTGCATAGTTTTTTTCATAATTTCAGCTTTCAAAGAGGTGTATTCCTTGAACACATCATATTCACTATCCGGTTTCATGACAGTATAAAGATACATCATTACTGTATTCAAAATATCTTCACGATGTTTAGTAAAATAGTCTTCAATAATTTCATTGCATTCTTTTTGAAAGAAACCCCTGTTTGTGATGAATCCACTGTTGTTGGACGCCTGTTTAGAATGTTGTCAGGAAGAAATCCATCTTCTTTGGTGAAAAATCTTATCAAATGATGTAATCGTCGAGGCTTACGTGACATTTTTATCAGAGAATCTCTAAGATGAATTGGTGAAAACACTTCATTAACACTATCGTCCTGATGAATATGATGCATTTTCTTGTCTGTGTTATTGTTGTAAATGATGAACGAATACTGCTAGCACCAATATAATGACTAAACTATTTATATCAAGATGCTTGTGGTGTCAATAAGTCCTTTCTCAAACATTTCTTCAATTATAGAGCGGATTTCGTTAATTAAGGTAGTATTCCCAGCACTATAAGAACTCACCAAATATTTAAGTCTCTCACATAACTCATTCGGGTCATCATAATAGAGAAATTGAATATTTTTATCTGAATTCAATTTCATATTCAAACCTCCTTTAATAATATTTTTTGTGTCAGGATTTTTTCCATTATAACCCAATCCGCTCCCGGTTTTTTTTACTGGCCTCTCTCTTTGGTGGAAATAATGCTTTGATAATTGAAACATATTTTCTGCCCCGATTCGATCTCACGTTGCTGTCCTCTTCAGAATCAATCCTGTGTGCATTAGTGAAGGATAAAATTCTCTTATATTTCTCAGAATCATCCGGTGAGAAATCTTTCGGGTCTTTCTTGAAAATAAGCTCATACAATCCTCTTGTCGGCTCCTCTATTTTTAATACCAAGTCTTCTGGTGAGTTATCAATTTCATAAATCTGATCCCCTTTGTGTAGTTCAATCTTATCATCATCAAAACAATCAGAGCAGAGCCTAGTTTCAATTTATCTCCGTGATAAATTCTCTCATGTCAACAAGATCTGCCTGCATCAAATCCGCTAAGCCTCGAATTTCAACATGGCGAGTTGGAAAATTTCTTCTAGCCTGTCTATGCAGCTCATGTGCAATTCTCTCTTTGTGCTTCATTCTGTTTGAAGACCAAACTAGAACTGAGGCTGAATCTTTGAAAGAGAGGGTTTTAAAATACGAAATGAAAAACAATATTTATTTTTCAAAATATTTACTGGTCTTCAACATTTTAACTATTTCACAATAAGGTGACTCAGCACAATGAATTAAAATCGGGTCATCAGTCTCTTCCCAGTCACAAAATATTGCCTGACAACAGATACATTGTACATCATCTTGAAAACCTGTGTAATACAAACCAGATTTCACCATTTTTTCAACATGTGGTAAAAACTTCGGCCATTTATTAAAAGTATTCCTTATTACTTCCTCCGTTCTCATCACACATTCTCTAGCAACTACATAGCATTCATAATTTTCATCCACACTCCTGGCCAAACTACACTCCGAATTGTTTATTTTATGCATGAACTTTATGTGTTCTAGATCAAGAGTTCCACTAGTCTTCCAGCCACACTCCGCACAAACAATGTATGGCGCATATGGATGAAAAATAAAACCGGCTTGTAGCACTTCATCTCTGTCAATATACGACATTCTCTGGCACAATAACATGACTCTTGCTGGATTGAAAATCACCATTTCAGACTTTGCTAACACTAAAGATACAAACTTGAGCAATACAGCCCTCTCTCATTAGAGTCACAAGCCCAACTGAAAAATAATTCACTTGATCATGTTTTCAAGCCAAAATCATATTTTCATTAGACAGGTAGAATAAATAGAGATGACAAGCACTCAATTTCGTTGAGAAGTAGAAGGCCTCGACCTGTTTTCGATAGATGTGGAGAGAAAAATCATACATTTCTTCTTCTTGAGTACTCGGTGCTACGGCAAAGTATTCATTGTACGTGACTTGAGAGCTCTTCCGGCTTCAACTCTGTTGCAAACTCGATCTCGGGAGGAAGAAAAAACAGCCAACCGTTTGGCATAATTTGCTTTCAAAGTGGCTAGCAGAATCACACCATGAAAACGGTGCTGTGTGTATTTCACCTCTTTCATTATCGACTGTTTTTCCTCTCAACATGCTCCTTACCTGTTTTATCTCTGCTAATTCTAGTTTGAACAATGTCTCAACTATCGCATAGGTTATCATGCTCTGGAAATTGTTTTGAAGTTGTGTTACAATCGCTGGTTCATGTCCCAGCTTCCGCGTATGGTTTCTTGTGTCCTAGTCCCCGCCTGTGATTTCTTGGTGTCCCAGTCCCCGCCTGTCATTTCTTGTGTCCCAGTCCCCGCCTGTCATTTCTTGGTGTCCCAAAACCCGCCTATGTTTTCATGGTATCAATACCATGTCCCAGTCCCCGCCTTTCAATACTACTTGTGAGTTATGTATCGAAATTGAAAGTCGCTCAATTTAATATGTAAAATATAGGCAAAATCGATCTCTTGTTCTTCAGCAAGGTTTATGAAATGAAATACACTTTTTCATTCTATACACCTTGGTTCTTCAGTACCGTTTTACGATTAGCTGATTCTATAGCCTCTATAGCTTGAGTCACACCAAGCTACTTTATTAGCTACTGGTGAAAACGCTGATACAAAGTAGCAAGTTTGACTTAGGCAGTAGCTTTTAATAGCAGCTATAGCAGGTCCCTTTTAACTTGTCAGAAAACATATGTTTTGACCAGCAATATCACAATACTTAACCCACAAATGCTGAATCTCGCAGATTATTGAAAAGGTCTTTTAAAAGTTATTATTTGAAAGGTCTTCTTTAAAAAGGTCTTTTAAAGACTTTAAAGGTCTTTAAGACTTTTAAGCCTTTTGATTATTGTGTCGAAGTCACTGTTTAATTATTACCAAAAACAGCTTTTTTCTGACAAGTTAAATGGATCGTGCTATACCACTAGAAGCTACTGTCTATTTTTCATTGCTAGTTAGTGTCAACTGTTTCGCTAGCATCTTATAAAGTATAGAGCGTGCCATCCAAATTGGCGTCTAGGGGAGGCTGTGCGAGAGAGATGTATAATCTCTCCCACCACGCTTCCCCTCCAGCCGCTAAGGCTAGTACAGTCAATGAAGCAAATAACACCATAGTACTGCTAGGTAACCGAAGCGAATATAAATTTTTTTATAAAGCTGAGTTTGCCAGCTGAATGAACTTTTGAAATTTAGTGTACTAGCAGGCACTTTAGTGGGAGAAAGCGATCAACGCGCATGCTCCAGTGAGACGCCAATTTGGATGGCAGGCTCTGTAGCTTGGTCTGACTCAAACTTATTCAAAAATACAGTAGACTGAGGTGAGAGTGAACGGTACTTTGTATTTTTAAATTATCTTGACTGAATCTGTATTTGAATGAAAATAATATCTTTTCTTTTCAGGCTGAGGAAGTTGGCTACTTCCGTCTATCGCAGGTGAGCTTGTTGATGGATGGCGGCCTTGAGTTTGTTTCGCCGGCCATCACTCCGCGGCTGTGCTATCAGGTGACGGGCGCCGCGCCCTCCGTCACCATCCACAGCACCGAATCTCTAGTCGCCGGGCCGAAGCAGAGCATCACGCTCATCATCAACACCGCCTCCTTTGTGCTCGAAGAGGTCAGTGTTTCACACCCTTGCATCATCACTGGTAGTTCAAATTCAAATACTCTATTTCTTCTTCTTGAGCAACTCTTACCTGCGCACAGGATTTTTCCTTGCAGGTAAATAGATTTGTAATATTTCGAACATTTGTTTTGCGATTATTATGTGAAAATCTGAATAAAAGTTATTTGAATTTGAAATGAGATTTATAAACACATAGTGAATGTATAAATATATGTATTTAGTAAATTAACACTTTCATCATAATATTATCATTATTTCATTAGATCAAGAATACAATTAATAAATATATAATATCACAACTTTCTAGGCAAACTCGTGTGTTATGTGTCAATTTAATAATGCTGATGCGTTCCAAGATGTTGAAATTAAGGCACTACTCAGACCTGGAAACTTCAACATCGAAAAGCAACTCATCGCTCGGCGACTCAGCGACGCAGCATGTGTTTTCAAATGACGACGCTCAGACTAGGCGATGTCGCCTAGGCGATATCGCCTAGGTGACATCGCCGCGCAACGAAGTTGCTTTTCGATCTGACATGCTGGTCGCCGAGCGATGTGTGTAAAGATTCTATGTACAGAAAAGTGAGGTTAGATGATATTCTAACCACATCAAACTGGTAAAGTAGGACTATTTGCTTTAAAAAGTAGTATTTCATCATTTTTTGGTTACTTCAACTTATAAAATGTTGATGATAAGTTATAAAATTCTCAAAATATTTACTTTTTGAGAATGTGGTGATAGTAGTCGAACAGCAACTCTGGCAACTTGAGTAGCGGCTGTGAGTATGACAAGCAACTGCTGCATCGCTGAGTAGCCGAGCGATGGGTTGCTTTTCGATGTTAAGTTTCCAGGTGTGAGTAGTGGCTTAGTCAAAAGTAAATAATAATACATTATAATATTAATAAAAATGATTAATAATTTGTTATTGCAGAAAAGCAGCATTTTCTTGCGCTCGACAGCTGGCTCAACGTTGCAGTGGAAAGAAAGCGACTCGGCCATGGAAAGGCATTTGGAAATTCCACTTCCGGCCTTTCAACCTTTTTCAACGCTCACCTTTCCACTCATCGTTCAAGCTCATCTTCCGCCTCAAAAAGTCAACAACAGCATAGAACACATTGTGAGTAGCAGTCTATCTAGGTACTTGAATCTTCTAAAGCTAAACTAAACCAGTAAATGATGATTTCATGTTGTTTTTGCTCTATTAACTGATTAATCTATTGGTTAGTAGACTGTTTCAATCTGTCGTTTTAAAAGTTATGATCCGCATTCGAGAACACTCAGATCTATTGTCAAAATCAAGTCTTGATTAATTTATGAAGTTTTAATTCAATCTATCATCTAATTTTTACTTTTAATTTATGTGGTTTGAATGTTGAAATCTATAATGAAAGAATGTTTGAATGTATTATTATTTATTTATTTAGCGTATGGCTTTTTATAGTGGGGATACCCGAGTAGGGTTGTTCCACTTCACCAACATAACCAATTATCCCTTGATAGGGAACATGGTGAAAGTTTGTTTTCACTTAGAAAACAGACATCAGCATTTAAAAAAAAGTATTTTTTAAATGTATTTATATATGATTACGCGTAGTAGACTTCCACATTGATAATATTCTTTGATTATTTTTTGTAAATTATTGATACTTCATATGTTTTTATATTTGCATAATATTTCATTTCTTCTAGGTTCAAAAATAGTTGATTGAAAGTAAAAAAAGTAAAAGTAAACTTCGTCCCAGAATTCCAGCTTTTGCTTTGCTTAGTCATAGACCCAGTTTGAAAACTCAATTAAATTATTGTATTCGAATAAATGTTTTCAATTTTTTATATAAAAATAATGATGATCAGTTTATTCCTAGTCTTGATGATTAATTCAAACAAGTAAAAATAACTTGTTGGAATAAAAATAGACTCAGCATACTCAAAGACGTTTCCTCTGCCCAATTTTGATGAATATTCTAATCAAAATTCATGTTTACATATAAAAATCCATCAAAAATTTTCACTCCCGAAGCTTGAAACACGATGAGTTATCAATTTAATATAAATTATCCTAGTGATTCTACCACAATTACTTTTCAGTAAATATTTGAAACTTGTAATAGAAAACAAAAATTATTGAAGTATTGAATATAATTCATTAAAAAAATCCTAGCAGTTTGATTTTTATTATGAGTTCCATTTTGTGACTTTTTTATATACTGTTTCCCGTATGATTGAACACCACCTTCTATTCTATGTACCTTAGAATTTCTCATCAAATTTCATCCACTAAAATATCTTGAAATAAACAGCTGACTTTCAAGGTACTATTACACACTAGAGTTTATGACAATGAAGAATTCTTGATTCTGTTCATTTTAAAATAACAATGAAACAGAAAAATGAGATGTACAGTAGTATACCCACTCTAGTAGTTCACCCACTCTAGTACATGGATGACATCCATAGTTGAGTGGGTTAATTTCCATGAATTTTCTTGATGTTATATGGGTTTTTATCACATTTTGTAGTCAATATTTCATTAATGTATTCCTAGGTTTTAGTTTTGAAGAAGGAAATAAATTTATTAATATGGTAGTGCCATATTAATTGTTAACAATACTGTTTGTTGATGGTTTAAAAATTTATTCTCAAGGTAATTATTATTATTATTATTATTATTATTATTATTATTATTATTATTATTATTATTATTATTATTATTATTATTATTATTATTATTATTATTATTATTATTATTATTATTATTATTTTTTTTTTTGTTTTTTATGTTAATGTTGTAACAATTTTACTTTGTATTGTTAACCAATATTATTGTTGTATAATTTACTTTTTGGCAATAAAAATATTGATTGATTGATCTATTTATTTATTTATACATGTAGTTAATCTAAATAGAATATTATTCATTGATTGCTACAGATAAGTGTGCGCTGTCCTTGGGGCGACGAAGAGAAACAGATTCCACTGCAGTTCCAGCCTCCGCTGGTGTCGGTGTGTCGACTGCATACCGCCTGTCTGCAGAAGTTCCTTCACGTCTCACTGACCGGCCTCAACTCGCAGCCTCTGCACCTCACCGATCCCTGTCTCACCGTCGCTTCGCATCCGCAAGTGCAGCTCACTTCTCTCATTCCAGCGCAGCCTCAGTCCTTTGTGAGTAATTAGGTACCTCAGTGGATACAGTCGATAGAAAACTAGTTATGAAAAAATTACATTCATTGTACTTTGTAATTATTGTTATTACAAGTAAGTACAAGTCTAAGGCATGTGATCGTCTATGATCGTCTACTCTATAGAAACAAATAGTCCAATGCACACCTAAAGCAGCTGCTTCAGTGTGCATTGAACTATTGGTTTGTATAGAGTAGACAATCATATGATCCATATGTTGCTAGTTGCCTATTGCTTATTGCTCCGGTGTACGACCGGGGTAATACTTTTTTACAGTCAGCGAGAATGGACAGAGAGCGGCTGCTACAATGCTATCAACATTCCGTATGAAAATATGCTAGCTATTTTAAACGCCCAACCTAGAAAAAGCATTTTTAGAATTTAAAATACAGTAATAAAATTTTGAGCATACATGCTTGAAGGTATTGTCTATCAAATTAAATACTAAATTTCTTAAAAATATCAACTTTTGAAAAAAAATTATTTTCGAAAATATTTTCTTTGGTAAACAACTCAATTTTCAATTTAAATGGAGAATTCATCCTTTTTCAAGTTATTTATAACTTCTTTTTTCATTTAAGATATTTGTAACGAACCCTTTGTTAGAATAGAATAACAAACATTGAGGATCGCTGTGTTCAATTGAAAATAAGTTCATAATGAAATAAAACACTAAAGAATATTGTCAATTCCACTTTAATGTTTATTAGTGTTTTTATGATTCCTTTAGGGCCGGTTCATGAGCTCGGGATTTAGCCAAGTCCTAGACTTAAACGGGTGGCCACCGTAGCATCGACAAACGTTAGCCTCGATACTATGTACTAAAGGCTCTCTATGCTGCTAACCCATTAACCAGTCGAGACAAACGTTTGTCGATGCTATGATAGCCACCCGTTTTAGTCTAAGACTCGGCTAAATCCCGAGCTCATGAACCGGCCCTTAGTGTTTTATTCCATCATGGAGTTCCACAACATCAATAAGATTTCTACAAATAAGTTCATTTGAAACTTTGTTCATTTCAATGAAACTAATCAATGTAGACTACGAACTCTTCGAAATTTATATTTCGATTCTCTGGTAATGTATTCTGTGTTGAAAAATTTATATTATGTTATTTTTTCTTTGTTATTAGTTGTTGGCTTCTGAGCAAAAGATCGGCTTCATGTGGGAACTGGATCCGAATTGCTTTGAGGATACGCCACCCTTAAAAACTGAGTTCACAGTCAGTTATAGCACTTCGTCGCAGGAGTCGGCAGAAACGAATGTCTACAAGTGTCCGTTCGACATCGTGAACTATAAAGTAAGTCGGATTTCTTCTGCTTCGTGAAATGGGGGGAAATTAGAAATTTACAAATTACAAAAATTTTAGAAATGAATTATTTGCAATCCATAATAAAATTCCGTAATAGGTATTCCGTACAACTAATATTCAGCTTTGATGAAGTGCCCAAATTGGAAATTATGACTTTGGTTGCGGATAAGCGGGTGTCCCACCAAGGTTGTTACAGCGATAATAATTAATCTATTAATTATAGATTATACATGTATTTTCTGACAAGTAGTAAAATAAATATTGTTCTAATCTCTGGTTAACGGCTGTATAAGTGTTAAGGTAGGTTTTCGCTTCTGCTATTGAGTAGCAGACTCCGGCTACTATTAGTCAAAATAGCAACTAATTTGAACTTGAAATGAAAATATACAAGAATAAACATGCTAAGATAGGAACCGATTTGTATGAATATTGTTAATTTACTGAATTTATTAATATTCAGTATTTTATATACGAGTAGGTACAATTTTTTGTTTGAAAAAGATTTTTGACTAACTAGCTATTCACTAACGGTAGCCGGAGTCAACTACTCAGTAAGCGAAAATCTACCATGAGTGGGACACAATTGCATAGCGCCTGGCTTGATTAAGAAAATTGATGAAATATTCAACAGAAATATTTCGAATGTATGAAATATTCGATCCTAGAAGAAATTAGTCCATCCTCTTTGGTATGTTTCATAAAATGTTGGAATCTTGTAAAATATATTAATGGCGATCCTACGCTAAAAGTCCAAACCCACGTCCAACATTTCAAGAATTTGGCTCGATATAATTACTTTGACTATTGAATACTGTGTGTTCTTAAACTTACTTTTAACGAAGATGGTGCATACAGGACTTAGTCAAGAGTCTTAACTCTATATACCCTGAATGTTGAATATGTTCTGAACTGAGAATACTTTTAATATTCAAATATTAATATACCCCAACACATATCTTAATTGCGGGGTGTATCCATTTATCCATTAAATGATCTGTATTTTGAAATTATTCAAAGCATAAAATTTATTTGTTCTTGTTTTTCATTTTATAGATTCTCAGTATATATTTCATTTCATTTTTTCATTTATTTATTGTCACATTACATCAATTTTTGAGTAACACTCATTTGACTGGTGACATGTCAATACTAAAACAAAATTATATTTAAAAGACTTAGTTCTAACTTCTTGAAAGTAAAATAAATAAATACACCCTGTGATGTATCTCATCAAAACTATTATACATTGTATATTGTAAATTATATTTGATGAATAAGTTCTGATTTGATTTTAACTCTTGAAAGTAAAATAAATAAATACACCCTGTGATGTATCTCATCAAAATTCTTATATATTGTAAATTATATTTGATGAATAAGTTGTGATTTGATTTTAACTCGCTGCTTGTTTAGACGCTGTTTGTGGTGGAGTCGCGAGTGGAGCCGACCAAAGGCAACGAATTCTGCCGCGCCAGTACACTGTGCCATCTGCAGCTGGCCGTGCAGCGGGTCAACGCCAGTGCCGACACCAGTCTCATGTACGAGGTGCTCGCCGATCAGACCATGTGGGCTGTGTGCGGACGCACTGCAGGTAGTGCACACTCTGAAGAGTCGGAAGATGAATTTTAGCGTGTAGAAAATTGGATGTTTATAAAAATAGACTAGATTGTTCAATATACTTACATATAATATGTTTCATATATGTTACTTCAGAAGTATAGCAGGATCCAATTAACTTGTCATAAATCAGCTGATCGATGAGCATATGATCACAATACTTAACCTACAAACGCTGAATCTCGCAGATTGAAAAGGTCTTTTAAAAAATTCTTTGAAAGGTCTTTTAAAGACTTTAAAGGTCTTTAAGACTTTCAAGCCTTTTGATTATTGTGTCGAAATCACTATTTAATTATTACTGGATCAGCTGATTTATGACAAGTTAATTGGATCCTGGTATACATTCAATAATATTTATCTCAAAAATTTTAAATGGTTATTAAATTTTTATTCTTGTAAATTCACAATGTAAAGAAATGTTTGTACTTTATTAACATTACTCAGCTTGTAGAAAGCATTTTCATTTATTTTTCGTAGAACTCTCACTTACAATATTAACTCTCTCTGTTATTTTTCTTATGCAATCAACAGAATAAGATAGTAAGGACCTGTTCATGAGCTCGGGATTTAGCGAAGTCCTAGACTAAAACGGGTGGCTACAGTAGCATCGACAAACGTTTCTCTCGACTGGTTAGTGGATTAGCAGCATAGAGAGCCCCTAGTACATAGTGTCGAGGCTAACGTTTGTCGATGCTACGGTGGCCACCCGTTCTAGTCTAGACTTGAGCTTGAACTCTGATGTTCTATTTCTGGAGACCACCCACATTTAATGTCGGCATTGACTCCGATCAAGGAAATAAAACATGATGCGATTCCTTGAAACATTTCAATTTTAATTTTTAATAAACACTTATTTATTTATTGATCGAGTACAAAATATAACTTATAGGATGAAAACACAGACAGAGTCCAAAACGTCTTCTCTTCCTGATTGTGATAAAATTTCAAACTAGATTACTTTAGCTGCTACTGGGATCCTAGAAGATTGGGGTGGCATCGCAGGAGATTTTGAAAGTATTAAAAAGCTATAGTTAGATTATAGTTCTCATTATTAATAATATAGATTGAATAAAGAGTAGATCACTCTTTTTTAGTACATTGGCCAATTTTTAATCTTTGCAGGAGTAATTACCCTGGATACAGGGGAACGTGACCGACACAGTGTTATGCTGGATGTGATGCCACTTATAAACGGTTATCTGCCATTACCTCTAGTTCGCCTCTCCAAATACATTCCAGCCGATGCTAAACTCTCTAATAAAAGTGAGTATTAAAATTTTTGGAGTATTTTAGAACATGGTGTAGTCATTTATTAAAAAGCATTCCATGAACTCCTACCTTAACTGCTTTTGCAGTTCATTGTTTTACGTTTGCAATGGTGTGTGTTGGAAAGAAATCAGTGGATGAAAAGTTAATCGACATGTCCACACTATTATCTATCTTTGTGTGCTGCACAGCATGCGGCCAATGCTTTAGCATATGCACATGCAGCGTGCTTTGTCGCACACAAAATCGACCAAGTGTGGACATAAGGATTAGACACATGAAACTGAATTCTGATTTAATTTACCTTTTGTGTGCTCTGATACACACTACTCCTCATACGTATCTACTGAATGTAACCCGTTGTTTCTTACTAAATGAACAGTTTCATAATACCACTGGATATTGTAATAATGCATGCATTCCGCCTGTAAAACTCTTGCCAAAACCCAAGATGGAGAGAAGGGAGGGGAGAGAGGGAGAGACCAAGGAGGAGATGGAGAGACTGTGTTGCAGGGGTCATGAGGGAAAAGGAGCTGACAGATGAAGAAGCCGGGGAGAGAATGGTGTGGAGGAGGAAGATACGGAGTAGCGACCCCGAATAGGGAAAAGCTAAAGGAAAAGAAGAAGGAGATTGTAATAATGCATGCATCATTGAATGAATAAACTGTTCTTTATTATAAGGAAAATTTTGGTGAGAAAATGTTATCAATCAACATTTTGATATGAATTATTATTGGTTGGATATTTCTCAACAGTTCTCATTCAATTTGTAATCACAAACGATTACGAATCAATCGTTTATCCTATTATTATCATTATTACTACTATTATTTATAGCTCTTATTATTCAGCTCCTTTCAAACACACTTAATCACCTCAGAAAGTAATATTAATTACAAAAAAAGCAAATTTATCGAGAGCACATTATAACTTATTACTTTTCAACTGCAACCAGTGTTGCCAACCTATTTTTCTTCTTTCATTTCAATAATGTATTTTATTTGAATTTTGTAAATGCCAACCTGCTATAGGATAACTGATTCCTGAGAAGCAATAAAAAAAGAAAAAATAGCTCTTATTATTCAAATGATAATTTTTCTGGTATTGAGTTTATTGAGAACAGTTTCAATGAGTTTTAACCACCACTATAGAGTAACTATACTAGTTGTTATATGTGCCACCACCCTATCACCAAAATTTGGAATAATTGGAAAGCTCTGTGTTGGCTCCGCCCAATATTTTCATTTCATAAAAATTTCTATTTTCTTGCAGCAATGAATCCAGACTCTCATCCGCGGCTGGAGCCCTTCAGCCCTGGACAAGTGTACAATAGTAGTAAGGGTACTCAGGTCCATGTAATCGCTGCAGTAACTACGTAGCAGGTAAAAACTTTCTTTTTCATCAAATGTAACTATTTATGATCTGTTTCGGTTTATTTCACCTAGAAAAAAAATCATTATTAAATGGAGATTCGATAAGAAATTTAATTTGTAGACAAAGTATGTTCTGTGTTTATTATTGAATTAAATCATACCCAGAAACAAGATAAATGAATTAATGTAACAGCACAATTCTAATGTATTATATTAAAAGAGTTTGTTCCCATGTAGAGTAGATTTTGGAAAGTTCGTGGAGAAGTTTGAGTGGACCGATTTTGATGCGGATTGCGCCAAAGAAAGACAAAACATTGAATTTCTGCATGCTCTATTTGTTTTTCAAAAATAATAATTTTAAATGGGAGAAAAATAATGAAAACCAACAATCATCTCTTGTCATTAAAATGTACTAAATTATTAAATCTACTGAGTTAGTTTGTGAAATGCTACATAGATAGATCTTGGAAAAGTTTTTCTAAAAGTAGTACAGTGAGTTAGTTTGTGAAATGTCACATAGATAGATCTTAGAAAAGTTTTTCTAAAAGTAGTACAGTGACTATAAATAGTCTCACTGTACAAGGTAGAATTTCATTGGTATGACTGAGCTGCTGTCAGCTGCAGATAGTGAAATTAGCAACCATTTAAAACTAAGAATCATTGAAATGAGCGGCCCTTTGCGCTGCACGGGGTGAACTCATATACAGTACATGTGAAAGTGTATTTTTCACTTTTTCTAAAACATAACGTATTAAGTATTCAATACATATAAAGATGCATGAATTTTTTTTATTTTTCCGATACATTGTCGCTGTTGTTTATTTTACTGTATAATATAGAAAACACGTTGTTTAATATGCTGTTGGTGCTGAATTAGTTTATTTTGGCTCAATTTTTGATGATGAAATTGTTTCTAATTAATAGAAACTAATATAAACTATAAATAATCTTGTAGTTTATGAAAGCTTAAAAATAGCAACAAATATCTTGAAAACTATTGCCCTTAGACGAACACTATTGAAATCTATTTATTCTTCTTTTCTAATACTGTGTTGTTATCTAGTCAAAGAAGACAGATGAACAGCATTATTTTCTATGATATTTATTACATTATTAACGTTCTCGTTAAAACTATCACTTCTTTAAACACCTTTCACAATAGTGCGATTCGGGTCCGTTTTAGACGGGATCACTGATGTATCTAATTTTACATCATAACTCCTGAATACACGCATATGATTTATCAGTCACATTTTCATCCTGTCCAATCCGAGCCCGGATCGCATTGGCGTAAAAGAAGCCCAATTACTACATCTACAAAACTACTCTTGGCACAAAAAGCATATTCTCATTCACAGTATACAATAAATCCATTATAACATGAGTATGATGAAGTGTGTGTGCATTAAACAATCCGAATGAAATATTATTCTGATAATATTCTATAAGTTTCTTCACTTCTCACTCTTGAATACTTGTGAAAGTTCTACTCATGTGTGTCATCTTCTTTTAGGCGTATCTAATTTTTTCGCTGCTCACTATGATTTTTTTCTTATCATATGTATCATGTTTTCAGATTGCAGAATGCGCTTTGTTGGGAATCGTATCCGTGCCAAATAATGCCAGCAGGAATGCATTCAATGGATAACGTGACATAATTGCTAAATTTATTTATAATTAGTTAGTAAACAATATAATAGAATGCCTTCTTTTATATTGAAGTAGGATTGTATAGTGGATTGATGGTTAATTCATAGTAGAAAACTACTAGAGAATTTCTGTGAGAAAGGAAAAACGTTGATTGTGTTCAGATGTATAGTCTATAGACAGCTCCCAGAATCATAATCCCAAGAAGCTTTATAGGTGAGGTGTAGAGAAGCTGTCTAGTAATGTATAAAATGTGTTTCCTTCAAGTTTATTATTGTTAATATTCGACATTTTTCAATATTTCCTTCTATAAACTTGTCAGAAATACATACTGAAAATACTTTGATGAGTGTAGCATCAGAGTTATTATTACCGAAGGATTTAAATAGGAACCTATTATTAAGTAATAACATAGAGAAAGCATTACTTGTAATGATTTCTCTATGGTAATAATCATTCTGAACCAAGTGCACTGAATTACATTATTGGGTTCAAAATGTAGTACTGTAACAGTTGTTATCGTGGATGAACGATGTTATCATTTACAACTAATTTACAACTGTCATTTGCGCCTCTTTATTAAAAATGATAATTACTTTGTAAAAGACATCGTTAATCTACTTTCTTAGTCAGATCCAAAGTCCAACAGTTTTGTATCATTCTAGAAAATCAACTTCATTTAATGAATATTAATTTAATCAATTGCATCATTTCAGTTGAAAAACGAATATACTACTTATTATTTATAACGTTTTTAAATTGCTCAACTAGTGCGAGTTTTTTTCATATTTTTCAAAATGTAAATAATTTAATGAAATCATAACTAGAAGCATTCCAGGTATATTCCTTTCATTTTCAATTGGTTTATAAGGGTTCTTCCGTTATAAGAGCTCAATAATTATTAACAGCTACTCATATGTTTAGCTTCCACTTGGCTATTTTACCAATAATAATTAATTATGAAAATCATCTATTGATTCTCATCTCTTGTTATTATAGGATCTCAGTACAACGTTTCTCTCTATTACCAAAACTCTTTGACAATACTTGAATAGATTGTTGACTTTGATTATTGAAATGAGAATTTTTTAAATAGTGAATTGAGTTTTCAAATAACAAGCCCAATATAATATTAACATTCTACCTTATCTGATGGCGAATATAGTCCAGGCAACGAAGACAAAAAAATGCCAAATAGGGGAAATAATTCATGTATAAGCCAAAATTGGTACAGTTGTAGGGGAAGGCTCCTTAAACAACATACTAAAAGTACTGACCGGTGGGGGGAGCTAAGGGGGGGAGGGGACTCTAAAGGTGCACTTTTTCGGTTTTTTGTAAATAACTCAAAAACTATGGCCTCCAGAAAAAAAGTTGTGATTAGTAAAATTATTCTCCGTAAAATTCTCTACAAAAAGGTCCTATGCACTTTTTTTGCTAGGATTGATTAATAGTGAGATATATAGAGCAGAAAAGAGGAAAAAATATACATTGTTCAAAATTACTTGTTTACTGATACAAAATCTACTATTATGCTACTACAGAATGAAATCACAACTTTTAACAATTTACATTAATCATCATCAAAATCTAATCGTCAATACTGTCTTCGATTGGGGTTCCATTCCCCTTTGTACAAGCACACGCCAGGCACCGGAGCAGGTAATGTCGGCCTTATGGCAGCCACAGCGCACTCCACACCCAGTCCTGCAGTGAGGAGGACTAGTGCCAGTGCCAAGGTTGGCACCAAAAATTAGCAGCTATCCTTTTTACAAGGTTTTTAGAGTTTTGGGGATTGTGACAGAAAAGTTAAATTTTGTTAAACAATGACCTACGATTTTAGTAAAGAGTATAGCACAAAGTTTTGCTTATCTTACTATCCTTGAGCGGAGTCCTAAATTTATTTCAACAGTTAATTAAAAGTTATTTTTATAATGCATATATTAAAAATTTCAATTTCTTGTAACATTGGTTCTATTTCTTCTTCTTCTTCTATAAACTTGTCATAACCTCCACGCTGTCATCCTTTTCATGATGCTGTAGGTGGCACATCTCAAATCCTTCTATTTACAATGGTTCTATTTATAATGGTTCTATTTACAAGTAAATATATTTTCATTCAAAATTTTTAAATACCGATTATTTTTATATGCGCTGTAAGTGTCACTTCGTGCTCAATACTTAGGCTGGCCTGTTTTAAACAGATCCAAGTTCAACACTGCCACCCACCCAATGGGGTTGGTCTAGAGGAGGAGATGGAATCCTCAACACAGTAACAACAAACGACCCTGTGGCACCCGACTCCGTCTTGAAAATGATATTTTGTCACTGCAGGACTGGGTGTGGAGTGCGCTGTGGCTGCCATAAGGCCGACATTACCTGCTCCGGTGCCTGGGGCGTGTGCCTGGCACTTGGTACAATGGAACCCCAATCGAGATTGAGTATTGACGACGACTTGATTTTGATGATGATTAATCAATTGTTAAAAAGTTGTGATTTCATTCTTCTGTAGTAGCATAATAGTAGATTTTGTATCAGTAAACAAGTAATTTTGAACAATGTATATTTTTTCTTTTTTCTCTATATTCTCACTATTATCAATAGCAAAAGTATAGCTTTTTTGAGAATTTTACGGAGAATAATTTTACTAATCACAACTTTTTTTCTGGAGGCCATAGTATTTGAGTTATTTAAAAAGAAACCTTAGAGCCCTTTCTTAGCCCCCAAACTTCAGTACTTTTAGTATGTTGTTTGAAGTGACAACTGTAACTGTACCAATTGAGTTATAACATGATTATTTCTATTCTTCGTTGCCTGGACTAATACTGTATATCGATTAAAAGTCATAACAGCATTATAATTTTTATTCACAACTAAAGAAGGATTAACTATAGTTAACTTGATTCCTTGAAAAAATTGAACTCTTTTCATCTTTTATATTTCATTGCCAACATCTTTTCATTGCCAGTTGATACATTTTTTCTCAATTCATTATGGATTCGAATAAGTGCTATAGTTTTGTTGGGCTGTGACTGTTTTTTGCTTGTTTTGAAAACTATTGATCTTTTGGTGATCCAATGATAGAAGCCATATTATTTAAATATTACATTATACATAATTAATTTCGTTACGGTTGGCTTTTTCGCTAGTTTTAAGTTTTGTATAGAATACAATTTATTCTATTAACAGAAAAATGTACTGGTACTATTTGTGATATTGAGCTGTATGGTATTCAGCAAGTCATTACTTCTACTCGTAATGATGACAAACATTAACTTGAACTACAACTTTCTAAATCAACTTTTTATTCACAATATTTCGAGGAAGGGCTTTCTTCGAAGTCGTAAAAGCTATCTTATGCTGACAACTTCTTGCTACGGTACATAATTTTCTCAATGTAACAATAAAATTAATATTTTCTGATACATGTGTATGTTTCGTTATACAGTTGATTTTGAATACCTATTCATCAAATTAGGTCTTTACCCGAAAAGAGTTAAGATGATAATTAAACATTATCTTGTTGCATCAAAGTAGACATGTTATTGAGCATTGTTTTATCATGAGAGAATATACATTGTTATTTGTACATTGTGGATCGTCCAAGTAGTTCAATTTTATATTTAAAATACCTACCTATTTATATTCATTCTGTGAACCTTCAGATTCTAAGTCAAATATAGCAACTATAGAAGCCTACTATCTATTACCCACTATCTACAACTTACCCACTTATTAGAAGTAAATCCAACAAGCAATATGTATATAATGTATGTATCTTGTATTTAATGTATTACTATAGGTCGTTGTTTGTATTCAGTTGATATTTGATACGTAAAACAGTTTATTATATTCAGTTATTCATGTTTTTATAGAAATCTATTATTTTCTTTTTGATGTCGAATAAAATTTCATTTGTGAAAAAATACTGTAATGTATCAGTTTAGTACCCTTGTATGTTATGAAATATATTTTTCTAGTAAATTGATTGCATGTTTCATTGCGATTTCTATTATTGTCAGCGTTTTCTAGTACCTACGTTAATATTGTTTTTGTGTTCAATTGACGAGATATGATGTAATAATTAGATATGAAGGGATAATTGGAATATTTTCTAAGCTGATTCATACTCTGTGTTTGGCTAATAATAATGCTCCACCAATAGAAGAAGCAACACTTGTGTTTTAGTAACTGTTACATCGTTAGATGAATAAACAAAAAAGTATCTGGAGGGTCACATATTTCTTTCAATAATTCTCAAATTTCATCATTTAAGAAAGAAAAAATAAGTTCATGTCTTCGACTCTTTCGATCTCTTCAACGATAAAAATTTAGAGTCAACTTCAGTTAATCTTGTCAATTTATTAAAGCATTTACGAATATAGCCTTGCAATAAGTAACAAACTTATGATTGGTTACATTGAAACTCTCATGTCATGTTACATGAAATTTTATAATTTTCATTTCACTTCTCACTCTTTCCACCACGAAATTGAAAAGTTTTGAATCTAAAGAAAAATGTGCTAAAAATATACCAGAATTTTTATCCCGGTAACGACGACATTTTCGTTCTGCGCATGCGTCACCAGCCCACGCTCTTATTGGTCCATGTCTATCTTTTGTTTACAAATATTGTCGGTTATCAACCTCCCAAGTCTCACCAGCATACAGCAAAATAGCATACCGGTATGACTTGAAAAGATTTGTATTATAATTTTATTCACTGATTATTATTTATTTTATTGTTCTAATATTATTAATATTAATTGACGATTGATTCCGAACAGCGAACATTCAAATTTCGTACCTAGTCACTTGACCTAGAAATTCGGCTGGTCAGAAGTCTAGCAGTCTTCAACAAGGATGGACCAATCAGAGCGTGGGCTGGTGACGCATGCGCAGAACGAAAATGTCGTTGTCAATGTGTGAATTGACTTTAATTGAAAAAAAAAAACAAAATGGCAGCTGTGTGAGTAACTAAGGACTTCCGGACAATTTAAATATGATATTAAGATATGGTTTTCACCCACGAACAATGCCCTAGAATATTGGTAGAGAGCTCTGAAACACTCTGTATAGCTTGAGCAGCGTTGGGGAAAGCGGTCCTCAGTGTGTCACTTCTCTGTAGGTTTATTATAGGTGAATATTATTTTTTTCAACGGGCTAAGGAACGTATGTTCATCAGCAACCTCAAGAAATAATATATCCATAAATAATAATAAATTTATCAATCTAATGCCATCCATCAAATTAATGAATACGAGAAAACTGTAGTGACACAGGTTTGTTATGATTCCTCTTGGTGACGTAAGCAAGTTAGCTCCATGTTACCTGGCCTTGTTCAACGACTGGCCCCAGAATTTCATCAGATATAGAACGTGCATAACCCTACTTTCGATGTGTTTGAGGTGTTATGATGGATTGTATCATTATCAAAGTTATGTCATGTTTCTGATTGAGCAGTTTTGCTTAATTTTATTTCTAAAAAGTGATAGATATAAACCAATAATCTATCCAAATATCATACTCAGAAATTTTGAGCTTGTAACTTTCCTCCTTGTCTGTAGAAATGTGCTAAGTTTAAACTCTCTGTGGTGTTGCTTAACTACAATCCAAATTTCAAGGTAAGTTTTTCTATTTAATTTCACAGTATTAATATTGTGTGTTATCGTAATTTTGTTCAAATTAGTTGGTTCTTATGTAAATAATAATAACTCAAGTAGGTTCAAATCATAACGTTCCGAATTTGTTTTTGGTGAGACTTGCCAGTTAGGCCTAATTAATTTCTCAATATTTCGAGAGTAATTTAAATATTAAGTTATCTTTAATAATTTATTATATTCATGATAAATCCTAACAGTAGTACCGAACAGTAACTATTGAATTGAAATGAAATATGCTAACTCCGAATCTCCGAATACTGATTGGTGCAAGAACTTATTTGTTTGTAGGCTATTGGTACCGGTGTTTAGGTCTTGTGTTATAATATCCTTAGTATAAAATATACTCTAATAAAAAATGAAAATTCAAATGACAAATTTTAAAATCATCAGAATTTGAAGGATAAAATTATTTTAACCTTTTATGACAAATGCGGTACCGGTGTTAGTACGCTACACAGTATGAAAAATGGATCCTATGTGTGAGCTGAGATCAGAGCTGAGCTGAGCTAGATCTTATCAATTTGACAATTTCTTATTGAAGTAATTTTAATAATAACTTAAATTGGATTGATTCAGATTATCATTCATGCCTGACTTTTATGATTTCATTACCGGTAAGTTATGTGAATTTTGATCCGGTTTAGCCTGTGTACAAATATATATGCGTCCTAAAAATATTGGGCTATAAGTTAATGTATCAACATCTTTTTTCTGTGTGTTTTTTTGTTTGTTTAACCTAGCACCTAGTCTGAGACTGATAAGCTATTTTATTTTGACCTAAGTTGTTATAGTTTGTTGGAGAAAGTACAACCCCACGTTTAGACTCCTTAGGTATATGAAAAAATATATCTAATAAAATTTCACAGTTCCACATGTTGATGTCTTTCCTTTCATGTTTGTTTGGCGAATCTTTCCTCTTTGCTGTCGCCATTCCCAGGTCGCGATGGTGATCACCATGTAATTATAATATTTTGCTTATGGTTATTCACTAATCTCAGATCTTTTCCTTTTTTAGAAGTCCTTCTAAGATTCAAAAATTTCATTTTCTCTTTGTAGTTTCTAAATGATATAGTTTGGGTAGTTTAGGGTGATGATAAAAGATTACCTAATTTTCAGGCAGTTAGGACCGTCGGTTCAACGTGTCCTTCGAAACACGGTAGTGACAAGAGGAAAAATCTTTCATGTAAGGTATGTATTAGTTATAATTAAGTTCAGTTTGGTTGAGGTAAGTGAAACGAGGGGCTTCACCCAATCTGGGACCTAGAGAAAAACCTTGCTTTTAAATTATGTTTGTTTGGCAGTAATATGGAATCCAAACGCATTAGTAGGCCTATTCTCATGGTAATTGCTATGAGAGGTTCATCTTATTAGCTTCCATGTATTACATTGTGTCTGATGATGTAAATCACCTAAAACCTATTAGTTTAAAATTCAAGTATAAATTGCATGCCCAATTTGTGCAAAATTTCAGATTATGATTCTTTTGTGTATTTATAAGATATAAGATTGATTTACAATTTTATAAGATTGTAATATTGTAGGCTATGTATTTGCATTGAGACATGAAGCAAAATTTATGAAATCAGATTACTATCTTAGAAGCGCCCGATTCAAATTAATAATCCCGTTTCATGCTCATTATATTTGATTTCATAAGTAGTGCTTCAAAAATCCTTTTAATTATAAAAGCTTTTTATCATGATTGTTTGCTGAAGTTTGCGTTTGCAGACTTGGAAATTGTAGGAAAAAGTTTGAATGAAAAAGAAGGCTTATTCATAAGTTTTGATTTTCAATATTTAATCCAGATCTCGAGCGATTCAAGTTATCTTATAAATGGCTGACATATTAACAAACGAGTTCTGAATTGAAATACACTTCTATTTCATTTTTAAAGACCAAATGGTCTTATAAATAATTGCACAAAATATATAGACACGTAAATCCAAGTTTTGATTCAATTCTATTAGGAAGATATTTAATATCAAGTTAAATACAATTAATTATAGTATACAATAATATTCGTAGATGAGAACTACACAAATATACATTGTCAAATACATAATTTAAATAAACGTTTTATTCATAATTTATATTTTACACCACTATGGTACAAATATTGAAGTTGAAAAATGTACAAGTAACAAAAAATCAATAATTTAACACATATCACAGAAACACACATAAATAATAATGTTATTATAAAGAGAAACTATGAAAAATATTCAGAGATATTATTTACGGTCGAAATTTTCTTATTAGTGATTCAAGATATAAAATTATGTATCTACATTTATCAATCATACAGTCTTAAACAAATTCCTGGAGAAAAACTAGCGATGATCATTGTTCATTGTAGAGTGGCTACGAAGTAGAACAGTCACATTTCACTTTGAACACCTGAAAAAATAATTAATGGGTAAAATACAATACATCAACAGTTTAATCAGTTACTTATTTATATTCACTTATATTCTATCAATTTTGCACCCGAAAAATAATCACCTAGTCGTGTACAATTGCTAGTCACAGGCTGCGGCTCATACATGGAATAACTATGTTTATTATTTCGTTTTTATAAATTGTTGAAATTGTAATAAATAAATTAGCAAATAATAAACTTGCTTTATTCGATTTATTCTATAGGTATGTCTTATCAAGCTCTCTGGTGCTCTCTACATTGTAAAACAAAGATCAAATGCAGAATAAGAACGACTTGATTGTATAGAAGACTGGCAATATTTAAAACTTACAGGGAGCAAAAATTCCGTGAGTAGTCCAATTAATCTGTTGTCTTCAAAAAATTTCGTGGTACTTCTATAGTTTTGAAACACAAATCGCAACCCTATAGATTGCAAACGTGAATTTGAGTTTTTCATTGAAATTGATTTGCATTTGCTGTCTTCTTAGATTATTTATAAAAATAACAATAACTTTCTAAAATAAATTCTAACTTATTAGTTATTTGGTATTACTGTAAGTGTGCCAATTCTTATAACCTTCCCCATGCTATAGCCTATATTTGACAACCTTGTAGTTATTTGACGTTTCCATAGTAAATGGTTTCGAAGGTTCATCAAATTTTGGCTAGTCTATTGCGCATCCCACTCATACCCTACCGTGTATTCTAGTTGCCCATTCATGATTAAGCCTACTTGAAAAGTTTTCTCATCGATGATCTGAATTATTACTTAGTCTCAATTACTATTTACTTACATTCATCTAGTAAGCTTCTTGGTGATTCCCTTCTTAGGACTGGAAGTTTTGTAGAATAGTCCCATTCTACAGAATTGAATGCTCAATATTTTTGATAAGGAACGTATTTTTTTATGAAACGAAGGAGATATTTTGTATCTTGTCATGACACCTTTGCATCTATCATTAAGACATTTTGTGTCTATCATGACACCTTGATTTTTTTTAAATTTTGAATAAATCATTCAATAAGATCTTTGATTCACTCACCTAGTTACCTATTGGTTGAGTAATGTGTTGGTCACCTCAGAGATGGACAGCAGAGGACTCCCGTCCTGTTTATCTGCGCATATCCTGGATCGGCGGAGGCTGTGCTAAAAACAAATTCAAATATAAAATGCAATGAAATTAACTGATTATTTGCCGATTCGAATGCATTGAACATTCGTTTGTTGATTATTATTGTAAAGCCTAAAATTTTAATAGTTTATTCATAATGTATAAGCCTAAATTTTTAAAGTTTATTTATAATGTATTTAAACTTTTACAAACGACGAATTTTGAGGTAACTCCATGCCTAGTTAATTTTCTTGAAAATTTTCCAGAATACATTCTCTCTTATGATGCATGCTCATTGTTAGAAATATTCCCAGTTGAATTTGTGTTTTTCTCTCATTCATTTTTTCCATCCCACTTAATCATTTCATTGGTGGCTTAGTGGAAGAGGGGACTTCTATGCCTCAAATTCGCTCACTTGTATTGTGAAAAATAAAAAATGGAATCATCTATCTATACATTCATTTTTTATGAAAAACAGGTATTAGGTCCCTGTTTTGAATTATTTTTATTATTATTTTCTATTATTATTGATTATTCTAGATTATTGTTTATATTGATTTTTGAGAGTTTAATCTGGTCCAACCTTCAGGGCTAGTCTCACAATTTGTCATTTACTCTGAATGATGAAGCATTTCTCTTTATTTATCTCATGTAATAATTCTTTTTTTTTTAATTCTCATAATCTTTGATGAAGTGAGTAGGCTAGCCTAAATACTTGTATGAATAACAAGTAATTCCAAAAATCTTGTATTAAAAATAACATGATCTTCAATAACCTTGATAAAAATAAGCACCTACTTATTCTCCTGAACAGTGGTGTACATACTGTTCTTAACATAGAAATTTAAATTAAATCCAAAGTAAAAAACAGTGTTTATGCGTGAAGTGTTCAAGCAGTAAAAATACAAAAAAGTTGAATCAATTTTACGAGTAGAACTAGCCTATGATAAAGCGTCGAATTAGAAATAGGAAAAATCAATAATAGTCTAATTCTTATATTGGTTCTACTGGCAGTAGAATGTTTCTCCGAACCACCGGGAAGCGATTTTGATTCTGATGAATGAATGCCATTTAGCGGAAATGGGCTTAACTGAAAGTGGTCACCCATACATTGGGAGTAACAGGTGCGAGTCTCTTATCTAATCTTGCGATTAGACACCGGCATGACCGCGAAGCCAATCGCTCCTCTTCAAATGAATAATAGATTTTGTATTATATAAAATAGGTATGATACTTTCAAATGCAATAATTTATTCGAATTGATATTTCAGTACAAGATCAGTCGAGATCGGGCTTTTTAGCATTAAACTCTCACATAAATGCTACGTCTGACAAGGAATCTACTTAACATTTTATTTCTGCTCCATACGTTTCAATAAAGCATAATACTTTTTCATTAATCTAATATAAAGTAGTATAATTTAATTAATCTACGTTGTGCAAAGCAAACATGCAATAAATTATCAATAATTTACCAACATAAAGAATTACAAAGACAGTTTCAATTTGTCATAATGTTATGATGAAAAAATGATTGATTTATCTAGATTTATCGTAATAAAGACTTGTTGAAGATGAATTCAGTTTTGAGTGGAAAGCAACCGAACTATTCCTGAATAAACTTCTTTTTTTAATTTTCAAGAATTGAAAAGTATTCTACTGCACCTCTGAGTATAGATAGAGCTTATTCTTTGCTCCAAAAGCTACTGTATTGAAAGTTTGTTTATTGTATCTCTTGTAGAATAATTTTGTATTTTATTCAACAAAACAAATTATCAAAACTCAGTTGAATGTAGCCTACATGATCCACAAGCAGCAGATATAAGGTGGTTAAATAAATTATTAAAGACTGACTATTTTGAGCTTATTACTGTCCAAATAATGTTGAATAAAGTTTCCCATCAAAATAACTGTTTAGTTAGGTAAGATTAGTTGGTAAATTACAATATTTCTTCCTGTCCTTCCACAATCACAAACTCCAGTATAAAAAAAAAATTAAACTAGTCACGTGGACATGTATTGATTAATAATATGTATTGTGTCCACCTGTATTATATGACCGTAAATTTATAGATTCAGTAGTGATTGGATGATTTCAGAACAGAACCTCATTATTTCATCTACAATTTTGGAAGTATAATAATTTCCAAGGCCAGCTTTATTATAAGTAAATAAATAGATTCAGTAGTGATTGAATAATTTCAGAACAGAACCTCATTATTTCATCTACAATTTTGGATGTATAATAATTTTCAAGGCCAGCTTTATTATAAGTAAATAGATAGATTCAGTAGTGATTGAATAATTTCAATATAAAGATCCTGTCATTATTCCTTCAACCTATTGGTTTGTAATACAGAGCAATGTGATTGTGAATAGACTAGGAAGGTATAACAGAGTAAAGTAGAAGAGATAGCAGCAGCAATAGCAAGCAGCAACTAACAACAACGTTTGGAAACAAAGAAGTGTGGTGGCACTCACTGGTGATGGTGGTGATAAGGATAGAACTGGTGGTATACCTCGCTCACCTCTTCCACCGCCGCCCCCGCTGGCATGCCGCCGCCGGCATAGCCGCCCCCGCCCTGGTGGTGATGGTGGTGGGGGTGGTGGTAGTAGGACGTCTTGGGCGACGGAGGGGTGTCCGGCTTCCATTTCGACTCTGGCAGCGAGTTCATCTCGGCTAGGGATTTGAGAGGGTCGGCTGCCGTGACCTTGCTCGGGTCCTGGCCGGAGATGCATGCGGCCGCACCGTTGGGTCATGGCCGGCGTGCCCGGATTGATGCTCCCGGCGACCGACAACCGCTGCCGTTGTTGGAGGCGGATGTCGGCGTGTGGTTGAGCGAGCCTCCGCTGCCCCACATCAGCACCGTCTGCCGGGGCGCTTCACCGCTGGTCGGCGAGTAGTGTTGTTGCAGGTGTTCACATCCGTCTTCAGATCCTCCATCTTGGGTGTGATCATGCCATTGGCAGCTGGCGAAGACGATGCCGATGACAATCCATCCAACCCTTTCACACTGTTTTTACTCATATTCACCTTGTGCTGCTGATGTGTGTTCTGTGGCTGTATATCACACATGGGCACACTCACAACTGGCTGCAAACTAGTACAACTGTACGCACTCACATCCAAACACTTGCCCCCACTCACATAATTCCTATTGTCCACAACAGTGGCGTACTTTTGTTCGACTATCGGCTGATGACACGAGTAGAGTTTATCGCAGTCGGTTGTTGTTGGCTTTGGTGTCAGCTGGTGCACCGTGGGCGTGGTGTCGTAGGTGGGCAGCGAGCAGGTGCCTCCCGCGCGGCGAAATGTCTAGAAAGCCGTTGGAGACATAGGGTGTGGGAGCGGTTGTGTGGTGGTAGTCAGTAGGTGCCCAGGATCGGTACTGGTGGAAAAGGCTGTCGGTAGTGGGCAGGAAGCGGTTTTCATAAAGAGACTGATGGAAGCTGCCCGAGTGGCCCATGTATCCGGAGAGTCCATTATCGGTTGGGGGTTCCCGGGTAAGGTGGGGTACATGTTAAGCGGCGGCTACTGCTACTGCAGCTGACGACGTGTCACTGGCTATATAGTCCACGGTCGGTGTTGGAGGGTTGGACACCATCACGGGGCTGTGGTGGTGCCCGGTCAGCTTGCGCTTGGTTCTGCACGTGGAGAGGAAGTCCCTCAGCTGAGTCTTGTAGCGGCGGTTGACTCGCTGAGGCGTGGTGTTGCCCACTGGGCTGAGATGCGTCGACACATTGGCCGATGTGGTAGTGTGCAGTGGCGTGGGTGTGCCCACCAGCTGATCCGAGTCACTGAAATAGCTGTTTGTTAGGCCGGCGTCCAGGTAACTCACTTTGAAGTCCATGGTTCGCTTGCCCAGTAGGTCGCGGCCTTCTTCTTCCCTGTTAACACATCAAAATACATGACTCAATGAAGAACTTGCAATTTTTCTGGTATAAATTTTGTGATAAGAGTATTCAATTGGTGTGAATTAGTGAGAGAAAACTGAAGATAGTTTTATTGGCTATATAAAAGGGTAATGAGATAGAACCAATGAAAAGATAAATCATCACGTTCTTCAACAAAAATTATTTGCGATCTCAATCAAATAGAATAAGTTATTAGACTAGATGCTATAGTAATGATAAAAAAATAGTTTCTGATAGAGTTTGTGCGATTCCAAATAATTATAGTACCTTTGGTTTAGAAAGATGTAAGTAATGTATCTTATTTTATGTATGGAAATCGAAACATTTCGCCCATTATACTTTGAGTTTCTTTGTATTGTTATATCACGATGCATTATCAATTTTCTTTATCGTTTAACCAATCTTCATTCATTACAAAGTTCTGAGGAACAAATTAATGATAGATATTATTGGATGAATTATATAAGAGTTTGTATAAAGCCAAAGATAGAGAATACGTTAAACAACTCACAACCTTTATCATGGCAAGGTGGAAGAGGACTACAACCAATTCGTAACATCATAACTCCAAACATTAGAGACTACCGACTTGTTATTGTAATAAACTGAATAATTATAGCTGTTGCTGGTGATCGAAATTATTTTCCAACTTGAAATTCACCATAATAGATGGATACTCTCATCATCGCCGCAATTATGAAGAATGTTAATAATATCTTTATAATTGACTAGTCATGAAGCATCACACAAGTGAACAAAATGTCATTAGTGATATTGTTGACTTACATTAAAGGCCTGTGCGTGCTTATAACGAAGTCGGGTTTCGAGTTTTTGTAGACAAGTCTTGAGCTAGTTTGAAGCCACTGCCATTGGCCTTCTTTCGTCTGATACCTATAAGCGATCATTCCTGATGCACCAGTCTTTAAAACTGTGAACAGAATCGTTAAATTATAAACAATTCAAACAACCAATAGGTGAAAGGACTGGATACGAACGAAGAATAATGAGAAACTATAAAAAGTCATCAAAACTTACAATTTTAACAAAGTTCAACTATCAGTTTTTTTAAATTAATGTATCAATAAAATGAGTGGCCATAGCCGAGTGAGTTAAGTGCTGGATTTGTAACCTAGAGGTCCCGGGTTCAAACCCAGGTAAGACCGTGAGATTTTAGCTCGAGCCACCCGCCTGAGACGCTAAGCCACCGGTCCCGGCTCTAAAAACAGTCGTTAAGTCACGTCAGAGACACTGAACTGATCAGGAGGACCTAAAAACTCTGACATCAGACCTGAGCCAGCCAGGTTTTTGTAAATTCATGTTATCAATAGTACTTTTCTTGTATGAAAAACTGTCGATTTGAAACATGATATTATAGCATGAGTGCGAGTAAAATAATTCGGAGATAGAACACTATTAAAAAAAGAAGAATCACAGAACTAAATATTTTAATCATCGAGCTTTGTTCAACTATCAGTTTTTTTGAAATTCAATAATCAATAAAATTTTCTCCTTATAATGAGAAATTAATAAAAACTTACGGTTTTAACAAAGTGAAGGTTTGTTAAACGATGTTTTTGAAAAAATTGCGTATCAATAAAATTGTCTTGTATAGAAAAACTCATCAGATTCAAACATATTATCATGAAATGAACGAGTAAACTATTGAAGATAAAATCTATTCATTTAAACAAGGGGTATAATTATTAATTGAAAAAATATCCAATCGAGTCGATATGAGCAGCATTATTTACTTGGATAAATATTATAGCTCAGGTCACGTTTCATATTATTAAACGAGGTTCTTCTACATAAAATTTTTGTTATTTACATTAATTGAGAGTTGGAATATTAAATTAGTTCAAGACTTAGCTGTTCAGGACTTATTTAAGCTCACTCAAAAATCGATTGAAAATTTTAATAGAATTTCATTGTGCCGAAGTTAGTATGAAAGATCATTAGTTGAATGATTTGGAAATACAAATTTTGTTTTGAAAGAAAAATTACTTACGTTCTTGGGTAGGTGTGCACTAGCCACATACAGGCGAGGGTCATCATAATGGACTCAGGGTAATCATAACCTTCCCATGTTAGCCAGCTCTGAGTCGGAATAGCCTCCAACAACATCTTCCCTGAAATATGTAAGAAAGATTAATTTTATTTTCTCTTAATAATTTATTTTTTACCATTTAGGGCATTGATAGGAATCGGATTTGTCCTTAGTTTGAGAGGAACACTCTGTGGGAATCTGGACCAGAAATGAATTTCATATTCATACTGATAATCCAATTTATGAAATCGATTTATCGAAATAAAAATTCAAATAAATGGGATCATTTTTTCCCAATAAACACTGATACAGGAAAGTCTTCTTTAAACATACATAAGTACATAGGAAAATACATCTAATATCTATTGAGAAAGTAAGGCACCCTGAGACTAGGCTCTGTATAGGATTCCATTTCTTGAATCAATTGAAATCAATTTATTCCAGTAAAAGACCAATAGGACATTTTTTATTGTGCGAATTTGATTTTGGTTCTCAGTAAATACATTACCATCATAATTTCACCAGATAAATGACTCTTATAGTTTCCTTAATTTTCATATTTCACCTTTTTTTCCTACTTGAAAAAATCAATTAAACCAATTTATGTCCAAACACATACAGTTGGACCACATTGCAATTATAGATGAATAAAATAATTTTCAGAGAAACAAAATTTCATTTACAGTATACAGAATTATTTTAATAATAAATTTAATTATCTATATTAATTCCTCAGATAACACACCTTCAAGTAACAATTGTATTTGAATAAGGTATTGGTTCTTGTGAATAAATTAAGACAACTCCTTAGCCCTGCCAATCTCACAAGAGAGCGAAGCTATTTGAAGAGGGTGTTAGTTTTAGTGAGTAAATTTTAGATTAAAAATAAAATTCATGTCTAGGAAAGAATCTAAAAAATCTAGAGCTAAGAATGTCATAGAAGTATAACTTCCAACGTACCTCTGATCCATTATTGAGACAAGTGGTTAGGTCGAGTTTGTGCTTGCTTTTGAACATGACTTCTTTGGTGGGGAATTTCGAGGAAGGGAAGGAGGCCCGAAGGGGGTGTGTAGGCAGAGGGCGAATAGGAGCCAGGGCGGCTCCTCCGTTTTCATCTGTTCTGTCTCATGTGAGGAACTTTTTATTCGTCCTCTTCATGTCCAGCCTCTGTCAAAACAAAAACAAAAAATTGAACATCAGAATTGAATATGCTTTTGTTCTCCCAATTTTTGGTCATCATTGCTTGAAAAGTCTTTTCATCGATGGATCCTAAATTAGTTTTTAAAGTTCTTAAGCATTGCAATACCAGTTTTTTGTTTCCTTATCCTATTTACACTTACACGATATATCAAATGTTTATTTTAAATATCAAAGTTATTTTTACAAGCAGTGATAGGAAAACATTTTTAGTGTCTGGTCTATTATTCTATTGATATCCTTATCTATAGGTAATACATAGCACATTTCACAATGATGAATAGTAAAGTTTTTATGAGTGGCATCTGGGTCATGAACTGCAGCATCAGATTTCAACATTTTCAAGAGAGCTGTTACTGCATACTTCTATGTGTGAAGATGTGCAATCAAACACCAAACACTGGCTACAATGTGAGCAACTCATTACAAGTGCCAGAGGAAAAGAATCGGAAGTGTGTAATTGAATTAGAGGGGCCAACATTGAGAGTGAAAATCTGCAAATTATACAAATGAAGGTCCACAGTGGCCAACTTATGCCTGGTAATTAATTCATTATCTCAGTATTTCAGTTCGTCATTCTGCCAGTAGAAGATAGTAGTGGTCATGATCGAGTAAATACAATTACTCTGGAAAATCCAAGATAGCGATCGGTTATTAATGAAATTAGCACGTAATAAATCTTAGTAGATCTGAGTGGATAGCGTCATGAGCGTTGATTAAGAAAAATTGATCTAATTGTGGGAGTGCAGGGCCTGCTTGATGTGTGAATGTAATCTGATTTGCTCTTCGTCCAGAAGGCAAAAGTATCCTGCAATCTGGCATGCTAGTGAGACCACCTCAAATGAACTGGTTCTTTCTAGTAAGTTACCTACTGCAAAAATATATCATACATTCTATTCTACCGCCTTGATAATTCTATTAAAAGCTGTTTTAAAAACATGTTTTAGTTCTATTAAAATTTCTATTAAAAGTCGTTTGAGAACAAATTAATAGAAAAGGGGAAGGCTAGGGAAGGGAAATCTGAATGAATTCCCGACCTTAACATCTCATTTTATTATTAGGAAATATCTTTAGTTACTTAGTTCACGAAAATGAAAACAAAAATAATTTGTTGCTTGTGTTTGATGGGATTATATCATAATGTTGCGCTGTATTAATGTTGGAAAGTGTTCATTAGAAGTTCCAGTAAAAGATTACATGAACTGAGAATAAAATATTATTTGGACGGTAAAGATTTGAATAGCCTAGGTACATGAAAAGAGAGGTGTTCTCAAAAAATAATTCAGGTTCTATAATGTGTAATACTTTGCAGACTTCATGCAAATTTTGAATAGTTGTCTATTTCTCATGATGGTCGACTGTGAATATAGATGTTCACTGTACTAGATACTAACTATTTAACATCTGTAAATTCATTTATTCATATATTAAAAACATATTTGCTAAAATATAGGAGTATTACATTATTTATTGAATGATTATAGTAGTGTTACTATATGGAATGTTTCTATCAGTATCTGTGACTGAGCAATCTAAAAGCCATTAATTTTTGTGTTGTTTTCAGATTGCAAAGAAATATTGCTATCAGAAGCGAAATCAAGGAGTAGGAAAAAAGTTGAAGCATACGGTGTCTTCTCCAACAAAAGGCGAAACCCCTGGGACAAATCCTATGCGTTTCTGGTTTAGAGTTTTGAACATCAAGTCCGTTTGGTTCAGTAGGTATGTTTATGGAAATGAAGTGACTAGGCTCTTTTAAAAAATTATATTATTATTTGTAATTTTTTACAGTTCATCAGTCATGACAGATTTTATGATCTATACCATCAAATTTCTATAACACTAATATGATATTTAGTACAGGGTGTTTCATTTAAGGATGCAACCCAAAAGTTGAATTACAATATCTATTGCACCTACATACAGGAATATATGATTTTTGCTGTAGTTAATGACACCCCAGCTTGTGATAACCTTCTTAGCGACTTTTTAGGTGACTGTAAATAAACGATTGTTCAGATCTTCTTAATCTTTGTTAGTTAACTTTGTTTGCCGGCGAGTTAGCTTTTTCAATCTTATACACTACCAGTTGTGTTGCACTTATTGATCAACCGCATTATTATCGACTTATTAGGAACTGCAGCAGTATGGGAAACTCCATTCGAAAATTATCTTTGCATAGATTTGTAAGATTTTACACAATATAAGTCTCTAAAATACAACACACGCTTAACTCCTGGAAAACCATTTCGGACACAACAAAAATGACAGATAAAAACAAACAGCAACAATGGAAGTTATTCAGGCATTCTTCTAACTAACACATTTGGCCTTCAATATACGATTGCCATCATACAAGTTTGAGACCTAAAATTTACTTATACAATACTACTATCTTCCTAAACTATGGTATAGTCTTCAATGAAATAATCTGTTAGTAGGGTGATGGGCTGAAGAAAAATCTAAATTCGAGGAAATGTTATGACAGATTCTTCCTATACGTACCCCTGTATTGGCTCAATAAATTAGCGGCCTAATAAAATAACTAATTTAGGGCCGTCTATGAGCTTTCTCGAGGACGAAGGTTGTTCCACTTGAATAAAAATTCCACTTAGGTTGTAGTTTTATTTTTCAGGAATTAGGTTTGACAGATTTCTTTTGATACATAAAAGTCCAAAAGTTCACATAAACCACAAGCACAACACAAGAACACGAAAGATACATGAAAATATTGAAATTTTGAACGGCCTAGTATTACAAATGCATACTAACTTAACTGGTATTCTTTATCATTAAGGCTGGTTAGAGCTCAGATTTAGCTAAGTCCCAGGGGACTAAAACGGGTGGTTATCGTAGAATCGACAAACGTTTGTCTCTGACAGGTTAGTGGGTTGGGGCAGCATAGAGAGCCCCTTTAGTACATAGTATCGAGGTTAACGTTTGTCAGATGTTTACGGTGGCCATCCTGATTTAGTCTAGGACTTGGCTAAATCTCGAGCTCATGAACCGGCCTCTTAGTGCACAACATCGATGCACGAAGTCGGAGGTCGATATTTTCTTTGACTTCTTTAAGCCAAGAAGTAGAAAGAACCGAGAAGAAGCATACGGTACACTGTAAAATATGCATGCAGTGTGGTTCTCTCCATCCATTCAAGTTCCACTTTCTTCATCGGCACTTTTGATTAATTCTACCAGTAACTTTCCTTGCATTGTAGTGTGTAATGCTATCTGAAGCATGAAGAGCTGAGAAAGGTGTAATCTTCATCGAATAATGACTCAATTAAGCCTGGAGCTTTATGCCTATAATGAGAGAATTTCTTAAACTCCTATGAATCATGCATGACGTGAGTTATAGGGTATAACTTCGGACTCTCGGTTGATGAAACAGCCTTTAATGACAGCATAATATAAAATTAAATGTATTCAGGTATATTTTCTTAGATTTATGGGAATAAGCCTTCTAGAAAAAAGTACGAAAGTTTTTCTCGAAATAATCTAAAGAAATATAATTATTTGTGAATAACGTTACGGTGATTGAAAACTGATGAATAGTTCCAAAATTTGTCACAATGTTTACTAATTAATCTATGGTATTTGTATGGTATTTAATATATGGTAATTGAATATGGGATTTGAAAGCCCTATCATAAAGATTGCTAGCTAAGTTTTATTGCTCATATCCTTCCCATTGCTCACACAAAAGTATCTACCTTATGCATAGATCACCCTCAGCAAATTAAACTTTTTTGTTTCCAATAAATTTTAACCAGTTCCTTTGTACGACTGATTCTGATGAAACGTATCTCTACTGTTTAATATGCTTTTAACGACTCCCAGGTTACCCATGATACAAGTTACTTGGTAAAATCAATAAAGGCTGCTGAAACGCACTATAGTGACAGCATATAAAAGATTTACGATCTCTCATGCCTGATCTATTGAATTGTGACATTTTTAGTAAAAAACAAGAAGAAAACAAAAATTCATTGCAATTAACTAAATTAGGGAAACTAAATCAATTAACGAAATTATTAGAGAAGGTTAATTAAATAGATTTAAGAGGAAAAAATAGTAGAAAATATTCATTGGGTTCAATATTGGGGATATTTAGCCAATTAGGCCCGATTTCATAAAAAAACTAGGTTTCAGTGACAGTTAGACTAGACGTACACCGGTTAGTCAAGACAAGGCAAGACGATATTAGTCACACCCTTCGCACAGTTGCTTTAGCCAAACAACATGCACCGATTAGTCATTGCATCGTGGTGTGCTGCTTAATCAAGCAATCCGCCATGTGAGGAATTACTGTGACTAATCCAATCCGTCTTGTCTCTGTGTCTTGACAATAACCGGTGATACGCCTAGCCTTGGTGGTTCCTCAACCAACAAAAATTGACCAAAAATTTCTTATTATTACACCCGTTTAAAATCAGCAACTGACTTTTGAAAACTTCGTTTGGTGCGACTTCTTGGTGAAATCTGGAACAAAATTAAAGATAGAAAACAACCAAGTCGTGAGGGTGGGTGGTACTGACCAGGAAGCCAGAGGTATTGTCGAGAAGACATCGGAAGGCATGATGGTGAAGCGAAGGGGTGTTCGAGTAGCTGCAGCTGGTCGGGCTGCAACGCCTCCTGCAGCGAGAGGCCGCTAGCCTCAAGCGCCAGGGAAACGAGTTCCACATCAGCTGCACGCTGCAGCTCCTCCTTTGTCCTCTGAGTGCACCAGTCAGCCATCCATTTGGTGCACTATGTCCGACTGTGAAACACAGATTCCATTGTAAGGAATAGATTAATGCATCTGTGATTTAACGGCACAGCACTTATGTCCGACTAAAAACAAACGACATTAACACAAGAAAATAGGGAGGGAAGTCATTGCTGCGAATGATTGGTAGTCTTCAGAAACACAAATAAGATGAAAAAGAGTTAACTTATGATATAGGATGATTAAATATAGGATATATTATTTAAATTAATCTATATATATTAAATTAACGTATTTGTTAATTTTCTGTTATATATCCTACAAGCTGTCCCGGCGAACTTCGTATCGCACTCTTCCCAAATGTCCCCCTCTTCTCTCCACAAAATGTCCCTTCTCCATGCCACCCCTCAAAAATGCCATACCCCAAAATAATGCCCTGTTCATTCCCCAAAATGTCACCCCACATATCCCTCTTCATAGAGTGAATATAGGATGATTCCCCATCAAATGTCAACAACAATGATAAATGTATGAATCTTTACTTTTCAATTTCTTCAATTTATAGGCCTATTGTTGTTTTGTAATGTTTGTATCAGGTGACTCTTGTAGTTTGTGGTATTTCTGTTCTTCAATTTTAGTTTTGAAACGATAGAACATGTATTATACGAACGATAACTCATTCTTAATTGATGATTCTAGCGTAAAAATAATTAGAGCAAGCCTAGTAAAAAAATGGTTTGGCAGCAACCCCTAACATCCTAGGTTTGTTGGCCGACTCTATCAACTGAGCCACTGCAACCATTGGATATCCTGCTATTTTTCTGGTCTTGAATCACGATCATCTTTCCGTTCTTCGGTATCGGCAATTTCAAAACGTACGTCTGTGAAATTTTGATAAGGTTAGGTCATTAATGTACTAATTATTTATTAATTATGTATTAAATAAGTTTTTAACGATGATGCCCACATAAGAGAAGTCTAGGCTATGTGCATGGGTAACAAACAAATGATTTAGACGAGAGATGACTGTTTTAGGCAGTCTCCTAGCAACAGTCAGGAGTGGCCGTTTCTGTCAAAGGCATCTAATGTTCTGGAAAATTAAAATTATTGGCTCTTGGGGTAGTTATGATATGTTGGTTTTACTTTTCATTGGCAAGATGTGGAAGGAAATAACGCTCAAAATACTCTTGATGCGTACAAAAAACAGACTTACGATACTCGGTACTGAAATGTACCTTATTATATTAGGTACTTTCCTGTTATAGGACACGTCTACTCATCTAGAGATATCGATAGTCGATATCGATAACCTATAATAACCAATAAGGTTATGTTAACCTATATGTTAATAACCTATATTTTCTCATATCGTTAGTATCGATACTTTTGCAAGCTCGATATCGACTAACGCTTGAAATATCTTTTGATGAGTAGACATGTCCTATAACAGGAAATATACCTTATTACATTATTATAATGTGACATGTAAAGTGAGATTATGATATCACTTATACTAGCTCTCAAATGAGGAAGATTGAACAATTGGTTTCTATTGAAGCGATGTTATCATTGAATCAAATTGAAAATGCTTTTCTTCAAACCAGTCCTATTTAAAAAATATTCATACAACATTTAAAATGAAATTATAAATTATATATCTGATATAATTTCTTCGGCGTAGTAAAAACAAAAAATTGTTGTTTTTTGTGCCTTATTCTACTGTATAATTCAATCAGTATTTATTATAGGCCAGAGAATGTATACTGTGATGTTCTGAGGACTCATAACGGAATGCTATGATCACCTTGCAAATGTCTGCCCCACCTCTAAATTAAGACTGAAGTTGTTTTGGATAACTCGTGCTACTAGCATAACACAAGCAACCACCACAAATCTCTCCTATTAAAAACAAGGCGGTTTCCATACAACACAGATAATATTCTGAATACGAATTAAGTTGTTGGGCGCATAGAACAAATTTGTGAATTGGCAAAAATAAACTAGAATTCGAAATTTAAGAGCTGTGTCCCATTTCAAGCTGAGTGCGCTCGGTGGGGGTCCAATGTTCACAGTTTAAAATACGTTTTATATTTTGCTTTCTTCACAGCAGTTTCCTCTTATATTTTCCTGTATTATTCAACCATTTTCTTCAGGCAATTCATGTGATAATACTTGTTACAGTATTTCACAAATTATCAAGGCTATATTCGGTCTAGTTCGTATCTCGTTCAGTCTTGATGGTGATTCAGTTTTAGTGTTTCGTTTTAATTTGGAAAATTCACTTTTCTGAATTTTTCTGATTGTTAACTATGATTTGAAAATACCCACTAATGTACGGCTTATCAATGTCTAATAAATGAAATAATTTAATTCACCAACTAGCATTATCAATCAAAATCGAAAACTTTGAAACTCCACTTTTATTTCAATAAACACAATGTTTACAACAGACAAAAAGTGTTTATTAAAATAAAAGTGGAGTTCGACAATTTCAAAAAGATTTTTTCTATTATAGGATTCCACAACATCAATATTTGTTCTACAAATTTTATCAATTAAAATTGATTTTCTATGAAAATTGATGTTGAATTTTTCCTATTTCAATATAATAATATGTTATTCATAATAATTGTTACAGTTGAATTTTGAGGAGCGTCATGGTTATTCAACACATCTTCAGCAGAACAAGCCGTAACATAGTATCTGAAACGAGTCTTCTTTACTCGTATCTCGTAGATTGAGAGAAATCATCCACACCAGGTGAATATATAATTATTCATTAATTTATTTATTGATACATACATTTGGGAGAGAAAAATAGGCCCAGCCTTTACTGTTTCCTCTCGAATTTCGATTAATGTGGTCTTAATAGAGTTTGATTCAAATGATCGATTCGATGAATAGCGACCAAATCGTGATGTAGTGTTGAATTTTTGAGTAAATATAAATTGAATTTCAAATTGCTAGTGAGCAACAATAGACGATAGTTATCATAACTCTACTAAGAGATTTTCAACGATGCTGAAAGTTACCATCCTCTTATTTATCCTAGTAAGCTTCGACTTATTACACAAATTATAATTCTACAGCATAGGCTTACTGTTATTCGTGCTCTAGTATTAAGGATAAGAATATTGGCTATTTACGAGTGGGAAGCAGGCAATTACATTCGCCTAGAAGAGCGGCTTCCTGTGATTCCATAACATTGAGTTCTAATGTACATTATATGCAATGAATGCATAGAACTATGTATAATAAGAGTTGAAACTAGAACATGAGTATGCTCTATCATTATTTGAGCCGTTCAATAGCTATCAATTACCGTTTGTTTTAAAATGCCAAGTAGAGTAACGATTGCATACTAGTTTGTTACTATGAGTGGTTTGCTTATCGTTGTAGATTTACGTGTACTCAAATTTGAAACTTTTTATTTAACATTGTGATTCAAAATTTGAATGGATCTAATATTGTATTCACGGATTAATCACTTTTCAATGCCATCACATTACAATTGTCAGAAATAATTATTGAAGGTTTATTTAATAATAATAGATTTTAAAAATAATTGATTCAATTGAAGATTTCCAACACTTCGAATACTTTAATTACGGTATCTTAGTGACAAACACCCAACTCATAGAGATGGACGTTTACTTCCACGTACGTAAAAGTTTTCCACTAATAAACTTTCTATTCAGTGCTGCACAAAGTATTTTGAAATCAGTGTTAATTCATTATTCAATATTACAAATCAGTGTAATCAAAACATTTATTCGTTGAACCACGTTAAACTAATGAAACAACTTTATGTGGTTGAACTGTTAGGCCATTGATAATTACCAACAAAACTAAGAATATTCCAGTTTTGGACTTTCATCGAAAGATAAACTGTGATTTCTACTAACGAATGTTAAATTGTGAAATTTAAACTCAATCAAGCAATGTCGAGTTAGGGATTGAAAAACCAATAATATGTTGCTGTTTGTTGCTACATTATCAAACCCAAAATATTCAGAATGCGACAGGTGCCTACTAATTAGTAAAATAGTATACAAATGATATTTATTATCAAACCTCTTCTGTCCTTGAGCTTACATAAAGTTGAGTTCAAAAGTTGTGTTTGTATCATTGACTTTATTTCTCTTTGAAACTTTGTGATAAACTCTGTGGAGTTGAGTGGAATATTCTCGTCGAGTGTGTTGTGAGTAAATAAAGACGGAAACTGTTCCGATGAAACAAGTTTAGGCTACCAAGAAAAAACCAATAGAACTACTCACGCTTAATAAATTGAACGGATGAAATCCGATAACAGACAAATGAAGATAAATGATGGTGTGTTTCAATAGACACACAATAATAATAGAGATAGGCCTGTCGCTGGTGGATTATAATACCCAAAGATAGCTTCCAATAGATCGCAGATATGGAATTGGACCTGTTTATATATATATACCTGTACTCATTGTATGTACCATATAGCCTATTACTGTTTTCAGAGAAGGGCAGGTCCGAGTCTCCGATTTCTGATAGATCGATATAATTAGAGATCGATAAATCGCTCGATCGACACCGATAATGAGGTGGGGTAAAGGCGAGTGCTGTATAGATTTAGGTATCTATATATACGGTAGTATTTCCCACGCAGGAGATAAGATCGGGTGCTACTGTTTTTATTTCCTGTCGAGCGAGCGACAAAGTACAGCCCACTCGACCACGTCTGATGTTGGAAGCCGATAATGTCCACAGAACACGTGGGAGGCCCCCACCCCATACCACCTTTATCAGACCCCCTCTTGCCATTCTCACCCCTCCATTCTTCTCACACCTTCATTTCGGAACCCTCTCAATCCATCCTGACAATACCCTTCCGCATTTTAGACGACTTTCAAATCGCAACCCCAAGCTTTGGTCAGGTGGTACAATACATTTAAATTTATTTTTTATTTAATATTTATCATCCAATGATCTCCTGTAGAATGGGTGCATAGTAGCAAAATAATAAATTGTAATTTCAACTACCAACATTATAATGGGTAAAATTAATTGAATTTTCAAGTATTTTATCGCATATCTTGTATTGTTGAATGGATTTGTACGTTGAAATTAATTCATTTTATTCCATAAACAATATGCACTATATTTTTATACGACTAAATTATTCTCTCTTCTAAAAGAATTGCACGCAAATAATTAGACTCTTAAGTGGCACTTTTCTAATGTATCTGCATGAAGTTCTAAACTTGATTGACAAAACAAGTGTCATGGAAATTGACTTGACTTTGAATTTACCTGAAGGCCGATTAGTCTTTTAGATAACATGATGAGACCGAACTGTGATGGTTTCCGAACTATTGGGATCGCCAAACAAAATGGATAACAAGCAGCTCTACCTGCTGTGTAGGTATCGTCTAATTAGAAATTCATGATTCCACAATGAATTTTTGAAATTTGTATTCAACCATCTTCAAGTGCATTGCTTATTCTAAAATGAATTTTTCTCCAGATAATCGAGCGACCACCTATTTGTATTGATTGAAATTTTTTCTTCTTATCATGTAGGCTTGCATGATTGCATGTTTTCTCCAAATTCCTTTTATTTGAAAGAGTTCTTCAAATAAATATGAGTTAATCTCATATTGTTGCTTCCATCCACTACTAATATGTTCTTCATTAAGCTGTCGAATATTTATTTTGAAAATTCTAGAATGTCAAAGTACGAGTAGATGGATAAGTAAATGAATTTTATTCTATTTCTAAGTCAATTCATAGTCATGAACAAAGTCACATTGTGCTGTGAATTGAATAATTTAATCTTCGATACTTTTCAACTCAGTGTTTTAGCAGAAATAGGCTTTATTCTTGTTTGAAAAAATTGCAAAAAAATGTCCAAACTTCCATATTGTCTTGTTATTGTAGAAAATTTTCAATAAATCGTTCTCATATCGCGTTACGCGATGAGCCATCAAAGAATAGCGATTATCGTGCGTAATTCTTGGCGTAAAAATGTTAGTTCCTGAAAATTAAGAATGGGAATGAGACCAGCAAGCATAATATTTGAGATGGCCTAAGGAGTGTTTGCATTCAACATTTTCCTGAAATCGTTTAGTAGTTGAGCAGCTCCAAGCAACAGCACATGGAGCTGTATAGTGACTTCAATAATAGTGTTGATTCAACCTTACAGGTCAAGCTGAATAAAGTGAACAGTTTTATAATATCACATCCAAGTACAATGTACCATATTAACTTGACCGGAGGTCCCCATATAGCATCAATGCCGGTGCTGGCTCGGCTTGGATACCTTGCTTTTGATAGCTTCATCTGCTCGTTGATACTGTTATTTGTATTGTGAAATTCTTCCTTCACAAATTTTTCATTATAACGAAAGCAGATAATCTGATACTGTACTTGCTCGAACTATTTTGTGTTTCCAATCTTCTATCACGGTTTCATGTTTCAATTTTTCATTATAATGAAGCAGCTAAATCTGATACTTGCTCAAACTATTTTGTGTTTATTCCTTACTCCTCTTTCTCTGTTTTTCTTTAGTTAATTTTGTCATTTCTTCCTCTGCATGTTCTTGGACTTATGTTCTCCTTTTGTCCATCCTCAATTATATTGTTTCAATTGGGGATGAAATACTTCAGTATATCAGTTTACCAAATTTGTCTACTTTCATTTTTGTTTTTCTCCCAACATGTTTTTTTTTCATTTTCCACCTTCTTCTCATCTATCTTTTCCCCTTGAGTTTGACTCGATACTCTAATATTATCGAAACTTTGTTTTGTCTTCTTCTTATCTATTCTGCTTACGTTATTTCTGTTCTGTAATGAACTTATCTTCATCCAATATCTCTGTATTATTATTATCATGTTCTCTAATGAGTGCACTAGTATTGTTTGTATGTTCTAGATGTCCAGGCGTCTTCTACAACCTTTTGTGAACGCTGTGGAATGAGTTGTGAGTTCATTTTAGGGTGGAATCTTTTTTCTCCTCCCCGTCCTGCCCCTTCTCCCCCTCCTCTTTCTCTTCTTCCTCCTACTCTCCTTCTCTTCCTCTTCCTGCCCATCCTCCTCTTTCTCATCTTTCTTTTCCTCCTTCTCTTCTCTTGCCCTTCTTTCTCCTCTTCCTCTTCCTCCTCCTCCTCCTCCTTCTTCTCCTCCTTCTTCCTCCTTTCTCCTCCTCCTCCTTCTCCTCCTCTCCTCCTCTGCCTCCTTCTTCCTCTTCCTCCTCCTCCTCCTTCTTTCTCCTCTTCTTCCTCCTCCTCCTCCTCCTCCTCCTCCTCCTCCTCCTTCTTTCTCCTCCTCCTCCTCCTCCTTCTTCTCCTCCTCCTTTCTCCTCCACCTCTTTCTCTTCCCCTCATCCTCTTTACCTCCTTTTTTCTTCACAACTCCCCCACCACCATCTCCTCCTTCTCCTCTTTCTCTCTTTCTTTCTTCTTCTCTTCTCCTCCTCTACCACATCCTCCTATTCTTCCTCACCATCTTCTTTCTCTATTTTTTATTCTCCTTCTCGTTCTCTTCTTCCTTCTCCTCGTACTCCTCCTATTTCTCTTCTTCCTTCTCGTTCTTTACTTTCTACTCCTCGTTCTCTTCTTTCTGCTCCTTCTCCTCCTCTAACTCTTCATCCTCTTTCTCCTCACCCCCTTCCTCTTCTTCTTATTTTCAATTTCAGTAGCCTCCTCATTGCTGCTATCAGTCGCTTTTCCAGCAACTAGCAATTGAGTCCTATAGCAAGCTAGGGGCTGCACCCTTGGACGCGGCTTGAGTAAGTTGCGCAGTTGCGATGTCTCAGTTGGTCGGATCGATGAACTGCGCTCTCTATCCTGTCGACAAAATCTGCATAAATATTTCAAGTGTTTCAGCGAGGGCCCGGCTGGCCCACCTTATCACACCTTCAATGCTCACTTTCTCTTGAAAATTCCATTTCAAAAATACAAATTATAATTTCTTGATCATCATTCAACTCAAAAAATCAAAATCAAGTCCAACAGACTACATTATGAGTAGCCGTAGGACTCCCGAGTTGGAAGACGCTGAGAAAAATTAGGTTTCATTTATTGGGCTCAGTGGTATTCCTCTTGATTATTGGGAAATAAACATTTTTATTTTTGTGATTAGAAATGTCTCAAATGCTCAAGTTGAACAATCTTGAATGGCTGATGATGACAGTGCTAACAGGCTAATGACTGTTACCTGTATTATTAAATCTTAGTTTCATGTAATATCTTATTTTACATTTCAATAAGATTTCTATTATTGCACTTCAGATCAACACTCTTCTCAGATGTATTTGATGCTTGATATACCTCACATAGACATAGGTGGCTCACATACTTACGTAAATGAGAACTTTATTTTTCTGATGTAATGATAAGTTCAAGTTGTGAAATAAAGTATTCATTCAATTTACCATCATAAATTAGTGAAAAAAAAAATACTATAAAACTTTGTTTCATATAAAAATGAATAGGAACAGAGTTGTGGTGAAACCATTGAAGTGAAGTGATAATAATTATTGTTGGACTTTGATCGTAGATGATGTGTATATTATCTTGGAAGGCCACATAAAAAAGCTCATGTGGAGATAAAGTAATGATTTAATCATTCGAACCTATGTACTTGGTCGCTTACATGGTTAAAACATAAATAAATACCATAACAAAACCGCATAAAGCAAATCGTAAGTAAAAGTGGTGCTGGTTTCAAGCCTACTCAACTCATGTGTTTCTCGTAAAATTTAATAACCTTATTCATTCCTTTCTAGTAAGACATTAGGATTGAGGCCACAGTATTTGATCAAGGTGATATAGATTGCTTGACCTGTAATACGTAATGCAACCTTCTGGAAGATTGTTATCTACGAGTAAAATAATGTCCTGGGAAAGCTTTTAATATGAGAAATGAAGACATTTAAGCAACAAATTGGCTAAAACGTTTCTTGAAATCGTTTTGAACCATTTGTTCTTAGAGGCGGTCCTTGAAAAATGGAAAACTCTGAAGGTAAAATGTGGGCCGAGCTTATGACTTGGTCACGTACAGAAATTGTGTAATTCGAATGTCATTTACGGAGCTTTGTAGTCTTTTAGTTGAAAAATGTAAATGGCAGACGGCTCTGATTCACTAAAGCATCATGAGACAAAAGTCTAGATAATGTTATGAAAATTTGCGCTCTAATGCAAGGTTAAAGTATTATAACCCTATACAAGTAGCTTATATAATATTTATCTGAAGTTTGAAAGTGCTATTTCTCAAAATTAACTGAGTGGTAATGTGGGGAGAATTTATTGTCTCAGAGATGAAAATGGAGTAAAACAGGAGAATTTGGAAAGATCTTGAAAGCGTAGGCCTAATAAAAGTTAACACGTTGATTATTCCTCTGACCGGATTCCTCTGACTAGCCAATACCACAGACACAGAAAATGAGAATTAAAATTAATTAATTAAATTAATTAGCTATCTCTGCCTAACTTATGTGTATTTCATTAATTTTATTATCAATATTTCAGAATTTTTCAATTTTTAAACTGAGAGCTTAACATTTTTTCAACTTATCTTCACTCTTTACTAAATATATTGTACTTGTACAGGACACCATTTTTATAGCGATCTTTAATATATTTTTATGCATTGAAATCTAATACCCATTGCTTACATTCCTATAAATGGCTCAATTAATTTCCCTCGGATTGTTCGACCATTATTTGGATCTATGTATGACGCATAATGCTACTGTATTATTCATTCCTTTAGTATAGAAATAGAATTTAAGTATTCGTATTTTTTAAATTGACAAATTTCAATGTTTTTTAAAATTCATTAAGTCACCAGAATTGAAAACAGTTTAGCCTATAATTTGGATTTCCTCTCTGCTCTTCCATCAATGAAAGAAATGATGGTAAATTTTTCTGTATCAAATACTGTTGTAGGCCTATTACTTTTGTATTTTGTATACTAATCCTTTTCAAATTTCTCTAGCTCTACAAAAACATTGTTAATTTACTTTCTCAAAAAATTAACTTATATCTTAGTTTAGAGCTCTATTCTATCAACTGATGGTATACAGTGTTATAATTTGGGTTTGAATAGGATGAGAAAAACAATTTTTCAATCAGATTAAATACAGTGCCTACTGCTATAGTATAGGTTTATTCATTCAAATTGAATGAATATACTTATAACAATTGTTCACATTGGTCAATATAACCGGTAACCGCTAGATCTTTAGATAACGAAGAGAAGTTCTATGCAAGCAAGGAGCAGCCCACACTAGCACACTCACACACAGGAACAGAGTTGGAACAAGCAGGCGATAAATCCTGAGCAATCATAAGAAACAAACAGAGCTTGGTGAGCAGAGGTCAAGACAGGGTCACTTTTACTAAATCAACAGCCAACGAGAAAACGTCTTCATTACCCTCAGCCAACTACTTTTCCTCCCCGTTTCATTCTTGCTTTTCTATATCTGCATCTCATTCTTGTAATGTAAACGTATTCTCTTTTCTCATTCTTAGCGGGAATCGTATCCTCGTTAGTTTCCTCCACATAGAACGACCTTCTTAAATCTCTCGACCTTCTGAAATCAAACAGATATTCAATATTTCACTACCGACTACTTCCCTCATTCATATTTCTTCATCTTCTTCTTCTAATCTACTCTGTTTCTTTTATTCTTATTCTTCCACTATCCTCGTTGTTTATTCTCATAACTTACTTTTCCTCTTATCTTCGCAACTCTTTTTGTTTTTCTTGTTCGTTATCTTCTCTCTTCATCATCTTCTCTTCTTGAATTGCTATCTTCTCATTCCTATTCTTTCTTCGACATTCCTCTTTCCTCTACATTCTATTCAATCATTCGCATCTCCTTTCCTTTCACGCATCTTTCACATTTTTTTTTGAACCAAGATTAAAATTTTAATAGGCGTCATGCGGAATCGAAGTCTTTCAAAAATAAATCAGTGGAGTGTCGGTAAGTAACGACAGGCTTGCTGATGTGTAACAGATAAATTTTGTTGATTGGTAACTTTGAAAAGATGAATGTAGAAATCGTGGAATCCATATTGAGCGGAATGTTAGGACTATATCAACGTTATTTCTGAATATTTATATTTGATTTACACTCTATGAATGAGCTGAGTTGGAGAACTGGAAAGAGTGGTACTAAACTGAGAGAGATATTGTCTTCCAACCTTGGTAACGTTTTACTAGGTACCCAGAGAGTGTATAGTAACAGTGTGGACATTGCATTTCACACTTTTGAAACGTTTGGACAAAACCACCATACACAGTGCGGAGGCCCTAGAAATTGCGGTGCCCAAGGCAAAGTTGAATAGCGGGGCTCTCTACTAATAGCGGGTCTACTACTACCACTACCTCTGCCGTAATTCCATTTTCGAAGCCTTGGTTCATGGCTGTGCGGGGCCCCTAAAAAACACGAGGCCCCAGGCGCCGCCTTTTTCGCCTTCATATAGTATGTGACCATACTTTTGCCAATTTCCATTGAAATGATACGCAAGTTTCAAGTTTTTAAGCAATACCAAGAGAAGTTTTCTATTTCTCTACTATTTCTACTCATCTATTCTTAGGCTAGGCGTACACCGGTTAGTTAAGACGAGATTAGTCACAGTACTTCACATAGTTGCTTATGAAGCAACACACACCGATTAGTCATTGCATCAGTGTGTGCTGCTTCATAAGCAACTATGTGAATTACTGTAACTAAACGTGACTAATCTTGTCTTGTCCGGTGTACGCCTAGCCTTAATGTTAGAAAAGCTGTTTTTGATACTTCTCTTGAAATAAGTTTGACAAATTAGTGAATGGGTTTATTTTCGCCTGTAATCCAAAAAGGATTACATGTAAAAATATAAAATATCATAATAGATATCAAAATTCAAAAGTATGGTGGCGGCAGGAAAAAATTGATCTCTACTAAGGCTACTGTTATGGAGTGCTTCAGAGAAATGGCCACACTGTTATTTTACACTCTGTAGTTTTTACCAAACAACTCGCAGTATTTTTTTGTATCAGAGACGCAAATGTAATCAGCTAGCACTTGGCCTTTCATTTGAATCTGTACTTTGGATTTTAATTTTTCCCTGGCCAATTCTAGGATTGTCAGTGCAGTATTAAGCTTGCACCTCTACAACTGCAAAATTTAACCCTATTAAAGTTTACAAGTATACCTCGTTTAGCCTAGGTACTTTATGGCATACCGCATAATGACTGAGAATGAGTTATCGTCATTGTTACTCATTACAGCTTCTTATCATGTTCAAAGTTTATAAGATTTCATCCGCTATAGAATATAAAAAATATGACTGCATCATATATAGTGGATGAAGTCTTGTACACTTTCATTCATGTAAAAACTGTAATGCGCCAATTCATTGCTATTCCAAGTGCCTTAGCAAAGTGAACTTACTGTATACTTGAAATAAATTGTTGAAAAACAACTTTTTATTGGTTTATTTGGTAATCTGTCTTCCTCAGAGATATTCTCAAAATAACTGAGTGAGAAACAAATACTTCTTTAGAACGACATATTTACTTAATTACTTTCCTTACGAGGGTAATTTGGACTGTTTAATGTCCACTCTATCACTTAACCAAAATTCTCAAATATTTAACTACAGTGTCAACTAGGCAACACAAATTATTTTTAAATTTTTATCATCGCAAAGTAGGCTATGTATAAAATACTTCAAATTCCTTCCAGTCTACAGTAGCCCTAGATTTACATTATTATTTATCATTCATTAAGCAAATAAATAATGTCCAGTGTACAAAGTTATAACTCCCACAACCACCACCCTTGTTATATACAGCAAAAGTATCCCCATAAATATACAGATATAGCACAGTAAAATATCGCATAATCGACTATGTAGAGTAGCGATCAGATTAATGAGTTACATTGGAAGTTTCGTTCGTTGACCGGTATTAGAGAAGAAGCCGATTGAAGAGAGACAGAAAGGATCTGGTCACAAATATATTTATATAGAGAATAGATATAGATATACAGCAATTAATGTCTGAGGGAGTTGATGATCGACTTCTACAAGGCTGTCATCAACTCCGGTAGTCCGCTAAATACTTTTCCTTTATCTTGCGTCTTTTGCCGACCGTCTAAATCAAAAGTCATCCTAGCTACGTGTGGTCCCTATATACCTCTCAAACGCCGACTAAAAGCTATTGTTGTGTTCTGCAAGGCCTACGCAGTTACTCCTCCCCCCATCGGTATATCATTTTTCAAAATTCCAAACCTTTTTTCGTTTTGCTCAGCTCCCGATAATAAGCTGAGCGTTCAAATCTATGCCGATCATTTACAAACAGATCTCATAACAGTTCATCAAATGTCCTGATCCTGATCGCTCCGTGTAACACCAGTTGGCTATTTTTCTCCTCTTGTTTGTTTTCTCTCTTCCTCTTTCACCCTCTGAATCTGTCCGTACTTCTCTTTTCAATCATTGAGCAACCCTCCCACATCTTCACCACTTCTTTGGTTTTGATTGTCGAATTTTCGCCGGCCCACTATACTGCATTACTGATTAGTTTGTATTGTTTTGATGTAGCCGGTAACATTGCATAGAAACGATTATTATCATTGTCAGTACTGTTGTTTGAAAATACAGTAGTGAGCTACTGTTGACCATGACCAGGATATGCTAGTGTTGTTGAGTTAGAAAATGAATTGATATATTTTATTTTTAAGATATAGGTTTGTACATTGGACTTCTACATATTTGACTTTCGTGAAACTGAGTCACATAGTAATAGTATAGGCTACTACGGCTTCTTTCACACCAGTGTGGGCTAGGCTCGGAGGGGATGGGATGACTGATGTATTTTGATGGAAATATTCACAATAAATCATGTGATTATACTGCCTAAATCTATTAGGTCCGGATCGACTTGAGTAGCGCCTACCAAAATACGGATGTGAAGACATTTTTGGAATACAAGTAGAAACAGGAATAAATCAAATCAAATGAAAGTTTATTCAACAAAAAATGAATAGGTTTGACAGTAACTTGACATACACAGTTTAGACCAAAATTTTACCCCTGGAAAAATAACCCTTCTTCGTTCACTTCAACAATATTTGATCCATTTTAATGTCACTTCTGTTTCAGTTCCATCGCATAAAAAGCAATCTCGTTTGCATACGTTCTAAGCTGAATTTTTTTACTCCAACCCTATCATGGAATCTTAAAAATAAGTAGTTATGAACTATTCAAAACATCATAAAGTAAACAATATAAACAATAAAAAAGTTAATATAGGCTAATGAATTGGTTATTGAATTCCATGATGTAAAATAGCTATAACCACAGTAAATCAACTACAATAGTTGTAGTTGGTAAGAATAATAAGGTAGCCTATTTCTTTTGTTTGGTATTTCTTAGTGGGCAATCAATAAGATGTACTTGGCATTTCTGTCTAAAATATATTATTTATAAGCTAACAATTGGAAATAATAAATGCATATTCATAATTATTATCATGGACATCAATCAATTTCTCATTCAATTTTTTTGCCATTGTGATCTTGTATGTGGAATTTACAGCATGACATCGGTTGAATCTCTGCTGTGACGAGGCAATTGATACCAATAAATTAATACGAAAGTTATTTGACACAAAATTCCGGGACTTTTGGTTGAAAGCAGGGACAATCCCGGAAAACCGGGACGTTTGGTCACCCTATCTTATGCCCGGTTTTTCAGTCGTTCAATAAACTTATTCAATCAATAACTTTTTTTTGCATTTGAAAACACATGGTTATTGATTCAATAGTGCTATTGGATCCATAAACTGTCTATTGAGCGACTGAAAAACCGGTCATTAGTCTATTCCATTTGACACTCCTACCAGAGACAAGTGGATACTAAGATTATAAGTGGATACTAATTCTAGTTCCAATTGTCTCTGCTCCTACTATACCATTGAACTGTTTCTACCTAGTATACTTTATTGGGCTCTTCCTAGTCTATTGTATTAGAATTTTCCTAGTTTACTCTATTCTATTTGACACTTCCTACTCTGCCAATTAAATTCTTTCTAGTGTACTCTTTAGGACTTTTCCCAGACTACTCCATAGGATTCTTCCTGGTCTACTCTACCGGCTTCTTTCTAGTCAGTGGTCACGCGACACTGCCGCCAAAAACGTATCCGACTCGGTCACGTGACTCGACCGGCATGAATGAGACGATGTGCGTGAGTGGTAGTTCAACAGTCGGAATAATTGATTTCATGACACTCGCCAATATTTATTTGTCATCGTCGGTATTGTCTGGCCTAAACACGCGATTGATGGCTTCTATTGACTGTAAGTTGTCGTTCGTGCAACGCTAACCTGTTACACTGGGCCACCGGGTCTCCACAGCCACAACATGCTAACTAACTTGGTGTGATCATCAATCTGCAGGACTAATGCCGTGGATACACGTGGCCAGTCGACTGGTTTTCACGGTTATTTCTAAAATGTCAGGCTTCAGAACACTTAATTTTCCTTAAAAATAGTATTATAAGTGACATTGGAGTATTGTTTTACCGATATCATGAATGGCATTGATTCTTATAGATTATTCGTATAATTATGGTATATAAGTTGACTGACAATCTACTAGTTAGCAACTTTCCGTTTGCAAGTTGATTTATAAGATTTTAAGATTAAATGCAACTAATTTTATTTATGATATTATGTAGTACAATGATGAAATAATATAATCTCACCTGTAATATGTACCATTTTTTTAAATTAGCGCTTCCATACCTAAAATTTTAGGAATAACCCTGAAAACTAGACGGCTTGGTGCCAGTCGACTGGTAATGTGTAACCAGTGTAACCAAGGTATTTCGTACAGATTGATAGAGGAATACAAAATTAAAAGTAGTCCATCAGATGTTAATTACAGATTCTGTAACAATTACTAATGCTGGGTTTCACCAACCTTGATCAAAGAGAATTTGACCATGTTCAAAAAAAGGCCATGGCACACACATGGTAAAAAATTGTTGCAAAGGAACAAAACTCCAGCTGATCTTTTATAATGAATTTCAAGTTATTGGAATTCTCATACATAAACAGCCGGATAAAATGCTAATAATTATAGCAGTGCACCAATGTAGGCTACACAGATCAATTTTCTGTGGCAACGTAAAAATTGATGGTCAAAGTGTGATACAGAGCGTGCCATCCAAATTGGCGTCTAGGGGAGGGTGTGTGAGAGAGATGGATAATCTCTCCCACCACGCTTCCCCCCCAGCCGCTAAGGTTAGTACAGTCACCTCTAAAATTCTCATTAAAAGATAACATCAGTGAAGCAAATAACATCATACTACAGCTGCTGGGTAACCGAAGCGAATATGAATTTTTTTATAAAGCTGAGTTTGCCAGCTGAATGAACTATTGAAATTCACTGTACCGCGAGTCAGCAGGCACTGTAGTGGGAGAAAGCGATCAACGCGCATGCTCCAGTGAGAGGCTAATTTGGATGGCACGCTCTGTAATAACCTTTTAACCTGTTGATGCGTTTGAACGTCGTTAAATATTTGACCATTCTTGGTGAAACCCAGCATAAGATTTTCATATTTAGGAACACATGAATTATTTCACTCAACTCTTTCTATATACGACCTAGCAGTATTTAATTTTGTTATTAATAGTATAAACATTACAATACCTACCATTACTATATTTAACGTCCACAAGAGTGTTAATCATTGAGGTTGATGATGGATGTAGAGTCCAAAAGTTACTTTACTCACGTGACTAATATCGTTTTTCACTATTATTACAAAATTAAGACTGCTGAAACAAGTGTGAAGTGAATATTATCAACTAGCTGCTCCTTATAAAAAGTTGAGTACAAGAGAATGAATGAGATCTTGCAAAGTATAAATAATGTACGTAAATCTGTCTTGTGTATCTGGACATTATTAGTAATATTGTAGTATACTAATAATTATATACGGGTGTGAACATTACACTAATAATGTGTCATTATTAGTTTATTTTCTTGTTTTGAAATATCAATCCATAAGTCTTGAAACATTTGAAAAGTACTTTTCAATTGGATTCAGAAAAGAATGTCTTACCTGATGGAAGCCAAGGTAACTTTCTATACTGTGCGTTGCGAAGAAGACCTCTCCCTCACAGGTGAGAATCAGGAGAAACCCGTTGAGAGCCTGTAACAAATTAAAATATTTTTATAAAGATAGGATAAGTAAAAAAGAGAAGAGGAAGTAGGAAAAAGAGGAGAAGAAGAATAGAGAAGAGGAAAAGGGTGAAAAGAGAAGAAGAGGGACAGAAGAAGAAGAAGAATAGAGAAGAACTAGAAGAAAATAGGAGAAGAAAAGAGATAGAAAAATAGAGAGGAACAAAAAGAAGAGAAAGAGGAAGAAGGAAAAAAAGAGGAGGAGAAGAAGAATAGAGAAGAGGAAAAGGGTAAAGAGAGAAGAAGAGGAACAGAAGAAGAAGAATAGAGAAGAACTAGAAGGAAATAGGAGAAGAAAAGAGATAGAAAAATAGAGAGGAACAAAAAGAAGAGAAAGAGGAAGAAGGAAAAAAAGAGGAGAAGAAGAATGGAGAAGAGGAAAAGGGTAAAGAGAGAAGAAGAGGGACAGAAGAAGAATAAGAAGAAGAAGAATAGAGAAGAACTAGAAGAAAATAGGAGAAGAAAAGAAGAAAAGAGATAGAAAAATGGAGAAGAACAAAAAAAAGAGAGAGAGGAAGAAGGAGAAGAGAGGAGAAAAAAATAGGAGAATAATAGAGTACAAGAAAAAGAAGAAAGAAAAATGAGAGAGGAGAAGAAACGTCCAAGGAGGAAGGGGTGATGACAAGGATAAGGAAGCACAATAGTATAAGAATAAGGGAGCTCTGAATTGTTGGAGCTTAATAAACCCAGTCATGTGGTGGAGAAGTACTAGAAGGAATAGGAAAAGGAGGGTGAAGTAAGATCGTGGAGAAGAGGGAAGTGAAAGGAGAAAGAAGAAAGGTGAGAAAGGACGTACGAGGAGAAGAGGGGAAGTGAAAGAAGGAAGAAAGAAGTATTGCAGTGAATGGGAAAAGAGGGATTAGGGTAGGATAAGGAGAAGAGGGAATCAGGGAAGCGAGGGAGAGGGAAGAAGGGAGAGGAAGGGTGAACTAGAATAGGAGGGAAGTAAAAGGGAAAGAAAGGGTCGAAGAGAAAAGGGAGGTGAAAGATGGAAGAAGGGTGAGGGCTTGCGTGTTGAGAATGGCGCAACTCGGCAGTGCGGCCCACTTTGCTCATTTCCTGGGGGATAGAAGTCGGTCGATGCTGCTCTGGGGTGATAGCGTTGTCCCTGGCAACCAATGGGGTGGTTGGGTGCCCGCTCCCCCCCCTGGCATCGCGACGCGCATGCTCCACGCGTCCATTTGCATCTTGCGTCGCGAGAGTGGGGACATGTTTACCTAGGCACGTGTCCAGAGTTAAGGAAATTCTGGAGGGAATTTTATGATTATTTATTAAATTGCCTTGAACCTAAGATGTATTTCCTACAGACTTGGACGGAGATAGATAGATAGATGACTTTATTTCCACTTTCCACAATACAAAAGTGCTGTGGATGAAGTTGAGGCATACAAACCCACTCTTCCACTTAACCCACATGGAGACGTGGTTTCCAACATGAAATCATCAATATTGAACTCTTGAGTGTCGTGATATAAATTTGAATTCTTGATTGGAATCAAATCAAATTTATTTGCCATGAATCAAAATAATTTTTAAAAACACAATACTTGTAAAGCCAAAGTAGGTATATATTGATGAAATATTTTTTAAACAAAAGTAGGATTATGTATACAAACACCGATTTTTACAACCTATTTAGAGAGTGTAAATAAAGAGAATTTAACTCTTTAAAGTGTTGTTCTTGTCCAATACTGTATACCTTATGTAATAAAATATATTTTTCTCAAATAACTGTACAGGCTTTGCAAGCAAAACTTGAGGTTTGTGTGATTGCAAAGAGCATCAATCTAAAAATGTGTTCAACTTGTATATGTAAATATGTATTGTACAGGAAATTTATCAAATTTGGGTTAGTATGAAACTCAAAACAGTTATCCAAATACTTCATTACAATAATAATGTTATAATTTTTATATGTAAATTTTTATAAGTGCTGTATTTTTTTGGAACTTCAATGAGACTTCCTTCTTATTCGCAATTTGTTTATTTTTTATTTTTTCACTGTTATTTCAAACCCTTATTATTGAATTGAGTGGCGTAACGTTTGCCAACTGGGCCCCCCGCAAAAAATAATTCCGGGCCCCTCCTTCTAAAATCTCACGCCCCTCTCTTAGCCCCTTTCCCCTGAACTGCAACCATTAAAAATTCATCACGCACCTCTGGATTCACTATTGTCATTATTGTTTTAACTAAATAAAGAATTGAGTTTCATATTTTTATTAGACTGTTTTTCAAGTTCCTTCTTTTTTTCTCTTTTGAGCTCCACTCAAATGATTGTAGGGCTTCATGGTGCTGTTAAATTAATATATAAAATACCATCAAGTCTGTGTCACACCTGGTTACTATATTAAAGTAGCCTGGTGTGACACAGGCTTTACTAACATATTACGAACTGACACACAGACTACAGACAACACTCATTTTGAAAGCTAGCAAAATATTTTTGTTCACTTGAAGGAAAGAAAGATAGTAGACGGAATAATTGAAATTCGAACATCATAATACTGAAAATACGTGTAGGAATGCAATATGAATCAATTTTTTGTACCGTGATAAAGAATTAAAACCCACTTTCACAAACTCACTGCTTACAGCTCACTTCACACATTTCTATTAACCGAAACGCGTTTACATGCGTCTAGCACAACGGTTCGAGACGAACTGAATGAAAATGAAATAATCAATTGAGATTGACTGAGTAAGCTATAGGCTATTCTTCGACAACTCTTGACAATTATGAATTATTTATGGTTGTTAATTATTGCCCAAAATAAAACTTTTGCTTTTCTTGTTCAATCATTACTTTAACCTTATTTCTTAAAAAAAACATATGATATTATTTCAGGCCCTAGCCCGGGCCCCCCCGCGCCGCGGGGTTTGCGGGGGTGTAAGTTACGCCACTGTTGAATTATACCACCTATAACTACTGCGAGTGTCAAAGATCGTTTTCCCTTGAAACAATTTGATAAGGTGAGGTTTATGTACAAGGTATCAAAATCTATGAAGTATTCAGGGATGGAAAATGGGGACATATCACAGTATTCTAGAAAATATTGTACCGTTTACAAAATAATGCATAGAGATGGCTTCCAGAATCCGTGTTGGAATACTATAAACTTGTCAACATTTCACTTGTCTTACAGAAAAATGACGGGAATTTTCTATAGCTACAGAGCTCTAGAAAATCTTCCCAGAATGGAAAATATCTACCAAAAATTGGTTTATATTCATGATAAACTTCAGTCACGTAGTGCGTGCTTGATCTCCAATGTTCATTCTATTTTTATGAAGATCCCATCAAAAAATTGGAAGACAGTGTCACAGGATATGAACTCAGTAGGATACTGATTGCAAGTGATGATTCTACGAAATCTATCACGTTTGCACAAGAATACAAAACTTTGATGCGTGATATATGCTTGCCACGATAAAATACGTGCCAGCAGACAATCAACGATTTTTTGTATTGGAAACGCGACAAAAATGTCAATTTTATAACAGCTTGAGAGGCCTAGCGCTGTTGAAAGGTGAGATTTACGACAGACCCGTATCATATTGAACGTCTGCCATGTAACCGCGTCACTTCGGGTTGGAAATCTCATCTATCAGTCAGCTTTACAATCACGTGGTTGGGTTTTGACGTGTAAAAGTTCAGCTCGTGAGAAGCGCCGATTGGCGGACGTTCACACTTCTTTAGAGGCAACGCGATCATCCTCCTTCGAGTCATCTTTATTCACGTGATCCCTATTATCTTCATCTATCTATATGCCAAGTGCCATCCTTGTTTAATAACGTATATTCAATTTTCAGCACGGTATTGAAATATATAGCACTTGAACATTATTGGAAAGGCACTGGATTTGAGATCGGTGTGCATCCTGGTAGTGGTAAAAGAAAGATGTAGAAAAAGAGGTAGGAGTACATAGCGGAGAAGATAAATTGAGTAAGAGAGAAAGCGAAAGAGAAGGATTTGAACAGATATGAATAGGAAACATGGTGAGAAGGAGTACTGTGGAAGGGACAGGAAAGGGAGATTGAGAAGACAAAGAAAAGGAAGAAATATTGACACGAAAGGAGAGAAATGATAGAGTGGGATAGTAATTAGTTGAGAAGAAAAAGAGAAGAGACAGAGAAGCGATTGAGAAGGGGGTTGGAGTTGTGAGAGAAGAGAAGGCAATTTTTAAGGAAAAGAGAGAGAAGATGACGAAAGCAGAACATGAAAAAAATATATTGAAAGGAGGGGTTGGAGAAGGATTCGAATGTGATGAAATTGGAGGATTTACAGTAATAATAATAATTGGTACATTTTATTATTATGATTGGGTGGAGAAAGGTTTTATTTGTAGAGGCGAGGATTTAGTATATGGAAAATGAATAGTATATCGAGTATGGATAGATTAACATGAGTTATATATGAATACTGCAGTTATAGATGATCCACTTGTAGATAGATGGATTGGATAGTAAAAACACGGAGAGGACGATTCTCATGAAACTGGTAGCCTAGAAGATAGTGTGATTGGATGAACGATAAGATTAGGAAAAAGGAAAGAAATGTGAAAAAGTGTCGGTAAAGGAAGATGAATAAACGAAGGAAAGTGAGAGATAAGGAAAGATATATTAGAAGGATTGAAGATAGAAGATAGAGGGTAGAAGATAGAAGGAAGAAAACTGAGAAGATCTAACCAATTGACTGATGGTAGATTTGAAGGGGAGAATTGTAGAGGAAAATGATTGGTTGAGCTATGAGAAGAGGAAGAAGGAGAGAGATGAAGAGAAAGGATAAAATTAACTTAAAACTAAAGTTTTATATTATTTCAATATTGAAGTAATGGGCTCTCCCAGAAAAGCTAATGCTTGAGCTCTGGAAGTCTGGATAAAAAGGAGAAGGTAAATGAGGGAGATAAAGTAGAAGATAGATAGAATGAAGAAAAAGATACAGATGTTCCAACCAATAGATTGTTGGTAGACTGAGTACTTGAAGAAGAAAAGAGAGTGAGAAATTTGCTGAGAAAAGGAAGCAGCATAAAAAGGATGGCTGAGTAGGAGATGAGGAAGGAGAAGGAAAGTGAAGAAGAGAGATGAAAAAACAGCAAACGAAGACGTCGATAATGATGATGTGATCAAAAGACAATATCTTTTAGCAAAGTGTCAATATTTCACTGTTGGACTGGTATCATAGCGTGTCGCCAGAGCAAGAGAAGAAGATCCAAGATCGCATGACGATTGGCCGAGCTATCGCAGCCGACGTCACGATCGCCTTATTATGATCACGTGTGTCACACGTCACCCAATTGGCCCAACGGCGACAAATTAACCAATCACAAGCGTTGTCTCACTTGTCTCCAGACGATCGTCTTCAGTAACTTGTTCCTAGCATCTTTGTTCGTCTGATTCATCCTGCTTGCTCTTCGTACCAGTAGATTATTCTGAGAAGCAGCCCAACATGCTTTAAAGCACTGGCTGACTTGGCTCGTTTGGCAATCCATGGAAATAACATCATTTTTTTATAGATAGCCTTGCAATACTCTGATTCAAGATTGTGAATTGCTAGTTGAATTATTGTATTATTGGATAAACAATATTATTACAGTATAATGGATATAGTATAATATCGTATTATTGTAGTATAGTAATGGATTTTACTGGAATGGCCAGCCAAGTTTTTGTATTCATTTAACATGTTCACCATCTTCAACTTTGATAATTTGAAGAGAGTGTATTCTATTCACCACCCCTCCCCCTATTCGAGTATTTTGTGATTTTTTTCAAAAGCCTGCTGTCCGGATAATTTCGAATTTACGAATACCGTTGTAGCAAAGACAATTAGAATACTTATACTAATAGTATAATAATACTTTTATACTAATAGTTTCCTATCGCCTTTGTTAGTAGTGATGTTAGCTTGAGAATGGAATAGGAGCAGTACCGGCCTAATAAAATAAAATAAATAAAAAAGTACCGGCCTACTACTGTAATGAAGGAAGCATTCAGTAATAATTAATAATTATTGAAATTCATAAAAATGACGTTTTTTTTTTAAAGAACCCCTTTCCGGTCAAGTCAGTCTTGACTTTACACAAGTCAAACTGGATTTGTCTTTTTCCCACATTCACGTCAGTTTTCAGGAAAACCCCTCTATTGGATTTTTTAACATGCTGTTTAAATAATCTAAAAACATTCAGTAAGCAGCATTCACTATCTACTATGTCCAGTTAAAATTATTTTGTTTTTTTCAATGAATATAGCCTATAACATACAACGAATAATGGACTGTGATTAATTATTTCTTTATATTTAATAGGAAGATGTTTAATGTTTTAAGGTGATTTAAGAAAACAGCCACGATTTGACATTTTAGTAGGTTGGTTTCTACGTTTCAATTGCAAGTAAAGTAGTTTCTGTCTATAACCATTGATAAAACCAGAGTTCAGACTCACTTTCTGTTCTTTACTTGTGAGCATTGACAAAACATTGCATCAACACGAGTCACTCAATGACTCATAGTTAATTTGAAAACTAGTCATCAAACCCAACATAACTTGTGATATCCACCCTCTAATAACTTACCCCCCCCCCCATCGCCACCCCTTGTCGACAACTTGGACCCGGTCCGTTTATGTGGTGGTGGTCGCGATTTCGGTGGCGTTAAACTGCAGCAGTGCGCATGTCCAGTTTTAGATCAATACGCCACGGAAGTGTAGGACGTAAGGACAGGGCTGGCCAGGTAAAGGCGAAGGGAAAAGCGCCCCATGTCCCACAAGACCCCTGACACATAAATTACCCACCAATCCCCCCCCATCGCCTACCCTGAGGGAAGGATCCCCTTCCAACCATCCTTTTCCACTCATTATACATCAGATTAGCGCACTGGCCCGGCCCGGTTCGCCCTATCTCCATTCCCTGCAATCATTTCCTAGACTGCCTGGTCGATTCCTTATTTCCCCCGCTTGCTTTCATCCGATTTTCTATCTTGTAGCTTGGGTTTCGTGTGTATGGTGAAGAAAACCCTGATAAAACTGTAGAATCCAAGCCCAATAGAAAAATACTGAGTTTTTTGGTGAAATTCAACTTGAGCTAGAATTTTTAGAGAATATTTCAACCATTACTATAACATTTTATACATGAATAATGCTGGAAATGTAAGTAGCCAAGCCTCAAATGCATGGTTCAAAACAAGGAAATGAAACTGTATTTTTGTGAGAATTGTAACTTAACCAGATCTTTCTGAGATTATTTCAACTATTAATATACTAATTTATACATGAATACTGTTGGAAATGTAGTCAAGCCACAAATGAAATCATCAATTGAATCTGAAGCTTTTGGAATTGCATCTTTAAATTCAATTGCATCTTTTGCACCATAGTGTCCGTAGGCCACAAAAGTGCATTTAAATAAGTGTTCCAAATGGACAATGCACGAATACAGTTGTAAACGGAGAGCGTTCAAGTGGGGAGGTGTTGGAGTACTAGCACAGGAGACCGAAGGTCACGTGATACGGCGAGAAGCATACTCGAGCTTGTAGCTCGCGTGAGCCGGCGAGCTTTCAATGCGATGGCTTTGTCATGCGAGCTGTGCTGTGCTCTCAGCTGCTGCCGAATGTACACAAAAACTTGTGCAAATTAAAGCAGCGTGCAAATATTTAGAAATTGAGTCGTTACACACTGATAGTTGGCCTGTGTTTAACGGTGAACTGTGTGAAATTGGCTCAAATCGACGCCGACACGACAGACTGCACTAAACAAGGGTACCGGTGCACACACACAATAGAATTTTCACGGCACCTTACTGGCTCGTTTTATTTGCCTGCTCTTCAATTAATTATTAAGCGTTCATCTTTGACGGTGCTAAAAATGGCTCGTTTTCCATCGCTTGACTTGAGTAGGTTATATATGGGAGAGCTGGCGCAGTTCAAGGTCATGCGACACCTAGCGGTCAATGAGAGAACTACTAGCATTGTGTGTGTGTGTGTGTGTGTGTGTGTGTGTGTGTGTGTGTGTGTGTGTGTGTGTGTAAGGTGGCCGCTGTCACCAAGATGGCCGCTGTCACCAAGATGGCCGCTGTCACCAAGATGGCCGCTGTCACCAAGATGGTTGCTGTAACCAACATGGACGCTGTAACCAGAGCGTTCTCTGTAACCAACCTATTCACTGTAACCAAATCTGATTATGTCTCCAAAATGGCCGCTGTAACCAATTGGAATTCTGTAACCAAAATTGACGCCGGCACCACAATGGCCGCTATCACCACAATGCGCGCCGGCACCATATGTGACTTTGTCACCACATTAATTGCTGTAACCAACATGGCTACTGTATCTTGTGAGATAGCCGGATCATGAAGACAAGATAGAACCTCACCCAGCTCCTCTACCGCCCGCCTTTTTTCAAAAAAAATATTTTCCCACAAATCGGCTGATTAGCAGACAATATTTAGAGATTATGTTGCATCAGACATGAGTTTTTCAGCATTTCATAAAATGTGTGATAGTGTATGGAGATCTAATAAGAGGGCATTCATTACAATCAATCTTGAATTAACACCACAAAGCGGTAAATATAAGAATGGTTTTGAACGTGAAATTATTATTAGCTAAAACACAGGTGCGCGTGTGCGCTGAAGAAATTTATTAGTATTAAGCGCGCGTTAGATGTGTGAACAGCGTCAGGATGAAAAACAAGTCGCTAACGAAGTTGAGTAGTAGTAGTAGTAGTAGTAGTAACCCAGTTGCTGATGGTAATTTAGATAGCCATCATGTTCGTAATCATCATGTTCGTAATCAATTAAAGACGAAATCAAAATTGTTACAGAATACTATTAGCAAGTTAAGAAATTCAATTGTTAATAAACATAAAAAGTTGATTAGTAGCAGAAGAGCTAATGAACGAGATTTACAAGATACATTTAACCCAATAATAAAACCACTTGTAGAATTGAAATCTTCTTTTGATAATCTTAATAATAATAATAATAATAGGAAACATGTTGAAAAAATGCTGAACAGAAGTATGAAGAAGAAGAAGGAAATGAGGTGGTGATAAGTTCAGATGATAATGATGATGATGATATAGTTGATGATGATAATTCATACCCACAGAGTAATTTACAGAAATTAACGCAAAAATATATACAAGAATTTCTTGTAAAAAAGAAAAACGTTTCTTTTGGATTAAGTTATGATAAGAAAAGCAATCAGTTTAAATTCGGACCTAATTCAGTTGTAAGATTCGACAATAAGCATTTATATGTAGATGCAATTAGATATCCATTGTCACGGCTTGCTAGAACTCATTTTCGAAATAAACCAGATGCAGATTTATATGGTGTAAGCTCGATAAGACAATATAAACGAATACTAACGCATGACACGTATTCATTTGAATAAACGTAATAATTTGAAAACCGGAGCAGGATTTAAATATAAACATGTTATCAAAAAAATATTTCCATCTATAGCGTTAACTGTCAGTGCTGTTGGTAGGCAGAACAGATCACCAGACGAAATGTGCGATCTTTTCAGCTTAGTAGACGGGAGGCAAGTAGGTGATGAAGATCAAGAACATGATGGCATGCAACAGCTCTCTTCATCCACCCGCTGCTTGCTCGAAAAAAAGAAAAATAGAAAAATATCATGATCAAACAAGTATAGCAAACTTATCATCAATCGGGGATCTGCACAGACGCTTGAATGAGACTGGTTTAGGTGGAGGAGGAGGAGGAGGGAGGAGGGAGGGTGGAGGACGAAGTGAGCGTTACAAATCCTATCGCCTCTTAGTCTAACACTCTGAATAAATCATTTTATCGTAATCTTCCTGGAGATGTGAGATTATCACGTAATAATGAAAGTAGCGGTGATGATGATGATGATAATGATGATTATGATGATGCTGAAGTACGCGGGAAAGGAATAGGAAAAATTAGATCGAAACTAAATATGGTTAGGGCAAACAGAAAAACCAACTGTAGAAATTACGTATATTTTGACAATGCAGATGAACTTGTCGAAAGATTAGCTTTATTGATAGGCTCACAGTCAGCTGGTCATGATAACCATTCAGCTGAGATTTCATCTATAATAAGCCAACTTTTTGAAGCAGGAATAATAGAATAATGTTCACACGTAATTAGGTTCTAATTAGGTGTGAGATAGTCAGCTAGTCTGCTAATCAGCCGATTTGTGGGAAAATATTTTTTTTTGAAAAAAGGCGGGCGGTAGAGGAGCTGGGTGAGGTTCTATCTTGTCTTCATGATCCGGCTATCTCACAAGATACAGTAGCCATGTTGGTTACAGCAATTAATGTGGTGACAAAGTCACATATGGTGCCAGCGCGCATTGTGGTGATAAGCGGCCATTGTGGTGCCGGCGTCAATTTTGGTTACAAATTCCAATTGGTTACAGCGGCCATTTTGGAGACATAATCAGATTTGGTTACAGTGAATAGGTTGGTTACAGAGAACGCTCTGGTTACAGCGTCCATGTTGGTTACAGCAACCATCTTGGTGACAGCAGCCATCTTGGTGACAGCGGCCATCTTGGTGACAGCGGCCATCTTGGTGACAGCGGCCACCTTACACACACACACACACACACACACACACACACACACACACACACACACACACAATGCTAGTAGTTCTCTCATTGACCGCTAGGTGTCGCATGACCTTGAACTGCGCCAGCTCTCCCATATATAACCTACTGACTTGAAGGATGGCATCTATAGCAATGAATAATTAAATAATCTTTTAACTTTTTATGTGGTTCATCATCATCAATATCTAGATTATTTGTCAACACGAGTTTTTCACTAGCTACTAGCCAGCTAGTAATTTGCCGATTCGCTGGCGATTGCGCTAGTTGACAACGATTCCACCGCCGTTCCACTCGCTCACTCTCCAACTACTTGCTGCGTTGAAACCACGTTTTTCCACCACTCCTGGCTTATCACTTGCCGCTTTTAACTAAAAAATCCCATTACATACGGCTAGTTTACTAGCTAGCTCGCTCGAACGCCGGCTAGTAGCTAGTAAAGTTGACCGTTTTTCAACTTTTTCCCCAGTTTTTTTACAAGCCGGCTAGGAGAGTGCTAGTTGGCTAGTATAGGATTACACGGAGCTAGTTTAACAGCTACTAGCCAAAAAGCCGGCTAGTAGCTAGTGAAGTCGCCCCGTTTTATCGAGCCTATGATATAATGCCCTCTTGCCAGGCCTTAGACGTCTTGTCCAATACAAAACTAGCTAATTCTGTAATTGATAAAAAACATACAGTGTATAGAAACTTAACAGTGCCTTGTATTCAGAATTTGAATTGGATTTATGCAAGCTTAAATGTGCAATTGCACTGGACTATCAATGCTTCTAGTATAGAACAGGAATAAGAATTGAATCTTGTACTAATTTTGTTAATATTTCTCTTATCATGATAGGACCAGTGAGTAACACAAGAGTGGAGCTACTTGTACAGAATAGTTTGAAGAAAATTTCAACTCTCACCTTCCTCCGCATTGGTAAGTTTCATATCAGTCATTTCAAATTAGAAGTTATTTGAATCACTAAGTAAAAAATTTGCACATTAGTGTGGATAGGTAGGATGTGAGAGTTATTTTTGTAAAATCACCAGGAACAGAATGAATAAGTGGAGGAGACTGCTAAAAAAATCGAACTTTTCACAGCATAATATTAGTTGAAGAATGAACGATAAAGTAGATTGTTTTACGTGAAGAAGAGTTCAAAATAGGTTGTAAAAGGAGTAGAAGAGAAATAGAAGTCCTGAGATTGAAATAGGCTCGTTGTTTAGTTGTAGGTAGATTGAACAGAAGGCGAGAGTTTTTTTGGGAGAAACGTGGCCTTCGGTAGATGGCATCAGTTGAATTTATAGCTGAATTCGCACCTGAGAGCTTATCAACGGACTGGTAGCCTACCTCACTCAGCCACAACAAGACTCTTTATCTTTCCAGGCTTACTTTCCCGTTTTAGGCACACCAATGAGCTGGGCTTTTAAAAAACATACGCCCACGTTCTCAACAAAATCGACTCTGTTAAACAAGCAAGTATTATCAACAAAGTCAAGAAGTCTAATGGCTATTAATTCTTGAATAACAATATTGATTTGAAGATAGGGAAAGGAATATTCTTTGTCTTTTCTAAATGAAAATCATTTTTCACAAGTGGGAGTTTTAAATACCGTATTCCTAAATTAACGTACCATTTCTCTGTAAAGACGGGATTTCACTAGTAGAATTAGAGGTAGAGTAGCTGGCATAGTAAAAAGTAGTAGTAGAGTTTTTTCTTCTACATTTATTGTTTCTAATTTTTTTAATATAAGAAATTTAATAAAAAAATTATAAGTTAATAATAAAATTAATCTATACAAATGAAATATTGAACTCTTCACCATGCTGCTACCAATGCTAGCCTACCATGTAGTAGACTAACTAACCAGTTAGTTTACCTAGTATAAACTCTACCACTTTTTCTACTAATAAAAACCTGATCAAAGGCTATCTTCTTATACTTGCTTGCTCTATACACCATATTATAAAAAACTATCCACCAGAATTATTTTGTTTCTCAATGAAAGTAACAAATGAATTTCATATTTTTCAACACTATATTATCACACCAATTACTTTCGAGTATAATTTTCTCATGGTTAGTGGCGATCAGATCACTTTTACAGTATACTTTCACTTTCACAGTACTACTTTTACTATTCACTATATTTGATTAGGTTACTTGTCAATATAGGATAATTTGAATCTGGAAAATTATACTATCTGTTTCATGATTAGCCATGAGCTAGCCGGCGTCAACTTGCAATTTCTCGTCGGAACATTTTCAAATGTCGCGACATCTATTGTAAAATATAGGCCTAATCAAACTATTTTTCAGACTCATATTCACTCTGACTATTTTTTATGGGAGCAATGGGTTCTGCTCCTCGACAGAAGAATAGGGCGACTGGAAATCGCCAGTGGAGGCCGGTTCTAAAATGTATCGTTCACATTGTATGTACCTTCTGAATAACATCTGACATATCTCTCCCAAACATGAAAACAAGTACCAAACATGGATATCTCTTAGTTCAAACCCCTAGCAAAAAATTGTTTATAATTCACCAAGCTCTTGTATTTCATCTAGCTTCACCATTTCTCCCCACATTAATATCTACTGTAAGTTCCACGCCAGCAATGAAACCAGTCTGCTCTCAATAAAGTCATCATCTTTAGTCTGCAAAGCTGAGCAGCTGACAGGTGCAGGCGGCACTTGCCAAAGGGGGGACATGAGACCCCCTTACGGAGGGGGGGATTTCACGATTAAGGGGATCGGGAGGGAGGGGGGCTCGAGCGGAGAGAAGTGCTCATCCCATCGATAGGGATCGCATGATCGCGAAGGAGATTGCACTAATAGATTATTATTACTGTCATTGTCACTGATGACAGCTTGTGCTCTTCCTCTCTCTTTCTTGTCTCTTGATCTATCTCTCTCTCCGTCACACGCTCGATCGTCCGTCAAAAGTCGCCTCACGACCGCCGTAATCCTTTCGCTAAATAGACGATCAGCTTCTCCTGTTTTGACTTCGGTTCGTATCTCTATCACTTTCCTCTTAATCATGTTCTATCACTAGTTTCTATGTAGAAAGTTTTACATCCATTTCATAATGAATGCATTACAGAGTTTCTATCTGCTTAAGAAATTCCCAATCGCTAGTTGTCCGATGAGTAATTTTGATTTATCTTATAACTAACTGTTCCCTCATTCTATCTATATTAATAGCAAACTATATTTCCATTGGGCCCAGTTATTTCTACACCTTCATTTCTTATTCGAGCAAAAATCCAGTGTCTGTCTCATAAAAAATCAGAATACATAAAATAAGGGACACATACTGAACGTGAGTAGCACGGCTTACTGTATAAAAACTTAAGTCTACTGTGAGCCCCCTTTTTCCTTTTCATATTTAAACAAAAAATCGGTTTCTGTTTTATAATTCTTTTAACTTATAAACAGATTTTTAAAACATCTTCGAAATTCGGTTACCGATCTCTTGAATATGGGTGCTTCATCCAACTTCTTCATGTCCTATCACATGTGTACGAGATTGTGGATTATCACAATATTCTCAGAAATAATAAATGAGTAATTATTATGCTTTTAAATTCTCATGCTTCTTTGTGAAAAGGGGGATAATAAATAATAATTAACCAAGGAATAACAAACAATAACACTAATTAAGTAGTCAACCTACTTTTTTCTAAGATGTATTCCATGTCTGGTCTCCTTATCATTAATAAATACCTGACAGCTCCATTTCCTTGCGCTTATCAAATGCTACGGAAATCTTGAGTTTATGCAATAGCGAATAGTTTTATTGGTTGAAAAGCTAACTATTTTCCATGGCAATGAATTTTCCATTACAATCGTTCATCTTATCTTGCCGGTTGACCAAGTAAAGCAATCAAGCAGCTTTTTCAAAACAGTTTTCTGACAGCTTAATGGGCGGTGATTCTAAACCACTGTAAAATGCTTTCCATGCAAATGAAGTATTCCAGTAAGGTGCCTGAATGTGATTGGTTGGTCACGGAAATAATGGGAGAGTGAAAAGTTCCAACTTCATAGCTTCATTATCGGCGTGCTGGGAAAATTTTGAATACTTCCGTGATGTTCACATGCACATTGGGTCAGTAGAACGGCGTTCCCAGTCAACATGTGACTTGAGAGAGAGTTGTGAAAATGGTTTAAAATTTATTCAAACACCAAATTCTATTGGAAAATTTGGTGGAATAATACTTCAATAGATATACCCGAGTAAACTGGAGAAATTTCAATTATCGACATTCTGGGAGGTGTGTAAAATTTCACTTCAACTTCTGCAATCTCGATGTGTTTTTTTTAGAAAAAATTAATAACACAAGAACAACAACAATAATAATATTTTGTACTGCAAGCAAGCAATGGCAGTTGTTACTGTCTCACTTTTATACCCGCAGGCTCCACTGGTATCGAATCTTATTTACTTTTACAGAGATGATTGAATACCTGTTACTTGCCCACACATAACCAGCTCATATAAAATAAGCAAGTACTCGTAAAATAAACCAAGTGTCGTGGAGAATAGTATTATTGTAGTTGAGACATTGTCGATATATATAGTTCGTAATTTGTTTAGTGCTTGTAAGTTTGAGTGTAATAAGTTTTATTGACACGTTCAAACAGCTGTAGCAATGTGAGGCTATTGTTTTGCATTTTAAATTGATGACATAACAATGTCATTTGAACGGAAGTGAGACAGAAATGTTGCTTTAGGGAAAAGTAAAATTATCTGTATAAATGTGTCTTTTTGAACTGTGTTTTTTGGATGAGATACATCCCCATTTAACTTGTACGTTATTTGTTTTTAATAGTAATCTATTTTATCGCATCATTCCTATCAAGAAGCGTATACCAAAACCAATACCATATTCAAATACAATACATTGCTACGGTTGTGCTGTAGCTAAATGTTAGCATTGAAAATAATGTTAGCATTGAAAATAATGTTAGCATATGGATATTTCGAATTGTCTAAGTTGTGAGATAGTTGATTAAGTACCTCTTGATTTTGAATGAAAAGGAATATAAACAAACCTTAATCTGATTCTACCGCATGTGAACTGCAATAATTCTACATACACGGATGTAAATACTATACTATAATATGCATCCTTTCCTTGATATATTATTATAGCGGATTGATATGATATAGATATGATATCATAGCTTAGTTTCAGTTGTGTGGGCACTGAAGTAACTCGAGTAATAATAAATATTTATAATGTATTAGGCTTTCATAACTATTCAAATCTATTGTTCACAATGCTCTAAAACTTTCATTACAATTTCCTCCCGTTCATGATCTCATAAACCGATAAAATTGTAATAATACTTAAGGATATGAACAATCAAATTGATCATGAATCAGAGTGAGAGTGCCAGTTTCCAACTCTTTTCACCGCATTGTACACTTGGATTGATGAATAAGTAATTATTTTCTTATAATTGCATTGCATCTTCCGCGGTCTGTCAGTGCGTAATTTATCACCGAATTAAACTCGAGGTGTAGATATTTTGCATAGTTATTGTAATATTCAGAACAGATAAAGTTCGAGGAAGTGCAGCATTATGCATCTGCTCACTGCATTTACCTCTTTGAACCTGTGTGCATTTTTTATTACCGTCCGCTCATTTCGTTAGATTATATTCAGCGCTCTAAAACGAATAATTAGCTGCGAGATTTATACGCCTTCCTTTTAACATTCGCTGTGGAGCTCCCCGTGAATTTATTACACTGGATAGTCACCGTTGACCATTATCAGATTCTGCCGCTGTCTTCTTCGTTCAATCGATTCATTAAAAATAATCTTTTTCACTCCATTTATTATTTGGAAAACTGCAATCTCTTATTAATATCAGAGTAAAGATACATCCATGAAAAACGTATTACTGTTTGATGGGATATTCATAGAACTGACCAATAATATAGCTTATAAAAATTTTGCCCAGGTACTTTCTAGGCTTACTTCTTACTTTTTTACTAGATTTTTCGACAATATTCAATTGTATGGTTTTTACTGTATTGCGTTGAATAAATAATTATATTATTATACTTATCACGTTTGGAACCAAAAAGTTTTGTAACAGGAACCTCGTTATCCAGGATGACCTTTCATGGATAGCGAGAGGATGAGCTAGACGAGATAGATTAATCACTTCACTCAATATTAGAATGCCATTTTGATAAAAATGAAATAATCTTTGTTCAAGTCATTCTTCTAAATCATTGGTTTCTATCCTTCAATACGTCTCAACTGACAAAGGGACAAGTGATCAAACCCATGTCTCAAATCTGACCGCGAACCGTACTGCTTTACAGGAGCACGAAACAATCATTCTGTTTATAAATGACAAGAGGATGTTGTAAGAATGAAATTAATCCCTATTTAAACTATCAATGGGTCAATGTTTTTCTGCCTGTTTAAAAGCTGATGATGATGTACTGATGAATTGAAAGTTATTTAGAAAAATTTAATTGTTATAAAAATTAAAAATATTACAATATCTCAGTCTCTACCTTCAAAAAATAAATAAAATCAACGAGCTCTAGGAATTTCCTTTTGAAAGCATGGTAACTCTCAAAATGTATAGAAAAAGGATACACCTTGAGTTATTCAATCCAATCAATTCCATTGTGGTTTGTGAAGTTGAACTGATTACAACAAAGTACCCAACTTAATTAGTAGTGTTGGGAACATGATCAGCGATGATTTGCCTCATAAATTCGCCTGAACTTCCTATAAGTAGTGGTCTACTCCACGTAAAATTACAGCATTGGAATATGATTCAAATGACTCTTCACATCTTCTTCAACATTTTTGCTCTTGTTCTGTGCGCTAATTTGATCTGCGATGTAAATTATTAATGGCAAAATATATACTAATTGGTTGTTGTATTTGATGGAGTTTATAACAATATGAAATGATAAAGCCTACACGGTGTGTGCATATTTTGATGAAAGACTGGTTCAGTTGCAGCTACACAGCTCTGTTTATATCTGTATATGTGGCTTTTATCCACGAGTCATAAATCGCAAAACCTGCTAACATTTAATTGCCCTCCAGCTCCTTGTTATGTATAGATATGTAATGCTAAATAATATCAACCAGTGTGAATCTATTGGAACTTATTTACGGTTAGGTCTGGTTTTTTATTGCTTCGGTGTCTGCGAATCTGACTGCTCTATAATAGGATTTCAAGATTTTCAATTCAAAAATAGTATCTTTGTTTCCATGATCTTGAAGGATTGATTTGTAGAGGTTCCCAACGTTTTTTGTTCAGTAACACAGTAACCCATTTTTTTTCTTTTTTTTCCTTTTTTTCTGAGGATGATGCCCACATGAGCTCTAGGCTTGTGCGTGGGTAATGAGTGGGGTGATGATGAGATATGACGACTACTTTTTAGGCAGTCGGGACCGACGGCTTAACGTCTCCTCCGAAAGACGGGATATAGATTTCAATATAGACCTAATCAATCAATCAAATTTTATTGTTCACAATAAAAAACTTGTACTTTCCCATCCATTATGTGACGTAAACTGTAATTCAGGGGTTGATTATTGATATTTTATTTAATGTGAGTTACATTATGTCACAGTTAAATAAGTAGAAGAGTTCAATCTTCTTTTTTTAGTAGATCGGAGTAGAATTCTATTTTTTTCTACTAATAATTTGTCCCAGACAATATAGGTACAGGAACTAGACCAGAGACGTTTTTCTTATACATGGAAATAATCAAATAAAGATCGTCAGAATAACGTTCTAATAAAAATTTGTGAATTCTAGGATCTGATTGTTGAAATGAATGATGCTCCTGGTGCATCATAAGTGATAATTATTAATGAGTGATATTAATAATAGATGAGTGATGTGTTTCATCTTGTATAACATACGATGAAATAAAATAAGATTATGTATGTGGGAGTTTTTATGGATAAGTATGTGTATATGTGATGTTAATGTTGAGGATGCGAAGAAGAGAATGCATGTAAGTCAGAGTAGAATTCGATGAAACATTTTTTAAAGATGTGAAGGATGAGCATTGAATCATGGACATGCAAATTTTGATTAGCTGTCAAAGTCACGTGAGGTAAATATTGGGAGTGGATGAAGGACGAAAGTGGAAACAGAACCCTTGAATTTATCCAATTTTTGCTGTTCAAAATCGAATGAAAAATGAGAAGAACATCTGCAGCCTTCGGTTTTAAGTATTAATAAAGCCTCATAAGTTTCCAATGTTAGCATAATACATCCCAGTAATTGTAATGCAGCCCAGATAATTGGGTGTTGATAATCTATTAAGTTGCTTTAGTGTCTAGTTATCGACCAGAGAGTTACGACAGCGAAACTGACTTATCGTCAGTAAGGCCACGACTTGTGGTAACGAATTATTGCTATATTATACGGCGATCATAATTCCTTGAGTTGTACTGAAGAGTATAATTTATGTATGTGGAAGGCTTGCCGGTACCGGCTTCATAATGGCTTGGAAATACCATTTACATTATTATTCGTGGATTTTCAAGAAATATTCGCCGTTTCTTCTTGATTCTTCATCTAAGATAACTCACTTGTTAGCTGAGTGTACTGATTCAAATATAAACGATGAGGGTTTGAATTTGTACCGGTTCAATGTCTATGGTGTTGATTGTGAGGATTCAAGAGCTTTTGTCATGGATTTTTTATTTATCCCTTCAACTTTGATATTATTCATGTGTAAATTACCATCATATCATCTTCAAACTGTATGAATGTGATGTTGATTTGAAACTGTATGATTTTTCTCCTCACTTTCATGATCGATTCTATAGCACATTGGTCTTTAGTCTTTTCTATTAAAATCTGTCATATTCTTCCATAAATGACATTGATCCGAGATAGGCATCTTTTTACAGCTTTAGTGCTTTACCTTACAGTTATAAGTTATGCATTTTTTTGAATTACACGTGATATCACCCAATATCAATAAAATATTTGACCTTATAAATTAGATTCATCTCTCATTCAAAATGTTATCGATAAAATAGAACTACAGATAAGACATTCTATTCGGTTACTCTATGCTAGAACAGAGTCAAAATCAATTTCTATTTAATTTAGAGGAATAAATAAAAACCAAACCAAGTAGGTTAAAAAATAACCTCTTGTCTTATAGCTAAGATTGGAAAGCAACATAGGATATTCAATAGGAACTGCTCTACCCCTCTACCACTCAATTTAAAACTTTATAACAGCTCTATTCATGTAACTACTTTAAAAATTATACTTATCTCATTAAATGGGGCTGAATATCCAAAAATGTAAGTAATAGAATAGAATAGAATGACTGCCTTCATTTTGACTTAAGAGTGCAAAGTTAAGGCGCAGTCGGCCCTCTCTTACACTTAACCCTAAATAGATAGTTACTTAACCCCTAGTAGATAGATATATTAGAAATAAGGTGGGGTGGGTGATCCTTTCTCTAAATAAGGTTCCACCACCACCATATAGGCTGCCATCTCAATTAATTTGTACATTAGCTGAATAGACTGCAATTGAAATGAGATAACAGAGGAGGTGAAAAAGTATTTCGGTGGAATTTTGGATTATGATTGGTGATCGGCGAACAGCTATTGACACCAATAAAATAAAGTACATTTTCATTGTAACCTTAGATTTGTAGGAACCTTAAAATTTTAGGGCTTGTCAGTCTACTGTATCACGCAGTCCGCGCCCAAATATTATTGAACCCTTAACAGCAAAGTTGATTAGCCGAGAATGAGAGAAAGCTCTTATTCAGCAATAATAATTCCGTCCGGCCGTAACTCGAGTGAAATTAGTGGGTTGGCGTGATTTTTATGGAGGCGGATTTCGCAACCAACAAACACGGGTATTGTTCCAAGTTAACAAGCTTCCGAAATCAAATCGCATAGCTTTATGAGGCCATTGCCCGTTATTACAAACAGAATTAATGGCTTAATTAATATTTTTAACGGGGTTCGGCAACCTATTTAAAAAGTTCGGCATGGCTTGGAACTTTCGAGCGCGCAGATAGGCACGGCCGACTAGATAACGTTATCCAAACGCTGTCGTTGTGAACAATGTAATTGAAACTTAATTCGCCGTCAGAAAATGAACGGCAAGTGAAGTGAAATTCTTTCACACGATAGAGGTCTCCACCACCACCTACACATATATATCTCGTGACATTACCTCGTTAATAACTATTGTAGGCTTTTGTTTCCCTCTACATCTATATTCTTCCCATAATCTACAATATACTTTTATTTTTCTCTCCACATCTATATTTATCAATATACTAATCCTACACCCCGCACTATATTTCCCTGGTTTTCTTTATACCTATGTATTTTCCCTTCACATTTATTCCACACTTTTGCTGAGTAATATAGAACTTTATTTCCCCGTTTCTCTATACATTCATATTTATCTATATTCTCTCCTATATTTATCAATACATCAATCCTATACCCCACACTATATTTTCATGGTTTTATATACCTATACACCTGTATTTTTCATACTATACATTTTTTATTTATTCCATATTCTGCTAAGGAATATAGAACATTTATATATCTAATAATCTTTTATACTAAATTCCATCTTTGAGCTTATTGCAGCCTTGCCTCAGCTTGCTGTGACAGGTTTATTAAATACGGATGAAATAAATACAGAATTACTGATTACCACGATTACTAGTGAACGTACACTAGATATCGGCAAGGTCTTTTACTTTACTATGAGTCATTCGGCCAATACTGGAGTACTGTATTTTTCTTGATTTTATGCTTTCAAGTTAAAGGACTCATCACATAAAAGTGAAGAATAGCTCTCCAATAAACATCTTCATCATTATTTATTCGAACGTTCTTCTATGTTTCTGTATATCTTCTTATAAACTCACCTCATTTTTCATTTTTTGTACATTATTTCAAGTGCGGTTTGCTTTTGTATTCTCATTCTTTGTTAAAAAATTCCAGTTTTTGTATGATGTCTCTTCATGTTTCTGTATCTACAGGGTGTCCCAAAAAATACTGATGCCAGTACTACCACGGTATTCTACAAGTCAAAACAAACAGAACATGTCGTTGGCAAAATGCTGATTTCTCCTTAGTTTACCTGTAATCCGCCATTTTGTGTTTTTATTTTTCATCATATCTCGTTGAAAAACAAGATTTTCTTATGAAATTTGGTAGGGCCATAATTAAAGGTGTGGTTCACAAAATACATATATCAATAAATTTCAATATCTGTTTTTCCAAAATGGCGACAAACTAAACTTTTCAATTCGATTTTACTGGAGAAATGTTGCTTTTTACGATAAAACTTTCAAAAACAAAAATGTAGAAATTTTATTCTGAATAAAATGGTATATAATTGTAAAGAATCGGATGATAAAACCGAGATATGGCTATTTGAAGATTACAACTTCTGTGTTTCTCCATTTCTTCAGCAGTGAGACATGAGAATAAATTTATGAATGCAAAACATATGTTTGCCTATCTTGAGCGTTCTCAAATTTACTACTGTATCATATTTTCGCATTCATGAAATTCATCAATTGGTTGTTCCATCCAATAATAAATTGGGAACGTTCGAGTGACAAAGATAGGCAAACATATGTTTTGCATTCATAAATTTATTCTCATGTCTCACTGCTGAAGAAATGAAGAAACACAGAAGTTGTAATCTTCAAATAGCCATATCTCGGTTATTTATCATCCGATTCTTTACAATTATATACCATTTCATTCAGAATAAAATTCTCTACATTTTTGTATTTGAAAGTTTTATCGTAAAAAGCAACATTTCTCCAGTAAAATCGAATTGAAAAGTTTAGTCGGTCGCCATTTTGGAAAAAACAGATATTGAAATTTATTGATATATGTATTTTGTGAACCACACCTTTAATTATAGCCCTACCAAATTTCATAAGAAAATCTTGTTTTTTCAACGAGATATGATGAAAAATATAAAAAACACAAAATGGCGGATTACAGGTAAACTAAGGAGAAATCAGCATTTTGCCAACGACATTTTCTGTTTGTTTTGACTTGTAGAATACCGTGGTAGTCCTGACATCAGTATTTTTTGGGACACCCTGTATTTCATCATCTTTCTCCAATGAACATATTTTATTTCTTAATTTTTTGCGCATTTTTTCAAGTGTAGATTGCTTGAATCCTCATACTTTGTTGAGACATTTTTAGTTTCTGTAGGATGTTTCAAAGATTCAATCAGAAATCATTTCCCAACATTGCTTCTACTCTCTTATAGAAGCTTCCCATTGAAATGCTTACATACTTGAATTCCAAATCCAATAATAGATCAAAACTATGTAAACATTGATAATGATAAGTTTAATAATAATGTAAAAAAATACAACCTTATGATAGAAATATTGATTTTCTCACCTGAAGAAACATATCACCATCAAGCATAGCATGATCGTAGACTGACATGTCGCTTCGACTCCTGTACTGCGCCTCTTCTTTCTCTTTGTGCATTGTCACTGCAACAAAAAAAAAAGCAATTAAAATCAAATAATCTTCATCACAAAATAACTCCCAATAATTCGTTTTCAAGTTGTACTTGTATTCTCTAAAACTGCGGACACACGAGAATTTTTCACGCGTGAACGCAGCATGGGAAACATGCAAGAAAAAATGAGCTGCATTGGAGTGTAATTGCCTCTACTATTACCTCGTGAAGAAATGCTCGTGTGGCCGCAGCCAAATGATGGGTTGCACCAACCGGAATCAACTATTTTGAATCAGCTCATCAAACCTGTTTAGCATTGTGCTGATCCTGGATTGAAGCTTATCTAGTTTGGTATAGTAACATTTTTTCAATTTGGCGGATGGCTAATGACTGTTATTTCTGAATGATTATGTTGCGGGAGGTGTTATGCTTAACTCTGTCAGGACAGTCTGCGAGAGGTCTGAGAGACCGTATCGGTCCAACCACTGAGCTAAATATATCCATCTGGAGGTAGCACAAGCTAGGGCTGCTAGCAGGATTAGTGTTCTGTCTAATTTCGTTTGGTTGGTAATAAAGTTGGTGTATTAATATTATCGGTAAAGTGAAATTGAGACTTGAGTAACTTTCGTTTATTGAAACATTCAAGTGACCGTACAAAACATTACAAACATTTCGAGTAATATCCGTCGTCACCATGACAACAACTCTCAGCTGTGATAGGTCCTCATATCATCATAGCACATCCTCCCCTTTCAGATTGAAGGCGAAATGTGTGCCTTGTTTCTTCGCACTATTGTTCCGTTGTCAAATTGCACTCGATATGATCTGTGGAAGTTTACATTTGATTATTAATACCTTCTCGTTTTAAATCAGAGATCCAAACCGTGCAACCTTGTTCAAGTTCTGAAGGTCTCCGATCTCATGTCGCTTATGCTATCTTTCCTCCCTCCCCCCTTTTTAGTGTGGTCTTCTTCATTCCGCAATGATTATCTTGATCTGGTGTTTGGGAATGCAAGTTATCCATTGCAATGTCTCTAGGCGACCAGTGACATCTTCGGTTATTATAGTAGCAATTAGATCTGATCTGAGGACTTTCGGGACAATTCCTGGCATAATGGCCGCGTTTATCGCAATTATAACAGCGATTCATCAAAATCGGACTGGGATAACCTCTGCTTCTGGATCTGGGCAGGACACGGGCTCTTTCAACTCGCACCCTATGACCTCGTATGACCTTACCATCTGACTCATGGACTGCATCTTGGGCGTCTCGTCTATCCTTAAACTCAACAAATGCAAATCCAGGTGGGTTCCGAGCCACCCACACGTTCCTGATTGGTCCGTAATAGAGAAAGGCATCCTCCAAGTCATCTTTTGTCGTCAAGTGGTTTAGATTACCCACATAGATTTTGCATTCCATGTTATCGTAATGTTTGGTTGACATGCTTGGTCTGCAATCTAGTAATTTTAGTGAATGTATCGCGGGTCTGCCTAGTAAGGGATTTCTTAAACCGTTTAGTACAAAAACTGTTTGAGTAGATGAGGTACCAGAACATGTTTTAAACTCTCCATTAAAGGTACCGATGCAAGAAAGTCTTCCTCTGCCGGCATGTTCAATTCTTCCATTAAACTTTTGTAAATCACTTCGAGATTTTCTTAGAGTTGGTAGCAATGTTACTGGTATGCATGTGATATCGGCTCCGGTATCAACTTCGAATACAACAGGAATGTCATCAATTGATAGTTTCACTTCCAAGGGAGGCATAGATTCAAATTTTGAATCAAGTTTCAAAATTGTAATCGTATCTAATGTAGACTTATTATTTTTATTGCTAGAGTCATCGCTGTTAGAAATCATTTTAATTTTATTAGATCTGCAAACTCTTGAAAAATGACCCTTCTTTTTACAGTTATTACAAATTTCTTCTTTTGCCGGACAAACTTTTGTTTCATGAGGCTTGAGTGAGCCGCACCAATAGCAAGTAAATGGTTTGGATTCGGGCCTAAGCTTTATTGCTAATGTGGAAAACGCGTCGTTGCTACATTCTTTTCTGATTACCGTTTGTTGTTCCTTCACTAACTCAGATTGTTTTACGCGATCAATAGCACCTTCCAAGGTTAGTTCGGAAATCATTTGGAGAGAAAGAGATAGTTTACTGTCGAGTATGCCAACTACAATACGATCGCGAATTAATTCGTCTCTTAGCGCACCATATTTACAAGTCTTGGATATTTCAAAAAGATCCGTTATAAAATCACTGACGGATTCATTTTCCTTTTGAGATCTATTGTTGAACTTCGCTCTCTCGAAAATTATGTTATTTTTTCTTGAAAAGTAATTGTTGAAACGCTCAATTACGCAATTGTATTTCTTTTGATCGTCATTTGAAAGATGGAAACTCTCGAATATAGATTCGGCCTTAGATCCCATTGTCAAAATTAAAGTGTCAATTTGAATATTATCAGGTTCGAAACATAATTTTGAGGCGGATCTATATCTTTCAAACGAACGGGACCAAGCCTCCCATTCAGAATCAACGAATTTGAAACATTGTGGGGGTTGGCCCTGGAATGAAAATCCACGTTGAACAGAACTAGGTTGATAACTTACTGGTTGAGTGGTAGATTCTTCGATGTCGTGAAATTCATCTTCGTTAGTTTGACGACCTCTTCTCGCTTTCTTTGACATTTTTTTAACACCTGACACCATGTATTAATATTATCGGTAAAGTGAAATTGAGACTTGAGTAACTTTCGTTTATTGAAACATTCAAGTGACCGTACAAAACATTACAAACATTTCGAGTAATATCCGTCGTCACCATGACAACAACTCTCAGCTGTGATAGGTCCTCATATCATCATAGCACAGTTGGGTTGAAATATTTTTTTTCTAATACAGTATGTAGTACCAAAAAAGTTAAGTTGGCAATAAAGTGGGGATTGAAATTTTTTTCTCAAGAACAGTATGCTATTGAAAAAAAATAAACAAAAAAACAAAAAAATAGGCGGAACCCAGCTTTTTCAATCAGTGCTACCTCCAGATGGTTAATTTTAGCTCAGTGGGTCCAACATCACCCGTTACCATGGAAACTTTCAATAACAGACATTCACCATCCGCCAAATTGAAAAATAGTCATATATAATTATTATATAACACGGTATAATGATTGTCTTATAATGAAAAAAATTCTTATAGTTATACAGGGTGGCGCATAAAGAATGGAAGTTTTTCAAAGTGTTATAAGAAAGTTTATTTGAATCATACATTTATCTTCCTAACAACAAAAATACTTAGTAAATAACCCAATTTGAGAATTTGTATGAGAAACTTCAAAACACATGAGTATATTTCAAAAGTATAACACGGTAAAGTAATAAACTGACAACAAAAGCCAGGAATTCTAGATTATCAATATCAATATCATATTACATGTTATCATTAATATGATATCATTATTATTATTTTATATCATTAATATTATCAATATCAACCAATAATACAATACAAAGTAGAGTAGAAGGAATTGACCAACTAGAAACGCCAAAGGTAAAGATTACCGACTGCTAGCAGCAACCATTGGATGATTTATAGTTTCAATAACGCAGCAATTAGATCTCATTGTGAAGCTCTTTTTAGAAGGCGCGTGCCGGTTGACAGCTTAATAGGACCGGCACTATTTCACAAGAGAAAGACAGAGAAGACGTGAATTAGGAAGAGAGAGAGAGAGAGAGATCACAGCTAGCCAGGATTTTTGGCTAGTCATCTTTGCCTTTGTGGCCCCTCTACACACGAAAATTGATCGCAAATCAAAATATAGCCTTCTTCCGTTCTCTAAAAAGCCTTCGGCAATGCGCATCTATTATCTTATTACACGGTGGATGTTTTTTTTATTACACCAATGAGCAGATGCATTGCAGTCTATTAGATCAACGGCCCAGTGCTAGATCGACACTAATTGCCTAAATCAACGGCCCACCCCTTTCAAATTCGGGGTGTTGTCTCAGGTTGTGTAATCCTTTGCAATAGGCCTATGCTATCAATTGTTGGGTCGTTACTTTTATCTACTGTACTCATTATTTCAATTCGAATGTTTGTTGAATTACTAGAACTTTTATTGATGGTTATTTGCTTGAATTCAACCTTGAACGGAGTTTGATTATTCTGAATTCCTGATTGATAATGCATTTCGCAATTAATAACAATCCGATTATTTGATAATTTTATAACAATCTGATAATTTTCAATCTGGATTCCGTTCAAGTGCATACGTTTTCCTAAAACCAATTAAACAAAGATACGAGTTTTCTCAATTTAAAATTATGTTTAATTTTTAAAATTAAATAAATTTTTACTTTATTTTACTTTAACAGTTTTAGTTAATCAGTCAGAAACTGCTTTACTTATAAATAGTTGACACAATAATCTCTGTTAATGATTTTATTAAGCCGCTTACACTATTCTTACGTTATGTTTCAAGTTTAAAAAATAAGAAACCTACCAAAAGATAGGTAGTAAGGATTTATTCATCGTTCGCGCACATTCACAAAAGATGTATTTGTTCCTCTCGAACATTTCTTTTAGAAGATTATAATTTAAAAGTAAATAACTCATTTACTCAATTATAAATAACTCAATTTAGGATAACATGTTATAATTTGAGTAATTTAGTATGCATTTTTGATACGGTTTGTGATGATAATTGAATAATTTTTTTATTCCGTGATGATTCAATGCATCTAGTAATCAACTTTTTTCATATAGTTTTTAAATGCTCAGCATAGTTATTCTTGTTAAGGAATTCATGATTTTTGTAGAACGCCAATTTTGCTTGCCTGTTTTAATAATAGAACGATACGTAAGGTGCACTTACTTATTACTACAAAAGAGTAATATCACTTTACTCATTTTACTTTATCTTACGTTACTTATTACGTTCATAATTGTTATTAATTTGATTATAGCTCAACATATTTTCGTCTATCATCAGGTGTATTTGCAGAACCGACAAGACCTCTACGTAATATTTATCAGAAATTGAAAACAATTTATTGCATCTAGACATGATAGACGGGAAAATTGATGATAATCCTATTGTATTGCATTAGATCCTCAACGGAAGCATCTTGTTGACCAACTCTTGGACAATTAAAAGTCGATCGTGTTGAAAGTCAGGAACATCGACTAGGACAACATCACATCTTCATCGTTAGTTGAATAGCAGTTTAAACTAGAGGTTGTCAGGCAGAGGCAGTGTTCATGAATTTTAATTAATTATGTCAGACAACCGACATCTTCAGCGTTTGTTTTATTATCGTTAGCAAACACGTTGTTTGTTGATAAGTTTTTTCTTTCAATTTTTCCTTGATCAATTTATCAGTTTTTTTTTAACGAGGAAGACGATCGACTCTTGTTTCGCATTGCAAATTGAACATTCCCCATGTCCACACTTCGTCATTTTTTGTATGCTGAATTTGTTTTCAAGCATTTATAGCATGTTGTGCAGATGCAGAACTTGAAATCGACCAAGTAGGGATGTAGCCAATGGACATTTAGGTACTCCACACACAGTAGAGGAGTCTGAAGGTGTTCTACTTCGATTAAAAAAGGAGACGGTGTGGGTTGCTCTAGAAAACACCCAAAAAACTAAAAAAACTAGATAATGAGCATATCTGTTTGTAATGTATGAAGGCCGGTATCATCTATTGTATTCAATTATCACATATTGGGAATTTTGGTCGGTGAGAAGAAGTTCAGCTTCAAAATAAGCAAGAAATACGAAGTGTCAATGGAAAATTGATTTTTTAAAGTAATTTAAGAAATTAAAAATTTAAATTTAAATTAAGGAATTACTTTAAGGAATTTTAATTACTATAATAATTATCACCACAATTAAAACATTGGAAAGTTCTAGTTCTTTTGTCATTTAATTACAAGTAATTAAGAAATGGTACGAGTATTATTTGTGCCTGGATACATCACAAAATGGAATTGAATTTCTACCTGTTGAGTTAGCATTTTTTAGGGCTTCAAACTGGTAACCGAACTGGTAAACTGGTACATCTATGTTATCCTGGTAACAGTATTCAATATCAAGAATTAATCTCAATGAAGTTTATGAAGGAAAAATAGTTCAAATGATACCACAACTTAGAATTGGACTGCATCTCATATGCCGTGTTTTCATTGGTAGAAATAGAGGTGAAGTATCTAAGAAGTAGTAGATTATCTTTGTCATGTACTGCACTCTATCATATAGGTTTTCATTAGAAGAGTTTAAAAAGTTAGCACTAGACCAGTAAACTCTATCACTAATTCTACTAATAGATACCCGGATTATTAGATCCGATTCGTTCATATCAATAATAGATATTATTGTTCATATTTTGCTCTGGCTTTCTCAGTATTTTTTCATGCAATTTCAATGACCTTTTATTGAAAAGAAAAGTTTTCATGATTTCACATCATACAAATATCAATAATCCCATTAACATAAACAACCATAAATACAGAATCATCCCTACTAGATCAACATAATGTATACTGATTTCTCACTGGGAAATAGGCTTGAAAAATAACAGGATTAGAATCAGGGAGTCACTGAGACAGTGTGACACTTGATACCAGGTCGCTACAGTGATGATGATCAACATGATAAATTAGCCGGTGTTTGAGGAAAACAGAGGGGGCCGAAGGGCAGCGAGGGTGCAACTTAGGTAGGGACCAAGGAAAAGGGAAAGGGTGGCTTGACGCAGTGCTATCGATCTATCCCCATCCAGGTGTTTATGAGTTATCGCTCGTAATTTGCTCGGCTGATTTCTGTCTCGGCCTAATAATAACAGAAGCCGCATTGCAAGTAGCAGCATCGAAAGTAGCAGCATCGCAAGTAGCAGCATTGTAATCATCAACGACTGAAGTTAGTCGGCTGCAACTAGCATATGTTTATGATTTACGACCCCCCAATCAGGCCTGCATAAACTCACCCTCATTGTTAGTTTGCTGTATCTATTTTGCGGGAACAGTATGGAGTGTGGGTGAGATTGTTTTGCATCGACATTATTCAGTCACTATAGGCCTACTCTGCCTTCAAAACTTTGGTTGCAGTATTGCGATTACGGGGAACAGTATTGATAAAATAGGTTGATGGAATATACATTTTGGTAATAAATATTCTGCTAGAATAGGAACAGTATAAATATGGATTGAATAGCTGAGAAAGCCAAGTTGGCCAGTCGTGGTTGCAACAGTCGCGCTCATATTCCCGTATGAAGTAGCATTGCCAGCATAAGACTCATTACTGTATCTTGGTTATCTTGGTTAATTTGAAATTTTCTGTTTTAGGGCTACGGTATTAACTCTCCTCCATTATTTCAGATTTTCTTTTCAAATATTGACATAAGACTCATCATAAGGTTTGCACAGACAGTTGATTATCAAGTTGAGAGTGGGGGGTAGAAGTCGGCCATATTGAATTGATGTTTATCTCTCATAAGATCAATGTAATTTTAAGCTGGAACATGAATTTAATATTTTCAAAAATTTCTTGTAAAAAACCTTCAAGAATGTCCAAACTTAAAAAAGTTTGCATATAAGGGATTTAGGATGCATTATTTTTATACTCAAGGGATTTATAACATGAATAATGTAGAGTGAGATACGTTACATATTCTTGATGATGTCATCTACATGCTGGCGTTGTTAGTCATTAACGAGTTAACAGAGCTCATTTGTTTGTATGGGGGGGGTGAACTCACTGAATAGGTGCTGAGGGGGGGGGGAGGCGAAAAATCGGAAAAAGGTAGACAAGACAAGGCAGAAGAGGGAGAAATTGATAGCCTATTGAGCTTTAAAACTACTTACCTGAGCGGAGAAGGGTGTTGGCGGGGTGTAAAGCGCACAAAAAGGGGAGAAATGTTTATTGGGGTGGTTTTTTACAACCCTGGTCTGAACTCGCATGGGTGTGTATAGATCTGCACGTGTCTGTGTGGGTGAAAGGAGGAGTGAGGTGGACTCAGGGGCTATCAATGTTGTTTGCTCAATCATCTTTACCACGTTTCTTTTCTTTACACGGACTTACTGATTGTTATCGATGCTATTTGACTTGAAGGAATACTTCTCATGGTGCAGAACAGAGCTCCTTATAATATGAGTAGTTATGATTAAAAATCTAGACCAGTACTTTTATTCTCCTCTAAGGCTCTAATCACACTTGGACACTCAAATGACGTATACTCAGCAACTGGAATAACAAACATGTGTTTTTAAATGATGACGTTCAGACAATACGGTTGCAGAATCGTCTGAGCGTCATAACTTGAAAACACAGGGTTGTTATCCGAGTCGCTGAATAGCCGCGATTTGAGTATCCAAATGTGAGTAGAGCCTTTATAGTGATATAGAGCTTTTAATTATTCTGAATTTTTTGATCTCTTCCACTTGTCCAATGCTGTTCTGTTCTGCTTCTGCTTGTCCACTTGTCCAATTGTTATAGCTATTCCTACTCCTTAGCTTGGTACCTCCATATATACAAGCATATACTCGTACATTATCTTCATTCTTTCCATCACACATTAACATACTCACAAGATTCGAATTCTTATGAATATCACACAAAATTGATCGATCCTAATCCCTTGAGTGAATATTATTCTAGTTACTCGACTTAGCACAAGAACAAGTGGCTGTACTTAAATGTACTCTCTTCTTCGAATGTTGACAATCATAACATGATAATATTATATTATGTAGATGTTAAAGCAAATAAAAGCAGGACAAACTGCTAGTAAATCATTCTATTTTCTTCTATTTTTCATTGAATTGGGACTACAGTATTTGAATTCTATCTTTGATATAACAATAATAGTTGAACCTGTTGATTAAATTGATCGGATCATACAATGGTTAGTCTCCGGCGAAAGTTCTATAAGCATTATCAAGCATTTGGTAATTGGATTATAAGGTTATCTTCACTTATTACTTTGTAAAAAACGCAAAAAGTTAAATGAAGTGAAAACGAGGTTGGGAGTTTCGTATCACATATTTCCACCTCGAATATCGAGAGCACTTATGCCGGTGAGTTCAAGATGCACTAAGTGAGACAGAGAGAGCTATTAAATTTGTATCACACTGGAGCCAAACCGTAATGAGAAACCTTTTAGCACCTCGGTTAACAAGAAATTCCCGAGACCAATAAAATTCAGACCCATGTCCCTTCCTACAGTTTTCTCCAGAGCTCTTCCTTTGAGAAGCAAGATTAGAAGTGTAGGACGGTGAACGGTCTCTTTCCAACCGATGCATAATCAGGCTTGGTTTCAGTGTTGTTTATGATGGTAATATCCCACCCCTGCAGGAGGTCTCAACAATATTTTTTGGACGCATGCCTATGGAAATGATAGTTTAGTTATATTCACATAATTGGAGGATTACTCAGGTCTCGCTGACAATGATGTGAATACTGAGAAATAGCGGTACATCTTTTCTTAATTTGAGTATTTTGTTTAAACTTTGTCGATAATGATTGGGCATTTTTGAAATCATGTTTAAAGATTCATCCTTCATCTTCATCCTGAATGGGAATATTTGGAAATTGTTAATTGAAATTTTTTTTTGTCGACTAAATAATCTTAGCATTTAGGTATCATATAAGTATTAGTCATATGATCTGAAGTCCTGAAAGTACTTCTTCTGAACATTCACTGAACTTCTTCTTGTACCACATACTGATGAATGAGGAAATAGATAGATGATCGGTCACTAATTTTGCATAAATTTATTCTACATTGGTTTGAAACCAATATTCATTTCATTTGTTTTAAATGAAATTCAAAATAGAAGGATCACTCATATTTTGAATTTTTTTGTTATGATTTCGAACGATTGCTAATGCAACATGGTAATTATCTTATAGTTTGAAATCATGCTCAACTATTTTATTCATCTAAATAAATAAAAGAAGGTACGATTGCGTGTGTGTGTGCGTGCGTGTGTGTGTTTATTAGCAAGGAACAAGCTAATTTTGTGGATTGCGTTCCGAAAAATGAGAATGATCTAGACCTTGAAATTTTGCATACAGCTTCCAAAATATCAATGTTATGCACCTCGAAGCCCAAATTTCAATTTTCCCTTTAGATATTTCAGAATTGATGCTCAAATATCACTTCATTCGCTAGGCTAAAATACTTCCTGTAGCCATTCATCATAAATGAAACGAGTCAGTTTCTAACCTCTCAATCTTAGTACTGCTTTAAGTCGCTATTTCTTCAACTGCCGTGGTAGCGCAGTATGTAGCACTGCAGACAACAGAATCTCACGACCTGAGTGGCGTGGGTTCGATCCCAGGCTTGGTCACATTTTTTTTGCAAAAAAATTCGAACTGAAATCAATATTATCTTAGCTTTTTTATCGAAATAGAATCAGTTCTTCGTTTGTTTTCAATTATTTATGAACCATATTGATTTTTACCTTATAAAACAATATCTATTCAATTTTTAGCTCATAATTTTTATTTTGCTGATAATTATTTTCAACTTGATGTAATTAAAATAAACTTTTCGATTTTTTTACGAATTGCTATACACTATGATATTAGTGTGTTGAAATTACATATTGGAAAATAGTAACTAATCAAACTATTATTGGAATTTGCCAAGTTCAGTGGTCTGATAAAAATTACAAAATTGTTATGGAATTATCTGACGGAATAGATGTACGGTACTGAAAATTGTGGTGATGAAGATTTGTAGTGAAGGAGGAGGTATTCAAGGGGATTTCAGTTGGTTTATAATTTTCGCATTTTAAGAACATTTTTTGTCATTTGTGGCATTTGCAAGAGTAATGAAATTAATACCGGGCCTTCTTAAAAAATGCTAACTGCTAATGGGAATATTGAGCTTACAGGTAACTTACTTGACAAAAGATGAATATGTTTACTGTAAAGTAGCATAAATACTACTTACATTAAGTAAATACAGTTGTGTTAATGTGTTTGTTTACCCGTCAAGAATAACATGGAGCCCATGCCACAATTATACTTCTCTCCATCTCCTTATATTAATATTTTCCCATTAATTTCTGAATTGGTCTAATTTATCACTTTATTGGATGAAATGAATTTCTCTATAAATTTAAACTATTTTTCCCTCCCTTATATATATACATATTCAGTTTTAGCATAGCATTTGGCTATACAATATTTTTGGGGCCTAATCCAGAAAAAAGAAATAATAGGCCTATCTTTGATACACATAGTAGAGAAGAAATCAATTTTAGCTTTGTTTTGTGGAGCTCCGTTGCGAAGCACGGGTAACTTCTAGTCTACAATATTCTTCTAAGTCAATCCTTCCGTAAAGTAACAGCAGTACTAAACAGAGTTCTAACTTCCAGTAACCGCACCGCAGTTATTCACAAACAATAGGAAGACCACTATTCATGGTGATGGTGTACTGAAGACACTATGTACTCTATAAATACTTCTAATGGAAGAGAATAAATCTATCCTTTCTGCATCAATGTTCCGTAGTTCCTACTAGTAAGTGACAATGGGTTCTTGCAACAACTAATCGAAACATACAATACTGTCTTGTACAATACGATACTGTTTCAAGCTTTAAAGGGCTTATCCCTGACTCGAAATAAGAGGGTTTGCTGAGGGGTGAAAGGAGCAGGGATTAGGGAAAGGAAGACACTGAGTACATTAAAATCGCATCGGAAGACTGCTCGCGTGACCTGGTCCACAATTATCCTGATTGCCTGTGGAGGGGGTGGGGGGTTCAACTACCCCCCAAAATAAAGGGTCTTCTTCAAGGTTGGTTGCCCTGCTCGGCAAAGGTTGGCAACCCTGGCTCAGTCTGCCAGGAATTCCGGACTCCAATTTTCAACCCCATGATTCAAGCATATCCCCGAGTCAGGTTAAGCTTTTCCTTCAACTGAAACATAATTTTGTTGTTCGTTAACTAATTAAAGTTGTCTATGCTTCGTGAAAGTCATGAGGTTATTATTAAAGTTATGCATGTGTTTGATAAGCATTAGAAGTTTGTTAATTTTGATGGAAAGATGGAATATAGATATACAGAAATTGTTCGGAAGAAATTTTTCGATCATAATTTCATGCATTTCTAACCACGCAGAAGCCTGAGGCTCATGTGGGCACAATACTGAGAATAAATTGTGAGTAAATGTGAATCCTCAACGTTTATGCAAATATGAAGACGCAAATCTGAAATTATGAATTTCGTTGATGATAATTGGGTACTATAAAAATAAACTGGGTTTGAAAAGTATTTGAAAATGGGAAAAATGAATATAAATAAATAGTAATAAAATCTCAAGAATAATGAATATTTAAACATGAGTCAATACGAAATGGTTGAAAAGGATTGCCGTTCAGAGACTCTTGTTTAATTCATATTTTTCAATTTTCTTCTCACTTAGGTTTTTGAATCTAGTGACTATTAAGTTTTTAAACAACTGATTCAACACTAATTTCAATTATTTTTCTCACAAAGTCTGGAAACCGAACAACTCACAAGTAGCAATTCTTAGTTCATAATTGCTTCGCAAGCCAAAACCTCCCAAATCGAACCCTCCACCATCATAATAGACTACACTGTTACTACCGGATCAATTGACCAGCATCCACCCCATTGATACAAGCTGAACCAACAAACTCTGATAGATTTAACGGTAGTTTACGTGGTGTATTCTTCTCAAATCGAGCATCACGTTTCCATTATTGCGAGGACTATACTAACTTCTAACCCCACTTGTGATACAGTACTCTTCCCACACTCTCATACAGAAGATTCCGGTGTGTTTAAGTCTGCGGGCAGTAAATCCGCTCACTCATTACTTTAGATGCATTATTTCTTTTAACTCTCTATATCTTTCTATCTATTCTCTCCTCTCTCTCACAAACTCTCTCAATCTTCCGCACTATCTCTTTCTATGTTATAGATAAGCACCCTCTGTTTCTCTGTGTCTTTTTTCGTTCTAGCTATATAGAATTTTATCATTTATTTTATCACTGTCAAGTGTTTATGAGAAGGATATATTCGGACATAATTTTCAAAGAATGGGCATTTATATGTTCAAACAAGGCCGTATCATGTGAATATGATATCACGATCCACTTTGCTTTATCATTACCACATTTGCTACATCATTATCAGTTTGCTTTACGTTTCCTTTCCACTTTGAAACATTTATTAGTTTATGCACATTTGACGAATAATTTAGTTATATTTATTATTAGACTACTGTATTATAATCTAGAATTCAAGCCGACATATTTGTTACCTACATGAATAAAGTAAATAATCTATATCTAAATCTCTTTTTCTTATTCTTATTATCGCTTTCTACACACGCACTCTCTCTGTAACTCTCCACCCCCTCTTTCTCTACTCTTTTATCTTTCTCATCCTCTCTTTCACACTCTCTCTTCATTCCTCGCTCTCTCTCTCCGTCTCCCTACCTTATTCCGATTCTGGTACCCTCTTTCTCTTTCAGCCAGAACATTATCAAAATAGAAGCTTAGGGTTGTTGGCTGGCTGGCCCTTGAAGGGTCAGTATACCGGTGTCATTTATGTTTGGGGTTGATTCCATTCATTGCCCTAGCCACTGGCCACTCTGTACACTTCTTATTAGTTTAGTGTGCGTGTATCCAGTCCATTGAACACATCCACCAAAGTAATACAACCCCCATTTGGTTTGCTGGTGCTACTATCCCACCCCTGTTTACAACCTGTGCTGCCTATTATAGGCCTACTGCTCCCTGAACCTTACCATTGCACACAAGTACCAGAAGCAGCCATGGCGAAGCGTGGTATACTCTTGTTTAGTCATCGCCGGGTATATTTCCTACAGCAAATATAACTGGCGATGACCAAATAAGTATACCACGCTTCGCCACTAAGAAACAGATCTCTCTACCACCCAGCACCGTGATAGAATTATAACAAATCAAATCAAGTAAGTTTTATTCACAAATTTGTAGAATACGATACACGTAAAACGAAATACACAAAAGTCTTGAATTTTCTTCACATGATCTGTGTGTGGGGAAAAAGGTCCGAGTTTTACTATGGCATGAACAAAAGCAAACAAATAATCAACAAATGATCTGGTTTATGAATGATACATTTGTCAAATATATTTACATTTTCCCAGTTCAATTATGGGAAATATCATTTAACTTTGGTACAAGTACAACGAACCTCTATTCAAATTTATTATACCAACCAGGATTAAACATACAATTTTACGGATTTAATATTATTACTGACCGATGTTCTTCGTATTCTATTAGTAAATTAGTTATTAAACTTTTTTGACGGGGGCGTTTGCTTGCATTTGCTCAGGGGAATTTAATTATTAATTAGCACCTCTGAAATTCTTGGGTCAAGTCTCAGGAGAAACGCTCACGCGATAACTGGGTAAGCCGGCACACCCCTTCTATTAATAGGCCTACTCAGCTAAAAAAAACTCAAGTAATTGTATGTACATTTAATTTTTTCAGTTGATTTTGACAACGTTCAACAAAATATTAAATCTAAGAGACAGTATGAAATTACTCGTCTACTGATAAGTGTAACAAATAAACATATAATAGCGTTTTAAAGTATACTTTCATCTAAAAAGTTTGAATAACCCACAGTTACAGTGTGATGGTTAGAAAGAATATTTTTTGCTTGTATTTTTTAAAAATTCAAACCCCAATGTTTGAAATCGATAAGCTTGATATTTGATCTATGAAGATATTATACGAGTATTTTAAAAGTGTACGATTTACGCTCATTAACCGAGACAAGTACGATTGCAATAATCAGGCACTGACTGTTCGATAACAATAAGAGGAACTGTAGTTTCTGCTGTGAGAATATCTCAATTGAATATAGAAACTGATCACAAATGGGGTCGTAATGGGGTTCATCCTTTTTAAACCTTATATGTTTTGAAACGTTTTAATTATCTTCTGCTAGAAAATACTCTTTGAGATACTTCTTACTTTTCAGACTTCTCAAAAACTCGTTCTCAAAATAATAATCAGCTATAAACCTTGGAGCCTCTAATATTCGGAAAGAAATCACACTCTTATCAGTGATAAAACTGCAATCAAGCCAACAATCAGCGAGTAACATTCACGTGACCTCAAACTTTGTTCATTTTTCTGTTGCGTCATTTCAGAATTTTCTCCCTAATAGCCAGTAGAGCGCGCAAGATATGAAATATGCCGGCAAAGAATCTAGAATTATGCAAATGAATATTCCATTTGGCCTGAGTGAGGCCACAGCTAGGCAAAAGATAAGAAAAAGGGCTGCTTTTATGAGCCCTAATTCTTGCTTGATCGTTAGATTCAAATTTCCTACCACAGAGTGGAGCCACAACTCCCAGTCCCAGCTAGTCTACATTAATAAAATTATAGGAAAAACGAAATTACTCCTAAATAGTGGCCTTGAAACACTAGGGTTATTATTTTTGTAGCTTAAATACTACTGCATTGAATGGGTTTGCTGATGTATTCTTATTAACATTTATAAATCAAATTATCATCATAATTACTCCCATCAGTAGCCTAAATGAACCCTGATATTTTAGTTTCTTTACAAAATAATGTGAAGATCAATAATGACCCCAAACTAATACAATAGTAGAATTTCGTCATTTTCAAGGTTGAGTGGGAGAGAGATAACTTTCTCTCCAGTCTATTTCTAGCTGCCTATTGCCTGATCAAAGATATTTTCATTTCATCTCATTGTATGGTAGTATCATTTATCATTGTTGAATAATTCAATATAAATACATGTTCAGAAAGGGATTTTTATCCATACATTAAGTGGATTATCATCGTAGTTAAGTGTTAGAGTGGACATCTTTGTCCAACTTCGCCACGTTAGAAATCAAAGAAGTGATTTTATTCATAGACCTCTAATGAGGAAGTTGGTGATTATTGATTCAGTGAGCCCATAGAAATCTCTCTGAGTTCTTTCAATTGAGAGAATCAATCTAATAAACTGTATTTAGGAGAATGAGAAGTAGAATTTAAACATGAGGATGCATACATAAACATGAAAAGTAATGAATAAAAATGATCATTGCATGTTCTTCTAATAGAACTCATTCCAATCACACAGCCGTTACGTCGGATACGCTATATCTAATTTCCCATCAGTTTCTGATTACTGTTATAGTAATTCCATCACGAATATCCAGCAAACCAAATATTTATTACAAGAGAACGAACTTGTGTAACAATCATCATGACTAATTGAACGGAGCACACGAGATATGTTTGAGCAAATTTAGAAAACCGCATAACAAATGTCGAGATGTGTTCAACTGTATCCTCTTTTTTCTTCTTGTTATATCTTAATTACAAGTCAGTTTTGAATAGGATATTACGTAATTTGAATTAAAGAAATCTTGACGGTACTTAGTTCTTTACAGAATGAATCACAGCTGGGTTCCAATTAATTGTTATTAATAAATTCAAGATTAAATTCATTGTAATTTTATTATGTGTATGCAGTTATTCCCCTGATAAGATCTGATGAATGCTTGACAGCTTCCCCTGACGGTTTGCTAAATTAAGCTTGCAACTTGAATTATAATTTTTTTTTCAAAATAGGTTCCAGCATTGATAAATTTCATATCAACTTCATGCCTGTCATGCTTTTGTTAATCGAGATTGAATATTCTAATAACAGCTACTATTCATGAACTGATACAGTACAATAAAACAGGCCAACCGTTTTCTAGTTGATTTCTTCAAAAGCAGCTCTCATGAGAGCTGACTCTTTTCCATGAAAACTATTCGCAGTTATAATTTGAGATCATTCTCCCCAAGTCCTCGAGAAATTTCATTCTTGAAGATCTTCTTCGAGCAACCAATAGGTACAAGAACCCGGTCTTGATATGGACCTCTAAACAATTTGATTAATTTTGGTACCATTCCCTTTACAATTTAAAGAATTTTCTCAATTTCTAGATATATAGTTTGTTCTCAAATTCCTCACGACTCTATGCAATAAATTATACATAAATACATATGAATAAACACACATAATAATATACATACACAAAAATAGGCTATTTGAATATAATATATTGGAAAAATTTTATATTCTAGTTTTAGTAATTTCTATTATATTAATTCCTAGAATATAACATCGAAAGTCGAGCACGCTATATTAATGTAACCTAACCTAACCTACCCTAAAATGAGTTCAACTGCTGTTCTCCCAATTACTATACTGCCTATAAATTATGTAGGAATTCCACAGAAGCTTTCATATGAACTGAAATCTTCAGAATCGAAGAAATCAATGAATGCTGACTCTTTTCCATGAAAACTATTCGCTGTTATAATTTGAGATCATTCTCCCAAAGTCTTCAAGGAATTTCATTCTTGAAGATCTTCTTCGAGCAACCAATAGGTACAAGAACCCGTTCTTGATGGACCTCTAAACAATTTGATGAATTTTGGTACCATTCTCTCTACATTTCAATGAATTTTCTCAATTTCTAGTGTTCTCAAATTCCTTACGACTATATGCAATAAATTACACATAAATACATATGAATAAACACACATAATAATAGCATACACAAAAATAGACTATTCGAATATAATATATTGGAAAAATTATATATTCTAGTTTCAGTAATTTCTATTATATTAATTACTAGAATATAACATCGAAAGTCGAGCACGCTATATTAATGTAACCCAACCTAACCTAACCTAACCTGACCTGAAATGTATTCAACTGCTGTTCTCCCAATTACTATACTGCCTATAAATTATGTAGGAATTCCACAGAAGCTTTAATATGAACTGGAATTTCAGAATCATGTACACATATGTATTCAGACCATTAATGAACAAAATATATGAAGACTGTTCTAAAATAAAATAAAAATCCTTCTTTCAAATTCAATAAACATTTTAAAATTCAAATGAACTTCTATATGAAATGAACTTTCAAATGAACAAAATATGATATGAAGACTGTTCCAAAATAAAATCAGAAAACTTATTTCAAATTCAATAAACATTTTAAAATTCAAAAGTACTTACAAATTTACATTTTACCACTGAATACAGAACACTTCTGTATTCTAAAGTGTTCTGTATTCAGTGATTTTACTGACTTCTTTCAAATTCAATAAACATATTCTATCCACTAAAGTCTTTTTTCATATGATAATCCGCGCTCTGCAATCCTGGAAGTTAAAGCAGGAGCTCATCCTGATTTGGGTGTCTTTTTCCAACGTGAAATTCCGACTTTCGGCTGGAAAACGGCTTGACCAGCTGTGGAGTGCGGCGCAGCAGATGTAGTTCACCTTACCAGGTGGCATTGTACGCAGCCATGCGTAACATAACTCACGCACTCACCCATCATACCGCTAATTACGTTGGGGTGTAAACTTCCCCTTCTCGTGTCATTGATTCCTGGCTGGATAAAGGGGGGGGGGAGGGGGCCCAGGCGCGCCAGCTCACAGCGGGGACTACTGTCATTCATATTAACTGCGCACTGCGCGCACAGTAGCTTATCTTCATCTCTCGTTTCGCCGTCTGCATAATCTGATCTGAAACCAACTCACTGTTAGGGCTACTCAGTTGGGTACTTTTTATCTCAATCTCGTTAGTAGCTGCGAGTTGTTCTTGGGAATTAAATTCTACTCAACATTGCAAACTGTGTGAGAGTTGAAGCAAGTCTTGGTGCAGATTATTCTTCATGTTTTAGGCAAATTTTGAATTATGATTCATGTATTGAATGATTCATCCATTGGTCCTTTGGAATGTTTGAGGAGAAGAACCAAGATGTCACAGATGTCATAAGTTTATTAAAATAACGAGATATCGGTTTTAGTTTGAAAAATATTTTCATTACATTATCTCCCAGATTCAAGCAAATTTTGTACAACGATTTACATCCAATGAATTACATTAAATATTCTTTAGATATAACTTTTATTGAATGAGATTGATTTTCCCATTCGACAAATGTCCATTTGATCAATTATTATTATTTGATCATTATTGGAATTGGGCCTGGATCGATTAACAATCAATCATTCATTTCAAGATTTGTAGCGTGTAGCTCACTCTCTCAAATATAATTATGTCTTCAGACAATAATGAATTATGTTCCTTGTATTACTAGTTATTTAGAGCTTATTTTTTTATTGAATGAGATCATACACCCTGATTGGAGCAAATTTTGGAAGATTTTTTTGGCTGAGGTGATGCCCACATAAGCTCTTACCTTGTGCGTGGGCAATGGGAAGGAAGACTATGAGAGATGAGTGGACCTACAGCTTTATGTGGGTTCCGAACCACCGGAAAGCGATTTCAATTCTCAATTGGATAGGCTTGAATTATCGAATAATCATTCTTTTTTTAAAGTTTTTTTACGAATGAAATCTGTCTATTTCTTCATATTGAAATATTGTAAGAACACTATACAGAAAATGTTATTAGAGATAGCTCTGTATTTTAGAATGATTCCCATCTTTACACCCCTGTCAACCCCTTAAGATATGGAATCAACAAATTTATAGTGAATTTGAAAAGAGTAGAAAATTCTAACACAAGTAGGCCTTTCTAAACAGAATTTTTCAAATTAAATTGTGATAATTATATCAAGTATCGGATAAACAGATCACATTTTTCACATTCACAGGATATCAGTGTCCACACAGAGTCCCTTGCAGCAGATGGGAAACTGGGCACTAACAATCTCTTATAAAATTCATGGAGCGTGAATATTTCGGACAACCAGTGAATGAACTAAGCTAGGATGATCTTCCCTTCTCACTTACGTCACACTCACGGAAACGCTTAGGCCAATCGGGAAATAACATCCAAATGTGATTGCTTTGAACACAATGCATTGGTCACATGACATGTGTACTTGAAAAGCCATCATGGGGACTAGTTGACCATTATTGCAGTTTCAATCTTTCAATGTTCTGTGTCCAGCCACAGATAAACAGATAGATCTTCTCATCTGGATAGTCTAAGCTACAGCTCAGCACAATCCCAGAGTTGAAAGTAAGTTTCCAAAGTGAGGTTGACAATGAGATTTAAACAATTTTTGCTAGAGTATCGAAATCTGCTTATCTGTATTCCAAAATGGATTTGAAAAGCCCAAATGGAATCTGTATTTTTTATGGTAATTATGTATTTTCAAGGATTCTCAAATTGAAAGGGATTTAGAGAACTCTCAAAGATTCTCCTTTATGATTTATGAGCTTCAGAATCGCTTCCCGGTGGTTCGGAACCCACCTAAAGCTGTGGGTCCATTCATCTCTTATCATAATCATCCTTCTCATTACCCACTCATAAGCCTAGAACTCATATGGTCATCATCCCTAGCAAAAAAGAATATTTTGGTTGACACAAATTTCAAAATTCATTAAAAATTTCCATCATATCAATTTTCCGATATCATAATATCATTTTTATCTCAATCTAGGGCACACTAAAATTTCCTTTCTTTGATTCATATTCATTCTGGTTTTCATAACAAAGAAACTTCAATCTTGAAGCAGACTCGGCAGCTCTCTTCTAAATACCTGGCACCTCAAACAGAACCAGTAATATTGCTCTACAGTGTACTCTACAGAACCCAACAACGTTCTAACATCGTACAACCCACATACGTAATTATTAATTTATGCACGTGTACAATGGCGCTCACAATGTTTCAGAGGCATATTTCACCATAAAAACGTTTTCCACATTGAAAAACCTACTTTTTTCTGCATCAGATCAGAGTGAATAATATTCTCCGCAGGGAATTTTCCCCTTTATAGCCGCAGCTATAATTTTTTTCTAGTAGAAGCAAATGTTAATTAAAACGACCTCGGCCGGTATAGGCTGTTCCATGTACAGGGGGGGTTGGTAGAGTTTGATCGCGACATTATGGCTGCTTCCTTGTTTTCCCTGGAGAATGTAGGAGAGAGAGGGTGTGAGAGAGAGAGCGAGAGAGAGAGTGGAAACGGAGCCAGGCGCCGCGACGCTCTGCTAGTTTAGTTGCGTGAGTCGTTTTTGACGTCGTCTTCAGGGAGACGCGATTCTCGAACACGTCACAACGTGGCCTATGCACTATGTCCTGTCTATCTGGGAAATTGCTTCCTTTTACGTTCGCCTGCGATACTCTTCCTCTGTCTCTCTAAATTTTCCCTCTTTGTAGTACAACCCTTCATCCCTGTTTCTCTTTATGCCTATCCATCCGTGTTTTTCCCACTCGGTATCTCATTTCATAGTGTCTTCCACTTCAATATTCAACTTTCGTCCCTTTTCCGTAGCACTTTTTCTGGTGTTCATCTTTCATAAACTCTCTTTTCTAGGCCTGTTTTCTCTTCTCAGTTTTCTCTCTTCATTCATCCTGAACATAGATTTTGTAGTTCTCCCTCTTTCTTGTAACGTATTCACCCACTCTGCATACGTTTTTCCTCTTCTTGGTGTTGCAACGCTCTATTCACTTCGGGCCTTTCGGTCCTCACTTACCTTCTTTAGCTTGCTCTTCAGTAACATCACAGTATGCATCTTATTTCCTGAGTTCTTTTTCCTAGGCCTATTTCTCTTTCTAAATATTCTCATTCATATTTTTCTCCTCTTTCTTTGAACGTATGTTGTTTCAATGGTGTTTGTACACACTGTGCACTCATTTTTCCAGAAATGCACAACTGTAAAGTGTATGTATTATCTCTTCTTCTCTCTCTACTTGTCAATCTTCTTATTCTTCATGAACTCTCTCTCTCTCTTTTCCATTATTTACTAACGTATACCATACGCCACATGTGCACATTTATGATCAGGTACTCCATATTTTATTTTAAATCTACTATGTATCCACTGTTTTTCGACATTTGCATTGTTCCTCCTGTCAAATTGCGCAATAAAAAGTGTGACTGAATACGTACATATCTTTCTCTGTGAAAACGCATGCATAATAAGCTCACATTGCATGCTGAAATGCACGGGACAAAAACCTCAAATGCATAATAAAATTCTCGTGTAATTTTTTATGATAGATTCTGGAATGGCATTATTTAGAAGTGAAATATTTTTTCTTCTGAATCATTACTCCACATATCGAATCGATTCTCAAAGGAAAGGAGAGTTTTTGCGTCAAGGAAACTTAATAAATCTGATTCATATCCATAGATGTCACCCATATATTAGGATGTTTTCTGAAATCTTGAAATTTTATGTCTTCTATAGAAAAAGATACTGTTAAGTATCAACAAGTAGCTTTACATTTTACTCTTGATTTATTGCTGTGAGGATCATATATTAAATGTAATTATTTCTTAGAAAATTTAACTGGGACAGGTTTTGATTATAAACATAATTTGATCAGATTCCGAATCAATCATAATTTAATGCTATTGAGCATTTTCTGGGTTATTTAAAAACTTTTCAATTTCTCATGCTTCGTATCCTTAAAGCATTGTATCTAGTGTATGGACTGATTTTGAATATAATCAATATCCTAATTGTTGTAGATGGAAAAGGACTTCTATTATAAATATTGTATATATTTCTATACATACTTCTTGTATTATATTTTTATACTATTACAATATAAGTGTCTTCTTATCATCAGGAAGTCATTTTGATAGCTTGAAACTGACAATAAGCGGTTACCCATCCTTTAGGAGTATCAAGCATTTGTAACTTGTCTCATCTTAGAGAACAGATAACTGCTCATTCAAGACTGATCTATTTAAAACATGATCCATACTTGGTTCAAGAACTTCCTTGGCATAAAATTTGAAATCAGTTAATTCGTTAATTGCCTTCCAATTTAAGTGCAAGCCAACTACAGCAGTTGGGCAAGTGATGACTTGAAGCACTTAAGAGGTGGAAAGGAACGCTCTCCTTATCTTATTCGAGTTAGCAACTGCTACTGCAGCTACCTGCAACAAGAGCCAACCAGTTCCCAGGCATCTGCAACTTGTCGCTAGTGCAAGAAATAGCACTGCTGATTACAACCAAAACTCGTCCTGTTGCACATTTTGTATCGGTTTCTGCTTTATTTGTGCTTCAAATAAGCACAAGTCGTGACCGGGACTTGATTCCGGTGGATACGCAGCCAAATACAACTACTTATTACTTCTATTTACGCACTCCACTTCACTTCTATTAGAGTCCTTTAAGTCTCCCAGATTACTTTGCAGACAACGGTGCTGGCCAATTATTCTCTCCAACTGAAGATATCCGAGTAAAGATGGGAGACGGTTTAATAAAGTGGAGCGGGATGGAAGATGGAAGCTCACACGATTAGTAACTGCAAGGAGAGGAAACTTTGTGAGATACATTGTAGCTCATCCAATACATTATTTAGAGAAAAGAACTAGTTCGATGTATGACTCCATACCTTTCTTTCAATTCATTCAAAATCAAATTCAAATTTATTTCCTTTTTGCCACAATACAAAATACAAAATAAATTCGAAGGAAGAACATGATCAATGAGAGCCCAGTTCCCAATAGAGTCCCTTTCCTCCCTTCCTTTCCTTTGGCTTTGCCTTTATCCCATTTAAATGGGGTCGGCATTCCCTCTTCGTAGTCTGCTTCACCACAACACCCTGTCCAATGCTTCCTCTCTCCTCCAACCATTCTCACTTCAAAATAAATTTTTTAAGGACATCTTTAAATTAGCCTATTCATGTAACTTAATTTAATTTAATCCAGAAACACTATCCCTAACATACCAGTGAGTTATACCATTTGAATCTAAAATGATGAATTTCACTAGGCTACTGTCGATACTATTCTACTAATTCTACTATTCTAATTCTACTAATTAGTCGAAAATCGCTCATGTCAAAGTTACCTCCTCTCCCTTATGTTGTAATCTCGTACTCTCAAGAAGTACTGTAAGCTCCGCCATGGTTCTGTGGTTCTGGAACCACTCAATTTACTCTGATCGGGCTCTCATCGGCTGCTTACTTTGTGTAAATGTGTGTTTCTATTTACAATACTTCACAAATTATTCACAATATTTCACGATAGAACAATACTTCACGATAGAACAATACTTCACGAATTGGCCAAAGTGGTTTTTAAGGAATTGTTGAGTGAGGCCTCTTATTCCTCTATATCTATAGTGCTCTATTTAAGCCTATTTAAGTACTCTTTTCTCTTACTCTCACTTCTTCCACTTCTGTTTTCTTCTCTTATCTCTCTTTACTCATTTATTAAGTATTGAAGCCCATATCAAGTTGAGAAAACTCAAGTACGTTGTACAAGAACACATTCTACGTTGGTACTCTAGACATAGAACTTATTGAATCAATAACTTTTTTTGTATTTGAAAACACATGGTTATTGATTCAATAGTGCTATTGGATCCATAAACTGTCTATTGGGCGACTAAAAAACCGGGCATAGAGTAGATAGAGTTGGTACTTTATCTATGAATATTGCTCGAACGTTGAACATCGTATTATCAATGTTCAGTCGGAGCCCAAAGTTTATCATTGAGCAAAATTCAACTCAAAAGACGCTATGCGACAAAGTGTCACCTCACGCAATTCCCCAACAAAATTATCGGTCTCTGATGTCATTTAATGAGACAAGAAATTGCGACCTAGTGAAAAATTGAGACATTAAAAAGACATCTCCTTTTCCTTCTGAACAGAAAGTCAAGTTGGGTGGAAATCACCCGAAAGCTTTACGGTTGGTTGAGCTCTTGCCACGTGAAATTTATTACGGCCGATGAGTGATGTGTGCGGTTGCGCGTGCGGGCGGGCTGGGGAAAGTCGAGCGTTGTAGGCCTTCTGAATTAATGAACAATAATTTTCAGGAGTCCGTGATTCATAGCGCAGAACCGCGTTTTGACAGTCCAAATACGCTCGGGTGCGGTTTTCCTTAATCGTATCTGGATTTAATTTACTGCCCGAGAACCCTATTGGTAGTCAATACAAACCTTACTCATTGGCGAACTCCTGCACCATAATACACTATTCAACCGAACTCCCCTCTTAGGGCTTTACTCGCAATGAGTTATGTGTGGACAAACATATGCTCTGAGGTCACCCCATTCAATGCGAATAAACACTGAAGGGGTTAGTCGCCAATTTTCATGCCCCTTACAATGTTAATCGAACAACAATACTACCTTGCGTATCTTGTCTAATTTATTAAATTGACTAATTTTCTAATTTATTATTTGTCTAAACTATTCTTGTCTAATTCGTGCCTTATTTCTTGTCTAGATTTTGGGAATTGATTTGAAGAGAATTGTATGCACCTAAGCATACTGCTCAGACTAGTACAGTAGCTTTCCCAACAACAATTATATCTGATATCATATCATTCATATGGTGTTGATTGCGTGGTATTATTCATTCCAACTCCAAATCCTATTGATAATCTTTATAATTTCTCTCCAATTTAGTCAAATAATTAATTATTCTATACTACTGATTCTATCAGTATATTCAACATTATTCTAGTTATTTTTATTATTATTATTGTTTATATTGTCTGGGTATATAGAAATGAAAATATGTAATAAAGAAATGATTTTAAATATTATTTTTAAAACGATTTTAACGACGATAATTCAAACATCATTTACATTTTTACAACATCTATTTCGCTTACTACAGTATATAGTTTTTACAAGCTCCTATAGAAGTTTAAAATGCCCTACCCTGGTTAATGAGTATTCAAGTAATTAGACTTGATTGCATTCAATAAGCAATATCAACAAAATCAACACTTAATGTGCTATTGTGCTCACTATTTTTCTTTAGGCTTCCACCGGTCACTCTCGATAGAATCATGGGATAAATGGGATTATTCTTAAATCCTTTCAATTTGGAGGGCTTGTTCCTTCAACTAATCAACCCGAGAGGTTTTCTCACTTTGTTGGAGAGTATCCAATCATAAAATTCATGTTTCCAAGTTTCCCCCCCCCTCCTATTTCTAATGGTTTAATAAAATTCAATAGACACAACTGAATAGCTGTTAAGTTAGGATAATTTTAGTTTAAAGACTTGAGAGTGTTCGAGGAGTATTTTTCATAAAACGTCAATAACTACTCAAATGTTGAGTGAACTTCACCTAACTGACTGAAAATGCATTATTGGTAAAGCATGATTTGTGCACATTGGATGCAGTACTTCGTTTAGTGTCGGCCATTTTGTCGGACCGTCTGAAGAGCAAATAGCAAATTAGTTACGCTAATTATGACCAATAAGAGGCCGGTACATTTAGTCGAGCCCTCGTAAAATGCCAACGCAAAGCACTCACACGTGCCTTAACTAGACAGCCGTTAATTTCATCGTCATTAACCTTAGCTGTTAAGGTTCAAATATGTTGAACAGTCGTAAACTCACTCGAATCATCGTTTTAAACTCTCATTAATATCGATATGGTAAGTACGTGCCATTAATAAGTGATATAGGATGTGAACAAGGCTTTTGTTTATTCATGAAACTGTTAACTTCAATTTAGGCTGTTTGAGTTATTGTTAGAATAAAACTAGAGAATAATTATTAGTGGGTGGTAGAGGAAAGTTTCACTGAGACGTTTGAAGAGTTATAGGACTGCTAAACTTGAAAAACATTGTCAGGTTTTCTCTAAAGAGTTTATCTAAAACTCTAGGTAGACGATGCTGATACTAATAAGGAATGTGAATAACTAGAGGAGAGATTTACTAAAAAGTTTGAACATTTATAGGAATGCAAATCTTAAAACACGTTACAGTGTTAGGTTTCCTCTAAAGAGTTTATGTGAATTAGTTGATGGGTCGATACTTTTTCTGAGAATTGGAGGAGATCACATGGAAAAATGTGGAAATGAAGTTTCAAACATGTTATTATGCTTTATATCCAGCGACCACATGATACAAATAGACGGAGCATTCCTATTACTTCAACATTACGGGTAATGAAGCCAATTCTGGCGCCTAGACCTAAGGAAGATGGTGATGGTTTACATGAGTGGGAGAGAGACAAGATTATGCCAGCTGTCTCTCTCCCACTCATGTAAACCGCCGCCATCTTCCTTAGGTCTAGGCGCCAGAATTGGCTTCAATACTGAGCCTGAGTGCTCCGTCTACTTGTTTTATGTGGTCGCTGTTTATATCCATCAAAATTTATCTGTAATACGAAAAAGATAATAGAAATCCTTGGATTGGTTTGAATATTTACTTTTGTTATTTCAAGAACAATCTTTATTGAAATCATTTATACAACTATCAGTTTTCATTGTTTTCATATAACAAACGGTTATAATGTTGTTATTTCAGTAATAATCGAGTTTCATTCAGTTGTTGAAATATTGAGAGCAAACTCACACAATTTTCAAGTATTGAACGAAAACTAGTGTTGCTCCTACACCAGAAGTGCAGGCTACTAGACTTTAGTCTTTAGTGCAGACTTTAGGGCACCCAAAAACCATAGCGTAGTACAAACAACTCTGGGGGTTGGGGAAATCAATATCAACTGTGGTAGAATTGCGGCTTAGTCAGAGTACTGCAGGAAAGCTTAATACACAGGACAAAGATTTTGACTTGCTCAACTTCATTTAACAAAGAACAATAAATACATAAAATATATTACAAATTTAGTTTTAAACGATTTGCTTGGATTATTAGAAATTGCTTGAGACTATTCTTATGACCAGGTCGTAATGATGAGTGTAGAGCTCACAACTAACAAAGGAGAATAAATAGGATTTAGTTCAATATTATTCGCTTTTAAAGATCTAAAATGGAGAGACTCTTCATATCATTAGTCCGTAATAATGAGTGAAGAGCCCCAAATTAACAAAGCAGAATAAATAGAATTCAGTTTCATATGATTCACTTTTTTAAATACACTTTTATAAAATGGAGAGACTCTTCATGTTATCAGGCAGTAAAAATGTGTGAAGAGCTAAAAAATAATATGCCTATCCTCACTCACCATTATGTTACCGGTGCTTGGTATAGCCCAAGTTGCGAATATTATTCATAACACATGCTGTACATTCATCCACCAATGATTTAATCACCCTCAAACAGCTGTCGAGGTAATTGCGATTTCTCACTGTACTGTAACAGGAGTGCAAAAAGAGTTGAACAGAAGGTGTACCGAGAGGGCTATTGTGTTGACCTCTATTGTAATAAGCCACAATAATGCACTCTTATTTGAGTTTTTTCCGTTGGTGATTCATTCGAAAGTTAATTTCTGTCATTCCGAGTCCAGATTTAGATTCATGAATACGAATCCTGAATCAAGAATGGAGAGATGATTGAATTAATGCGAAATTATTGAAAACAGACAAAAGGAGCATTCTTTTCATTACAAGATTTTAGATGCCTACCAATCCATATTTCCCAAGGAATACTTAGGATCTTCAGAAGTTGCATTTCTCATCAAATTTGAAATTTCACAGTTTGAAATTAACAATTTTTATAGTTTCAAGTTTCATATTAACTGGAACATCTTCTGACCATTATTTTAATGTTACAAAGTCCAAAGTACTTTCTGGTCACCAGCTTCTAGTCACTGTTTGTCACTCGCATATAAGTGGGCAATACCACAGATAAGGTACATCTTATCATCCACAGATGCTACATCATCCACATATGATGTACCTTATCTGTGGCAATACTACTTGAAAAAGATTTTGTTTTATTTCATGACAATTTCGATTTTTCAACGTTTTGAAACACCACTAGCCCCAACACTGATGCAATGACTAATCGGTGTGTGTTGCTTCATAAGCAACTATGTGAAGTACTGTGACTAAACGTGACTAATCTTGTCTTGTCTTGTCTTGACTAACCGGTGTACGCCTAGCCTTAAACCGGCTCTTGTCACTAGATTCACAAAACTGAGATCAACTTCAATCAATCAACTTTCTGAATTCAGGGCCGATCAAGGATTGAAGTTGATCTTGTTTGATGCAATCCACCATACAAAATATTTGAAGCAGTAAAATTTACCAGACTAAGTTGTACGAAGGTCCTTCGAGCTCTATCTCCTATTAACAATGTCGATTCTTATGAGTAATCTAGCCTAATATTAACTATAATCCATTCTTCTGAACCGGCCCAAGTCTCTCGAAGCCCGGTCACTTGTTACTATAGTCAGAACATTAGGAGGAATAAAGGTGCGAATACATGCTGCCAATCCACTGGCACCAGTCGACTAGTTTTCAGGGTAATTTATGAAATTTCAGGTAAGGAACCACTTATTTTTCCACAAAAATGGTATAATTAGTGACATAAGAGCATTATGGCAGGTATCATAAATGACATCCTTATAAAAGAATTTTATAATTTTATTTATTGAACTATTTCGAAATTAAAATAGTTTTACTGGCATTAGTTATTGTTATTTACCTATTCACACCTTCAGGCATTGCCTAGTTGTCAGAGTTGCTGTTCGATTATCACAATATTCTCAAAAAGTGAATATTTTGAGAATTTTATTACTTATCTTCGGTATCTTATAAGTTGAAGTGACCAAAAAATGATGAAATACTACTTTTTAAAGCAAATGATCCTACTTTTCCAGTTTGATGTGGTTAGAATATCACCTAACCTCACTTTTCTGTACATAGAATCTGTTCACACATCGCTCGGCGACCAGCATTGCAGATCGAGGAGCGATGTAGTTTTATTCTATAGTCTGAGCGTCGTCATTTGAAAGCACAGGTGAGTGCCTTAGTTCTAGTCACCTGACGAAGATCCGACTACCTAGAACTACCTGAACCTCCACCACAGACCCTGAAATCGCGAGTCACACGAATATTTTGGCAGGCACAGGTTGTGACTCCTGGCCGACTGACTCCTCGCAGGTTGGAAAAGCATGTAGCTCGTTCAGGGGGAATAGTGCACTGCTCAGTGTCATGGCATGCTGCACGTAACGGCCATCCTGGCCAGAACTAAGAAAGAGAGAGAGAGAGAGTGAGTGAGAGGGTGTGTGAGAGAGTGAGGGAGAGCTTAGCGTGTCCGCGGATTACAACAGTACACGCACACAACACCGTCTGGCCCAGTCTCGTCTCGTGTCGCGGGCTCCGTCAAAACAAACCTCGAGCTTCAACAGAGCCCACGTGATTTTTTTGGAGATGTAAACACTTCTGTACTTGTAGTAGCGTTCTGGGGCTCAAGAGTATCCAGTTAGCAAGGATAACAATCGTCAAGAACACCGGTGTTTAACGTCACCCCGGAGGAGACGTTAAGCCGTCGGTCCAGGCTGCCCAAAAAGTATTCGGCATTTCTCATCATATCCTCCCATTACCCATGCACAAGCCTCAATGCTCATGTGCGCATCACCCTCAAAAAAAATATTGCCAACAATAAAACTCCAGGTTGGAGTTTGGCTTCAACAGATTCCACGTGATTAAATTGTAGATGTTGCTTTTTGGAAGCAAAGAAATATTATAAAGTACAAACAACACAACAATAGTATCATGGTATAGAAGATAGAATCGTCGCAGGTAAGAACAACAATAAACATTAATCATAAGTAACCAATAAGTCACAATAACAGTTAAGGATAAGTAAGTAAAACCATTAATCAAACTACTGTAACAATAGTATGACACAGTAATCATCCTAAAAACATTTGGTTTCAGATACAATTATCAGCAGGAAAAAGATTTCAAAAATTAAATATTTTAGATATGATTTAATTATTTATTGATTCCAGGATTATTGCAAAATACATTTATGTTCATGATGAGTCTAGTTTGAGAGACACATATAATTATAATTGTTATCGATATTGATTCTGTACAAACTGAGATGATAATATCTAATCATAATAAATTTTACGAGTACCTATTATGAACCTTGTTAATTACCTTAAAGATAATCTATCCCTTCTATACATGCTATCTGTCAGTTATACCATCAAACGTCACCTCACATATCTTCCTCACTCGATATTTTGATATCATGGAGACATTTTATAACTTCCAAATATTGATTTGTTTTTCTACATTGATACTTTTATTTCCTATATTATCATGTAAATAAAGTTCTTTTCTTTCTTTCTTTCTTCCTCACTTGCTTCTCACAAGAAATTCACAAAGTTTTTTTTTAATAAATAAGTTACTTGCTTTGTGTTATGCACTAGTAAGGGCTTATTTATATACACCTCCTCACGTTTTAACGGGCTCGAATTACATTATACAAAATTGAAGTTGTTCTAGCTGTTTTTTAGGCATTTCTTCTGACCTCGACTCAGTAAACCAATCGTAAACAGTGTGAACGCAAATTGTGAACCAAAATCCTAACCAGTTGTTCAGTTACGTGGAATGTTCATTAACCAGTGCTGTGCTCTAGAAATTGTTAAAATGTGGGCTGCTGGTTAGATGGCTACTGCGATGGTCTCAGATGCACTCCACTTGGCTGTGGCATATCTTACACTGTTCTTAGCATGCCAATTGCATGTAAAGGTGTTGAACAGATGACTGGCGCGATTAGGCAACACCTGAGACAGACCAGCCCAGAAGCTGAAGCTGAAGAAATAAATGACTACAAAAATACTCAGGTCCCTCCAGTATCTCTAACTGATTCTCAAACATAGCTCCTCCTTCTCCTCCTCCTCCACCACTTGTCTCTCATCACCTTCTTCTTCTTCTTCTTATTTTTCTTCTCGTTTTCTTCTTCTTCCCATCTTCTTCTTCTTCTTCTTCTTCTTCTTCTTCTTCTTCTTCTTCTTCTTCTTCTTCTTCTTCTCCATCTTCTTCTTCTTCTTCTTCTTCTTTCTTCTTCTTCTTCTTCTTCTTCTTCTTCTTCTTCTTCTTCTTCTTCTTCTTCTTCTTCTTCTTCTTCTTCTTCTTCTTCTTCTTCTTCTTCTTCTTCTTCTTCTTCTTCTTCTTCTTCTTCTTCTTCTTCTTCTTCTTCGATATTCTTCTTCTTCTTCTTCTTCTTCTTCTTCTTCTTCTTCTTCTTCTTCTTCTTCTCGATCTTCTTCTTCTTCTTCTTCTTCTTCTTCTTCTTCTTCTTCTTCTTCTTCTTCTTCTTCTTCTTCTTCTTCTTCTTCTTCTTCTTCTTCTTCTTCTTCTTCTTCTTCTTCTTCTTCTTATTTTCTTCTTCTTCTTCTTCTTCTTTTCTTCTTCTTCTCCTTCTTCTTCTTCTTCTTCTTCTTCTTCTTTTCTTTTCTTCTTCTTCTTCTTCTTCTTCTTCTTCTTCTTCTTCTTTTTCTTCTTCTTCTCCATCTTCTTATTTTTCTTCTCCATTTTCTTTTTCTTCTTCATCTTCTTCTTTTTCTTCTTCATCTTCTTTATCCTCTTCCATTCAACCTCTCGCAGCCTATCCTTGTTCTGCCCAGTTGAGAGATTCTCACCATTGATAAGCCGCGCGCAGTTCTTCCAGTAAGTCTGAATCAATTAGAATGATGAAGCTTCCACACGGCCGAAGCTGTTGGGAAAGAATCTTATCGAATGAAGAACATCTTGATGCTCAATTAAAGCTACAGTATCTAACCGTAATAATCAATTGAAGTATTTATTTAGCAAAGATTCTCTGAAATTGAAGTTTGAGTGTTGAGTAATGGGTGATCAAAGGTCTTGAAACTTGGGATCTCACCACCAGTTAAACCACCATTAATTTCTAGTTTTCAACATTTTTATTCTAATATGACTATTCTTTGGTCATGCGTTAGCACTAGCAACTTTGTAGCACTAGAAATTGCCTCGTTCTTGAGTTAAGGAATCGTAGGAACTTAAAATATCCAAAAATTAAGTAATTTCTCCTTCAAATATCTCAATACTTCTATTTTCTTTTAAATTCGATATCCTTCCATGCTTGAAAAAACTACGTAACCATCAAAATCTCATGAGAAATCAAATCACTCAATCATGTAATAATGTATTCTCACTTATTTATTTAGCGTATGGCTTTTTATAGTGGGGAGACCCGAGTAGGGTTGTTCCACTTCACGAACATAACCAATTATCCCTTGATAGGGAACATGGTGAAAGTTTGTATTCTCATTACGGTAATATAACTAAATAAGTGAAGAATGTTTATTTCAAAGAAATGTCTTGAAATTGAATGCTTAGAAGTTTTCAAAGTGAATTTTTCTAGCAAATAATAATAATCCCCAGCGGATTTTGACGCATAGTTGGAGTGATTATCATGAAGTACAGGGTTTTGTCAGTTATAGTTCGGGGAAGGTTGAATATGCTATGTATTTTTCATAAGCTGGCCGGCTACCGAAAGATAAGCCATCTGACGCGTTCTAATGAAGGGCCAATTTAAGGACCATTAAAGGCATAAATTATTATCGAGTGGGCTTACCGGCGACCCCATTGCTCAAAATGCTGCTTTATCGCTGTGTGGAAATCTGAATAATTACTTTTTAATTTCGTATGAAGCAGACCACTTCGATTAGTGCCGTATATGGCCGTATTGAACCGACTTTGGCTGGTGTTGGAACACTACACATATAAAAAAAGGTATGGTATTACCAGTTGAAATTCTCTGTAATTAGACTACAGGTATTATTGATTTTAACTAAGTTTTGAAAATTCTATTAGAAAATATTTGTATTATTAAATATTATTATACTGTATTAGTATTATTATTGATATAATATTGATATTTTTATAAATTTATTGATTTATTGATTTATTGATACAAGCATGTAATTTATTTAATAATTATTATTGATCATTTCAAATAATTTTATGATGAAAATAAGCTTTTATTTGTGATTTGATATGAATGAGTTATTATTATTTGAATTAATAGAGTATCACAAGCTGCAGTCTGAATGCTTACATTGAACTCAAGTTAAAGTGAACTAACATATAAGATTAATTGGGTTTTGCAGAAGTTCATGTGAGGTCAACACAGGTTTGAATGTGTGAATTACCAACCCCCAATAATTATTATATTGCGGCACTTCTTCATTTGAAAATCTATGCTATCCAGCAATGGCTGAATGATTAATTTATCAAATGCGTTCTTTAAAGGTGCAGTTTGAAACTTTTACTATCAGGTTCACTCTGCTTGCTATTCTTGAAAGGATGCCTGCCAAAGGATGGAAGAGTTATAGAGTAATCTCAGATTATAAAAGCCTCAGTGATGTTTTTCTCTTTGATTTGATATTTTTTTGAAGATTTCCAGAAACAGTCCTTTCATGAACTAAACAACCTTGTAATATGCAACTCTCCATATTTGATCCAGCCCCGAATATTATCGCGACCCCGATCATTGCTATAATTATTAGAGCCAAGCTTACGAGTATTCCCGCTTACTTTCAAAAAGCTGTATGGGGCACTTTTGATAGCAATCACCATAGAACTGGGAACTTGGAAGGGAAAATCATGAAAAATTACGGGTCATTTGCAGGGGATTATTATGCAAATTCAGCAGCAAAAAGACCGGAAGACTGTAACGGTTGAATCAGGATCTTATGAGAAATGTATAGTTTTTTCTAGGGTAGGAATTAGTGCAAGGTGATTGGTATGGAGTAAGAGATGCATATTATCAGATATGCATAACATAAGTGTGTCGTCGTGGTTGTGGTTATATCATTAGGGCACTTTTACGCTTTTATAGCCTAGTGTAATTCTGGCCGGAGAGTTTTTAATTCTCCAATGCCGCAATAAGCAAATCAGTGATCCATTGTACGACTCAATTTGCATAAGAAATCACCCAGCCATGGCACAGGGCTGTTGTAGGATTTTTTATCGTAGCTCATAATGATCGGGGATGAAGGTAACGCAGTAAGGGATGTTAGGGGTTGGTATTTTATTCGTAGAACACGCGACGTTCTACCCCCTTGATCTATGGCTGCTGTTTTAATGTGGTATGCGCAAACAAAGACAAGGCCGTACTGTCTTTTAACAGAAGTTGAAGAAAACTAAGAAAATATTTACTTAAGGATAATGACTTGATACGGTAATAAGATTTCTTTGAATAGCTCTTCTCTTTTTGTCAAATATTAATGAATGAACTTATTTATTACTTCCATACAGACTATGATCACAAATATTGAGTGCGAATACTTTCAAATAGCTCTTCAAATTAATGTTCTTTCAAAAAAATCTGAACAACCGAAAATTTTTATCATAAATTTTTTTAAAGGCAGAAAATTTGCAAGTGACAATTATTATTGAAAAGAACAAAACAGTGAGCCATGCCTGATGATTTTCTTTTGTGCTGTATTGGAAATATCTTCATATTTATGTGATTTCCTTGGAGATGGAAAGCGATCCTTTCTTGTATGTTTGAGTGAAATATATTATTCAATTTGACTAAAATACATGCTTTTTGATGACTTATACATTCTTTTGCTCTGTATACTTTAATTTTTCCGCAATATCAACAAGTCAACTGGAATATAGTTATGCACCGGACCTCATAAAGCTTTCAAGCATTTGTTGAAGGCATTTGAAACCCGGTTAATATTTTTTCAAAGAATTACGCTTCATTTGTAATAGTAACAGGGTTCGTGGAAATTTCATGAGTCGGTAGTCTTCATTTACATCTTTCTGGACAGTTCTAATAATACCTTTCCAAGAGTGGAAACTACCTTTCCAACTCATGTTAATCTCATTTATACAACTTCTGCTCCATTCCAATTCACCTTATATACTTCTCAAACTCATCAATACCGTGTTCCTAGTCCTATTTAGATCCAAAACCTTATTTAAATCTGTTCATATACTCTGCCATTTATCTGTATGCTTTCCCATATACTTTATGTATGTGAAAAATCGGCAAAGTATAATCCTGATCTCAACTAATGAGCTACCACACTATCAACTACGATTACCACGTTAATGATGCTCCAATAGAGCCATAATATGGTTGTGCCATAACCATGATTGCGTCTGAAATGAATACGTAGTTGCACCCTCTGCACCATTATAACAATCAGACTACCATAAAGCGCTCTGATCTTCACATTAACCCTGCCAAAGAATATCGAATTTAGTCTACTTCTTCTGATCGTTTCTCTTCGAAGTACTTCCGTTTTAATGTAACCAATCAAGAAAACCTGAATATTGCAGATGGGAAACGTGTGAATCAGAGGTTAGCACAGGCTAGTATTTCCCACTACTGCAATATTATCATAACGTTCCTGTATTGAGATTGGGATGGGTTTTTTCCTGTATAGTTTGGTTGTGAATTTTGTGTGTGTTTCTTTTTCTTTTGAGAGCTTCCATCTTCGTTGAGGTGTAAACCGATTAGCGCCTTTTCATTTACGATTCTAACAAGTCGCAGACGTAAAGTTAATAATTGTCGGCCCGGTCTTTGGAGTTTGGTTAAGATCATCTACGCTTCTTTTATTTCCCCTCTTCCTTCACTCCCTATTAGTCTTCTTCGCTCCATTCTTTCTTCGCACTTGAAATTTTATTACCAAAAGGTTGATGACAGTATGGGAAAGGTGCGAGTCGGTAGTGAAAAATAAAAATGCGAAGTAATTAGGAGGAAGCAAATGGCTAGTACCTATCTACCTAAACCTCCATAGCTATAGGTACAACCTTTAATCGAATGACTCATCTGCATCAAGATAATAATCAGCCGCGTGATCATCATCATCTTAAAAAAAATAATTGCTTACCGTTCATGTTCATGTTCTTTGAAACCCCATTCTTTTCTTCACTTTTTGTGTACTGTCTTAACGAGGTTAGATTTATTGATGATGTAATATAATAAAGATTTGTAGCTGCGCATGAAATAATAATGAGAAGTATTATTCAATAATTGGGTGGGTATTAATAAAATATTATTTGTTTCCAGCAGTGCATCACATGAACAATTGAATCAAATTAAGTCCATACTCCTAAAGAATCAATAGCATTGCCAATTTCCATACTAACAAATCATCATATTTATACTTTCAATATCATATTTATCATTTCAAAATACTATTTTTAAATGCTGATGTCTGTTTTCTAAGTGAAAACAAACTTTCACCATGTTCCCTATCAAGGGATAATTGGTTATGTTGGTGAAGTGGAACAACCCTACTCGGGTCTCCCCACTATAAAAAGCCATACGCTAAATAAATGAAAAATCATATTTATACAGTTTTTTGTTACCGGTAGATCATGTAAACCTCTGCTGTGAATTCATTTAGAACGCGACTTAGATGAACTTCTCGAGGAATTTCAATAGTAGGCTATTGAACTTTGTAAGTTTTGAAATATTTAAGCTTCAATTATGTTTCAGTTAATGTTTGGGCCATAATAAATATGAAGCTATTTAATAAATATGCATGTAAAACAAATTTACGATTCAGACTATCAAGAAATCGCATAATCGAATCATCTTAATACCTCTTCAGAGATAACATTACTCAGATCAATTCCCCAAAATAACAATATCCCATTCTTCAAGAAAATAGCCCATATCAATACAACACTGTTAACGTAAAGTATAAAGAAAGAATCAAGTTAGTCCAACATGCAAAAAGCACAGAAAAGGAGAGGATGGAATTATCTCTGAAAAAAGCTTGCTAAATCAAGTTCAGAACGCTTGTTTTAGCTCTCTCGGGTAAAAACTTTGTTAACAGCTTGAAAGGAAATAGATAATTTCTTGGCATATCATTAGCATTCGAGTTGTACAGAAACATAGAAAATGCAGACCAAAACATTATAGGCTTTGGGCGTATTCACCAAGGTTGTATGACAAAAGCCAGACAGAATTAACTGTTTTTATGCGTATTCTATCAGATCCTATTTTCCTAAATCGGATAGCAGTTGTACAGTAGCCAAAACTTTGGCTAATAGAATTCGCCGTGTCCGATTTCATTGTCATCCAGACTCAGACGCTATTAGTGAGTGCTAGTGTAGCTTGGAGCGGGTTCAGTGAAGGCAGTTGCCGAAAAGTCGCATCTGCTTAATACGCTTAAACGGATTCGGGTTATTTGGCTTCTCCACTATCATTTCTTGTGAAAACATTTGACACTTTGTCACAAGTCGCCAACAAGGAGTCACCCCAACAACAGAACAGAACTGTTACAACGTTGCCCATTTTACTACTACAGTGTTAGGCTTTGAAAGTTAATTTTGCCAAGTGAGCAATCTGAAGAGAGCAATCTGTTATGAGTATTATAATTATGCTGCAGTTCTTACTTGCGCCAAAATTCAAAATGATTATTTGTAACATGATTATTCAAGAGTATTTTCAAGTATTGATATAATTACCCACACCCACTCTAGTACATGGATGACATCCATAGTTGAGTGGGTTAATTTCCATGAATTTTCTTGATGTTATATGGTTTTTTTTTTTACATTTTTGTAGTTAATATTTCATTGATGTATTCCTAGGTTTTTAGTTTTGAAGAAGGAAATAAATTTATTATTTATTTTATTTATTATAATTCGTATGGTTGACTTCATAGAATGTAATTGAGACTTCAATAGACGTAAAGATAGAATAGACACAAGATAGAAAAATGTGATGAGTAATTCGATTTATTGCAATTACCTTATTCCAACAATTCCAACCAATTCCAACAATTCGATGAAACAGTGAGATGTTTGTATGTCATTGAGCAAGGTCAAACTACAGCTGACTGTAGGTGAATGACATCCTGTCATTAGTGGTAACACTCGATCCCATTTCTGCACTTGGAAAAGTGTAATAAATGAAGCGTATTTGGAGCGCATTTTTATTGTGTGCTTGATAGGATAATGATAGCAACCAGTTCTGAGGCTGACTGACACCTTCAACCGGTTTGAAAACAATATTCAGTACAAAAACGTTAATGCAATGGTAAACAAGATGTTATTGCAGATTGAGAGTTTCATTCACTTGCACTACTATCAATCAACATAAAGTAGGTAATATTGATCTTTATTTTATCTAATACTTTTTGTAATTCGAATGTTGGACACAACATATATCCTCTGTTGTAAAGTAATGCTCCTCAACCATTCACTTGCAGAACTATTCGATATAGTTCTGGAATTTTTTATAAAGGTAAAAGTACCTTTGTAAGCCGAAAACCTGCTAAAATGGAAAAGTTTTTTTAGACCGGTCGAGATCCGTCTTAGACAGGTTTCACTGTATTATTATAAGGCTAGGCGTACACCGGTTAGTCAAGACAAGACAAGACGAGATTAGTCATATTTAGTCACAGTACTTTGCATAGTCCTTATAAAGCAACACACATTGCATCGGTGTGTGCTGCTTCATAAGCAACTATGTGAATTACTGTGACTAAACGTGACTAATCTCGTCTTGTCTTGTCTTGACTAACCGGTGTACGCCTAGCCTAAAAGTCACAGCAATGAAGCTGTGAAACACAGCTGTGGTGTTTCTTTCATAGATAGTGAGAAGACCCTGATTTCCATCCGTTTTTCTATACAAACCTACTAACTTCAAACAATATTCTTCGACCTAATCATGATTCTGCCTCATGATTTTCTGAAGTGCAAGTCAAGTTAGTCATCTTAAAATTTCATTTAATTATTGAATCAGATAGTTTTCACGATTTTTAAATAGTTAGTTTAATTTCAATTCTTGAATTATCACGTTTACTTCCTCCCCAACCCATTTTATATCAATAGAAAATTGTAAGGGAGTGTCGAATAGGGTGGTCATTCGTCTAATGCGTCACCCTACTACTTCAGATCCAATCCAATCTGTTCTGAGGAAGGAAGCCGACCAGATCATGCCCTTTTGAGAAGATCACTCTCAACCCTCAACCTCACTTTTTCACTCTTCCCTTCTCTCAAGACCCGAACCCTGGCAGAAGAGGGTTGCAATGACGACTAGCATGGCGAATATGTTTTTCACCCTCTTTTCTACCCCTGTGTGTTGGAAATGTTTTGCGCATGTCAAAATCATCACCCTGGAGAAATTACTTTGGAATCATCCAACCCCTTTAGCTATTCACGGCTGATATTGCAATGGCGAGATATACTCTCTCACTCTCTCTCTCGTCCATTACTTTGTTTATCCACATCCTTCTCCAAGAATGGAGATTTATATGTCCAAACTCGGCCATGTCACGTAGATACAAAATCAATTACTTATATACTCTCTCACTCTCCCTCTCTTTCTAAATGTCTTTTGCAATTATTTAATTTACAAAATAATTGAAAAGAAAAATAAAAAACGAATAGAGCAAAGGGATGTACAATTAAGAACGGACAGAATTATAATATTCATAACAGGGTACTTTCGATGTATATATTTTTCAAATACATTTTTATTATTATTATATGATACCATTACTTTTATCGCTCACAAAAATTCATAAAAATGCGACATCAGTGATGAATGGAATATAGTTCTCCATTTTCATAACTTTAATTAGTTGGAACGTTTTCGATAGTTTAAAACTTCATATTAGGTAACTTTTTGTATTGCAGTGAAGGACAAATGTGGTAGTTTTCCATATTTCTAATCTTTCTGTTAATTAAGATATTTATTTAGTCCTATTGAGTGACTCATTCAAATGAATGGAATTAATAGAACCATTGGTCAATACAATATTTGAACTACTGTGAAAATTCTTATTTTCATTCAAATAATATTGCTCCATTTACCTTACATTACATTTGATAAAACAATGCCAGGAATTAAGTTATATAATAATGGCATCGTCGCCGGTCTTGGTTAATCTTTCTCATAGAATTCTACGATACACTTAAATGTTTGCTCTGTAGTCATAATATCAGTTCTTCTGTAATAATCTATAAATTGTACTTAGTGAATATTGCATAATTATATGAATCTAATTGATTTACGTTACATTAATTTCGTTCAGAAACTCTCCCCCATTCACAGACGCATAGTCTTTCTGGGAAAATTCCACTCTATCTACGATATTGTAAATTCTATGTAAAAACCTATTAAAATATACAATCTTATACTTTAAAAACCATATAATAAGAATATTCATGATTTGTTATCTCGTCTGGAAATAAATCGATTTGATGTGAATTGAAATGACTGAATTCAGTTTTCAAACGAAGTGCAAGTCAAGTTTTTTCAGTCGAGTATTTGTATTGAACTTTTGTAAAGCATTTTTCAAGTGTTTCATTAAGCTTATCTTGTTTCAGGTAACTTAGTGGCTCATCACCACGAGTCTTCAGGTAGCAGCAGATCTGTTTCCCTGGAGCAGGAAATGACGGCCGTCATCAAAATAGATCTTCTCCACCCACAACTTCCTCAAACAATTAGTTTGACATCTCACTACTGTTACTCCGCATTTGCCAGGTAACAACAACTCATAATCATACATTAAGTTTTTCAGTTGAAGTCGGCCTATGACAAATGTCAGCCCATTACTCTTTAATGCTTCGCTTTGTGTAATAACTACTTTTTTGAAAGGACCCTCAACGGTTTTAATTGCTCGGAAATGCAATTACTGACCAGAAGAGTACCAAAAGAGTTGAGTTGGAAGTCTGGACACAAGCGTAACTTCTTTATCGGTATATTTAGTCGATTGACTAGATATCAAGACGTTCAATCTTCATCTGAACGATCAAGAATTTTATGTCCATTTATAGGTCGAGTGTTTTTTGATCAATTGTTTTTTAGTCAATTGACTAGATATCAAGACGTTCAAGCTCCATCTGAACGTTCAAGAATTTTATGTCCATTTATAGGTCGAGTGTTTTTTGATTGATATGTTTGAGGTTGAGTGACTCTTTAGTCCTAAATCCGTTCAGACAAGTATATTTTTGTATAATTTCCAATAATCAGTTCGAAAAGGGTGTTGCACTGTTTACAATGCACATTTTAACTCTTCTCAACCTCAGTAAAACCTCAGTCTCTTCTCAGCGACAGTAAATCACATATAAATGAATATGCAATTTCATCAAGTAAATTTTTGTAAATCGAGAACATTCTCACATCTAAATTGAAAGGATATTTTCTATTGATTTGGTTTATTGTATTTATTGATGCTCTTAAAGTTATTAAGGGGAGAATTAAACTTTTTTGTGACTGTGAACAAGAAACTTTACTTATTCGGTTGTTTGAAACCTACTTGAACCTCCATGGTCCTCATCAATCACCTAATTCTCATAAAATCAATTAAATGACTAGTCTCTTGAGGATTGATTTGGAGAGAAATTTCTAGCAAAATTAGCACCAATTGATTGATTGAGACTCTTCAGTATAGTTTTTTACAATTTGTCGATTGATCAATGTTTATTACTAAAAACAATGATGGAAGTCTACTTGTAAATCTTGAAGCAAAAACAACATTGTGTTGTTGAGGGAACTAAATAATGAAAACTAGACTATACTCTCATTAAAATTGCTTTTTAAGATTGAGACCCGCTTGGTGGACCGCTCTAGCAGTTCCTTCAAACACCGAGAGATGGAGCTGAGTTTATTTTCTATTTTTTACCGCTTTTGCCCTTTAATGAAAGTTTTCCAAAATACAAATAAAACCTGCACATGGACCACTAACCTCTCTTTTGGAGCAAATCAATTTTTCAATTCAATTTATTCAACAAATCGCATCCAAATTGGCCCAATATAACGGTTACGGTAGCTTTAATAAGTTTTTGCAATTTTTTTTTCATATACAGAGTAAGCATTAATTTTTTATTTACTTATAGACAAACATGAAGTCCCCTTACCTAATGTGTCTGTTATTGCAAATAATTATAGTTTAAAATAGTGTCGATAATTGGAATATGGAGTGTTGGTGTTACCTTGGAAGTAGCTCTTGGTGCGAAGGTAACTGACAGACAGGCGGAGAATGGAGAGCCGATCGAGTTTGGAGAGGATGTTCTGTTCGAAGGGAAGAAGGTTGGCCAGGGTGTCCAGCTCGGCGTTCAGCCGTTCCCTGTGCCGTTTGCTCGGATTGCTCTTCGTTACGCCGTCCTTTGGCGGTGGCTTCAAGCTGCAAAACACACAAACAAAATCATTTCCATCATCATTTTTTTTCAAAAGAATTAGATCGTATCTTCTAATTCAGTTTTATTCAAGATTCATTATTGCCAGAACATATATCTACAGTGTACAGAGCATCAACATCATACGACGAACCAGAAAAATCACACTTCAAATTGTTTAAACTTCGGATACAATAATAACAAGCAGGAAGCACTTCAAAAGTCGTACTCCAATCGTACATTATCAAGAACATTGTCGATGATTGTATTGTCGATTCAAAATACTCATTCACAGAACAATGGACTCTCTAAATCAATTCATTTTTACAATTTTTTGAATTTCCTCCATTGAAAGCTCTTTAACCGCTCAGTAAAGATTATTGAATATTTTAATCTGTTGAAAGATATGGCTATCTCTAGTCTTGGAGAGTTTCATGTGTGGGATTGACAGCTTATTTCCATGGCAGGTAGAGTAGCAATGATTGTCTCTCAAACATTATGAGGATTCAATATAAGTTTGAACAAGCAGCAAACTATAAATAATGAGAAGTGTAGGAACATTTGGAATTTTCAGTCTTCGTAAAGTTTCTTTACATGACTTTTTCAGTTGTCCAACTCTATAACTACCTTTTTTGCCAAATAAAGATGAATGACAAGAATTAACCCATATTCCGTGAAACATAGGAAAATGAAAAAGCCCATAATAAGCAATCTACAAGGACCCAGCATTTATTGACATCCTGAGTCTCCTGAATAGAAAAATAAGTCTTACACAAACTCATGATGTGAGGCCCCAACCAAATTCTCTCTCCAACGTGAATCATAATAGTTTCACTTTACACTTAAGCTTAATATCACATTGGGAAGAAACTCCAAATTCAACCTTTTTCTTCATTAGCTGGTGTATGTGTTAATTTCTTGTGTCTAAAATCATGTCAAAAATATTGTTAGAAGTATAATTCTGATTTGACAATGTTCCAAACCATTTTCAGGGGTGTAAAATCATAGAGAAAGCAAGTAGACGCAAGTAGAGAAATCATCTACGCAAGTAGATAACTCATGGGATTGCGCTGTGCTTTCTCTATGGTAAAATCAACTAAAATGAGAACAATTAAAATTCAAAGGTAGGCGTTCATTTTTGTTGGAAGGGGGAATAAAAAAAGTGAGAAGTATGGTGGGGGTAGGGGGAGGGGTTCGTCGACAGCACCACCACCTCCACGGCCAAAACGATATTATTGATCTAACATTCCAAGAGGCTATTTTAGTCGTTTTTACCTGCGCCAGTCGCGTCCAGATGTAGCTTATGAGTTGCCGATTTTAGGTGCGCTATTTTCAGAGCAAAAAGCGTAGGCCTACTACACTTTGTACAATCAATGTCAGCCGATTCAATGGTGTTCTTCAATGTCATTTTCATAGAATAACTTGGAAAATATATGTACTGGGATCTATTCATTAATATCCTGCCTCAAAATGCATTAATTTATCACTCAAAATGCAATACACCAACAATTATTGAAATATTTTATTAATCGATTATTTCAATTATTAAATTATTTTTGTATGTATATTGATTTCATATGTATGTATTGTAAAAAAGGAAAAAAATTAATTTGGATCGATCAAAAATTGTTCTCAACTATTGTAGATTTGATGAAAGTTAATCTTTGAAGAAAGAATCTTCATTGCGTATCAACAGCGCCTATTTCATTTTCATTTGTGGAGTTTTTTAAGTGTCAGAATATGATTTTCAATTAACCATTCTAGTAATAATCATTCTCATAAATCAAACTTTGAAATTTTTAAATCCCTTCAATCATGGAGCAGTGATCTACTTTTGATGTTCTATGGCGGAATAATCTGCATAAATCTTGAATTGGACAGATTCAATTTCAATCCGATTGGTTTGAATACGAATTAAACGTCTTATTGGCATAATATCAATTATCTTCACCAATCACAGATTTTATTCTATTTCATGAGAAATCAAATCGACGATTGCAAAATTAAAATCGATTATTGATAAGAATGATACATTTGAAATATACGTTTCTTGTTTCATATCACTCATTAAATTTCATAGATCACTAAAGTACATTGGAAGATAATCGACCGCAGAAAAACTAATTTAAAATGTGGAACGCGTTTAAAATTTCACGGCAAATAGTCTCTAATAATGTTAATAACTCAATCATTCCCCGTGTACATTGCTAGTTTGTGAATCATTTACGGAAAATCAACTTTGCTTATTACCATTCCAAACACCAGTACCGGTATGCTCAGACTAATTACATAGGAGAAAACGTTCTTGTAAATTGATATCGGTTTCTGCAATGAGAATATTATAAACCCGTTATATAGGTCTTGCAACAAAAACTAATTTCACGAGGAATTTGGATCAGTACGAGTTTATTTCAGAAATTTACTGGTTATACTGTTAGATGTATTGAATGCTTATCATACTGGTTACTTTGAAGCCTGAATCCTGATTGGCTAAAAAGTGGAATTTTTTGCTTAAAATTCTCTCTACAAATTCCCGCAGATAGTTACGGAAAAATCCGTTAGTAGGTTATCTGACAATTATAATACACTATTATTTCATCATAAAGTATTATTTTCTCACCATCAGCCATATCGACGGTTGAAAGCACAATCGTCCCATGTCTATTTCTTTTCAAAAATGAGTTATTGGTATCACTGTAAAGGTGGAGATCAGCTCTTTCTGAGTGCACAAACATTATATTATGTCCACTTCAAATAATATGTACACAATAATTATCTCTCACCAGCCCTTGTGTACTTTCAAGGCTGCAATAGGGGGAATAATAGTATATGGTACATGGAATTTAAAAGCAACCACAATATTTTTTTCCAGAATAAACATACATTTGAATAATAATTAGTGATTGGTTCTTCTTCCAGTTCGACTCCAAATGGAATGACAAAAATTTCCCAATGTAAGGAACTAATTTTGATTGAAAGCTAGCAAAGTTATGACGTTTTTCGAATGAAAAAATTATACAAGCACGAGCATAGCTTGGAGATTTCTGCTATTTTCCAACACCTTCGAATTTGATCGACGCTTCTCTAGCCAGCCGCTCAACTTGAAGCGCCCTCTTCCCAACAAAACATTAACAACGTCATTAATGAATTTACTGCTGAAAGAAGTTTCAACTTCTGAAGTGGAGAGGTCGGAATGTTATTAGTTTTTTGCTGACGTTTTATTTGTTGTTTTTACAGATCTAATCTTTTGGCATCCTACTTAGCACTTGAGGAGACATTATGGAGTTGGTGCATCTCCTCTCCAAGAGAGAAGGTTATTACCACCCGTCAGCATCAGTGATAATTTCAGTTTACGGTGTTTAGGTTTACGAGCATCTTCTTTTCTGAATCATCTTCTTTTAGATTATGTTGTTTTTCTTGTAGCCGTCTCTAATCAGCTGTTGAGTTTATTCAGGTAACTCACAGCATCCGAAGAGATGCCTTTTCTTTTCATTCCCAGCCCAGCAAGGCGATTCGCAGTAATGTGCGATGTTGTTTTGAGAGACGAGCGCGAAAAAACGAATTATGTTTCAGCTGTCATCAAAAACTTTCTTTTGCATCTGCGTTCTGTATATGCGTTGAAACGTATAGATGGATGTGAGAAGAAGCCGAAGAATTCAAGGAGCAGAAGGATGGAAGAAAGATAGAGGAAGCAGGAGAGGAAGAAATAATGAAGAACAAAATCATGTAGGAAAATGAAGGTCTTCCTCTCTCTCTCTCGGAGATGCGATGGTTTTGTACAAGCTTAATGTTGTAAAGGATGCCCTTTAAAACGCATTTGATAGCGCATTCATAGTATTGTTTTTACACTTTCTTTCTATTTTAGCACTTTCAATGATCACTTTAATTGAGGAGACCTGAATGCGGTATCTTGATCTAGTTAAAACGAAGAGGAGCTAAACATTCACAAAATAATGATGGAAGACATTTTGAGACATGCAGGCCGTTATCCAAGTTCAATAGTTTCAAGACCAGTTACTTCTGGATTTGAAAGATGCAAATATAAAATATACATTATATAAATGTGTTTGGAATTTGGAAAATTGAATACAAATAAACTCGGAATAAAATGTTTAATAGTTTTATCTATTAGAAAGAATAGTTATTCTGATTATTTAACTGAAGTAAAAGAATATTTCTAATTTGTTAAGCAATAGTAGAAATGTTTTTGAACTCCATGGATCTCAGCTCATGATTGAAATGCTTCAATTTTGTGGGTTCCAACCAACACCCAGATAAGAATTTTATGATTTCATCTCAATTTCAACATTTATTTATTAATCTTGATTTACTTCAACCAGCTTAACTCTCGATAATTCATCATACGAACCAGACAGCAGATTGCTCAGTTTTGATATCTGATACAATAGTGAACTGGTAAAACTCTCATTAGCCAGCAATGCCAACTTTCATTGAGTGCCTTAGAGGTTCAAACATTAGGTTCCAAACCCACCCTTTGTGCATTGACCTTATATCAACATTTCTCCCACCCACAGGTGATTCTTGGACTCATATGGATAGGTTTAAACCTTGGCGAAACAAGCTATGAATTAAGCAAGCATGAAAAACTCATCATATTAGCACTTCTGTCAGTTTCTCTTGCTACAACAACTTCTTCGCCATCGCTGATTGGCTGAGGACTGAAACGTCGCAACCACAGAGTTTACTCTGCGGTCGCAGGAGCTTCTGTCTGCTATTACTGCACCAATCATGGGTTCGATTCTCATTCCGTCTGAATTTTTCAAACATCATCATGCACATACCACGCGCAAGTCATAGAAACGTCATCAGCAGCCAAAAAGGTTACATACAAAGATTACTTTACTTTGCAACGACATGGCTACTAAAGCTTGAAATTCAGCTATTGAAAAACAACTTCATTATTAAATGTATGTAAATGTAAATTAATTGTACTCGTACTAAACTTTCAAACTCTTTCAAGGTGAGTTTACATCAATAATTCCAATTTGCATCTTGTTTCTTGTACATATGTAAAGCTGTAAAGCTGTATAGATGTAAAGCTGTACTCGTACTAAACTTTCAAACACACTCAAGATGACTTTACATCAATAATTCCAATTTGCATCTTGTTTCTTGTAAAGATGTAAAGCTGTAGTAGCTCAAGTTCTAGTATGCACGTGTTCCATGTTATCATAATCGAAATAGGATGACTTTTCAGATTCGAATGTGGCTTTGAATGAACGCAGCTTTGAGCTCGACTGTAGGTCATTCACTAGGACAATAAGTTGCGTTTTCACGTGTGAAGTAAAATGCTACTTGGCGTTTTGCTGTGCTTTTCGTGCAGTAGTGGTCGCTCCTCCTATCTCCCCTTTTCTTCATTTAGTTTTCCTACTCCCACTGCCTAAACCATGAATGGAATCAACAACAACATTGTACTCTTTTTAGCAGCGTTTCACTAGTAGGTAGCATGACGAGGACTGTTAGGTGTGTGCTGGCATGCAATAAGAGTCATCCGATTGGTGGGTTCATCACGCCACTCTATAAAGCCAACTACTCTACAATGTGGTCCATCCAACCCAGCCTACTCCATTCATTACTTTACTAGCTGTGTCAAGGACAATCTTACTATCTGTGGAAAGTTATGATTGATGATTGGAGTCAGGTGAAGTGGACTACACACCATTGAAAGAATCCAGTATCCAAGAAGTAGAACTACGCTACTATACGTTACTACGTACACTAAGTTTCTACTACACTAATAACACAGCAGTATAAAGCCTGATTCACACATATAGTGCCGTGCTGCGATGGTGTTGCGATGGGGTTGCGATGGTGCTGTCGCCGCCAGGAGCCGCTATCATTCACACATGTAGTGCCGTGCTCGGTTGGTGCCGTCGCCTTGTGCGACAAAGAAACATGATGAAGAAAAGAGATGATTCCGAAGCTGAACGGAAACAGCCGAAGCTAAAACGGCTCCAGGCGGCATGATGCCGTGGCCTTGGAAGTTCACTTCGAAATTGCTCTTGACGGCACCACCGCAACCTCATCGCGGCACGGCACTACATGTGTGAATCACTAGCGGCCGTTTCCATGCATTTCAAATGGAGGAGCCGTTTTAGCGCCATCATGTGTGAATCAAGCTTTATTGTACTCTATTGTTATTTAGCGAAACTACTAAAATAGTACCAGAGAAGTAGTAGCATTACTTTTCAGTTACGTTATAATATTCTACGCTATTACTGCTATCACTGTATACATTGATTCATATTTCAAATAAATAGTTGAAGGAGGAATAGGTGAGAGAATAAGTAATAATAAACATTGATTCATATTTCAAATAGATAGTTGAAGGAGAAATAGGTGAGAGAATAAGTTGTATTAACTTTAGTGATAGGTTAAAAGGTATTTTTCAGCTTTATAATAACTATGGCTAGGCGTACACCGGTTCGCCAAGACAAGACAAGATGAGATTAGTCACGTCTAGTCACAGTAATTCTCGTAGTTGCTGATGAAGCAGCACACACTGTTGCAATGACTAATCAGTGTGTGTTGCTTCATAAGCAACTATGTGAAGTACTGTGACTAATCTCGTCTTGTCTTGTCTTGACTAACCGGTGTACGCCTAGCCTAATGAAACTTATTCTAATGCGCCTTGAATGAGATTTTGTTAGTCTATTATTCTTCAATTTTGGTTACCATCTCGGACTGCTCCCACTTCTATATCGAGATGACTAGCAGTCTATTTTTTGAGAATTTAACCCAATTACTCACATGGACAACGAGATCTTCCGGCAGCGACTTGAGTTATGAAGAAATTGAGATCTTGAGCTCAGACAGAAGTTGTAGTAGATGAATGGTAGATGAAATAGATGTGGAAGATGAATGTGAAGAGGATATGTAACCAAGAAGAAGTAAAACGTGAATGGGGTTGGAGATGATTTTGGAGAGGAACAAGAGGATTTTAGAAGAGGAAGTGAACTAAGGATAGAACTAAAAGTGAAGACTAAAACGCAGGTTGTCAATTGGAGCCGGCCGGCTAGCCAGCAAGAAGCGTCAATCAGTGGAGGCATAGTTAATGTGTCCCTGGACCCAGCCAGGCCCGTAATTACCCCAAAAGGAGCCTGCGCTTTGGTTCCTACCCTCAATTGTAGCTCTGATTATAATTATTCGATGCGCGTTAAGAAGGCGGATAGTGGTGCTGGCCGAACTACTACAACTATCATTCAAAAATGCATTAGTCCGGTCACTGCGCAACAGGCTCAGTGGAAGAGAGGCAGACAGACGGCCGCCAACTGTGCATTCGGAAATAAAGATCAGACGGAGGAGGAAACAGCAGGAGGAGGTGAAGAGGGTGAAGAGAGGGGAAGAGGAGAAGAGAGGAGAAGAAGAAGAGAGGGGAAAAAGGAGGGAAAGACGAAGGAGGAGGAGAAAAAGAAGGAAAAGAAGAAGTAGAAGAAGAAGGAGAAGAAAAAAAAATAGAAGGAAGAAGAAGAAGGTGAAAAAGAAGAAGAAGAGAGGGGAAAATGAGGAGAAGAAGAAGAAGTAGAAGAAGGAGAAGAAAAAGAAGGAAAGAAGAAGTATAAGAAGAAGAAGGAGAAAGAAAAGAGAAGGAGGAAGAAGAATAAGAAGAAGAAGAGAGGGGAAAAGGAGGAAAATAAGAAGTAGAGGAAGGAGGAGAAAAGGAAAAGAAGGAGAAGAAGAGAAGAAGAAAAAAAAGAGAAGGAGGAAGAAGGAGAAGAAGAAGAAGAAAAGAGGAGGAGGAGAGGAGGAGAAGAAGGAGAAGAGAGAAGAAGAAGAAGAAGAAGTGAAGAAGAAAAAGAAGAAGAGTGAAGGAGAAGAAAAAATGAGGAGGAACAAGAAGAGAGGAGAAGAAAAAGAAGAAAAAGAAGAAGAAGGAGGAGAAGAAGGAGGAGAAGAAGGAGGAGAAAAAAGAAGGAGGAATAAAAAGAGAGAAGTAGAGGAGGAGTAGAAGAAGAAGAAGAAGAAGAAGAAGAAGAGAAGTAGTAAGAGGAGGAGAAGAAGAAAAAATGAGGAGGAAAAGGAGAAGAAAATTTTGAATGATTCAATAATAATAATTGATTGGATAAGTACTTAAATAAATGCAGAAAAATTATGAAGGAGTACGGAGTCAATTCCTGTAATGCACAGTTAAGTATTCAGATCATTCAAGCACTGTGAAGCAAGTCTAGTATAAACAATATTTAATTCATTTTTGAACCGCAATTACAGTAAATGATGGTTGTTGTACTCTCCGTTGTAAATTTTTGAATGATTCAATAAATGATTAGATACAGAATAATAATTACTAGATGTTATATTAGAAAATTCTGGAGGAGTTTGAAAGGATTCAATTTCTGTACTGTACAGAATTCAGATCATTCAAGCACTGTAAAGCAAGTCCAGTACACCATTTTTAATTCATTATTGTAGCAGAACAAGAAGTCTTGGACCGCAAATACAGTAAATGGCGGCGCTCACGGAAGCAGTGATGTGCGTGATAGTACTATGTAGTCCGGCACGGCACGTGTGACATTAACAACAGCACGTGAGTAAGGCAGTCCATTCATGCAGCGCCGAGTTCATTCATGAATGCTGCTACTAAAAAGCTACTATAGTGGGCACAAGTGCAGCCTTCGGCAACAATCACGTGATATGCACATTTGCTGCTCAGCCACGCTAGCAAGTTCGAAAGTATTATTAAATTCTCTTGTTAGAAAAAGAAGTAGTGTAGAAGTAAAATGCATTTATGTTGGCTCAATTTTTATCCAGGATCAGTACAATGCTAATCAAATGGGATTAGCTGATTCAAAATAGTTGATCCCGGTAATATAATAATTTCTTAGATAGTACACCAGAATTTTATGAATATTAATATTTTCTTGAGTTTGTTATCTGCTTTATGGACTATCAGAATGATTCGTACCCATCCAGACTTATCACCATTTTTTCTGATTATCCCTACATGACCTGATATGACCATGACTCTACATGATTCCTGGCAATGAGTTGAGGCATATATGGATGGAGAATGCAGGGAAATGGTTGAGAATGTTGCAAATATAGTGAGATAATCGATAAATAGCTGATCCCCTTATAATATAAGGGAATGATCATCAAACCCACGACAGTGAACTCGGAGCCATTGTAGCTTATCAGAGTTGGAAAGTCTATACAACTTTTCTGAGACTGCTCAGAAAGCGTAATTCAGATTAGTATAATTCAGTGTTAGGCCTAATCGTATTGTTTAAATGATAATGCTAAATATCTAAGATCATAAAAGTATGACTTATTAAGGGAGGAATTGAAGATTTTCAAAGAAATATGATTTTTGAGGAACGGAAAATCATAGAGTGTTAAAATTTTTTATTTGACATTAAATGAGCGGAATGTTCGTTGAGATGCCAGAGTAAGTAAGAGCTCTATGCTCTGTGATTGGTCCGACGTCATTGATGCATGCTCAGAAATATTTTTGCCGATCTTATAATATGGCCCAAAGGGAGTTAAAGTTGATAGAATTTTAGGTTGTTGTGGATCCATCCTTTTCTCACTTGATCAAAATATAGACACTAATTTGAACGTAAGATAGTACTCACAAATTATGTGTTGATGCAAATTTCGCGGTGCTGTGCCGCATCGTCGGAGAGCTACTAAAGAACTCTGCTAAAGAACCTTCAAGTTTCACTAGTGAAAACTATAGTTTTCCGCGAAATACAGAGACAAAAAATAGTGCATTTCGAAATCAATCTTTGTACTAAAAAGCTTCATACTACTATCAATCTTGAAATGAAAAGTGAGAATTCGTTTAGACGCTTGAAAGGCAGACATTTGACATTGATGAACTGTCGAGGTCATGTAGAATAGAAACTCCGAAATGAAATCAATACAGGGTTTAGCGAATCAATAACAACTGAATAACTTGCTAGGTGTCTGCCTTTGAAACAGCGTCCAACTATAACTGCAAATAATCACAATTTCGCTCAGCTTTCAAAGGTCAACTGAATTTGAAATTATTGAGAACAGAAGTAACAAACTGGTCTTATTCTAGCTCATTGCACAGTAAGGCTAGGCGTACACCGGTTAGTCAAGACAAGACAAGATTAGTCACGATTAGTCACAGTACTTCACATAGTTGCTTATGAAGCAACACACACCGATTAGTCATTGCATCGGTGTGTGCTGCTTCATAAGCAACTATGTGAATTACTGTGACTAAACGTGACTAATATCGTCTTGTATTGTCTTGTCTAACCGGTGTACGCCTAGCCTAAGTAAGCATCCTCTTGCCTTTCTGTTCATTTTTATTTTTTACAATTTAGCCTTCAATTGTAAAAAATAATTGTGATAGCTATATAAAAATAATATGACGTGCAAAAATAATAATGATAGCTTCACTAAAGTTGGAGTTTTGATAAAGTTTCAATTTTAAATTTCAACAGCTGTTTTTTTTTCTTTTTTTATCGTTTGGCTTTTCATCGGTGGGGAGACCCTTACGGGTAGGTTCCACCTCGCCTAATTGCACAATTTTCTGTGTCGGTCACCCATCCAAGAGAAGTCTTGAATGTTTGTTACTTAACCGCTGTTGATGAAGCAAGAACTCTGGAAGACAATTAAAATTCCATTGTTGACAATTAAAATGTTCAATTATTTGGATAAATTGAATTTTTAGAAGATGAATCATTAGAAACTTAGCATTTGTCACTCGCCAAATAGTTCCGTAAAAGCAGTAAACGATTAGTGAAAACGCTAGATCCTGTTGGTCGGTGGAAAACGGAGCACTCACGCAACTGAGCGGTACGCTGTCGTTTGTAGTGATTGGATTCGAGCAAGCACTTTCCCTACTTTTCAAGTGCATTCGGTGGCCTTGAACCTACCACACAGCACAGTTCAACTACACGAAACATCTGTACACGCCATCTTGTATTTTATTCGGCCGCTGTGACAAACTCATTGTTCCGCCAACTCTTAGTGAAATTGTACCAACATAGTTTACTACATTCATATTCTTAGTTGAAACTTGAAACTTCTTCTTGTTGAACCTATTGTTTAAAGCTGTAGGTCATTTAACTCTATCTTAGTGAATTTCTTTCACTTAAATACAGCATATAACATGTAAAAACATATTTAAAAAAGAAATCAACAGAACATCACTCGTTACCATAGAAATCCGTGGCGAAGCGTGGTACACTTATTTGGTCATCGCCGGGTATATTTCCTATAGGAAATATAAATATATTTCCTATAAGAAAAATATACCCGGCGATGACCAAATAAGATAGTATACCACGCTTCGCCACTAATAGAAATGTTAAATGGAAGTTTCTCGCCATCCGCCAAATTAAATGAATACCTACACTAGAGTAGAATGCAAAAGCAAATCATTTCTAGAAACTTCAGTTTTGGTCACTATTCTTGAATATTCGAATCCTTATTCTCCTCAATGTCATGCCTCCTGTTACTTCAATTTCTGATGATTGCTGTGGACATATCAGTTTAAATTTTAAAAACAAGGTGGGCCCATTGAACTCGGCAATATTATTCTCTCTTTCCCTCCCTAGTGTATAATTCACTAAGGTACAGTCTCTCTAGATATTAGAACTTCACTTTCAGTTTTGATCGTTTGATTCTCAACCATTTCGCCTACCAGTTGTTAATGCTCCCATTCAGTCAGTTACATTACAAAAATAAGGAAAGAATATATGAGTTGAAGAGAGACGGAGGAAGTTTGAGAGGGAAATAGACAAGTTAACTTGAGAAGTAAGAAAGCAAAGGATGAAGTGAAACAAAGAGAACGTTGAAAAGCGAATAGACGTGCAATTTAGTCGACAGAAAAACTCCCACGTTTCCTCTAAATGCTGCTACAAAGGGTTGAATATAATTATAATCGAGTTAAGGATCCTTTCAACCTGATGATTGTCGATGCTTTGATGCTCGACTTTTATTTCTTTTCCGTTGAAAATGCTGTTGTTCTAGGAGAGAAAGAAAAGAGAGGGTGGGCTCCTATCCTTAACAAGAAACAGAAGAGGAGAATGTCGTAGAAAGAAGTCTGATGAAAGACCAAATGTTCATGTTTAGTAGAACAGGTGAAGATTATATTATTTATTGGTTGCTTTTCAAAGTTTCAGAGCGGAATTACTTTCGTAATTCAAATTCAGTGGATTATTCAGTTATTTAGTGTCGTATAGGCTATTTCATAGTTTTTGTTTTATTTCTAATGAGTTAACGAAATCTGAGGTCTCGCTCAATACCGAAATTAATTGATGAAATAGAAGAGACACCGTTACTCACTCCGCAGGTTTCAGAGAAGGCTCCATATTCGAAAAATAATTACCTGCAACAATGCCAAAATTTCTAATTAGTAGACAGCCAATTAAGCAATAGCATGTATGTTATCTGTAAAACACAATTGAACATTCAGAGACAAATTGAATTAACATTCATGTATTAGTTTGCATGCTGAATAAATTTGATTATGTACCGACAAATGATTATGCCCGCCATCTTGGTTTATTTTAATGAATAGAATAGCTGAAAAATGAATGAGATTTTTTAATGCTAATAGTTGGAATAAGACTGACTAATTAGAAATAGTACATTTCGTGAATGAGTCATTCATATGAGCTGACTGCCAAGAGAGCTGTATAATAATTGAATCAACACTGTTAGTTTCGTAATGATCACACGAAATCTTTGTGAATGCAGTTCAGTGGCCGATCCCCTGCTAGGCAGTAGGCAGAAATCATCTTTATTCATCAAGTGGTTTCCGTTGATTGTATTATTAACCAGGAAAATTTGAAGAGGGCTGAATATTGTTCTACATCCGAATTGTACGGATCAAACGTTGATCCGAGTTAAACGTTGATTTATGTTTCTCGTTTCAAGAAAACATGTTCCTACAACAAAATATTGTTCTACATCCGAATTGCACGGATCAAACGTTCATCCGAAATTAATCGTTGATTTATGTTTCTTGTTTCAAGAAAAAATGTTCCTAGCTAGCTCTATATTTTATTGTACTCTTATTACAACTTATAATAATGCATTAAGAAGCTGTGAAAATGTTATAAGGAGAAGTTAAAAGGATATTTATACTAAAAGAATCTGATAGATTCTAAGAATGCAGTAAGAAGCTGTGGAAAGTGAAAATTTTATGAGAAAGAGATGATGAAGAAAGATTGACATATGGAGATTGGAAGATTCTAAGCAATGTGATGAAATGGTGAGTTTTGGAGAAAATATAAGATTTTCATATTGCAGTCAATTATTGTAGTAAATCGAATAGCCTCTATTTTCTGTCTCATAAACTCGTATTTTTCTAATTTGAACCATATTTTTTTAGCTCTAATTTTATTATAAAGTGATTTATGAAGTCCTTGATTCATGTTATAGCATATTATACTGTACTAACCAAATATTTTCTTGTCTCATCTGTGGTTATAGTTAGTAGTCTTTGTATCATGCCTTCTCTTCAATGTGTGATCTCTCCGCTATTTCAAGATTCTCTTGTCTACCCATTGAGGAAAAACAAGGAAAACCTCTTATGCTCGATATTTCATTTTAATCAGTGAACAATCAATGTAAAAGTCAATATACCCTAATAGTGTTTCGGAACAATTAAGCAGCGTCTATGTGTACATAACTTCCAGGATGCTCGCTCGATTCGAATCAACAACATCCGAGCTGAGTTGATTTTCACAACCGGCATCCTAATTTTCATAAATTATCTTGGAGCAAAATATGTTATGGATTATGATTCGGGCAAAGAACGGAAGCGCCGAGCGCACTGATTGCATCTAATCGCGGCATCTACACGAGTATTGTAAAACATTTTCGAAAAAGTCGAACACACAAATGTGGCAACATGTGTGAAGGCTTCCATTTGTTTATGGCAGAAACATACGCCGATCACTCGGCCATGTATCATGACGAAACAGTTAGTCATAATTGCTCTCATTGCTCCGTAATTAATCCGTGTGCCAATTACAATTATTGTTAATAACATTACGCAAAGAAATGGAAGAGGCCTGTTTGGTCAGACAGACACATCCACTCATTAACAACAGCTAGAAAAATAGATCCAGACTTCACCTAGAAGTAGGCCTACTAGTCCTCAATCAACACCAGGTCTGTTGAAGAAGTAAATTGCTCGATGCAACTAGCAACTAGCCTGACCGTATTGATTGTATACAATTTTTCAAGTCTGCACTGCAATCTATTGCAATTTCGAATCTAAATACATCTTTAATTCATTTGTGCAGTTTTTTCAATCACATACTCTGCAATTCAATTCTTACATGCATTGATTCATTTATGCATTTTTCAATTGTCGGTTACACCACAGATAATATAGTATGTACATTTTCCTTGGTTAGACTAACTAGATTAGATGTAAATCAGTAGATAGACATCAAATCTCTAGTATCAGCCTAGAATTAGCAGTATAAAATAGTAATTAGTCGTCTTAAATTGATCAGAATCAAATTAAAATAGTTATTTATCAGTAGCAATCTTTGATTAGTAGATTATATCTTCAAGGATCTTGATAGTAGGATAGGAAAGTGGTTGTTAGTAGTCAACAATAGTAGGTTATCAACTTAAACATTGATTAGATAGACTTCGAATCTCTGAATGAACACTGACTGCACATACCAGATGGTATGTGATGGTAAAGACAGAATGTCTTTATTCTGTCGTCGTCTTCTTCTTCTTCTTCTTCTTCTTCTTCTTCTTCTTCTAATCGCTTTTATCGAAATTGAATTGAAAATTTGAGATTTGAGTCTCTACTATTGAAATAAATATTCCACAATATAATACACCATTTTATTTATTATGAATATCGAATGTTCACGTTCACTAGGAAGGATCTGTTCTTTTCCATTGGATAAGAATGAGTGTAAAACACCTTTAACTTCTAGACAGCGGAATAATGAAGTTGTAACTTGAATGACCCAGTAACTGCTGCCATCTTACGACAGAATTCAGAACTAGCTGCGTTGTGCATTGCCAACCAATCGGGGGAGAGAGGCGGAGCTTAGAGGCGTGTCTGTAAAATTTGAAGCTGTACATCACCCAGTAACTGCAGCCATCTACCGGTCGAATTCGGAACTACCTGAGTCATTCATTGCTGGCCAATCATGAGATAGTAGGCGAATTTTGGAGGCTACATGATTTACAAATTAAGCTAAGATTCATGGAAGAATTTTAGACACAGTTCAAGCATTGTTCAAGTATTTTCATTGCTGCATAAATAAATAAAATATTTTTCGCCATACTTGGACGTAATAATGAACTGATTTTCATACCTTAAATGGAGGCCGAAAGCGTTTTGTTTCCGACGTAGATTGTAAACCTTTACGGCCCTTGGGCCAAAAAGAAAATGACCTTGAATGACAGCTGATCGTGTCCTATCACACAAATCATAAAGAGATAATCACATAATTATTACGGAAATAAGCTATATGTTTATAATATATTTATAAATAATTATTGTTCCATAACTTAATATATATTATCCTGTTTATTCCATAGTTCTATATCAAACAATTAAAAATGCATAGCGTTTAGTTCATTTTCTTCCAAAATATATTTGTATATTATATTATACTGTATTTCCATTCAGTATACAGTATCTCTATTCGAAATGTAATGCTATTAAAAAATGTATTATATAATTTAAATACGAACCATAAATTTATCTTATGATGAACTAGAATTCTTCTGCAACACTAATATTTGAGTAAACAATTATTGCATCCATTATTTTTGCTAGCAAGCTGATGGAAATTACTTGAAATTCTGTATCATTGAAATTTTCTGATAATTCCAATGTGAAGTATGGATTTTGAATTAGTATGTTAATAGTTTGGGTGGGGGGGTCTGTCTATTCATTCATTAGGAGAATGAGTCATGATTTTGGGGGGGGGAATTGCGCCATCAGCCTTGGGGGGGATGATCACCCCTGGTTTAATCTCATCAATTTGAATATAATAAACATCTTTTTTATAACAAAAGAAGTTAGCAATAACCGTTCATCAACTGTACGAAAAAGGGAGACAGAGACGAGAAAGATGAGTGAAAGAAAGATAATAAAGAATAATGTGTAGATGTAGAGCATGTGTAAGCGGCTGTCGATTTAAGCCGGGTTTTTTATTGTTAGGAACCGGTTTTCGGGTCCCTAGTGGACCGTGTTCATGAAACCGAATACAAGTGTTAAGACCAGGTGTGAATTTATTCAGAAATCAGTCTGCATTCGATCAAGTGCACCTTCTTCTCTGGTGCATAATGGCCGAGTGTTATTGCATAGCACTTAGCAATCTCAGTGACTTAAGTGACTTGAGTCACTCAAGTCACTGAAAATTCCGTGATAATCAAGTGACGTTATTAGCTCAGCACTTGGAGGTTGAGTGATACTTAGTAGACACTAATCAGCATATCCAATCATCATAATCTATCACTTACATTAGACTACATGGGTATGAGATTCCCATATGTTACATATGTTATTCCCATATACATATGTTGAGTATGTTTCAAGAGGTCCTTGTTATGTTCAAAACATAATTTTCATAATGAAATGAAGAGATAGAAAATCTTGACCAATTGAAATGTTCAATCGCAAAAGACGAATCCATGATAACTAGACTTTGTTAGTATAGAGTGGCCTCCCCTCAAGATTTAAAAATCTAACTAACTTCCCGGACATGATTAAGAGAATAAAGATTGTTTTATTGAAGAGAGCCCCGTACTCGGTCGAAGAATGTCTTAGATTTTTAAGGGAAGAGAACTAGTTGTATTTTTTCCTTTTTCTCGCTTTCTTCATTTTCATGATCGCTGCCTTTTTACGTCTCCTCCCTCCAATTTTTCACCTGAATAATTATTGTTTCATGTTATATTTGTGACACTTTCAATGTTGCTGAGCATAGACTCTTGTAAATGCAACTTTATGAATTAAGATTGTTTGAATTGAATTGAATTGAGTGTGTTCCAGGGTCAAAAACCTCTGATAAATTCAAACCGTCAAACCAAAACCTTTGCGAGAGAACTGAAAGATTCCTTCAAGGAGCACAGGATTTTCACATGGATATCTTAATTCATCCACTGAACCATCTCTAGTGATTGAGCCCATCACCTATCTCATTAATAATAATGTCATAGTATTGTCAGTAATGCATCAATAAATTTTAATGATAGCCTTCTCTATATACAAAAATTATCACCAAAAATAACCATAAATTTTGATGATATATTTTTTTAATTACTGCTTCGATGGAATTAAGCACATAAAAAACAATATCAAGTACGAATTTATTGGTTGGAAGTATAGCGACATCATGTTGAGTCGACTCTAGTCGCCAAGGTACATGACCCCCCTCCCGTCATTGTAAAACTTCTGTATCAACTCTAAAAAAAGAACAGTTGGCAAAATATGATCAGACCTCTTGATTGCATTAAGTTTTTTTGGCGGGTTGTTTCAGAAAAAAATCAGAAATAACAAGACGGTATGATTGGAAAGCTATATCGGCAAATGCTTGATATGGAATCAGGGGAACCGGGGACCCCCAGCTATGAGATCAAAATTCCACCGCCGCTCCCCATGGAGCGATTCCAGCCAATAAAAATATCACCAGCCGCATTCATGGTTCATGGCTGGCGCTTGAATTATATATTTAATAATATATTTGCCAATAGGATTCTTGTTGCACTGCACGGCGCGCTCTATAGAAGCAAGGTCAATGTTATCGATAAATCATTAGCGCTGGGTAACTCGTTGAGACAGTCCTACTGCTTGCCCCGGCTGGCTCTCAGCTACCATGTAACGTCTTGTTGTCAGGTTCTAAGTTACTTCGTTCTTCCAAAAACTGTGTTCGATGATAATGTATGGTGGTAAATTGAGAAAAACAGCATTTATTCATGTCCAAGTCTCAAGTTCATGATTCGGAAGTGTTTTGATTCGTTGTGTGATTTTTAACAGTAACTAAAAATTCACTGTTAAATCACAGTAACTGAAATGTTTCTGTTCAACAGTAACTAGAAAGTCCCCTGTTTACCGGGGACTGTAAAATGCTTTACAGTAACTAAAAATTTACTGTTAAATCACAGTAACTGGAAAGTCCCCTGTTTACCGGTAATTTCTTGGAGGAGGGAGAAACGTCGTTAGGAAGGAGATAAAAAGAGGAAAGATTGAATGAGGAATACCTTTTAAAGATAGAGGATTGGGTCCTTCATCAAGCATGCAAGCATTTTATTGGATATCCTATGGCATCAATCAGTATTACTAGCACAACAAAGGATTTGAAATGAATAATAAAGGAATACTGTACTTCTTATTTTTATGGTATAATATTTATAGTTTTCTTTGGGAGTATTGATAATATGTACTATGTACTTGTACAATTTAGTTTTCAATTTTTTGGTATGGTATTCATAGTTTTGTTTGGGAGTAGGCCTAGTGATAATATGAACTATGAATTTTAAACAAAAATATCATTCTTAGCTGTGAAAGATAAGTAAAGATAAATGTAAGTCTGCAAAAGTAAATGCCAGTAAATATGAGTAGATGAGAAAAAATACTTGGATTTGCTCATTAATAACAATTACAGAATACAAGTTTTATTAAACAAGAAAACCCAAAACAAAAAATAATAATTCACCCAACGAACTCAATGAACTAGTAGACAAAAAATTGGAAACTAACATTGATTTTTCAGTCATTTCAGTATGATTTAGTAGAAAGGGACACAAGCGCATATGACAAGTTCAACACTGACAGGAGGAAGTAAAAAGTACGTCATGAAAAGGTGAGGGGAAGGGGTAACAGTGCCATCTGTCAGGGGAAACTGTAACAACAGAGGCTTGTTACAAAAAGCATGGCTTTACTGAGTGAGTAGTGACTGACACGGGACCTACAAAGCATGTCCGGTTGGTAGGCTGATAGGTTGGTATATTTATATAAAATTGTACTATAGTCTATGTATTATATGATGGTAGGACTTGTCCTGCAGCATCAAGGACGATGTACAGACAACCCTTCATTCCGTTCAGTGATACGTGGAAGGCTTTCCTGCAAAACGGTGCCCTTAATTACCGGGTAGCGCTTACAGGGCTCCGGTTCTCAAAAAGGTGTACATTGTCCCCCATGACTGGAGGTTGACTGCGATATGTTAGCTGAAACAATTTAGCCCTGATGAGGTTCATCACTGTAACGTCAAGAATCTAATTGAAAAATATTCTGTAAGATATTCTAGTATAAATTGGCCACTAGAAAAGCGTGTCTTCCTATAGACTAGTTCTGTCAATATGGACTTATGAATGAATTTTTTAAAACAAATTTGTGATTTGTATAGTCGGTTCAATCCCTTAAAACATTTAGGGCCGGTTCATGAGCTCGGGATTTAGCCAAGACCTAGACTAAAACGGGTGGCCACCGTAGCATCGACAAACGTTAGTCTCGACACTATGTACTAAGGGCTCTCTATGCTGCTAACCCACAAACCAGGCGAGACAAACGTTTGACGATGCTACGGTAGCCACCCGTTTTAGTCTAGGACTTGGCTAAATCCCGAGCTCATGAACTGGCCCTAAGGGAACGAGCCCCTTGGGGGATTGGCGTCATAGACGTTTGGGGGGGAACGGCACCCCTGACTGCTACTGCTGATGAGCATTAGTTTAAAAATATATATTTTCAAATGTTTGTAAATTTCTAACACAGTGTTTTCATGGTTGTAAATTTTTATTAGTTCTTTAGGGAATTAATAATTATTTATTGACGTCCGCAAGAGCCAGTCAGGGTTGTAGGCCCGGTGAAAGTGGCACTTGCCAAAAGCAAGTCTCGGTAGACGGACAGGAAACCGTTTACCGGGGCTCTGCTGCTCGTCTCGACTGATGAAACAATTAAAAATATATGATACGCGTCTCATATTATGTGTGTGCGGGAGAGCGTGCGTAGGTGAGTGCCGAGGCTTCTAATTAAGTCGCGTCGTTTTCGTTTCGCTTGCCTGATACAATTATGTCAATAAAACTCGAGAAAATTCTCTACTTCCACTTTGAGCATTCATTGTGAGCTGGGCTGTTTCACTTCAGGATTTTAACCTTATTCTCAGAATACAATGAACGTTTGAGATTTGAATTGGTGTTCAGCTTTTGGAAGAAGTACAAGTTCACACACCTTTGTGAAAATATGTTGCTCCCATTCTTATAAGAACTGTATTTTGGTCCCGGGTATCACTTTGAAGTTTTACTTATTTATTCAAAAAGATACGATCAATTTATAGGATGAAAACATTGACACAAAATCAAAATAATCAAAATGTTTTTGTGTCTATAATTATTTCTAATCTATAATTAATTAAAATAATACATAATCTATATTGAATGAAAAATCAATCTATAATGAATAAAAAATATTTATTTTTATGAATAAGGAATTGATCAGCATCAGTGATAATGAATCAAGTGGCTCCCACTTCAAGAATCCCTCCAAGTAGCAAAAAAGTCTGCGAATGAAGGACGGTAAAGAAAAAAGAATAAGAATGAGTGGAACGGAGGATGTCGCATCAAGATCGAAAAGCGAACGAATGCAGAACAAGAAGAAAACAGAAGTTAAAGACGCAAGAGGCAAGAAATGCATCTTGCATCTAACGAAGCAATTAAAGCGACTTATGGTAACACTTAATTTTATCAGGCTTCTCACATTCTTAACACTCGTTCCTTTTTCTCCTGTATTTTCACTACTACCTTGTTCGTCCACTATCTTCTCTCTCGCCGCTTCCCAATTACTTAGTTCTCCCTTTTCTGATATTTTCTCACCTGGGAATGCAATTGTGTCTCTTTTTCGTGCTGCCCTTAAAAGCCAGAAGCAGACTTATACAGATTTTCCAATTTGATTCTCTGTCAACTCTTCATGTATACAGTTTAAAAAAGCAGTAAATTTACAATCAACTTTCAATTTTTCATAATTCGTTGTATCCTTTATTTGTCTATTAGTTTTCAATCATACCAATCCCCAAATACTGATTAAGTGATATGTGATAATAGTGATTATTAGACTACTAATGCAAGTCATTATTGTGATTATTCTACTACTGCTAGTCAGCTACTCAACCCATTTAGCTCCTATGCAATTCAGTTTTGGTTCAAGATTGGAATTTGATCAATTTCTGTATTTTTCAATCCACCAAACATTCTTATGATATTAAAAACTCCATTGATTTATGATTTATTAAAATATGAATATCTAGTTGTTTCCTCTGTACTTCATTGCAATCTAGACCTCTAGGAAATGGAACCCAAAAACTGGAGCAATGAATTATTATTTATATGTGACACTACTGCATTAAGCAACTACTTCACTACTGGGAATAGTATGCAATCAGTTATACTCAAACATAATAGTTCCACAATAAAAATTATCTAGATAAAACTAATCTTGATAGGATGCAATGCGACACATGTAAGAATTTTAATTTATGAGACTGCAGTTGTTATAATCGTAATAGTTACAGTATTGGGCTATATATTTCGATCATATAACAACATACAAGATACTCTTAAGCATCAATACGTTTGCTAAATGTAAATTAGAACTGATGTAAAGGAAGCAAGCTTTGGATATCGAACATCGCATTGATAAACAGCAACTAGACACCCACTAACGCACTACTCTGCAATGTTACTCGCTGTTAGAATCAGATAGGAGGTCCACTGAAACCGTGGTCGCTTTGGAAAACATATGACTTCTGTTCAGGAATAATTGGACAGAGGCCTTGCCTCTTCTTCTATCTGGTTCGCTGTTGTTTCTTTCTCTCTCTCTCTCTCTGTCGCGCTATCCTTTCGGAATAATAATTAATGAGTGTGGAATAGCCATTCTCTCACAAGTAGCACCTTCAGTGGTATATGGAAACGTGTCGCATTACCAAGTGTATTTCCACCTCATAGTTTGTACAGAATAGAGTTTTTGCTGGATTTTCCTTTGAGAGAAATATTATCGAATCTGTTAAAGCACTCTGAATATTCATTATTGCAATATTTTAGGTTCTCATTTTTAAACTTTCAAAAAGCGGCTTGAAATTTTCTTCGTTAAGCCTTGTTTATAAAGAGTTTTCCAGTGATTCTGAGAACATTTACAATGTTAATAACCTAGGGGTGAAAATAATCATGGAACCATCATGGTATACTATGGTATTGTCATTCTCGATAATGTAGGATCATACTGTGGTATAATACTAGTAACCAGTGAGCGACATTTAAAATTATTTGATTCAATGCAATCATTCATTGATCCTACTCGACAACTTTCCTTAGTTCATAACAACAAAATTTTACGTATATTGATAGATTATTATCGGATGGATTTTATTGGTGAGGAGACTCTTAGGTATTTTCACCTCGCTGTATAACCCAATTTTTCCAATGGTTCGCAGTAAGTTATCGTTTTCAGAATTATTGCCTCTCAACTACAGTATGATAAAAGTTCTTATTTTATTTTAGAAAGTACAAAAGTATATGATGGGTGTAATATTAATGGATTAAATTAGTTAATAGATAGGATTTATAAGACAATCATCCCCTTGGCATCATCACTATTCTCCTATCTTCTCAATGTACCTCATTGATATCTCCGACGCATTTCCAAGACTGGGTGTGATCGGTACCGAAATAAAATTCATTTATTCAAATTCGATTCTTGTCAATTAGATCGCTCTCAAATTTACAACTTCACACACCGACGTGATTTATAATGGGAATGTTTGTTGGATAATTGGGGTAACAATGACACAGTGTTGCAGCAGCCTATCCCACAGATCTGAAACAATACTTTCGATTATCGATTTCGACGATGTATCGACTGCTCGTCAGCGATCTCGAACTTTAATGAGATCGAACGACGCGGAAAGCAATAAACAACTTTCAACACGGCTTAATTGAGATCGTGTAGCTTTGTCACAGTGGAATAGGAATGAGACGGGGGTGGTGGGGAGTGGTGGGGAGAAAGGGAACCTGGTGAAAATGTAAGATGCTTGTATTTATTGTGACAGCCTTGTATTTGCATAGGCGATACCCACGCTGTGACTCTCAGCTTAGCACACTGGTTAATAGGGTGGATGACAATATCGCTGAACATTCGTTCTACATTTTACACTCTAGTGTTGGGTGGATAACACGTGTTAACAAACATTCAAATGCACGTACTCAGTGTTTGAATAAACATTGGTTAATGTGGTGTTTGAAGCAGTGTTTGTTTACTGAATACAGTTTTGTATCAATAATGGATGAATAAGGTTATTGAACGAATATTCTTCAAGTTATATTATTATGTCGAATATTCTAGATAAGTATATTACTCGAGGGTGAAATGTTATTTTTCAAAGCCTTGATTGAAATAATTTATTTTGAATCATTCCAATGTAAACATACAAATAACTTTCAAATAATTTGAAGAAACTAATTCAAATGTATAACTCGTTAATAACATTTGACAAACACCACTAGAACTAATAAGTTAACTAATATTGCTAAAACCAATACGTGATTATAATTATACCAGTGGCGACTGGTGAGGGAAAGTATTGGGGGTGCGGCAGTGGATAACTTCGATAAAAATCATACAAGTACAAGATAAATTTAAGAACCGATCATAACACTAGAGTAGACACCGAAAATAAAATCATTTACTTCGAGATTCACAGCCGCAAAGACAGAAGATTTTGTTGTACTAGGTTACTGAGTATTTGAGCTAATTAGCTTGTTATTTAGATCAATTCTTCCTTGTTCTAATAAATTGGATATCTCTATAAAATTTCCATTAATTTAATGTTACATGATTCATACAAAATGTCCCTCTCCCAATAACTTTGAAAAAATCGTAACTAACTAATTTGCAGTTGATAACAACTATTAAATAATTTAATCTCGTAAACACTTTATACAACAAATGTCACTGCAACTAATAAGTCTTTCTACTCCAAGTATGGTGTAGCATTTCTGCAACCAATTACCTAATATTACAATACCTTTTTATTTGGCTGCAACCTATTTGAGAGAATAGGATTACTGTTTGGACCGTATGAGAAATAACTTCCGGTCCATTTGACAGATTGAAATAAATGTTGCCGAATAGATTTTCATTAGAGGCGCGTGCCAGTAAACGTCATAGCGTGCCGACAACTCTGCGGGATTATCCTACGTGCGACCAGCGAGACTCGTCGCTCTAAAAGGGTTGAGGTTGGCTGGCTTGCATGTCAAAGCTAGCTGAGAAAGCATCAATACCCCACACAACATCCCCTACCCTTTTCAATACGCATCATCCCACTAAAATCCTTTTTCCTAGCCACAATTATTGTGACATCACTACTGTTGCTTAATGGAGTTGGAGCTTTCATTAGGTTTTTGTTTATCTTCTTGTTACACGTGTTTGTCAACAAGCAACTTGGGAAATGGAAATAATTCTAATTTGCAATATTAGGCTAGGCGTACACCGGTTAGTCAAGACAAGACAAGACGAGATTAGTCACGTTTAGTCACAATAATTCACATAGTTGCTTATGAAGCAGCACACACCGATGCAATGACTAATCGGTGTGAAGTACTGTGACTAAACGTGACTAATCTCGTCTTGTCTTGTCTTGACTAACCAGTGTACGCCTAGCCTAACAACAAACAGACAATATGGTGCAGAGAAAGCAAGCAGTTAGGTAAACTCATTGGAAATCGTATTGAGAAACCTCAAAGGCAGAAACAAGCCAAAAGTTTTTTTTTATAAGAAAATTTTAAAAAAATGATCGTCTTCATTGCACGAATCTTCTTCATACCATATTGAGAGGGAAAACAAGTAATGAATATTGTACAGCTTGAAATACCACAGTGAACATTTATTCGAAATCTTTCTTTCTTCTCTAGCTTCTCTTATTCTTCGTCCTCTTTGATGACGACTGTTTTAGGCAGTCAGGACCGACTTTTCGTATCCTCCGAAAGAGAGTGGCCGTTTCTGCCAAAATCCGTTGCAACTGTATTCGAACTTGGAACCTTTGGATTATCTCTCCCAACGTATAGTTGGGACCTATTGTCTTTGATGTAATACATTCACTTATGTTTCCTAGGCATCTCTTTTCTCTCTCCATGTATGTAACCTCAGACACTGACTCCTCTCGGCCCCACCACTCACTCCCTCTCACTTTCTCTCAGTTATCATCTCATTCTTATTGCATTTCCCTCGCTCATCTTCCTCATCATTATGCTCTCTCTCTCTCTATTTCCCGTGTCCTGCTCTTCAAAATGTTTTCTTCTAGTTTTTTTCTACTCTATCTTGCATTCTTCTTTGCTCTATTTTCTGCTCCAAACTCATCCCATTTCTTATCCTCCTCTATCACCAGCTCTCCATTCTTCTCTACTTCAAAATTCACTGCTTCTTGTATTGCCGTTGCTCATCTCTGTTGCGTTCCTAGTCGATCATGCACAGTCAGTGTTGCACTATTTTCGGTTAGGGCAGTTTGTGTTGCGTGAATTAGCAGATGTGAGCGGGACACGAGACGTGACGTCATCAGCAGGCAGCATTGCATGGCGTGAGGATGTTTCAGCGGCCTGCTCGGTCAGGCAACTTGTCTCGTCTCGCTCTCGTCTGCAACAGTAGTCGATCAGCTGATCCACACAAACACCAACAACTGCCATAACAGATTTTGAACGAGTCACGTGGTTTTGCCAGGATTCTGTTCAAAATTTTCCATTTTCAACTCTGGTTTCAAGGCTCAAGAATAGTTATTTGAGGAGGCCAATTGAAAAATCTTGTTCTGAAAATTTAATCAGATACTAATAACACATGAGACACATCAAGCTACTTTATTAGCTGCTAGTGATACAGCCAACACAAAATAGCAATTGTGACATGTGACATCGGTAGTAGCTTTTATTAGTAGCTGCTTTTAGAAGCTATTGTCTACTTTATATCTAAGGCTAGGCGTACACCAGTCAGTCAGGACAAGACAAGACGAGATTAGTCACAGTAATTCACATAGTTGCTTATGAAGCAGCACACACTGATGCAATGACTAATCGGTGTGTATTGCTTCATAAGCAGCTATGTGAATTACTATGACTAAACGTGACTAATTTCGTCTTGTCTTGTCTTGACTAACCGGTGTACGCCTAGCCTAAAATAGCAAGTGGGACATAGGCAGTAGCTTTAGCATATGTCACACTTGCTATTTTAGATACAAAGTAGGCAGTAGCTTCTAGTTGTAGCTTCTAGTTTGAGTAAAACAAGTTGTCACTTGGCCTGGTCACTGACTAGGGCCGTTTTTGTCAAAAAAACGACCGATCATCTGAAATGCATTGAAAAATTGAATCAAATGATCAGTGTTCGGACATCGGACGCTTTCTGACAAAAACGGTTCTAGTGAGTGACCAGGCCAAGTGACAACTTGTTTTATTAAAACTTTAGTATTAGAAGCTACTGCCTACTTTTTATCAGCTGTTTCGCTAGCAGCTAATAAAGTAGCTTGGTGTGACTCAGGCTTAAAATTGGTTGATCTAATGATGATATTTTCCATTGTTATTCTACAGAAATTCAGTAGCTATCGATATTCATGAATATCAATTTAATATTCAAGGTAAAATCTTCTTCAGTAGGCCTATTCATCATTCATTCCCAATCTCTGCTTTTTCAGATGATTTCCAAAGAGAAAACCGTACAGTGGAATCAACAAGAGGAGGTGACCCCCAAAGATCCAGCTAGAAATGGAAAATGAGTAAGTACAGTAATATTTCAATACATTATACAAGATATGTATACATTAGAGACATAGAATATCACATATATTATTACATTTGGTTACAGATAATTATTTAATCTTGATGAATTGATATGATTGGTATTCTCTATCGATAGGTAGACGGATCCAGAAATGAATTTAGTATTTTTTCAGGATGGCGGCTGAATGCGCCAGAATCAAACGAGCGTAGAGGGAGGACACCCCTAACCAGTTGTCACCCTGAAAAAATGCTACACTATCACTTCCATTGTTTCTTATACAGCAAAATTCTTGTTGCTTCAACAGGTCCACTTATATTTTCTGAAATTCACATTGGCCTTAACATTTATCCAGTTCTTTGCAGTTACCTTTCCAAATTCACTACTTCATCCACCGGAAGTTCATTGTCCATTGATGCCAGTTGAAAACAATACATGACACTGGAAATAAACTCCAGAACAAGAGTTACACCACTCCCATTTCGCTTGATTTGAAGGCATTAGCCCGCTATAGACACTGGCAGGTGGTCATCTGGAGAGAAGTCTCGTTCTTTTTAGGCTTATTTTCAGTCTTCTCCACATATCCCGTTTCTGGCTAATCGTATCTCATAACCCTATCCAGGCTCTTCCTCTAATCCTTCTGTTGTTTTTCTATTAACTATGACATCTTTGATGCTGGCCGACGTAAAATTCTGGAAATAATCGTCCAAATCAAATGCTAATGAGTGTGGCTGAAAGTTGCAGCTATGTAGGAGTCCCAAGTTGAATTAGATTACTTCCGTGAACTGGAATTATAGTGAAGTTTAGCATCAAATTTTGAACCCTGAAGGAATGCCACACACGAGTATGCAATAAAGATATTGAGATACAGTTTAATCAACATAGGAGGAAACATTTTCCGCTATTTCATTGTTTAGGAGTCTTGGATGACAACTAATCCCATTCTTGAGTATCAAGGATTAGCTAGATGGTAGTGAAAATCATTCAAAGTCCTTTTGAAATGAATAGCAAAACAAATTATGTATCCAGCGACCACAAAGTAACGAAGATTATCATTAATAATGTGGACGTTGGTTGATTACCGTATTTAGTTTTGATGAAAATCAGTCCTTCTCTGAAAGGTAATTCAGATATTTTGTAATATTCAAGCTTTTTCGGGATCAACCACTATAGAAACTTGAAATTATGGGTGAAATTGGAAGAATTGAAGAGATGAAGTCAATTTCAATTTCAATTCATTTATTTCACACACACAGCAATAAACAAAACATAACATGCATCAAGCAATACAATAATAACATGAAAAGTTTATAAGACAATAGAAAGAATGCTAATAACATACAATAAAACAACATAACATACATCAAGCAATACAATAATAAGATGAAAACTTAATAAAACAATAGAAAGAATGCTAATAATGTAATAATAAATAAAAGATGTGGTGAAAAAAGGGTAGTGAATCAATTAGAGAGACATCCTTGTGAATCGTCTATTCTATTGTCAAATCATTTTGCTGACAATTGACAAATGGGCCTTAGTATTTTATAAGAGCCATCGTGATATCAAAGCATGAATAAAGTGCGACTTTTCAAGTTTCCAATAGAGAGAATTCCCATTCCACCACAATAAACTTATACAACTTATTCATCTCGCTAAAGAGATATTATAATTTCAAAGAAAGCTCACTCTTTCCAGATTGTAACTATCCGTTTAATATGAGAAATAATCAGAAGAGAACCTGGGATAAATATGTTGGTGAAGAAATGTACATAATTTAAATATGGAATGTACATAATCGGTTATCACAGTGTGATATCGAGATAGTTTATTATTTGTATTCTTCTGAAACCGGTTCATATTATTTTATGGCTCTGTCGAGAGTATTTTTCTCACGAGTTAATTGCTAGTCGACGCTTTCCACCTTATAGAGGCAGCGCTATAAATAAGTTATATTTTTTATCACTCTCCTACTTGTATACGTGGTGTTTCACAGTCATTCATTAACTCGCTTAACAATGTTATTGGTTATTCGAGATATCTGTCCAATTTGAAGTTCCATTGAAAAACAACTGCTCAGGTAAAAGTGAGATGTAACTTCTACAGGTCGTAATTCTAGTGTAATATCGAATAAGCTATCCATGAAGCACAAAGTATTGTGCCTATTATTTTCTGTTTTGTAATTGTCAGTACATAACAGTGTACTTTATTTCTCTTATGTAATACTGTAGTTTGTATAGGCAAGCACGGAAAATCACTACTATTCTTCATTTGTGGTATAGGTCAGTATGAATAAAAATTGAATGAAAAAGTGTTTTTTTTTCAAGTTCTTGAAAGAATTGAGGCTTTTTCGTTTGTCCTCAACCAACCCATCAGTTTTTTTTCAGAATTGAAATATACAGAACTTCAATGCTTCTAATATTATTCTCTACAATACAATCCTAGTCTGTTCTTCGAACACTTCTTGTCTTTCATGAAAACACTAGAATGTAGTCTAACGTATCACTGTTTTTAGTAGAAAAATTCACAAACATGTTTCGGCATCATTGTGCCATCTTCAGTGTACTAAGGGCCGGTTCATGAGCTCGGGCTTTAGCCAAGTCCTAGACTAAAACGAGTGGCCACCGTAGCATCGACAAACGTTAGCCTCGACACTATGTACTAAGGGCTCTCTATGCTACTAACCCACTAACCTGTCGAGACAAACGTTTGTCGATGCTACAGTGGCCACCCGTTTTAGTCTAGGACTTGGCTAAATCCCGAGCTCATGAACCGGCCCTAAGAGTTCTTGTCTGTTAGAACCCATTCCATTGAGATTCAGTATTCAATCAGTAATTCTTGTTGTTTGTGAGCCCTTCCACATTCACCTCAGAAAACATTTTTTGAAGAAGTATTTCCTCTGGAAGAAGGAACCTCTATATGTTTTTAGGACGCGATAGTTACTTAGTGACTTAGTAGGACATTCACTTAGAAAACTTTCTTGAAGTATTCCATCATAGAGAATGCATAGGAGATATTAAAGCATTGATTCTCCTATGCTTTCTCTATGGTTCCATCTAGAAGAACCTCTATGTTTTCAGGAGAGGATAGTCTAATCTGGCATCTTTAGTTAAATTCGGCTTCTATATTCCGTTTAAAAAGTAAGAAAGAGTCACTGTTATACGTGGACTGTTGTTTGAGGCCCACAATCAACAGTAATTACTATCTGTCTTTGTGCTGGCATCAGTTATTACCGCGTCAATCATTTTTGCCTTTTGCTGAAGTGAAAGGAAAGTCGAAACAGAGTGAGTAGTGCAGGTACAGTCGTTCGCAAAACAGTCAAGGGCAACTTACCCACTACAATGCTAAGTATACAGGGCCGACTATTTTTTGTTTCCATCAACAATATGTTCTTGATACCGGTTTTTTATACTGCCATATGTCGTGGAGTATTATAAGTTGAAAAATCGTTTACTAAATACTACCTGATGGGTCTCCAAATGACAAGATAAAACGTTTCATAAGTGAATGTTTCACTTAAGGCTGTTCGGTCGAAATTTTTTTTTATTTAAATTGGATAATATTTTTAAATATACTTGTTAAGATCATTATAAGAGTGAGAAAAAGTGCCACCTGAAATTTGTAAGTGGTCTAATAAGCGAGCTGTAACTTTAAAGTGCTAACTCCGTTAGCTTTCAGCTCTTGAACGGTTTCAACTATATCAACCGAACTACTCTTAAAAATTCAAAAATGTATCTTTCCAAGCTGAAAGATTTTTTCCCATATCGTTCATAATAAAAAAGCCATTTTGTACCAGGGTCGATAACTTATTTATTTGGCATTAATCGAGAAAACATGTCAGATCAAAGCCAATGATGTCAAGAATGTATAAAAAAATACTCAATGGAAAATTCTCAAGCGTTTGAAACCGGATGAAAACAGAAAATCACATAAAATCAGCGTGGCGTCCGATGTGAGTGTGTACAGGTGCACATACGCGCAGGGGCGAGCAAGCGCATACACACACTCTCAATCTCTCACCACCACTGCCTTCCTACCAACACAGCAGACTTCTCACTTCTCCTCCACAACGCTCAGAGCCTGAACTCTGTCAGCTCTGATTGTTCTATCTCGCCATTCATCTCAGCTTATAATATTATTGCTTACGTACTATTGCAAGCAAGCGTCATCAATTTTGTGTCTGTTTTCTTCCCAGTTTCAAAACGCTTAAGAATTTTCCATTGGAGTATTTTTTATACATTCTGTACATCATTGGCTTTGTTCTGATATGTTTTTTTTCTCGATTAATGTCAAAATAAATAAGTTATCGAATTTACAAAGAATGGTACTTTTCTTATTTATACAATCGTCTATATCTCAAGTTCTAATCGGAATTTCGGAACGAAATGGATATCGATGGATTCCTTATGTCATTCTCTACAAATAATTTTATATTCATTTTAATTGTAACTGCTATAATTTGGAAGCCATCTTTTAACAGATTGAAATAGTATGATATTTGACGATCGCATATATTTTCATTTTATTCTAAGGACTTTTATGCCAGCGTTTGACAAGAAAATGTCTAAGATATAACTTTTAGTACATTTACAAATCTCCAAATTGATATATTACAATGTATACTTTATGAAACCATTAATAGTTTAATATATTATTTAATTCTATTACAGAGTAGTGTCGATATACTTGTTCACTGAACTCGTATCAATATCAACAGGATTGTATTATGTATTGCTGAATTTTTCTTCTTGTTCTATAGAAAAGAAGCTGTTACACGATATTGTGTGCAGGATTATATTTTCCAACAATTTATCATAAATAGTCCCTCGAATCAGATTGTAATCAGTTTGCAATTCATTTTACTCAGCTAGTCTATTCATATAATATTTCAGAAGCTCTGTTTTATCTCCTTCTACATTCTCTGCTTGTGCTTGGAATTGTCCTGTGTAAACATTTTGACATCAGTTGTACGGTATATGCGAAGAAGAAAATATAACTGAACCCCCTTCTTATTCTATACTTTCCAGTGGCGGATCTAGAAATATGTTCATTAGTTTTAGAAAAAAGTATAAACTTATTGACTTTTTACATTTAGATAACATGTTAAAATGTTGACAAAACCGACTTATTCAGATCAGTTATATTATGATTGTAACATACGTTGGAATGCGCAATGCCAATGATCATACTAACGAAAACATGAAGTGTTTTATAACTTTCAAAATATATTTTTGAGAGATATCTTATCACATTTATTTCTAATCAACATAAAATAATATGTACGTGTACGTGAGTAGAGAGTAGGAGCTGATGGTTGATGCTGACTAGACAGGCAGGCCACTGGCAGTCTGGCACTGGCGCTACGTAGGCCTAATACTCATATTATTGAGAATCGTAGATCGTATTGATAAATCCTATTATATTAAGCGAGCAATTTCTGTATGTTTATAGTTATGTTTATATGTTTATATGTTTATATGTATGTCCAACGGATCTCGAAAACGGCTCTAACGATTTTGACGAAATTTGGAATATAGGAGGTTTGTGATGCAAAAATTAGTTTGCGCCGGGTCTCATCCCTGGGATAACTCGCTGAAGGACCTTAAAAAGGAAAAACCGATCCTTTAGGAATCAGCTGACAGCAGAAACAAATTTTCGGCGGCTGTGAATGACAAGAAAGAGTGAGAGCGGTGATTGTGGGAGTGAGACAAGATTATTTCAGCTGCTGAGACAATGCATTTCAATCACATGATCACTCGTGAAATACACAACTACACTAACTACACTAACTTTTTTGATAAAACCAGCGGTTCCATTACTAGAATTGAGAAAAATATCGAAACACATAAGCTGCTCCTATTCTTCTTTTTATTTCTGATTTTTATTTAGCTATAGAAAATTAGAAGGAATTAGAAATTTTGAAAATATTCCATTTTGTATTGTATTGTTATTTTTAAATTTGAGGCATGAAGTTAGCCATGTGATCTGTTTTTATTAATTTGAGAAAAATCGTCAAGAGTTCATCAAAACAGCTGTGCTAAAAATTGTTGTATCAGGAATATTTTAAATTGTCAGAAAACAGCTGATTTATGTACGCTCGTTTACTGACGTTAAGTCAGCTGTTTTCTGACAAGTTGAAATGATCCTACTATATCAACCCATATTATTGTTTCTATGAAGCAAAATTTTATAAGTGCGATTTTTCAAATGATATGCACACAAACTCGATTATTCATAATATATTATTTCGAAAGCTGAGATTGATTTTTTTATAGTGCAATGATGATTCAGTGCATAAGACTGATGGCTGTACTTAAAAAATTGTTCAATTTCATTCCTTTTTTCCTTTAAAATTTCCATTCCTGTGTATTTGTAGGCCTACCCCCGAGCAGAGCTCGGTACCCCGATATTACTGTATTTATGTTGTGACGTTGTGACACTCGCTGCCGGCTGGCGGCCGCTGCCGGCTGGTTGTGTGCGTGCGAAAGTGAGCTAAGCGAGGGGAAGTAGATAATCTCCCCTCTCCTGACAATTCTTCAACTCCGCTTAGAAAATGCGATTCAAGCTACTCCTAGCGCATCTCGTGGCAGCTGGCGGAACTAACCAAGAAGGAGACGATAACTTCGTAGTGACCGACCAACGTTAACGGAGCATGATATAATTACTTTGATCTTGAAGGTGGATGATTTGACAATTATTTTTTGTTGTGTTGAAGTTTGATAAGAGTGTAAGATCAAAGAAGAACCCGTATATCCGAAGTACTAAGTGAAATTTTCGATAATTTTCATCAGATTCCCTTGGTCAATGTAGGTCAAGATTTATCAACTTATCACCACCTAAATTATTGATTTGAATGAATAATTATTGTTAAATCAATTGCAGATTTTCAAGTGATGTTAAAGTTTGTACCGGTTTGAAAAGAGAAAACGGACAATTCGTATTGTGTGAAAATTATTTAGGTAAATGTTATCAAATTTATATAGGAGCACAGATCAACTTGAAGAATTCAATATTTTCAAGAATGTATTCTCCAATATCAAAATACCATATATTCATATAGAAATATCAAATAATAATTCTTCAATTTTACATAATTACCATGAGCCTTATTATTTTCTCTATTAATCATATATTATGTCAATGAACTTGATGATCAAGTGAAGAGCATGCATATCAAGGATTCAACTAACAAGGAGTTAATTAATTGGGTAAATTGAATTAGCTAAACAAGCGCCAGCTAAAATCATTAAGCGCTTTAATCACGTGACCTGTAGGACCGGACATCGCCTAATGGGTCCCTCACTTATACAGTGCTTGTTTCCTCCTCAATTTATAACAATACAAATGCACCATGTGAATGATCGCATCAAGATATTGCCGCTTAATTAATTTTTAATTAAGTATTTAACTTCTTGTAGTGTACTTTGCTCAATGTACCTATGCTTGATTATTTCATGAAGAACATGAGAGGTCATTAATTAGATTTCTCTGGTAAGTACTTGATCAAGTTGAAGGAATATGCAATATTTATCTGGACAAATATGTTCATTTCCTGCCCAATGACTAAAATGTATATGACAATATTACACTCTAGTTCGTTCTTAACAAGTGATTCCAATCTCTTAAAACATTATCTTCATACTTCAAGTTATCCAAAATCTTTGCTTTTCAAATGAAATAAAATGAAAATATTCTTTTATTAGGCGGAGTAATGACTCATAGACTGATTGTAAATGAACCTTTTTTGAATATCCTAAGGATATATCTGTTCGGTTTATTATAATTATGAACATGTAATTCCTATTTGAAGCAGAAAACAAAATTGTAATGATTTTTATGTAATAGTGGATACTGGATAAAGTGACTTATTGGTTTTCTCCTGGATCTCATCGCTTTTATTTCTCCAGATTTGATTTGAATCACAGTCAACATAGCCCTGATCAAGATGAGCTCGATTTAGTTCATTCAATTTAATTTAATTCGAAAAGTTCATCTCTCGTTTGCTCAACTTTCAGTTGAATTAGAGGATAGAGTCGTGCTCTGATTATATGATTTATTCAGTCAGTTTTCCTTGAAATCCAACAACTAAATGTGAGCTATTTTGAAAGGACTGAAGTTCAGGAATTAGAGTTGCTGATCTTACTGGATTGGTTAATATTGTGCCGGGATCTAGGAGTTGTGAAATTTGGAATATTTTCAAATGGACACGGTTACAAGTGTTTCTCTTGTCTAGAAACCCCCTTAATTTTTCAATTTCCTATATCTAATTTTAGAAATTCCAAGTTCTCAAATTTATATATTCTGCTTTCCTAGATTTTCCCTGCTTCTATAAATCACTGACAACCTAGAACCATCTCGAATTCACACAAATAACGCTCAAATAAGACCCGAAATCTTCACCCAAAAATCAATTGATACTCAAAAATGTTCGATTAATTTTACATCAGTAATGACCCAATTCGAATAATAGATGAGTAATAAGTGTCATGTTGCTAGAATATAATAGAATGAATCTAATGAGCTAGGGCTAGAGATTTCCAAAATTTATGTCAATCATAATAATGATTGGAAACAAAGATCACATAGTAACAAATTTGTTCCTGGATTTGTACACACATTGTGACAATTATTGTTCTTACAATAATACAATACAAACTACACATTCTCCTTATTGAAATAGGCCTAATAAGTGAAGAAGAGAATAATTTTTCTCAATTTTTTCGAGAATGTCGCGGTGATGGATCAATCATGTGTCAAAGTATGAGGAACAAGATGTACTATACTCAAAAACCGGTTCCCAGTCAGCTGTTTCAGCTGCAGATGGTTTGTCTGCTTACTTCATGGACCATTAATCGCGCATCCTAATAGGTTAATCAAGCGAGACCACTTCTCCACTGAGCTGAGCGTGATTACAACTTATTGATTCCAAATATTAATTATCTTCGTTTATTGATAACATTACTCAACAATAATCGCTTCCAATTAATACAGGCATCAATTATCACATCATTGCGGAATTTCAATTACTAATTTAATTTTATACAGGTGCACTAACTATAATATGGGAATCATGTTTCTCAATAGATAACTAATAGAAGTGGAAGAATTTGTCTTCAGATAATAATTGAATAAATCTAATAGTTTTATGTTACTAAGTGAGTTTTCAAGGCATTCTGTGAAGAAGTTTATTGGAGGGTATTGGGTGTTTCTATTATTCTTTTTTTCTTGGATTTCCATGATTAAAATTTTTTTCTATATCTGGAAACTGAAATTTGATGATTAGAGCAGGTACTGAACACATGGAGAGATGAACGAGTAAGTGAAATGTGAACCTAAATAAGAGTCGAACAAAACAATAGTCCTTAATGCAATGTATTCAGTTCAATACATTGATAAGCTTATTGAATCAGGAATAAAGTAGTGAAACAAGAGTAAAATGAACTTCAGAATTCCTCATTCTGATTACCTGATACAAGAAGACTTCATGGATGAAAATTCATTGCTGCTGAAGCTTTAGAGCTTTATCACAGTGAATCAATATTATATTCATTCAATCAGTACATTAGGTTCAATCAGCGTTTGTAGATATTGTGATAAACTGAAGAAAGGTTATAAATGAAAGGTAACCTATCAGAAACGTTAGAGATGTTTCTGAAATTTGAAGTCACCAAGATGAAAAACGCATTACTACAGTCGATGATGTCGAGTGTTTTTATTCATATTATGTTCCATTTTCCGAATGTTTCTGCATTTGTTCGAATTTTGTTCTACACATTGTTATTTATTGAATTTGTAATGTGCTTTATGAAATAAAACGAGGAATCGACTGAAATCTCATAATGAACTCCACATGCCAACAGTGCCGGTAAGAATGAACCCAGAAAAATCGGTGAGCAGTTGGTTCTCAGATACCTCCTAAAAATGAATGGAAAAAGTAGCTGTGGAATGAGAGAGGCTGAAGCGAAATAGAGGCATCAATTAAGGACGTTGAATAGTGGAAAAAATGGCCACGAATTAACAAACTGAAACGGGTAAGGTTCAGATACTGGCAGCCGGGAACAGGAAACAGTGGAATAGTTATGATGTTGATGAGAATGAAGTATGGTAGAGGAGAGAAGATGATGTTGGAAAGTAGAAAAAGGAGGAGGAGAAAGGGAGGACAGGAGGAGAAAAAGAGGAGGAAGAAGAAGGGAACAGAGAAACGGATGGTTGCAGGAAGGTGAAGAGTTGATGCTTTATGAAGCGTGAACCAGAAGTGGTTAGCTAGTCGCTTCTTCGAGCTCTTAGCAGCTAGAAGACTGTATTAGTTGTGGAACGGCAAAAAATTAGTGCCGAGTTTCGATGATGATTATGATGATGAGCTGATGTTGGCATCTATTTGAAACTGAAAAAAGATCAGGCCTATTTGAGTTTCCGATAAGTTTTCAAATCGAGCGAACTGAGTGATAGACGCTAATAACAGCTATTAAATGGCATTGAATCCCATTCAACTATAAAGGCCAGACTTCTTCAACATCTTGGCACAATAATAATTATCTACAAATCTTGTTCGGACACCGCTCTCCCGTTTTTAGTATTAGTCAATTACTTCTTTTGCCATATTGCAAACAGATTGAAATGTTGACTGTGTTCTTTTTCACTGTGCAAACAAATCGCCTTCACAGTTAGTTCCATTGCCACAAATAACTTCTGGAAAAAATCGCTCCTACTTGATTTTTCCTTGTAGATCATAGTCTTCTGTGGTCCTTTTTCTGCAGTTTACAGCCCATAGCACCAAGAGAGATGCTTGTTCAGCTTCTAGACGTCTTAGTATGAGGTTTGTTCAATCATAGAGTAACTAGTTGTAGTTTGTAGTTCCTTTGGTAGTAAGTTCCTTAAGTAGAACAATATATGGTTGATTGAACCTCTATGGTTTAATCATCAATAGGAGTAGCAGATAACGTTGTTGAAACATAAAAATCTCCATCAAACGCTAATTTGTTGACTAAAAATTCTAGAGTCACTATTGGAGTTCTGAAGATGGGAAATTATTGTAATTAAAAATGAAAGAACAAACTATTATAATCGAAAACAAAAGATTGAATAATAGATCCATAACAAGACGAGCACCAAACGATAGATATAATTTCATAATTTTCCTGGTGGCTACTAGAAGAAATTAATGTAAGCCTAAAAGCAAGCTACTCCGGCTGTTTTCTTCCAAGAAAGGCTTCGCATTTCAAGCTTCCAGTATTATTGAAGTTAGAAACTTATTTGCCTTCCAAAGTCAGGTTTGAGATACTTTCACATAAGGCTCATTCATGAATGTCAGAATACCTACTGATATGAGTTCCTTGAGCAGAAGAATATAATTGGAATAATAACAATGATACTCTATTTTCATATATGATAATTAGAATTATCCACATCTTATATGCATAAAGAGGTGAGCCTACATCGTCGCTATGCTGGGAATGTGACTTGGGTGGAAAAGCCTATTCAGCGGGCATTCTTCACTTCAGGCTGATTTCCAGTTGTTTGCTCAGAGTTGCAGTACAGTTCATGTGAAACGGGTTACTTAATATATGAAAATCATATTCGGCATTGGTGGGAACCCAGCACACAGAAGCCCAGTTTCCAGGTGAATTAGAATGAAAGCCTACGCGGAGTTGAATTTTCATACAACATCCAAGTCGGCAATGGCAGATAATTAGAATGCTAAGTACGTTGGCTAATGTGTAATTCTAGCTGTTTACAATCGAATTTGCAGAGATAATAACACGTATTGATTTGGTGAATAAATTACCGCATAGTTGAGTAGGGATGCTGGGAGGTATCGTCTTGATTTGAGATGAAAAAATAAAGGAACATGAGCTACTCAGCTACTGTATACGGAAAGTCCTTCGCTCCATCTCCGTCTATATAAGCGAATGTAACGTAGAATTATGATTTGCATAGGCTGTGCCATAGACACATTGGTACCGAATTATGAATTATTTATGAGAATTAATCTCATCGGACAATCAAGCTTCCTTTTATCCATTCGAATAGGTTTTGACAAGTGATTGAAGGGCTGAAAAATTAGTATTGGTGATTCAAGCTATAATCATCAAATTTATACAATAATGACAATCTCAAAATAAGATTGTTATTCTATCTTACTTAGAAATAATATTCTATTTCTGACCATATCTGTCCATAATCATTAAGGTTGATTAATTTTTTTCTCAATCTGTGATCTAGCTAAGAGCTGAGCTGTTCATTAGTCGTAGTAAAAGACAGCAGTCACATTCAAAGGCTTTATGATTTTTCTACATTTTTCCGAACGATTTACTTATTTTTGACTTGAACTTGTATAAAATGTAGTGAGACTTGTCTTCAAATCTTCACTCATTGCAGGAAACTATTGAACTTACAAAGGAATTAACACACAAAAGTTTTGCTATCTTCAATAATTAATGCAAAGGTTGGTGATTCAAAACACACACGGTATTAATAGCTACTCCAATCTAGGGAATCTTAGGGAAGCGGTTGTCCCAGGGGAGTCTAATCGGTTTTAGATTGGATAAGAGACGGCGCCTACCACTCCTGTTTTAACGGTGACCGGCTCCTCTAAATACAATTTATGAGCTTCAAAATCGCTTCCCGGTGGTTCGGAACCCATCTGTAGGTCCATTCATCTCTCATCATCATCCTTTCCATTACCCACGCACAAGCCTAGAGTTTATGTGGGCAACATCCCCAGCAAAAAATCTTTAAAATCATCACAATAGAGACAATGGCACTGGGTTCTCCATAACTATTTCTCTAATCATAATTCTTTTGCCTAGTATAATTCTATATAAATTCCATAAGCTACTGCACTACCATAGACCACTCGTATAACATGTAAACACACACAATGCCACTGGTATTTTAACGTGAAAGACATTCGTGGAGAGCGGTTCTGGGCAAAATGCCCGTCGCATCCACTTGCTGTACTGCTTTTTTCCAATTTTTCCAATAAAAGAATCTTGCAATTGAATCCCTTGAACAATGCGGACAGTTGTGCGTGTGCGTTGGTGTGTAAAAGTATTGACTGTACTGTGAGGGTTCCATAGATGAATAATATTCTAATACATCAATAAATATGATATTTTTAAGCATTATATCTGTAGCAAGTATATTTTTCTTATATCGATAGACGGTAAATAGTTTATTTATAGAGGGTTGTAGTGGTAGTTTGTTTATCTGTGGTTAATTCCGATAGTCTATAGTTGGTGTACTAGTATAGTAGTCCTGGTGAGCAATTTAATGGGAAAATATATCGATGCCTGTCTTCACAATAATCTTAAGCCGCCAAATGTCTAGGACGGCTGCGGTATTATGATGTGTATGTACTAATTAATATCAGCAGGGGTTTCGGAGGCAAGTAAGGGGCAGAAGGGGGTGGGGGTGGTTTATTGGCCCTCTCAGAGAGGCAGCAGACCTGTTTTTCTCTTTCAGTAGGTCTTCTAGAGAAGTAGCTGCTACACACACACTCAATGGTATTCTGTGATGTACTGTGCTACAGTCTGCAGGCCTGCAGCTTCCTCTCAACACACCAAACATCGTAAACAATATTTGCCCGCTGTGCGGCCGCGCTCTCTCTCCATCCTCGTCTATTGTTACGTCTGTCTTGTTTCAAGTTTTATCCGCCACTACGAGCTCGTAAACACTGCCCTGTCTTTATGAACCTGACAAGCTAATTCTCTCTCTGTACTCTAGCTCATTCTCAATCTTTTCTTATTTTTTTCATGGTAAGCATTAGGAATGCATCATGTTGTGACCTATCCTCTTGTCTGTTTTTTTTCTCGATTACTGCTCACCCTTTCAATTGAAATCCGTGAGGAAATTTGTATGATAAAATATTCAGAACGTGAATACAAATGTGCATAAAAAATATTATTATAATATTGAGAAATAATAATTGTGAATTAATTTCAATCATTACTAATACAGTAATTATTCAATCAATCATTTATTCAATTATTTACAAAGGAGAGTACAACAGGCTTATGCTCAAAATTGTTCCTCTTCCAATTTATAACCAAATTCAGGTTATGTCATATCATTTTACCAAGTCACCAATTTCCTCTTCGAAAACAAAAGCAGAAAAATTTTTGGATTTTGTTTTAATTAAGTTACTTGAAAACTACAGTATTAATAATAATTTGAAAAATCTTTATTGACATTTCATGGAGAGATACTAGGCTATACATATTATAAATAAATAATACAATACTAGTTCATATTATTATTAATAAATTATTATTGAAGAAATATTAAGAAACTCATCGAACTTGTAAAGCATAAATAACGAACATTGAATTATAAGACTTTCTTATTTGATGAAGTAACAAAGTTTGGAATGTACACTTCACCTCTCAACCACAATATAGGCGAATAAAAATTCCACCGTTTTAAATCATAGTTTCTTTATATCAAAATGAAAAGAAAATCTTGCTCGAGGTAATCAGTCAATTCAGTGTGAAATTATCATCACCTCATCAGGAATGTGACCTGTATCAACTAAAGTGTGAGTGCACATAAGGAATTCACATCAAGAATTAAATTCAGTCAGGTGTTGAGATAGTACATCAAGAAACTCGAGAAAAAATTGATTGAAACATCAAGCTAATGTTTCCCGTTGACAAAATTAATCGAGCTGAACGCTTCTCGATGGCTACTTCAACAAAATGTATCAGAGGAGATTTTTATCTCGGGAACCAGTTTGTTTCTGAATGGGATCTTTACCGGCTTTTAGCTATAAATGAAGCCAAGTTTTACCATACTGGGTGTGCTTAAGTGCGCATGCTCTTACAAAGAACAGCCGACTTTGATGAGCTGGAAGGAAGTAATAGTCTACGCTTTATATTTTTCAGTGATAGGCCGTTGTGTCGGATAAAGAGGTACTATAAAGCTGAAAAGAAAGAGACGGCAACGTAAAAAGACGAATAAAGCTACTTCACGGAAGATTACCGACTTCCGTTGTGCTCAAGTTTGTGTGTGTTATATTCACTTCTACGAAAATTCTGGACTAAATCGTCGAATTAATTATTGTTGGTCCGGAGCGCTCAGCTGGAAAATTATCGTTAAAGCTCTTCACACAAATTACATATCCGGAGTAAAGTACCAAGCTTGAAGATTGCACACACTGGTTATTTGCTCTCAAGTTGGCTGAAACCAATACCATTAATCAATTCGCCTACAACCTGCATGACGTTTATTCCCGTATATTTATGGAAATTGCAATTAAGAAAGTGGAAAAAATAAAAATATTTAATGAAAGAGATATTAAAGAAAATGTCTGCTTAAGAGTTATGTTTTCAAATTGAGCATAATTCATAATTTCTTTATTTAATTTCCAAATAATTCACAATTCTGCATCACAAGAAAGCCAGGATAGAATTTTGCAACAACACATTACAACAACAACTTACATGGAATGTTTGAGAAGAATTAGCTAAATAATAGATTCTAGATACTAAGAAATAAGTTGTATGATGCTTGGATTAGTTTGTGCTTGGATCCCTGAATTCGGAGTATGGTATCTGTTCGATACCATAAAAATGATTGAGCAACATGTTCATTGTTCATTGGTATAGCTCATCTATCCAGTAACCTTTTCTTGCCTTCTCTTGTAGCAACTAATATCACCTAATCCACTTGAATAATGAATAATGATTCAATTAATTCCCAAATAATTGCTCACTGGTACTATCCAATACCACCCTATTTACTTGGGCCTGGGCCAATCTAAGGCTAAGGCCACACTACTAACTTGCATAGTGAATGATCCTACAAGAACGAAGCTCCTTCCTTAGCATCTGCAATAATACGCATTGCGTAAGTTCACTAGGATCAGTCACATACGAGTGACTTGGCTCTTAGCACCAAGCATAGCCCTCAGTAGTGTGGCCTTAGCCTTATTATAGCTAACACACTTTGCTATGACATCTGAACTGGGAACGAATTATTGTCATTACATCTCATTACAGCTTCTTACGATGTTCAAAATTTGAAATATTTCATTCACAACAAAATATTAATAGTGCCGCGTCGTTATGAATGGATTCTTATACTTATACACTTTCATCATTGTAAAAAGTAGTAATGAGTCAGTCCAGGTACCTTAGCAAAATACTCACTATACTTGAATTGAATGCGAACAGACCTGTAACAACTAGACGATTAGAAAGCATTCGAAAAAGTGGTCTATCAGCTACCGGGGTTCAGCCACCGGATCTTAAGCGTGCGTAAATCTTTGGGGGAAGTTGAAAAAATGCGACAGACCAGGCGAAAAGTTTCAGGAAGCAAAGGGTAGGGAGCACTGAAGTTGGCCTTTGGGCGAGGGCAATTAACAAGCAATCCCCGGAACTACTGCAAGGCGATATGCTTGCAACCCTTTGGTTTTGGCTACTGTAGAAACCTTTTAGAGCTTCTTCCTCCCGTCTGCGAATCGATAATGTTTTTCGAGCACCCGTCCAATAAAGCCATGCACTAAGTCTTTTCTCTTTTGAGTACTTTTTCTAGAAATCCTCTCCTTTCCGAGCAGAGTACATCTATTTCTTCTGTTTGTGTTTTTTTAGTCTTTTTTCTTCTGAATCTGTTTTCTAGAAATATTACTCTTCTCTAGCAGTTGAGAACCTGTACTTATACAGGTGTAAATTGAAAATGACTCAATATTAGTGAATTCTATCGTTTTCCTAACGACTAACGTTAATTCTAAGTCGCTGTCGTTATTAAGTCGTTGATTCTGACAACAACAAATTGGACATCCTTGATGTAACAGGAAGAAATGTTCAATTCTAAAGCAGATCAGTTCTGCCTTTTCCATTTTATCTTATTTCAGTTAGATTAAATAATTATCATCAACATAATTATGATTTTTGTCTTATTGAACTTCAAGCTATTTGTTGAATCTCCTTTTCATTAGGCCTATCCTTGCTGCTCCTCATTAGGAATAAGAATATTTCTCAATTTTACTACTATTTCGTCACAATAGAATAATTTTATGATCCTATTGAGATCATTAGATCAAATAAACTTAATCATGATTATCATTATTGTCTTATTAAACTTCAAGCTATTTGTTGGATCTCCTTTTCATTATACTTGCTGCTGCTCATTAGGAATCAAAATAACTTTACTTCAATTTTTTTCAAAAGAATTGAAATTATTTTGTTACAGTTAGCTATACGTTTTTCTGCTGTTTGACACCCGATACATCGTTTTCTTGTGAATATTATTAATCTTCTTATTTCATTCTTCTATGTTTTTTCATCGTTGCTCTATTGTGTTCCTACAATAATTAAGTAGCCTACCTGGTTTCCAACACCTTCTAATAGGACACCGCTATTATGTGGAGGTGGTCAGAATCGAGCCTATCTTGTTGGAAACATGAAATGCTACCGATGATAGAGGGCGGAAATAAACTGCGAGTTATCTGTGCCTCCTATCACAACTCGAATATTAAACTAGGCCAAACTATCCACCTGTCCACTCCCATCTGCGCTAATCGTAAATTACAATCGGCTTTTATTCGACAACATCAAATTATTCATCTTTATTCAAAGCTCATAAATGGAGGAACATTTTTGTATGATTATTTGGTGAGCTGAATTTGAAATAATTTCATCGTTCAAGGCCGATGCTAAATGAAATTAACCATTATTGAATAGAAATTTTTTTCTCTCAATAAATTTGAATTTGAATTCAATATTGAAATTATAATTGATTCAATACGAGAATGAATTCCGTTCAAATGAATAAACTGGACAAGGTTGAGTGAAATTTAAACATTTATAGATAGCCTATTAACATTACTAAAGTTGAAGAGAAATTTCTTCCAACATGAGTTGTAGAGGCTAGGTTCCCCCTCTGCCACCACCAATCTCAATAAAGTCAGATAGTTAGACATGTCGATTATTAATTTTGAGAAATCAATCGGTGTTTACAGATTCTATCAGTTTTATCGATCATATTCTGTATTGATTTTGAAATTCACGGTCCCTGCTGGAAGCTTCAAGTTCAAGGTCTGTATTGGATTATTGAAAGGAATAAGTTCTCATCCTTGCATTGTAACGAGGGTAAAAGTGCATAGTTACAGGGTAAGTATAGAGCGAGAACTATACAATTGCAATTACACATTGTATGTTGTACATAAATTGTTTCAACTACTTCGAAGATTTGTTTCTGAATCGGCTTATTCGTCTTTATTGATATGGCTTCCGCGTCTGTAGCGTCTTCTATGCACTCAAGCCTGATAAGTGTTTTAAGAAAAACGGTAGGCCTACAAATACATAGATAACGCTAATATTTCAACTGGCTGTTGCTGTTGTCCCAACTCACTCCTACTTCCCAACTCAAAATTGTTTATTTTCTTTCAAAGTTTTTAATAAAAATATTACAATTTCTTTGGAAGTTTGCCGATTCTCCTCTATCAACACAATGAGTGGTCTATGATTTTATTTTCAGCGATATTTTTATTGAATAAACTTTCTAATTACTATATTCTCTCTCTTTGTTATCTCCAAAATTCTTGAATAGCGAAAAGTTTCCAGTTATTCATTGGCCTTCAATGACAGTACGCTGTTCTTTCAGCGCAAGACGAGTCTTGATATTAAGACTCCTTTGTCTTAACGTATCATGTTAGATTTTCAATTAATTGCTCACTAATCACACTGTAGTTTTTATGTATACTTAGTTTTGTTTCTGGTATGTTATAAGTAAATAATACCTACTATAAAATAAGTATGTTATAAATATAAAGATGCATATTGATAAAAGAGACTAATTCAATGTCGATTACCCTGGAAATAGAGTTACAATATTGACAAAACATTCAATGGCCTATTACAATTTAAAAATGTTTAATTTCAAGTAGATTTCATTTAGCTCGTCGTTTTCCAGAGCACCAACTCAATTTTTTCACACTAAACAAACTCATCTCTTGCAAATTTTCACCAAAATCTGAATTGCAAATCTGTTTTTTAAACGTGGTATTGCTGGGAGATATTGTATTTCAAAATTTTGCAAATTATCATGAAAGTATATGAATATGATCAACCCTGGATGATGGTATTGAATGACAAAAAATGCACGCAAATGGCCAATGAATAAATACATAATAAAGATGATCACATGTGCTCAATGTTAATCATGTAGGTTTTTTCACAGAAATTGACCAATTCCCTCCCCCTAACCAGTAAGGGAATTTTATTTACTTTTTTGCACCTATAATATTAAATAATTTATGCAGTTGGATCGTTGGATGCACACATAAGCCGCAGAAGATATTGTATTACCGAAATTATTATAATGTTAGCTAATGGATGAGTAACTTATAATCGCATGCAAAGTATTGAGCATTTCGACAATAAGCTCGATCAACTCTAAACACTGAATAATGAACACTTAGTTCAACAGACGGCTCGGGTCGTATTGCGTGCCAGTTACGCCTCTTCATCTTCCTCTGTAGATGAACAGAGAGAACGAGAGAGAGTGTACAAGGAGTGAGAGAGAAAGAGTGATAGTGCTTATCATTGCCTGCAGTGTACTGTTGCATGCAACTTTACTCAATCACTTGTCAAAACAAGTTAACGGTTTATATCTTTGTTTAGCACACAAAAATCTCATCTGTGTATTCCAAGCAATACACGGGCTAAAATAGGATCAATTCGTTCTTTAATTCAAGGATAGATGGTTGTAATTATCAATTCATCTTATTATTATTTTGATAGTGTTGATCGTTTAAATTCGAGCAAATTGTTGTTGTTGCTTCTAGTATATAGCACGTGCTTCAAAATTCATTACATCATCATCGGTTTGCTTTCAATCAAACTCATTCAATTTTCTCATTTTAATGTTTACGGTACGCGCACTTCGACCGGTGACACTAAATTACTATCAATCTTAATCGTACCAAAACCAAATGTAAAAGTAGAAGTTAGAAGCAATTTGATTAGGAACTGTACAGAAAGTTACTTTGCTGAAAAGTTGATCCAAGCTAGTTTGATCTAGTTATTGGTTAATGACTATTACCATTGATAATTCAGTGATTTGTGAACTCTCCTTTTCTGTGCTATGACCTAAGACAGTAACTTACCTTTGGGAGGAACAGGCTAACATTAGTTGACATTGGCAAGTGAACTGACGTGTCATTTCAGCGCTGGCAACCACTCTGGGGCCTTCAGCGAACCGTAGAGACTTCTATTCTGTGTGGTGATATTACTATAGTAGTACTGTATTTAGATTGCGGCTTACTTCGATTTTATTCTTACAAGTTACAATTATAGGGACCCAATAGACCCAGAATGGACTCAACCAATAGGTATACCCAATAGAGGGAGATAATGACAATTGTAGGGAAATAAGCTACTGTGGTAGTAACTGGTTTCAAATAAACTTAGTTGGTTGTTTGATCAAATAAACAACATCAAGGCTTCTTCGTTATTTGAATTATTATTGTTATTTCGAATTATTATTGTTATATCTATCACGGTTTCACCAATATCTATCTTTTATCCTGCATCGAAACAAGGGAACAATGATATCAGTATGTACAGTTTTCTAAATGAGAAATAACCAATTTCCCACCTTTTTGCACCTAGGAACAGAGTCCACCTTGTTCTTCAGTCTGAAAAAGTCTAACACCAGGACGAAATAACGATCGTCACTAAGATGTAGGTCAAGTTGTTTTCTAGTTAAAAGTTTTTAAAAGTCGGAAAAAAATAACAACTTATTCAAAGAAGAATGTTTTCCTGAGAGACGTTTTCAGGGATATTCATTGAAGAAAGCTTCTTAAGATTTTTTTGCAGAAAATCGAGCAAGTGATGAGATTGAATAATATATTGCAGAAGGAAAACTGCATGGATGCATCAGCTTGCATTATGGATGTGTGTTGCATTGTGAGGGTTACCTGCAAGCTTGTCCATTACTATCACGATTTTCTTCCAACAAACTCAATCAAGATAGCGTCACGGTTATGAACGAATATTAATTAATAAATCCATAAATTATGCCGCAGCTAGAGCAACAGCTGGTGAAAATAATGTTGAGTGGAATAGGCTGTTAGGCCTGAATGCTTCTTATTTGCTCACAATGCTTCTTGGCCTGTTACTTCAAGACTCTGCTATTTAATACATAATTAATTTTGGCGGGTCAGGCCGCTTCTGCAGCTCTCTTCACGTCAAGCTTCGTTATTTGAAGGCGTCGTGTGTGAAATCTCGTGCTTGCCACCAAGTAAAACCCTTTTCATGCTCTGAAAGTTATTTCTCTATTGCGCTCGCGCTCATCTACAAAAACCAACACACTCAACACATCTAGTATATCTATATTGTTCTTTATATTGTATAGTGTGTGGTAGCTGCACACACGCGAGCGAGCGCACACCTACGAATGATTGACCTATAATTTTTTTGTACAGTTATTTTTCTTCATTACTGTTTGTTTTCCGCTACGAGCATAAAAATGCCGACGTTTCTAGTTAAATAGCGTAAAAACCTATGCTATTTATCTAGCTCCAGAAAATCTTGAGTTTAGTTCATTTTTAATGGATGAGAAAAAGGAATATTGAAAAAATCACCCTCAACAAGGGTTATGGAATTCATTCGATAGCCTGCAATACAATATAGACATTTATAAATTGAAATTTATTGCATTAGAAAACTGTTTAACAAATACTACAAAGTGATTCATAAAAGCAGTATAAGACATTTATGATACAAAATTGTAAGAAAACATAGAATACAAATAATATTATCATCCTATTATGGAAGATTGTCGTGTATTCCTAGATTCCTAATAGATGAGAGATGTAAGTGATTTTAAAAATAGAGCCGATAGGCTAACAGCCAACAGCACAGAAAGTTACATCTTCAAACCTCTCTATTTCATCAGTTGATGTCTGCTGTCTCATCATAGTCGATGTCTCTAAAAAGTCTCTAATTTAGTTTGAAATTCAGTATTTAATTGAATAATGAATTTCTGATCATTTTACCATTGTAACAGATGAATACTGTACAATACAGTATATGAACCACTTTGTAGTAGAAGAAGGCTCTCATTACTTTTTCATATCGAACCAACATAAACTTTGTTCATGTACCCCTAATTAACATCGTTTTCCCCAAAGCTCATAAAATCAAGTTCGCCGTAATGAGATGTACTTATGGAAAGGAAAGCACTAATATGTTCCCACATATCATGGCGTGGTGCGAAAAACAAGCACCTCGACTCGAACAAATCGCCAACAGGAATTAATAATGCACAGAAAGCCACCGCCACCGCCACATCTCGAAAATGTACATAAAGGTCTAATAGGTCTATCTGAAGCCGCCGCACCGCGTAACGATCGCACGAGAAACTATTAGATAGATGGGTCTCGATCAAATCGAATAATAGAAGCCGATATTAATATCGTCATTAATAGCGGTAAACTGGTTCTCTATAAGCAATTCAATTGTAATGATATAACATTACCGAGAGCGAGAAACGCCGAAAGCCGACGAGCAAGAATGATTCAATAACCTTTGCTTGTCGATAAACGAGCAGCCTTCGTCTCATTACGCTCAGCTACTACAGTATTCGACCACTTTTAATCAATACTGTTGCGGAGTTCTCCAGGTGCACCCGCTTGGCTCCTCACTTTTCAGTGCACATAACCATCACCTCTCCCCCACCCCACCAGGTTATGACCAGGATCACTACTGATATTCACTCCCAAGTGAGATTCACTAATTACACTAGTGTATCTATACTGAGATGATTACATGTGGCCGGTGATAGCTGATAGGCTAGTGTATAATTTCAGTCCCTCTGCATCGAAACACAACCATCAAGTTATTCTTTTCCTTCTTCTTAGTTTCTGTCCAATCATTCAGAAACTCCAAGTAGACGGCTAAGGTGTAATTTAGGGTGAGTTAACATTTACCAGATCCTTACCGCCTGTGCACAACCAGTGAGCCTACATGGTACTTGGCTATTGCTTTTTATTCTCAATGAAATAGGAAAATGTTGGAGTGAACTTGCTTGTTTGGAATCTCATTTTGAGCTAATGTCATGGAAATTACTGAAATGTTATGAAGAATGAAGTTGAAACTTTGTGAATAGTTCAAGAAGCTGAAGTGATTTAGAAATATATCATAGTGTAATATGTTATATATTACCTAGTGTAATATACATTAGATTTTATACATCATACATCATAGTGTAAGAACTATGAGAAATCTTTCAAAATACATGATGTAAATACCAGTAGGCAGGCTCGCTTCGATCATTTACCCAGTGGTTGCGAATCTCCGCTTTTTAGATCCCTGGGAGTGTTGAGCGATAGAGAATCCAGCAGACGCTTTGCTCGTCTGAATTAAATTTCGAATTTTTGAGATACCTTATTTGTAAGAGCTAAGATCTGACTGCAATACTTTGGTTTTGTGAGTAATCTTGCGGAAATCTAATAACCTCCCAAGTGACTTAACCTCTGTACCAAACTGAAACTTGATTCAAGAATAATAAACCAAGTCATTCTAGAATAATACAATATAGTATTATTCTGTTAGATTCAAAAAATAATTTATGTGAATTCTAATTTTAAAAAGACTCGATTGTTCAAATTGAAAATTCTAGTTTATATTTCAAAATTCATAAGTTATTCAAAAGTATTGGACGTTGAATAGAATCCAAAGAATCCTTTCTTATTCATTAAACAGTAATAACTCACGTACAACTGTCATGTGCATCATAATGACAAGGAGTTGTTTATCATCCAGTTACTACCGCAATCTGCCGGCAAAACACATTAATCCTGTACGGTGTACGTACGAGGATTGATCAGTCAGGAGAGAGTAGGCGGAGTACATAGGCGTGGTCTTCTACTGAATTTTGTTCTTGATTGGTTGATCATCCCCTTTCATTTACTCTATTGCATCCTTCTATTGTCCATCTTTTCTATAGTGTGTTTCTATTCTCTGTTCCATTCATCTCGTGTTCCTTTCTAATCTTCTTCTTTTCTATTCTAACCTAATCTTCTATTCTTTTCTATTGTTTTATATTTTTAAGCGTTCATTAGACTTTCCCTTCGATAGTAATTCCAATGATCTCAATAATCGAATGACGATGGATTATTTAACGACTATCTTGATGTGACAAAAGTTATTGGAGCTAAAATAACCGAAACATTTCTTAGTCAATGAATATTTCATGCAACCTACGCATAAAGAAATTTTTATAACGAAACTTTGGGAAAATTGAAATTCTTATTCAGCAAACAAATCTTATTCAGTAGATTTTATGAAGCATGAAATTACATCAACAAAACTAGAGAGATATTTCAAACTTACAATAAAATAACAGAGACGAATAGAATTTCCAATATTGAACATTCTAAACCATACTTAAAACAATCTAGCCAACATACAAATAAATCCTGATTTAATCAACACTGATGCGATCCGACTTTAAAGGTGAAGCTTCAAGATTTTTAATAGCTTTGTAACAACTGGATGAGCCGCGCGCGTATTAAAACATAATACAACTGAAACGAAATAATTGAGGGAAGAAAAGAGGGAACAGTTAGGCCGCAATGACGGAATCGAAATGCGATTGCGGACGCATCAGGCTGACGCAAGGGTAATTCCTCAATAAAAACCAGTCTCAGATAAGATCTGGCCATGTTTATTGGCCTAAAAAAGTGTGTTACTATAAGAAAACAGCTCTCGCATTAGTGAAGGTAGATATAAAAGTATGGAAGCATTACCAATGCACCTGCCGGCTTATTATGCTCACAGGCTCAGCTTCCTGTATTAATTGAAGTTTTTTCAAACTATAAATATTCAATACCGAGTAATTATCCAATACCAAGCAATTATTGTCGATGAAAAATTGTGCTTAGTCATTGATGTATGAGCGAAATAATGTTCTTTGAAATAACACATTTTCAAGTGTGTTGTTAAAAACGTGAGATGGATGACCAATTTGTGTAAGTTATCGAAGGTAGTTTTCACTTTCAGTTTCTTGTATAACATAATCAACGTACAGCGTAGCCTACTCAAATCAAACGATCACATAGAATTTGAATAACTACCAATATTATGCTTTTCCAGGTGATTCTATAATATGTTTATAATAACGTTAATTAATGGATGAATATTAACACTAGTAAAATTATTCACGAAATATTCGAAATTATGTGTTTGTGCTCAGTTAGATATTCATAAAAATTTCAAAAATTAATTTTCTTACTTACTAACTTAAAATTATTTTCTCAAACATTTTTAACATCCCTCGATTTAAAAGAAGATCAACAGGCAATAATTAATGCGAAATAGAGATGAGCACTCCTAGGCATAAGCCCGATTGAAGTGTACTTCTCCTAATAAAATTAAATAAAATAAACTCAGAGTGGTGGAACCGCCCCGCTCTATACATGAACTCAATATAATTGTTATAAAGAATATTTACAAAATGTAGAATTAATATTTAATTATTCACAAAGGATTCAAAATCTGAGGATAGAATTTGAGCATATAGAATGTATGTAGTAATTCAATAATCACAAAGGATTCTAGGCCACGTTTATACTTTCACACTGTTGATCATTTATAAACATTCATTTGAGTTCTATTTCAATGAAGCGTATGTAACTTGTAATAATTCGATCTACGTTACCAAAATTGATTTGCAATCCACAGTTTTGAAGATGCACCGTGGTTGAATATCATAAAGTTTGTTCTTCTCACCTGGAAACATAAAAAAATTCATTTTGAAAAATTATCATTTATTCATTTAGGCTTCATCCACATGAAAACAATACTTGTTCAAAAGATCATTGTGATACTGTACTACTAAGTCATTCAACATTTCTTCAACTAACTCCGTATATTGAAAGACGATGTGTGGAAATAATATGTATTCTGCTTCATAAGATATATTCTGCATCCATTTAATGATGTATTTTGCTTCTACCTTCAACTTCAACTATAATATAAATTCCGATTATATTATATAATACCGATTGATGATCAAAGGACTACCAGATTGCCTCGATGAAATGAACTTTTCTTGGTCAGTTCTTGAATTTGATTGGCTGATCAGGAAACTATAACATTTCCAACATGTTCCTAGAACTAACATCAAATTCCTCGTGTATATAGAACATGTTTCTCTCTTATTTTTGCAATTTTAAATATTGAAGATATCCGAGATGAGAAAATGATGTATGAATGAAACTGCCTCATTTTGCCATTTCCAAATTTTGTCACCATTGTTACAACAACCACGAATTGTATTGTATTGCTAAACCTTTTACCAATATAGGGGGTTTCAAGTACACTATTCAAATACTCCTACCAGACAAAATTGTTAATCCATATTCAAGACATGAAACGTGATAAATATGACGCTAAAACACATGTTACGTTCATATTCATAATTGCCCAGAAATGTTTGATGGCTATCAGTAATGTGCATTCAAAACCAACTTTTCCTCCAAAGTTAATAGCAAGTGCTGCTCTTACAAACCTGTGCATTTAGTTACCTACAATGTAATGATGTAAATGGCAGTGTAACGGTTTCTAGGTGGAAGCAATGTAATGGAAAATGACTCATACGGTTTTCTCTGGAGATTAGGCCAGTTGTGATGAGGGGGAGGTTGGGGGAGGTGTGGTGGAAAAGAGATGATGGATTATTTGTGAAACACTGAAAGCAGGGTGCATACTAGTTTGGGGAGGAGTCGACCTCTCATAATTCAATGTTATAGTTTCCTTTGTTTTTAATTAATGTGATTTTCGCTCTCTTCTTCTATTTACTCTGCTCCTCCTTCCTCTACTTCTTCTTCTTCTTCTTCTTCTTCTTCTTCCTCTCCTTCTTCTCCTCCTTCTTCTTCTTCTCCTTCTTCTCCTTCTTCTCCTCCTTCTTCTCCTTCTTCTCCTTTTCTCCTTCTTCTCCTTCTTCTTCTTCTTCTTCTTCTTCTTCTTCTTCTTCTTCTTCTTCTTCTTCTTCTTCTTCTTCTTCTTCTTCTTCTTCTTCTTCTTCTTCTTCTTCTTCTTCTTCTTCTTCTTCTTCTTCTTCTTCTTCTTCTTCTTCTTTTTTCTGTTCCACTCTAGCAGGATATTTCTCTCTTATCGTTATCAAACTGTCTATAAATCGCATTGGCATCGAAGAATTGAGGAAACTATGCAAAAAAAAACACCATTAAAACGTCTCCATCAACATTGCACTTGATTTAGAAAAAGAAAATTATGGGAACACAGGAGACTAAAAAGAGAGATAAAAACAGTGAAAACAATAAATATTAAGAGTAAACATCGTATACAATGCGAAAACAGTACGGTAAAGAAAATGTTTGAGACAACTGTACTGGGTCTTCATGAGAAATAGAATTTTAGAGGAAGAAATAAAAAGTTGAAGGGAGAGGGAAGGGTAGAAAAAACTAGAAGAATCAAATATTCCAAAGGATATAGAACTAAAAATATGCGAGAAACATAAAAACGAACGTTTTGGACAACTTAACTAGGTTTATATGAAAAATAGAAATTTAGTGGAAGGAAGTAGACGTTAGAGGGGTTGAAAAGACATTGAGAACAAGAAAAAGTGGAAGAAAAAGGGTAGAAAGTGAAAATTCAAAAAAGTAGATGTGGAGGAAAGTGGTTGATTGTGGCTGGTAGCGGGAAGGTATATCTCAGTAATTAATTATGTACATGATTGTATTAATGTGTTGGATGCACGCGAGAAACGTTGCATCCCCTTTTACACGTCGCCATAGTAACCAAGTTGAATCTAAAAGTTTTGATTTTCTCCTGAATAACGAAAATTTCATATAAAAAGAAATTAATTCAGATAATACAATCTATCATGAGAAAATGATTGAAACTTTGCAATAATGAATTATTCAATTATTCAATCAATTATTCCTTTTACCATGTTCCCTATCAAGGGATAATTGGTTATGTTGGTGAAGTGGAACAACCCTACTCGGGTCTCCCCACTATTAAAACCCATACGCTGAATAAATAAATAATATTCAATACTACAATCATACTACTAGGAGTGTTCAATACGGTACTACAACCTGAAAGACAACATAAAAGATTACTGCGGGCATTTTTGTCTCAAAACTTTGCGGTATTTCATTTTTGGCTTCAACATTTTCTATTTTATGTGTTCATTTTTGTAATGTGATATAACTTTTTTTGTTTTAGTTTTACTTCTAGTCAAAATAAAATATTATTATTATCATTGCCAATTCATATAATTACTCTATTTTGTATCATTTACTTGGCTGATTAATGTTTTGGAACTATTCACGCAATTTACACCCCATGAATCTAAAATGTTTCAGTTTAATAATTCGCTAGTTTCACAGTGATCTTATGCAAATTATTTCACACATGAACAACCTTATTCAAAAAACCAAACTAATGTATTCCACTTGGCCGTGAATTGTGCGTTAATTTGTTACACTAGAAACATGTACTAGCCCTTTAACTATGTTCGAAAATAAGCCATTAATAATTGTTGCCTGTCCCGTTATATTGTTGGCTTAGAACTGACTAGAATATTTACACTTGTTATATCTTATCTGATAAAACATATTTTAATATTAATTTCTCCTAACGCACGTGTAAATTCAAAATTCGGCGGTAATTTTAGGTAGCAAAATGTCGGAACCAACAAAGATTCTCGAGGAAGAGATCAATTATGTGGTAATGACGATGCTTCTAGACCTACCTTCGCCATGTTTGATTATTATTATTTCCACATGCACGAAATAATTCACACTCTCTTATGTGTAAAATACAAGGGGCTAAGTTGAAATGAAGTAATAAAAAGTTTATATGTGGTCATATCACGAAAATTCACTTCCTAAATTATTGTGCAAATGTACAGTAAACGATTAATAAATGCTATTATTCAGTGTTAAAAGTTAACGTACAGTGAAATTGTTGGGTCCTTACCCAAGAAGAACGAAAGCTTCCTTGTAATTTTAGATGAATGGTATTGCCTGATCAGTGGCACAAACGACAAAGTTTTGATTAAGAGTTATTATCGTCTCATCCATATTAAATTTGAATCGAGATTGTCTCATCTCGTCTGATATTCTATTTTGTACGGAGAGTACTTAATAATTTATAAATCAGGAGCCCTCTTTACGTACTGGAGTTTTGCCAGAGTATTCTATCTTATATTGTCCCAAAATTATAGTGGAGGATATTGTAAGATCATTGAAACTCATGAACATGCTACCAACATCTTATGCTTACAACATTGCTATCCTTAGAATTCTCGCTTACATTCTTAACTTCACGATTCTTAGGCCTTTGCGAAGCATATTACCATGCATAGGTTAACCAAATAATGAATGAATTATCTCTGATATTAGTCTAATATTAGGTTGAAAACTAGTAGTTCGTATTTTCCATCAAGTTTTCCTCTAATTTAGTCTAGTCTGTCAATGTTTTGAAATCACTTGTAAGTGGAAAATAATATCTACTTTGAAGCTTAAGCAATTTTTAAACAAGGAGTGTTTACACTGTTCAGTGTAGTGTTACGTAATAATTTGCTATGATCAGAAAGTTATTCGATCAATTAACAGTGCGCTTGTAATCAGTGGGAAAGTTAATTCATCGTGATTGAGGTTAATAACGCAATATCAAGGTAACACTCTTGTTCCCATCATTGGTCAGGTCTATTGTGTCAAAAAATGTGTAGCTCACTCAACTACAGAGAGTTATCCTCTAAAACAAGATGAGGATTGGAAGCTAATGAAATTCTGGTTAGAATTAATAGTATAATGGAAAACCCATTGAGAGAAAAGCTTAGTTAATTGCACAAAGAATATTTAAAGTAAATATTGGAAGCACAATAGTAGATATCACAATTTTATATTCATCGCAAAACATCTCCAACTACAAATTTAATAGCTCTAACAAAACTATTCTTCTACAACATATTTTAAATCACAAATAGCTCGTGCAAATGGAATCCTGAAGATGAAATGGAATCCCGTTTCATGTGAATCAAACCGATAATATGGTTACTTGAGAAAAGAATACTGATGTGATATTATTGTTATTTTTTTAAATACTGTAGTAAAATAATTGTTGAAAGCTTAATATTGAACTGTTCATTTTATAAATCTTCCAATTCATGAGAAGGCTACTCGACAACTCTCCCAATGATCCACTTCCAAATAGTGGTTAATCAATTTGAACATCCAACTTTTTCATTATTGAAAAAGCTGTTTCCAAGCATTCATATTAACTGGATAGCAATAAATAGCCATAATACTGTATATAGTGATATAAAGTGATATTTAGCTGAATATAGTCTCGCAAAACTTGAATTACCCCTCCAGATACCGCCGCGTATTACACTGAAATGATATGTCATTAGCCTGTTAAACTGAAGACAGAAGCCAGTTTTGCTTTGTTTTTGTTTGCATTTCCCTCTTTCTCTCTCACTCACTTCTTTTTCTTCTCCTTCTTCTTCCACTCTTTCCGCTGCTCTTTTATTGTATCATCGCGAATTGAAAGAGGCAGGTAGTAATAACTGAGATTGAAGTCGGGGAGAAAAACGGTTTCAGATGCGTGGGAAACTGAATTCGAACCACTTTGATAACAGAGTCCACCTAACAACTTTGATACAATTAATATTTGCTTTATTTCTACAATATTGTTGTATAGTAACACATCAAGACGAAGCATTAGAAATGTGACGAACAAACAGTCCAAATGCAGAACTATAAAATTGTTGAACATATTTTATCATACAAGTAATGTATCAAGAAATTTTTTTAAATATTAAAGTGTTCATTTCGAATTATTAACGTCGTCGTCTATTGAAACCATTTTCGTCCGAAAACATCCAAAGTCCGAACTGCTGGCCAAAACGGACGAAAACGGTTCTAGTGGAAGACAAGGCTTGATCAAAATGTCACGAACCAATAGTTAATAAAAATTAATAGATGAATGATACAATAAAGTCGTTAGCGATTTTTGTCAAATGTCCAAGAAATTATTTAGTATTTGTTCAACTGTTGAGAATTTTTATTATTTTCATCAGTCTATGGTCTTTTTCGCAGCTCTCGGTTGAATCTCGTAGTATTGACTTATCGACTAGTAGCCTACTATCGAATCTCGACTATCTTTTCAATAATTATTATTACATGATACATTTTGTTTGATTGAGTCTGATACATCAATGAATCATTTTCTACCATCGAATCCATTATTATCCAATGACTAGCACAAGCAATTGACTACGATTGAACCGGCCCAATGCAAATGTGTCCCCTGTTAACAAAGCTGTTACTTGTAGAGTTGTAGCCCAGTGGTCCGGCTGCTGGCAAGGTAGAAGAAAATAATACAAGTTTCGTCGTTTTTTGCCGCAAACCGCAAGTTTCGCGTCGCGCAGCATCGCACAAAACACGCAATCAACGCAAAAAGAAGCAAAATTAAATAAAACAGAGGCTTTCTTTTGCCTCTGCTGATACCTGCATGGTAACTCCGCCCACATACTCTGTCAGTGTAGTCTCAGTCTGCCTATCACCATTATACCATCTCTTTACATACTCCTCCCACTCACTGGCTGCCAATATTTATGGCACATCTAAACAGGTGAGTTTACACGTGACCAGTAGCAGCATATTGCACGCAGGTTTGAGATTCTATGCAGTGGTAGATAAGGTTGGTTCCGGTCATGTATAGGTCTAGCGAATATAAGTTGAATATGATCTAAATTCACACCTCCTGTACTATAACTTATGCTTTTAGCTTCGTTATAAGCGGTTGAATATTGGAGTGTGTGGCCGCTCTGTAGGGCTAGGTATAGAGATAGATGTAGAGTATAGATATAGATATTGATGGAGAGTTGAACATGGATTTTTGTTGTTTTGTTAAATCTAGTCTAACCATTAATATTGTACTCTAATTTCTTATTTCGTAAAACTAAAAGTTTTATTTTTGTGTTATTCCAGTGAAGTCTTCAGCTCTCTCTCTAACTTCGCTATTTTTTCACTTCCCATATTTTATTATATGCATTCATTCAATCGAAATTACAAGATTGGATCTTTAATTCCAATGAGTAGGTACTGTATAAAGTGAAAAATAATCGATTAGCTTTGTCACAACAAGTGAAAAGCTAATAAGGAATTTTCTTTTAGATTAAAAAATTTAATGACTACTTCTTGATCTACTTATGATATAAAAAATAAAAATTCTAGATCAAGGAATCATAAAATATTTAGCCAAAATACGGTTTTAAATGTATTAAGAAAGACTTTTGACCTTCCAAGAGCAAATCATTTCCTATTTTATTTCAATTAAAACTTCATTGTCCAACAAAATTTTATTATTGGATTCCCATATAAGCGCAGCTCATAAATATTGTTACTAATAAAGTTTCTGAATGCAGAATATGAAAATCGCTGTAACATAGCCTGAGGTCTCTGTGCTTAAACAAAGCCTGAAATCTTCTATCATATTTCACATTGCAATCTTCAAGAAGGCAATAGATAAATAATCTAAAGCCATAAGCTATAGCTATAGGCAATACACAATCATACTGAAAAATGAAATTGTAGGGCTCCTACTATTTTTATCACAAGATACTGAAACCTACACCGACGCCACATTTAACAATTTTTTCTCGTGAGATTTTAGCATGATGCATAAATTATCGGGACTTCAAGTTGAGCCGTGCAAGGGGTTAGGTAGCTGTATGTCAACGAATATTGAAGCTTATTAGCCTAATTAGACTCGAAAGACATTATCGGGTTACATGTAGCTGTGCATATAGTATTTGAAGCACCGAACAAAAATTACCCTGGCTTTGTCTTGGATCGCAGCAAGCCGTCATGCGCAAGAACATTGTAATAATCGTTTATGAACTGCGCATGTTCAAGTAAGACGATACAAGATTTTTGCTAATTAGTGGTTGGGTGGCCATGATGCCATATTTTGAAATCGGGGGAACCAACCGGGCTGAGTGAGTTGTTGTTTTTTATCATTATTCATTACTTGCTGTAACATTAGATCATTTGGTAAGGCCTGAAACATGGGAAAATTTGTGTTTGATGGTGGAGGGGGGAAGTTAGATTACAGGAGTAAGTATATAGGAGAGTAATGCGGGGGGACATTCCTGCAAGGCACCTGCCTGGGCAATTAGGCGACAGACAGTAGCAGTAGCTCCGTTGAGAGAACTGCCTTCTGCAATATGACACCAACCACGGTTTTTTCTGATTGTTTTTTGGTTGTCGGTCGGTCAGTTCAGTCTTTTCCTCCCGACGCGAAACAACTTTTCGTACCGCCGAACAACAAACAGAGACAAAAAGAAGATGTTCGATTCGGTGGAGCGGCGCTGATGTAAATTATAATATTCGAGGCAAATAAGCAGCCAGCCCCGAAGACCAGCCTCAATAATTTTCATGCTACGTTCGCAGGTTATTGGACGCGACGATCGAAACGTCACTTAATATCTGTGCGATCTGCGGTAGCTGGATTAGTTGACAATCTAACCGTTACCGGCGTGCATTCATCTGACCTGGCTACCGTATTCGACAATAAAAAACATTGATCCGGTAGAGCACTGTCGGTTCCCGAAAAACATTGATCAACTCCAAAATACTATCATCAACCCCCCTCGCCACCTGTAAGACACCTCCCAAAAGTGATTCAATACGGGACCAGGTGGACAGAGAGCGCGCACCCAAAAAGGACTTTTAAAAAAAGGACAAAGTTTTACTTTCAAAAAAGGACAAAGTTCGGTGACCAGTAGCTACCACTTCATCAGTTGGATAGGATAGAATTTGCTTGAGTGGTTTGGAACCACCTGACCTCTCTGCGGTGCTTTTGAATGTGCAGAATGTATATGCATTTGGACAGAAGATATGATGAAGAAAATTAAATTTTGTATTCGACACACACCGGCCCAGTCCATTTAAATTATTCACTTGGAAAAGCACTTTTCAATTCCGAAGAATCTGAAAGCAAATCAAATTTCCTCTTGGAAAGAGACATAGAGACAATATAGACAGATTAGAGTTTGGAAAGTACTATTTGAAAAGTTCAATAATTAATATTTAGTATAATTATTATACTAAATAATTGAAAGTATTATAAAATATTTATTCAATCAAAATAATACTGTTCCAAAAATTCTCTTGAATGTATAAAGCAATATTATGAAACTTATATTAGAATACTTGCAATATTATGAAAGTTCATATCATAACATTGTCTTCCTTTTCATTATGGATGAATAGTTGAAGCATATTTTATGGTTATGGACAGAGATAATCCATTCAATATTTGTATCAATATTCATTCATCATTCCAATCTATCCATTCAATATTTGATTAGTCTATGGTATGTATAAGTACCTCAATATCACCGCAAACAATACAAAGAACAGATTTACATTGATCTTAGCATCAAAACTAGTAGTTTTTCTTGACTTCAGAATGAAGAATGAGAGACAACAGGTTGGTATTGTGAGTGATGCTGCAAGATGTGTGGCCCGACCTCTAATGGCATCACAAACCAAGAAACATTTCATAAAGCATCGTCATCTACGGAAGCCGGCCGGCTCTGTCTTCAGTTTACGGACAGAATGGAGAAGAAATGGGTAATAATTTCCCCCAGGAGATGCTAAGTGTCCTTCATTAAACCCCCCGAACTTGCTTCTTCTTCTACTTGTGTAGTTTCTTTGACAAAACTGGCTCGTCATTCATCTCGAGATTTGCCCAAAGCTGCTCGGAGCCGCTGATGTTCCAACTACTACTACAAAGACTTGGCGCCTTTTTTCAGAAGGAACTCGTTTAGGTTAGCCTCTTACTCACTCCGCTTTATGTTTATGTTTTCTTTTCGATCAGACTCCCTTCAAATTTTGATCTCCTTCAAACTTTCATTCTTTTCCGCATGCTTCTCTCCTTCTAGCCTCACTTATTCTTTCTTCAATTCTCTCCTTATCGTTGAATAAGTTTATAATTTGTATAATACTCAAAGAATAAGTACCTACTTTAGTATTTTTATACAGCTATCACAATCTAGATGTGAGCAAAAGTATTTGATAATTATGTAAACGTATAAGTTGAATGAAAGTGATATGAAATGGGGAAAATGAAAATGAAATTTGAAAGGAAAATGAAATGAAAATGAAAGGAAGAATTTCCAACACAACAATAATCTAATATAATCTTATCTTATCACATCATTCCCTTTTTCCACATTCATAATCATCTACATTCATTTTGTATCCTCTTAGCATCTGTGAATCTAGCATTCTTCTTGTTCTGTTTTATGTTTATGAGGTTTTTCTTCTTCACTGTTCGTACTTTTCCATCTTATATATTTCATGTTTCCTTTTCCAGCACCGTTTTCCTCCTCTCATTCAAATTGTCATTTTCATTACATTATCTAATTTTCTTTCCTCTCTTTTCACCCAATTTCATTATATACTTTCTTCAAATTGTTTTTTATTTCTCTTCCTTATTTTTGTGCTTCCTTTTACTATTTATTGTGCTTATTTACTCTTTTTGTGCTTCTACTACTTTATCTTTAAATAACCTTTTACTCTCTGTTTGTCTTTTCCTCCTTTTTTTAATATTTCTGCCAAATACTCCTGATTTTCCATAGCTCTATTCTTTTTTCGATGTCTCTTCATAATTTTGTTTTTTATAGTTCTCTTTCCCTTCTCCTTTTTCCTATTTCTTCCTTTCCTATTTTCTTTATTCTTCATTCTCTTAAACATTGAGACGCGGCACTCCTAATGATGATAATGCATCTGTCTGTCTCTAATATTACTCCTTCCCCTCTAATTCTCAACACAGTGAATCAAAGTTGAAACACCTTACTACTGCTCAATCTACTATAGTGAGTGTCCTTGAGACATCAACCGTTGATGATATGAACTCGTCAAGGATTTCGGCAAAATGTGAATGGATGTAAGGACGATTCACAGCTCACTCATTCTCAGCTGTTATTGTTCAGATTTTGTTTTTCTATCAGTTTTCTCTGCTATCTATTGCAAAATACTACGCTATATGAAATTCATATCTCATTTTCCAGCTTGTACTCTCTCATCCTCAGATTTACTTCATTGTAAATTATTATTGCCTTCTCCAGTAGAAGTTAAGTTGATCCAATTTTTATTTATTTGCAGAACAAAAAAATTTCTGTACAACATAACCTTGAAAATATGCTCATAATATAATATGATACACAAAAATGAGACATACAAATGAAATTTCATGCATCATCAGAGCTGGGCTTGTGCGCTGATGCAAATATTTTTTTGTAATGTTCGTAGTATTAACAATTTATAACAATATGCCTACAGTATCATAGTTATGAGTCTATTTTCTAATGAAAATTCAATTTTCTGGTCCATCACTCAGGTATTTTCCACATCAGAGCTATCGTAAGATTATAATCATCAGGGCCAAACATTTATTACATTTTTCGTGTGCTACTTGATATCTTGTGTATCAGCTTCTGCGTACCTTGTTCCTCGCGTGGATTACTCGTCCTCCTAAAAAGCAACTACACTATGCCTTTCAAGTAACTGCACCCCATACTAAATTACACCTAATAAACGTACTAGAACGAAAAATTAGAATGAAGTTTCCGTCTTCAAACATACTTTGACTCGTGCTCTTCTCTTGTCTATTAGAAAGGTCTTTTTAATGAAAGTTTGAACATCGATAACAAACAATCAATTACGGGGCCGATATTGTGCATTATCTACGCCGGTGGTCCAAACATCTATTGGGGGAAATTGATAATTAAAATATTATCAGGGAGTAGTTTAAAAGTGTTGGGGGACCGCCCCCTCCGCCCACCTCCCACACTTTCCGGTTAGCTGACACTTCATTCATTGTCAGCCGCTTCTTCATTCAAATTGATGAACTAAACTGCGCATGCGTAAAACTTGTGTTTGGGCTGATGTTCAGTGTCAAAAACTTGGTGGGAGTGCTTACTTAAGGTGCAAATGGCATGCATATAAGTTACACTAAATACACATTGCAAATAGCATCCATAGTCGACTGGCGGAGCACCTTGAATAGCAATCACAGAGACTATTATAATTGCAGTGTGGTCATTACACTTTTGATTTGTTAGCTCGGTCAAATCTGCCACATGCAGATCATGCTTAATATGCATATCATGATAAGCTTATTCCGCCAATTCCTATAGCATTATTGAGAAGATACGTGAATCATTTATGTTATGTTAAGTGATACTATAGATAACAGATTAGAATCGAGAGTAGCGATTTCAAGAAAAACTAAGAGTAGAGAGACTATTTCCAATGTTGGATGAAAGATTTCTAATGTCGTTCATCTAAGGGCCGGTTTCTCCAACGACAGTTAAACCAATTTTTAGTTTAAACTTAGGTTTTACCACTCACTAGAAACTTTTTTGTCAGAAAGTTCGATGTCCGAACAGCTGACCATTTGATTCAAATTTTGTCCTTCAAATGGTCAGCTGTTCGGACATCGAACTTTCTGACAAAAACGTTTCTAGTGAGTGGTAAAACCTAAGTTTAAACTAAAAATTGGTTCAACTGTCGTTGGAGAAACCGGCCCTAAGGAACGTTCTGAAAAGTCCTGAGTCCTGAAAAGCGATTGAATGCTGAGAAAATACTCTTCAAAACACATGTGAAAAGCTTTTCCATCAGGATTTGAAACTTTCACCCAGGGATAAGTTATACTTCGACATTACCGACACTACGAAAATAATAATAATTATTGAAAGAAGCGAGTTCTTTATGAGTCACAGTTCAACAAATGCCAACTGCCAGTGGATGCGGCTATCTAGCGGTCATCGACATTCCAATTAAAATGCATTTTTCAACACAGGAAGAGAGGTACACCAAACTGGAAGCTCAAAGCCTACCCAATGCTCAGTTCCGAACAATAGGCTTGACCGTTATAAAAAAATATCTGGAGTAGGACTGATTGACAAATTATTCATGAGACTAGTTCTAGTGAGAATTACATGAGGATTGAGGATATTCTACAAGTGGAGAATATTGTATCATTAATTTGATTCTAATTTATTGGAGAATACCAACTTGGAAGTTGAAATAATTATTATGAACAACGAGCTATGTTTTGCAATAATAATATTGAATGAAAATATAATATTATGAAAATAATAATGGAAATACAAAATACTATTAAATGACTGGGGCCAAAATATACGAATAATTAGCATTAGATTTTACGTATATTTTATTAAATTTGATGATTCATTTTGTACGAATAATATTTGATGAGAAAACCGTTTCACCAGAATAAAAGGATTTTCAGTATTCAATTTGTATATTGTATTGTACATGATGATACATCTCTTAAAGCTCCATATTACTATATTTACGATGAAAGTTTAAACTGTTACACAATTAAGTTGGTTGGTAACTTCTTTCTTAATGAACTCTTTTTCACTAGAAGGGAAGTTTCTTGGATAATGAATAGCAATTGAAAATTAATTACATCTAAGTGATAGTGTATGTTGAATGGGTTTGAAATAATGTCTCCGAGTTAAATGGGGAAAGATAGAACAAGACAGACAGAAAAAATAATGGAATCGGTGAAAATCAATCGATTTTGATAAGTACAGTAATTGTTTCTCACACGCTCACAAACAAGCATGCGCGCAATCCATCAATTTTGAATCGGTTTTATTGCAGACAAGGTTTGTGGTGGCGTTGACCCGACAATTTCCCTCTAAATTTTGCAAAGCAATAATTTCAGAGCAAATAATACGAAATTCTCGATGGGCTATTCAAAAACTGGTTTAGCCTCTATTCTGTCTCTGAAACGGCTGCTAACAATTCGTCTAGTGGCGCTATCACAGGAAGATGTGACAGGTGATTATTAAGAAATCAAGGTCTTTGTGGCGCCACAAGAATGCCCGCGGCCGAGTTGTGGCGCTACTCCAGTGGCGCTTCTTATCAGGCCGACTGACTGACTCATCAGCTGGAGAGATGATACCCTCCAGAAGCCAATCTGTTATTATAAGCATTTCTGAATTTGCCCGCAGGATTATGGCGTAGATCAGTAGCGGAGGCCTACTAACTTAAGTTAGTGTTTTGCCCACTAACTCACCATTTACAGTGATTTGATCTCTACTATAATAGAGAACCCCACAATTTATCAAGTATTCACTTTTCTAAAATTATATGACTAGAGATATGCCATCACATTAGTGAGGATGAATGAGTGAGGTGGTCAGCTTAAGCACAGAAAAAAGAATAATAATTATAATAAAGAAGTTATACATAGTCTGTGGCTTGAGATTCGAAATTCGCTGTTGAAGCAGGTCAAAAGTACACTTTATTGATAGTTTGATTGCTTTTAATTAGTATGTAATTATTGAAAAAAGTGTCATATTAGAGATTGATTGATTGATTTATTCATTTATCAGAGAGGATGAATAAGTGAGGAGGCTCAGCTTGGGATTTTACTGCACAAATAAATGGAGTTTTCGGTTGAAGGTCAGAAATACGCTTCATTAATAATTAAAGTTTTTTTTAGAATATTACAGAATTATTTTAGATTTTTCTGTGATGATAGATGATATTCTGAATCATAAGTGCAATTTCAGAAAGATTAGATGATTCAATATCATTCCCTCTGAATTATTAATTCGCGAGTGGTGTGGATTCCTATTACTAGTCGAGTCAACATATTTCCTGAATTTGACAGCAAAATTCACTATCAAACTCGTTTGATTGATTTTTGCGATATTTTCTGTTATTTCCATTCCATCCCCATTATTTTCATCAATAAGCAACTATCACGTTTTATTACGCCAACAATTTCGATAAATACTCATCACCTTCTCAATAGGAACTCGTGAATAAATTAGTCGCTGTGTTCATTATTTTTGTTTCTCGAAAATTGTTGTAACTTGAAGAGGTAGGTGGTTCACTTAACTGACGTCAATCGTTTAACTCCAGGAAATTGGTTAAGCTTTTGCCGAATTTGATGATGTTTCTCCACATAATATCTAACATTGATTATCATGAACTCCCAGACATTTCATGACAGCTTTAATGACATGTGCATGACATGTCAAAAACGGAAAAGCTTTTGAGAGTGATATCTCTCATATTAAAGGATAAAAATTTAAGAAATTATGTTTGATTAGGTAATATAAATAGAGTGAAACTATTGAATTGACTTTCCAATGATCTACCTTTATATGACCTGTCCTTTATTTCGTTTATTTTATGATTCTTACAATACTCAGGCCTGCGGTTCACATTATGGGCCTACGTGGTTTTTAGACAATAATATCGTTTGTTGAATGATCTTCCTAGTAATGATCTCTATCAGTAATAAGTTATGAGCAATTTATCATATTATTAAACAATACTATATCATAATTTTGTATATTCTCATTCCAATCAACCCAATTTGAAATGTCCAATGGAAGAATTCATAGATTGTTGAGACAATGTTACAAAGTAACAATTTTAAGGCAATTGTTAAAGTACTTAAGTTGGGTTGCACCAACCGGGATCAAATGTTTCTAATCAGCAGAACCCATTTAATTAGCATTGTATTGATCCTGGATCAAAATTGATCTTGATTGGTGTAACCCAACATCAATGTATTATACCTAATGTAGTGTTAAGGTTCATAAAGAATGTATTATACCTAATGTAGTGTTAAGGTTCATAAAGAATGTATTATCAGTATCACCATGAGCATAACTCATTTAAATTAAAATCTCGAATATGCAAAATGATCGAAATTATCGTTTAAATTATCTAGAGCCGTAAAAGTGAATGACAAAACACATCAATTCTGAAGATTGTATACATTCTTAATAAACTACTTGTATATTGGTTAACTATCAAACTTGAAAAAATTCTAAACTCATATGATAACACAAATATACTTTAGAAAATCAAACTTGTATACCTCTTCAATTGGTTTACAGTTATCTATTTTTGAAACGATATTCAGACCCAAGTTTGATGTGCTTTTATTACTGAGAAAAGTTTATTTTTGTCTAGAAACCTCTCATCGCACTATCGGACTTGCAGAATGCAGTTTACCTCGAAATGCAGTTCCTGAAAATCTTTCCCAAGAATTGCATCAATTCATTTATCATCACAATAATTATATCCACATTATCCCGAGAGCAGTGAGAGTAACTTGCGGAGAATTTCTTGCAGTAACTACTACAGATAGTTTGAGACAAGGTGTCCTGTTTGAACAAGACATAACCACGCAAGACTGATGTATCCACCTCACGCGAGCTAGCGTCTCGCTCCACTCTTTGAACCTCAGCTCCAAACAAAAATATTGCTATTTTACTATTTATAAACTATCGTCTCATCTCCATGATGCACCAGGAAATTCTTTGCATGGCTCGAATCATAATGTTAATAGAAGTGATTTAAATTTTTTCATACCGAGATGCAGTAAACGTTCTCATAGGACTTGAAACGTGAACAACGTTCAATGGTTTTTATTGAAACTCTTAACTAATATTCACTCAATTTTTAGACATCCTTGTTATCATCTTCTTTATTTGAGTTCCATCAAAGACGATAGGAAACTACTAGTATTCTAACTAATATACTATTAGTATTCTATACTAATAACTATTAGTAGAAGTATTCTAATTGTCTTTGGTTCCATCTATAGATTGTGTTTTCATTTATTATACTAACATGTCACCCGTGCTTCGGACGGTTTATTAAAATAGATCATCAATAAGAATAGACGCCTTTATTAGAACATTATCACCAATAATACGGGATCTCTTTTGGTCCTTTGGGGAGGACCAACTAAATAAAACAATATAGACTTCAATGGAAATACTGTTGTAGTTGAAGGAAACACTTTTCAAGGGCATCGTATACTTGAACATTTTCGCAGTGATCATTTTTTCTTATTAGTTTTTTTTTTCAATTTGAAGTGGATATCACATTGGTGATGAGGATTCTACAGACGCAAGTACAAAAGTTGTACTGAAGTGTGAATTGAAAAACTGAAATCATGAAAAAGGCTTCGTATACTGACCGATGCCTTTCTATTGACCAAAAGTTTTATAGGGCAGGTGGAATGACATATCAAAAGACAATCCCCAAAAAAGTAGTCTCAATTTTGAATCTAGAGTAGCCTAAGTGTGTGTTTGTGTTTGTGAGCCTGTTCTTTCCACCTGTCTTATCCTTTCCTGTTATTCGTGCATTGTTTTCAAGTCTTAAGCAGATTCTTCTACTTCTTCACTTTAATAAAATAACGGAACTGCTCCTGATGGATAACAAACATTCATTGTTGAATTGATTGATATTATTTTTGGTTAAAAGAGTGTTTCTTTTCCAAAAGAATTTCTTTTTATTAATATTTTATTCTAATTATGAAATTTCTTCGAAAAAGACATTTATATAGTAAGTAATGGAAAATATTAATTAAACCTTCTAGAGGTGACATCAAAGGTGTCCACATGGTGCTCTATAATTCGATGAAATAGTCAATTTCAACTCATGGAAAATATGATGGCGTTTGTGACATCCTCAACCATTTTCTTTAGAACACTCTCACCTCATGTTCACATGAATGATGAATCTATTACGTTATCAGGCTAAGAGCGTAGTGTACTAGTGTTCATACCGCTTCACCGAAAATCCGGAACACACTGATAGAAATTCTAAAATCTCAAGTTTTATTAAATGTTCTTCCTTGAATATATCATTTTACTGCATTATATGATGGTTTAATGGAATAAAAGTTTTGGGCTAACGTCTGTTTTTTCTTCCCATTAATATTATGTATATTCTGATGTTGTTTTGAAAAGCAGTTCATGAAATAAAATTCAATTTTAGTTTATTTAAAATAGAAACCATACAATAAAACTGAATTTTTGTCACATCCCTACATCTATTCAAATTGAGAAGCCAGTTTATTTAACTGAAAACGAGTACCACAATTCGGTCCGGCAAGCAACACTTTTTTATCTCAGTTCAAATTACAATAGGGCTTCACAATAAAACAAAATCTCACTCCTTACTTGTCATTGTTTTTTCGGGTATTATTTTTCATGTCAGTCGGTTTCAGACTCCTATTTTTGTGGTGTGTGTTGTCTTACAAAGGATCTTTCCTCGTTATCATGTTTTAATACATGTATCATTATTATTTACTATTTATTTTTCGCTTTCATACATCCAATATCTTTGCAATAAAAGGGATTAATTTTGATAAAAAATATATTTTTCTTCTTAACTATGAAATATTGCTTGTAATAATTTCCGTTATGATTACATACGTCGTATTGCACTACATACAATGTCATACGACATCATTATACATATATAATATTTGTAATAATTCAAATAATATACTGTATTTTGGCCATTGTGTTTTAATCTATTTAGCGAATTGATAATGGTTCAACCCCCTGACTGGTAAGGCTCAGCAAAAGTACTTCTAATAATAAGTGATGAAACTTACCAGTAACCACTCTACAAAAGTAACAGAAAAAATAATGCAGGACATAAGTAGAACATAATATACAGAATTAAACATATTAATACATAATGGTAACAGAAACATTTTTCTGATATTAATGTTAAGAATCATCCTCATTCCTCGATATTACAATTAATGAAATAAGTATCGCATTAGGCTATTCAGATTTATTCATTCATTTTGATTGAAAAAATTGAATTCCTCATTAACTATGATGAATATGTTAGCATTTGAATAATATTGTTCCTTCGCAATACTCCTACCAACTTTTTTTCATCGAACACACTCATGTTACTTTGTAAATAATATTTTCTTGCAAACTTCTCTTTACAATGTAGTTTCATGTTAATATAACCATGATTATCATCTTTTTAGATTACTCTCGTTGCATTGAACTCGATAGCAGTAGGTAACCAGCATTAATAATAGTTCTCAGTTTTCAACGGTGTTTGCAACATTGAATATTCGTCAGATGCAAGAAGTAGCAATTATCAGTGGCAAAATCTTTCATTTGCATATAAACCGCGATAAAATCAACACAATAATTATTCACCTTCGAATGCAAAATATTAGAGCTACACAATAATAATATGCACCATAATAACAAATGACTAGCCGTCTAGCACAAAGTATTATGGAGTTGTCGAACTTCGTACGGTACAAGTGAATGTCCATGAAGAATTAATTGAACTTGAACTGTTTCTAGTCTTGTATATGTTGGTGGGTAACAATTAAAATTTTTGGAGCTACCCTTGAGTGAGTTCATTGATTGTTTTACATCAAAGATTGACCGCCCGCTGTGTGGCATTTTAGCGTTGTGGTTCAAGTACAAGGAGCCCATCACAATCACTGTAATAATTCTGAATAAAAAACAAGTCTCTATCATTATCTGTGATTATTGTCTGAGATGGTAGGCCTAAAGTGTTGAAGCACTCAAGCTGAGTAGTGAAAAATGCATTAAAGCTCATTAGAAGGCAACGCTAGTCCATTCATTGAACTCATTTCTCATTATGATTTTTTTCAGGTGATTAATAATGCTATATTTTGGTGAATTTTATTATATTCTATGCAAGTACTTGAATATTTGTTGGTGATTCTACAATATATCAAAATATTGAAGCTTGTACTTAGAAGCGACAATTCCAATTTATGACAGCTTCCGAGCTTTTTTAATTATTTTCTTGATGCCGAAGAATTACGAGTATCTTGTGATTATTGATAAATTCAAGTATATATAATTGATATATTTCTTATTTCCAAGATGAATTATTCTTAGAAATATGTATTGAAACTCCATGTATCAGAACCCAATAATATATCAGTGTATTTTATTAAATTATTTTAAAATAATAATAGCACTACAAAATTAAAAAAGTTGTCGAGTTGTTAACATCTAGGATCCTACTTTTATTTTTCGAGCATATCGATTCAACTTATGAAATCTTGTACAGAGTTGGATGAATGTTTCTAAATTAAATATATACCTGTACTGCTTTGTATTTAGTTACATACACCATCAAATGTTTATGACATTACAGTAGTAGTTATTGAAAGCATCATTATGAAATATTACATGAAAAAGTCTTTCTCAATCCCGGCTCTCATGAATAGACGAAGACAAACAGATTGTAGGATACATTCATGATCTCCTTATTTCCAGTGTTTTTACATTTATTATATTGATATACATCGACCAAATACATCATAACTTAAAATGGAAGAAACATAATACCACTATTATGATATTATCAGATACGGCGCCCACCACTCCTGTTGTAACGGTGACCGGCTCCTCTAAATACAATTTATGAGCTTCAAAATCGCTTCCCGGTGGTTCGGAACCCACCAAAAGCTGCAGGTCCATTCATCTCTCATCATCATACTTCCCATACCCACGAACAAGCATAGAGCTTATGTGGGCATCATCCCCAGCAAAAAACATTAGAATTCTCGTTCAATTATTTTTCACATTATAATTCTGTGAAATAAATTAATTTTGAAATACAAAACGATTTCTCTATATTTCGACACATTTCACCTTAAAGCTTTAGTTTATTTTTATGTTCTTCAACAGACGTTTGAAGTAATAAACATGAATAATTGTTCAAAGAGAACAATTATGATATTACATAAAAATGTTCGTTACATAAAATTATGATGTTACATAAAAATTATTATGTTTCAGAGAATACCAACTTTCTTTCATGTTTCAGAGAACCATGGAGACTTGAAAAAAATCGAATATCAGTACAAAATCAGGCGGGATTACTGCAATTGCTGAAGATCTGGATAACTAGGGGAAAAGGCTCGATACAGCCTCGCCCACTGTGAGTTTACCTAATGCTGCCTACTAAATTATTAACTCTGTGAATTATTAATTATTGCTGTAGACGTTCATCGAATTTATTGCTTGAATCTTCGAATTTCCGCGGCATTTCAAAGTGACAGACTGATATCGAATTGAAGCAATTCATAGCCGGGCAATAACCGAAGATAATATTGTACAGGTTTTTCAACATTCACGTCCCTATCATTCACATGCAATTACTCATTACTTTTCCTGGGGATGAAAAAAAATCGTTTCTCGCTGTCATTTAAGTCCCTGGGGGTGTAGCGATGTAGGCTAGAAGAGCAGTTCACTGACTTCTATTATCCTACAAAATATTATATAGAATATTTATTATTGATCATTCATCATCCGTTACCGTTGAATTGGAATGGTAATTAATTTAATGAATTTATTGAGGTCTTATCATTTTTGAGGGTTTGTCACTCAGACTAATATTCAGTCTATTTCAATTTGATTATTTTTATTTATTCAATAGATACAAAGCGGGAAATGTCTTCTAGCTTGATAATCTAAATCATATGATATTTATATCATAAGGATTTGGAAAGTTTTGTCAGGGTTTAATTCTTTTACATTGAGAGTTTGGAAGTAGTTTTACTTTTATTTATTTTACTTAAAAAAATATCATTGCCATTCAATCAATGATCATGAACTTTAAACGTTCAAAATTTTAGATTTATCCAAATTAAGATTTAGTAGTTCCTCTGCGTGGATATTTAGATTTTTTTAAATCCTCTCAGGTGGTTAATAACTCGCTGTAACAAGTTACTTCAGTTCTTAGTTCAACATTTCAATTTGCCAATTCCGTTAAAAACGCGTTATTATTTGTTACAATTATATTAGAGCTTAGTTTTATTGAATTTGCGTACAGTTCCAGAAAAGATTTTAAGAGAACCCACCTGCCCAATTTCATTATCAACAGAATAAAGAGTCCAAGTTTCTTTTTTCGTTGTTCGAAAATTTTGTGGATAAGCAAAGCTTTCCTCAGAGTTGACGGCTGAATAAGATTGAAAGAGTTGCTGCTATCCAACTCAAAAGGATACCATAGCTTACTTAAATCTTAACGTGATAGTCATGCGCTCCCTTTTTCCAATCAACATTTTAGATGAATCACTCACTAGACAATCCCCATTGCTAGAAAAACATTGATGAACTATAATGCAACCATTTCTATAGTCAATCAAATCGATTCGACACAACCAAATAATGTTTGCTAGAGAAATTTTGATCTGACAGATCAATAGAACTGTTTATCAGTCGGATAAACAGAAAAACTCCATTTCCACAGCACTATTATGAAGGGTCTCCTCACATTTAATTTGCAAAACAAATCATTTTACAGTCATAGAATAATATAATTTGGACAAGTTTAAGAAAAGATAACAAAATAAATTGGTAATGAGTATCAATGTGTAACTCGAGGTACTAGTGTAATTCATCCCAAACTATATTTTCTTGAAATGGAAGATATTATTAGACGTTGCAGTTAACCAATTATTGCTATGAATACACAATAATTAGAGAAACGAAAATCCAAAGTAAGCTATTTAAATAGTTGTGAAGATCTCTGCTCCTGTAAATATTGACAACCTCTTGTTATTTAGTTCTGTTGTCAATATTTGCTGTAGCAGAAGTCTTCAGAACTACTTAAATAGCTTTCTTTGGATTTTCGTTTCTCTGTTACAGTATTGTGTTTTTCTTGAAATATTTGGTCCCTTATCACAATGATAGTATTAAATTTTAATTATTTCTTTGGATTTTCGTTTCTCTTACAGTATTGTGTTTTTCTTGAATTATTTAGTCTTGAATTATTTCTTTGAATTTTTTTTCGTTTCTCTTACAGTATTGTGTTTTTCTTGAATTATTTGGTCTTGAATTATTTCTTTGGATTTTCGTTTCTCTTACAAAATTGTGTTTTTCTTGAAATATTTGGTCCCTTATCACAATGATAGTGTGTACCTTTTTCCGTTGCGCCGCCTCCGCTTGGTAGCATAGACGGTGCCGAGCTGGTTCATGGCCGCTGCGGTTGGCGGCGGCGGGGCGGTAGCCGGGGGCGGTGGCGGCTGGGGCGGCGGCTCGCCGGGGGCGGCGTAAACGGCCAGAGGGCCGCACGGGCCCACCGTCACGTACTCCGTCGTGACTGTCACGGGCGCACCAATCCGTTTAGTCCGAGAACATATTACACACTCACACTTGATTGATTTCGAGTCACACAATCACTGTATCCACCGGTCGTTGAACACACGGGTGTCCACGAAACCACATCGTCCGTCCGACCGTCCGACTCACCTCAACGCTGCTCGCACTCTGCCAATACAAACTACCCCCTCTCCGCCACACTCACACGTCTGCCCTTCCCCCTTTCGCTACCCCCTCCCGGTGCCGCCGTCGACCAATCAGAGCCGGTGACGTCACAAGCACAACAATGGCAGCCGATGGTGGGGCGTACCTCGTCTCATTCGTTGCCGGCTCCTATTACCACACCACACAGTCCGCTTGATGCCACTTGCTGTTGCTGCTGCCCCTGCAATGTCAACAACTTGAGGCAAAAAAGTTGGTGCACTGCTTCATGGAACCAGTATGGGGTCTTCAGCCTTTTGTAGATGAATAAACAGAGAGAAATTATTTGAGAGATGTAAAGTTGCGTAACCTGAAGTTAGAAAGAGGAGATTTTATGATTTTGGGTCTCCCGTTTCATCCTATTGGAAAACCTATTTGAGAGATGTAAAGTTGCGTAACCTGAAGTTAAATTAGAAAGAGAAGATTTTTTTGACTTTGTGTCTCCCATTTCATCCTATTGGAAAACCTATTTGAGAGATGTAAAGTTGCGTAACCTGAAGTTAAATTAGAAAGAGAAGATTTTTTTACTTTGTGTCTCCCGTTTCATCCTATTGAAAATCCTATTTGAAAACCTATGGGTTTATTGCACTTTCTTGGAACCATTGTAGTGACTTGAACCACTTTTCGAAATTAATAAGCAGAAAAAGTGATTTAATTAGCCTTTGAGACAGGGGCGTCTTTTGGGGAGGGCAGGGGGGTGCATTTGCCCCTGATTCCTGGGTTACAGAAAATATTCTGTACTAGCTAATGTACAAATGAGCATTTTATTCGGCAAACACCCCCTCCCCCGGTGTTTGCCCCCCCAAGGTTTTGGTGAAATGACGCTACTGCTTTGAGAGATGTAGGGTTGCATAAACTGAAGTTAAATTAGCAAGAGAAGATGTTTTTGACTTTATGTCCGTGTTTTCATCGTATGAGTTGATTGCACTTTCTTGAATTCACATTAGTGTTCAACAATTCAAACTGTTGATTGAAGATTGAAGATCTAACTCTAATCAGAGATCTTGATCACGTAATCAGAATTTGATCTAAACAGAGTCAGTTTTGATTATTGCTATTTTTGATTTAAGATCACAACCTATAAACTAATAAATAAATAAATTTAATTAGCGATGGAGTTTTCTTCTTGTTCACATCAGTGTTCAACAATAATTAATAGGCTACTGTTGATTGAAGATTGAAGATCTATATCAGAGAGCTTGATCACGGAACCAGAATTTTGAAATTAGCATAACTGAAGCTAATTTATATTGCATGTAATTTGAAGAAATACAGTAGTACCAGAGATGGTTAGTCTATGATAGTACTGTTGCCTGCTATGAACGAATCAATGCAGGATGGGTATCTGCAACCATCTATACAGATAATATATAGATATACAGATTGACTATTGTCATAGACTTCAATACAGATATTGCAAATCATTGTTTTGCCATTCAGCTTGAAGCATACCCTGCCCCTGCATTGAGGAATGGGACACAAAATTAATGTTCTGCAATTAAAAAGGACAGGCGCAAAGATGCAACCTTCTAAACATGTGTCATTCTACCTACATAATACGAGCGAAAAGGATTCAGACAACCTTACTTTTTGGATGCTGTTCTTAATTCAGTAAAAATAGAAATAGTAAAAGTGTTGTGAATACTCGTTGAGCCTCCATTGGTTTTATTTCTCAACTTTATAATAGCAGTATACGTTTTACCATGGATTAACCGAATGTGAATGGTTATCTCTGGTTTTACTTTGAATAAGGAATGCACTTTCTTTTTTCTTTAATACCTTGTTCATGATTTTTCTGTATCTTGTTATATTCTTGTGTATGAATAACAAAGAATGGGAATAGATGTTTGCGTGTAACATTAATCGAATTCCAAAGATTAGAGGAAATACTTATATAAGTATGAAAATGGTTGTATTTTCCAAAAAACAGCGTGCTACACAGTAAACTGGAAACCACAAGACTGTGTGGAAATCGTAATAATTAATAATTGAACGAAGCTTCTATCTTCTTAACAGAGTAGAAACTTAATATAATACAGAATCCAAGAATAAAAATAAACGTGGGAAATTATCCAGTAATTCACAAATTGGAGCTTGAGGAATTTCATCAGAAAGCCAGCAGTGATGGACCCTTCACAAGGGACAGCAATCATACGAATATGATTCTATGTTGCACATCTATCAAGATCCAGTTGAAGGCTTATCACTTCATCACTTGACAAGAACTTGGGAATGAGAAGAACTTGATGTAGGCTAAGTTGAAAAATGCACAAATATTGATAGATAGGAGCTAAATACAACATTAACTGTTGTTTTATAGGTGACGGGTCTTTCTACATCGTGGCTTACAGAAAGCATACGCCAAGGAGACTCAAACTCATCAGTAACATAGGGACGGCTGTTTAAATTTTTTCTGTACGGCGAAAATAGTTCGTGTCAGGCGAGATCAGAGGTCTCACCGATCGCCCACTTGATAAACACAGCAATTGTTTGAAGTACTCTCGAGTACGCAGAGATATCGCCACCATCACGTTGCTTTTCCGTCTTTAAATCATCTACTTGCGTTTGCTTTCTCTATGATCATGGTGAGGTAGATCAGAAGGTCCACTGTATAACTGAACATATAAAGTTACTTTGAACTACAGAGATGTATAATAACAGTGTGGCCATTTGTGAAGAAATAACATCAAAAATAACTTTTCTAACATTAAAAACTGTCTCTACTTTTGGTATTGTGTTAAAACTTAAAAGGATGGAAACTAACACTGGAAAAGGAAAATTCTAGGTAAGAAGAGTGAATCACTCAACATAACATATGATTTGCTTTTCATTTAAATGTAAATCTTTCGGGAATTGGCAAAAGTATGGTGGATTTGTCCGAGCTAACCAATCAAAAGTGTGACATGTAATGTCCTCACTGTTATTACACACTCTCTGTAGTTTGAACTAACTCTTGAACTTGCCATGTAGATGATCTAACGAAAAATATGCCACATAATTTGATGTACGAATAATACGTTGGATGAACAAAATCTGGATGGTTCCCTGAGAAATTGGCATCGTTCTGCCTGCCTCCTATTTCATTCAGTTCCTGAAAATGGTTCCATGTGAAAAAGGAAACAAAATAATCATCGCAAAGCCTATAAATTTTCCCAGGATAATGTTCAGAGTCCAGTAAGGTAGGATAACCGTTATTGTCGGTATGAAAAAACTCGATGTTTCTCGGATAATGATAGTATCTGTAGTTCGGCTCAGTCGCTGAGATGGGTTTGATTGACAAGCAAATTGCATGGCTAAACTATGAGGACTGTTCGCTCTGAGACTCTTATTGCCCATCCTGTTTCATCTCTTCCTTCTTCTTCTGCTTCTTCTTCTTCTTCTTCTGTTCTTCTTCTTCTTCTTCTTCTTCTTCTTCTTCTTCTTCTTCTTCTTCTTCTTCTTCTTCTTCTTCTTCTTCTTCTTCTTCTTCTTCTTCTTCTTCTTCTTCTTCTTCTTCTTCTTCTTCTTCTTCTTCTTCTTCTTCTTCTTCTTCTTCTTCTTCTTCTTCTTCTTCTTCTTCTTCTTCTTCTTCTTCTTCTTCTTCTTTTTCATCTTTACTATTCTTCGGTTCAAACTTTCATCATCGCATCTTCTTCCCTTCGGTGATCTTTGGCGTCCAAATTCTGTAAACATCGTCGAAAATGTTAACGTGCAATTTCCTGGCAATTTAGATTGTGAGCACACCTTGTTGTGAGATTACTAGGTGGTTTGCGAAACTATGTGCAAAATTCGATATTTTTAAAAGGACACAGAATTGGTGTAATTTTATAGGAAATAACCATTTCTACGAGAACGATTACGTTACTAATTTGTTCGTCAATCGGTAAAGAAATATAGGATCGCGTTAGGGATATAAATCTATGCTGTCTTTGGTAAAAACATAGAAGGTATATTAAGATTGAATCTAGAAATCCTCATAAAGTTGAAAATACCTATCTTTATTTTCAAAAGTTAATTTTCAATTGGAATTCAATATGTTATTGGAAGTGCATTTAATACGTTTTACTGTTTCAAATTGTAATAGTGGGCCATGGTTATTATCGTCATTATATAGAATATTTACTAAGTTTGATACAATAAATACCAATGAATTTCATTAGCTACAATGAGCAGAAAAGGAATTTCAATAAATTCAATTTACAATAATGAGCTAAACAGAGATTTCAGAAAATTTCATTTGTCTGTTGAACTAAACAGAGATTTGAAGGAGTTTCTATATGGAGAGTATTCTCAATATACTTTTATAACTTATTTTCACTTCTATTCTATTAAATAAATTTCATATCCAGTTAGTTGCCTGTTAGACTTTGTCAAAGCAGAACCATCGAATCATTAACATTTCAGTCCATCAACTTGCTAACTGGTCGGTTATTGAAGGCCACACATTGTATGGGCGTAATTTGTTCAAATAAAGCGGCGTTCTTTATGCCCTCATCATGAAAATGAGCCCTCTGGCCATAGGCTAATTGATCGTGGGAGAAGTGAGTCGACTCTGCTGAGTGGAGTGGCTAAATTGGAAGCAGACGACTCTCCAAACTCCTCCTTTGTGAGAGCCGCTGGTATAAAGAATATGGAGGACAAATATTGGCTTGTCTAAGCTGAGGATATTGAAGTTTTAGTTCTAGCTCTCATAAAGAGCTGTATTTATAATTTGATAACATCAATCATTTAAATAAATAAATTTGTTCATGATAACCATACAAATAGAGTTGAGTTTAAGGATTTGAGTTATTTAACATCAATCATTTAATGCCATTGGAATCTCCTTCTTGGAGGAGGAAAATGTGGTTAGAGAGGTAGCTCTGAAGTAATATAGAGCAATAATAAGAGAAATTATAGTATGCATTTCCCTTCTTACCCAGAAATTAAATTGATAAAGTATAAATGGTCACTTCGTAGGAGTATGAGAATGTGTTACCACATTTAAATTTCTTATTATAAATAACTTTAAAAAGTGATGAACATCATAGAGGAAAACAAAAATATGACTGTTTTAAAAATACGTATTCTAATCACCTTGCACACATAAGATTGTCATCAAATAAAAATAAACTCTCAGATTTAAATAACGGCTTGTACTCTGATAAATGTAATAAAATGAAATACTCAAATGAACTACATAAGTATTATATAATTTAATATTATTAAATTAATGTATTTAGTATTATTTAATGATCTGTATTTCAGAAAGAAATATTCTAAATATGTCACTAAAACACATACTAAAAATCGCAAAGTCAAATTATCGTAGAACCAATAATGTACTGTTTTCTTTCCTATGAAAAATGTATTACAGGCTACACGTATATAGAGTACTCACGAATCTCTCTTGACTTGAATCTCATTTCAAGTTGATAGTCTTCATCTTCGTGGCTCTTCATTCCATATTCAACTTGTATATTGGGTACCGTCCTTTTCGAATTATTTCGACTTCTAATTTTTTGGAAATTGTAATATTATTGAGTCTCTTATCAGATTACCTAGTATTTCTGGTCAAAAAATATCAAATTCGCTTTTCCTTCAACGAGGCAATCAAGATTGTCAAATGAAGAGAATTTCTGTGACAAACTCCAAGACATTTTATTTGTGAAATTTTCGAAATGAAACTCGTCAAACAATCGATCAAAATGGTCCGCAATGTTAACATTGTTCTAATACTCTACGTGTCTGTATCTATTACAATCAAACGAAACTAGATTAATGCTGCTCAATGTTATAAGTATCAATCATTATCAATATTTAATGAAATGAGCACATTATCAACATTGTCTCTATATTCGTAGACTCGATTACAAGTAATCCATTACAATTGAACGAAGCTAGATGCTGTTTAACCTCATAAGCACTCGCAAAAGCACTTGAAATTTATGTTCATCTTATGTTGTGTTATTTTAACCAGCGCACAGGCCAATAAAATTGCTGGCTGTCAGTTTTGTAAGCGATCTTGATCCAGCTAAACGGACGAAGACTGTTGATGAAAAAGATGGTGGAGGAAGAACGGTGGATGGGGGACGAGAAACACAAGACTGGATGATTGTTAAATTGGTTGGTTTGATTAGAAAATTGCACCAGCCCTCCATGAAGGGTCTGTACCTTTTCCTTCCTTTTGTCCGTTACCTTACTGATATAGAAGGGCACTCACTCTTCACAAAGTTAGTTGTAGTGAGCATGAATCGAGTAAAGTAGATAACATAACCTTAAAGTTCTCTTATTACGTCATGTAATGTAGCTTCGATTACTTGAAATTAGTTTTGTAGTCTATTGTAGTCGATTAGTTTTGTAATCGAGTGTCTTTTGTGACGTACGTGACCTTTTATTTAGTTAGGCTAGGAGTGAGCTCACAGAATAGCAGTTAACGCGATCAATTTATGTTAAAGTGGTATCGTAGTTCCATTCCATTCAATTCTATGCTAATTCCTAAAAACTGTGTCCTACTTTCGTGAAGTAGGCCTATTTTCCAACATTTGTTTCTAGTGATTGCTTCGTATTCATAAATACATATAATATTCGTCTAAATATTATTTATTTGCCTTGAACGGGAAGTCTTCAATAATTATGTTCCAAACCCTATTCATTCATCAGTTTTACTCAAGGATTAGTCTTCAAAACCGTTTTGTTATTACAGAGAAAGCTCCATCTACAAGCTAGTACTAACTTAGTCAATATTGAAGTTATGCCAATAACTTGGCATTTGTGAGGTATAGAAATGTATGAGATCATATGGAGTAGTATATAGATCAATCTCCACAAACTGAAAAGCTAGATTAATTGTACCATAATCTGTATTCTACCATAATCTAAATCAATCAGCTTCCATATAGTCTTCATCTTCCATTTTGGCTAAAGTGTAAACCAAAGATTAAATTCCTCCAACCTATATAACCTACTGACTGTGATGACACATTCCAGTTTTGCAACTTACTTATGCATCTTTCATTTTTTGACTCATTTCACTCACTTTTATGACAATCTGAGCTTCATCCATCATTTATTGATTTTTTCAGTTGAAATGAAATAGGATGTCCTGACTTTTTCATTATTTTTGTTCAATTCAAATGACATTCTTTGTGAATCTATAAAAATGTAATTAGGAAACGCTTACTACAGTAGTAACTAGTCACGCTTTGGGAAGCGGGTTGGTCCCAGTGGCAGAGGCGAGGCTAATCGGTGAGATTAGATAAGAGATAGCGCCTACCACTCCCGTTGTATCGGTGACCGGCTCCTCTATATACAGAAATTTATGAGCTTCAAAATCGCTTCCCAATGGTTCGGATCCCACCTAAAGCTGTAGGTCCATTCATAACTCATCATCATCCTTCCCATTACCCACGCACAAGCTTAGAGCTTATGTTGGCATCATCCCTAGCAAAAAAAAAAAAAAAACTAGTACATAGCACTTATGTTATTGAGAGTCGATAATAGTATATCTAAATTATAGTAGTATCTATATCTTCAAACAGCATGTCAGATCATCAGAAAAGAACGCACCAAAGAAGAATGTGGTGACAGGATTTTTTTTGTGAAGCCAGGGTTGTCCTAGATAATCTCTGAATTACGGTGCGGAAATTGCTAGTTTGTTTGCAAATTTTTAACCTACTGAAATATGTAGTGTAACACGCAAATATCAGTTTCCCAATCATAATTGGAATATTTGCTCATATAATTATTCCTATCCTTTCCAATTTTGCCAGTTTTTATGACAGAGATTTGATGGATTAAGTAACGCAGTTCTTTCACGCAAACCAATGAAATAAATATTTTTGCGATGAAATGCATAATTATTATAATGATAATTCACGGGCCTAGATCCTTTCCAAGATGAGAAAAATTATCTGTGGAAGATCCTTTCACTTAAGAAAAATGATTGACATCATTCAATTCTTATTATTAACATTGCAAATAACATTATACGATTGCTGGACATCAAACAGATATTCTATAACTCGTTTATGTAGAGATTTATTAGTATTTCATAGACAGGCTCAGTAGCGGTTCTAGCCATGGGCTGTGTGTGCAGCATGGGAAAAGTTTTTCAATAACTGTTTTTCTTTCTAACACTGTATTCACAAAAATTTACAAAAGCTTAATTCAAAAGATTATTATAGGCTAATATTGACTCCTATTATAGGCCTATATTGAATTACTCGCTTCGCTCGCCCGCATTTTTCATTTTTATCATTTTCTGCTGCATTGTTCTTTAGAAGGCCAAAAAACAACCTAAAAATTTATATTTCTGGCGCATTTCAGGGGACATCTCGAAACATTCATATCCAACCCTCAACCAAATAATTAGAATATATTCAAGGAATCTCATGAAAACACACTCTTAAAGACCTTAGCAAAATACCATCTTTAGGAAGCTGTTCACTCCTAGACGTTCGAAAAAAACTAGGAATGCATTAAATGGCTTCATGCTTTAGGCTAAATCTTTATTGAAAAGCTAAGAGAAATGGAAAATTTATGATTTCGAGTATGATTTTACTCGAGTATGAAATAACTCGGCAACTCAACAGGGCATTGAGCATGGTAAAAACTTCTGGATTTTTTGTAAAAAAATCCAGATGCGTAAGCAAAAAGAACCAGCTCTTCACATCTCGATTGAGAGTGTCGATATCGTCATAGAGGGAGAATCATGTACATTTTTATTTGAGGGACCAAACATCAGCGTCAATATCAATCTTTCGTTACTTGGAGTCCGTATTGTAGGAAATAAATAGCGAATAAAATTTATTCAATAGCTTCTGTTTGTTGGCTGAGGTTTGTTTCATCACTATCTACTTTCGCTTCAAATTAAATATTCTACTAAACTATTTTATGCATTAAAGAATGAGTGGAGAGTACTTTTTAGGACACTGAAAATTGCAAGTTTTTGAAATGAGAATCGATAGAGTCAACATCATAGCTTTTAATTCAATTCAAACATGTCTTCATTTAACACTTGAACTGAGCTTATAGTTGTAAGTGTATAGTACCTCACATATCAACATAATATTTTATTGTAATGGATCTGTGAGTTCACAACATTTGTACTGAGTACAGTTTCAATACAAAAAACTGTTTTTAAGATAATAAAACCTTATCAATCATTCCTACTAATATACATTGTAAAATCATTATTGCACTGACTTAAATGATCAATATCAGCGGCGCCGACTTCATGGGATTATTGGGGGGGCAAAGTCCACCAGAAAGGTCTCTAGGGGATGTCATCTAAAGAGGGGGGGGGGGTTGTCAACATACGCGAGTTTACTATAAAAAAAAGAAAGGCTACTTCTAAGCATGCTATTTCGTACGGAAGTATGTATATTACATTATGGATATTATCTGTTAAACTACATTCAACTTGCTATTTTTCTATAATCTTGATATTTATTTTATTTGTACTATATACAGGGTGTTTCAGAACTCCCTACCAATACTCTAGGGCATTGTTCCTGGGTAAAAACCATATCTAAATATCATATTCAAATTGTCCAGAAGTCCTTAGTTACTCACACAGCTGCCATTTTGTTTTTTCACTTATTATTTTCTATCTCAATAATGGTGAAACATATGGAATTGAAACTTTGCACCAACATTTATGACAACTAGACAAAGCTATAGCAGGATCCAATTCAACTTGTCAGAAATCAGCTGTCTCAAAGAGCAATATCACAATACTTAACCTACAAATGCTGAATCTCGCAGATTATTGAAAATGTCTTTTAAAAAGTTATTCTTTGAAAGGTCTTCTTTAAAAAGGTCTTTTAAAGACTTTAAAGGTCTTTAAGACTTTCAAGCCTTTTGATTATTGTGTCGAAATCACTGTTTAATTATTACTGGATCAGCTGATTTATGACAAGTTAATTGGCTCCTGCTATACAAAAAAATTATGACAATTTTTCAAATCCAAGAACCAAAATGGCGGCCATTTAAAATTTTGTTTCTTGAATAACTCAGAAACCGTTGATATTACAAGAATAACATTTTTTAGTAAACTAGGTGCCCCGGCGAACTTCGTTTCACCCTCTTCCCCCCCCCCCCCACAAATGTCCCCCATCTTCTCCCTACAAATGTCCTCCTCTTCATGACACCCCTAAAAATGTCATCCCCAAATGCCCCCTTTATTCCCCCAAAATGTCAACCCCAAAATCCTTCATTTCACCCCTTTCTTTCCCCAAATGTCCCCTTCATGTCACCCTCCCCACAAAAATGTCTCGAAGTAAAAAGAGATTTAATGTAATCAATGTATTTTTATTTTATATAATCAATAATTTTTTGTTTTAATTTATTTTATATATTTTTTCAATTTTATTATTAGAAACAATAAAACATGCATGATACGAACGATAACTCATTTTTATTATTGATGATTCTAGCGTAAAAAATAATTAGAGTAGAAAACCTAGAGCAAAAAATTTGACCGTAGCGAGTTCGACCCGCGACCTCTAGCATCAGACGCAGAGTTTTTTCCACTGAGCTACCGAGGCATAGAATGACAGTGCTGAGTTTTCTGATCTTGAATCACGATCATCTTTCGGTAGCCGCTTGGCCGGCAATTTCAAAACATCCGTCTGTAAATGTTTGATAGGTTAGGTCATTAATTTACTAATTATTTATTAATTATAAAGGGATTTTCTTATATCTTGATACATATTATGTTAACCAGTGCTGTAACAATCCAAACTAATCCAAAATCATCTAAATCGGTTCAGCCGTTCTCGAGTTATAAGCGAGCGTACAGACATCAACTCTCTTTTATTAATATAGATTTAATTACAAATCGATTGAAACCTTATTTGTTAAGATTGGACCAATATTGACTGGGATATGGCATCTTTAGTGATAGGTGACCGCTGGAGGCTGGTTGCAGTGCATCCTGGGCTTGCGGCTAAAGTCTGCTACAGCAATGCAACAATCTCCATCTGCTTTGCATGTTATGTTCAAGCGATTTTAAATTGTTTTGTGTGAATTTTAAAGACAGTAAAAAGGAGTGCAACTAACCTCCAGTGGTCACCTATCACTAAAGCTGCCATATCTCAGTCAATATTGGTCTACTCGTAACAAATAAGGTTTCAATCGATTTGTAATAAAATTTACTAAAAAAAGTTATTCTTGTAAAATTTTCGTAATATCAACGGTTTCCGAGTTATTCAAGAAACAAAATTTTAAATGGCCGCCATTTTGGTTTTTGGATTTGAAAAATTGTCATAATTTTTTTGTAGCTTTGTCTAGTTGTCATAAATGTTGGTGTGAAGTTTCAATTCCATATGTTTCACCATTATTGAGATAAAAAATAATAAGTGAAAAAACAAAATGGCAGCTGTGTGAGTAACTAAGGACTTCTGGACAATTTAAATAATATGATATTTAGATATGGTTTTTACCCAGGAACAATGCCCTAGAGTATTGGTAGGGAGTTCTGAAACACCCTTTATATGTTTAAAGAGAGGAGAGTGGGAAAGTTATACCATAGAGTAACTATACTCTAGATGTTATCTGTGGTTATACATAAAACAAACAATATCCAGTTTTAATTAAATAATTTCTTGCAAAATCTTGCTATCGACGACTCGTATCCGGTGTTTACAATTAGGCGCCTAGCTGGCATTGAAAATAGTAAACAAACAAATAAGAGGTCTGATATATTTATGCACATATATATTTATACACATCCTTTATCTGTGCTAAAAGTAATCTTTCACAATAAAGCAGTATTATTTCTGTTCAAGATAGTAATACAGATTCGAATACACTGAAAAATGCATTAACTAGACAGGTCCATTGTTTTGTATAAACCTTTCTGGGGTTCGTACTTGGCCCGTTGGCCGTTTTGATGTAATTCTTTTGGTATGAATATTGGGGGGGCAAAATACATGAACTGCCCCCCTGAGTAATTATTGGGGGGGCAGAAAGTGCCTTGCCCCCCCTAAGTCGGCGCCACTGATCAATATGCTTTACTTGAAAGCCTCTAGCATTGCCAGCGTCCTTTTTAGCATTGAACTAGCACATTGTTGTAAGTGCATAGTGAGTGACACATACATGGCCCCAGGAGGGATCAATCAGTTGGCAGTATGATGGCGGTGCTGTCGACCAATCAGAGACGGCCGTTCTCAGCAGGGGGCGGGCTCATCTTCTGTCCTTGTCAACCCTGTCAAGGACGTCACGTGGACGCTCTCACTTGCACTCTCCTATCACTTCTGATAATAACAAGCGGGCTGCAAGCTATGTGCAAACCGGCCACTGCCAGCGTACAAGTAAAGCTGGCCTGCTGTTGCTCAAGCCATACAAATGGTTTCAACTTGGATTTCATTCGTCTAGGAATTAGATTGAAATTCTATTGTCGGATTAAATTAGGAACAAGGAAATTTTTTTATCAATTCAAATGATTGTTTAAAGTAAGGTTAGATACAAAAATAGAGGAAAGAACCCAAATGTGGACCCGTCTCCTAATGTGGATCCTCCATCGTTCTTGTCTCTGCTGTGTGCTGAAACCTAGTGGAAAAATTTTAATACTAGTTTTTAAATTAGTTAATTTGAATACTAGTCCCAAAACGCAGTAATTAAGCATTGGCTTCATCTGCTCCAGTTCTTTTCACTCAGTGCGCCATTACTTTGAAAGTGTTATTTGTAAAACAAATTGTATCTTGTATGTACTTGGAATCAATAAATTTGAATTTGAGACTGAAAAAATGGTTGCTTGAAATAAGTGAAGAGAAGGCCGACTCAAGACGACTCAAATTCAAATTTATTGATTCCAAGTACATACAAGATACAATTTGTTTTACAAATAACACTTTCAAACAAAAACAGTAGACTAGTACATGGAAATCAAATAGCTCACAAGACTATTCGAAATAATAATGAAACATTGCTAGATTTTTCCTAACATGAACTGAAAAAAAATCTGAACCCATTGGTTTGAATAAGTAATACCTTTATTGAAAAGTGAATTTTGTACTTTCAATACAGTCTTTTTTCGAACACTGCAAGTCTGGTTGATAAATATATTGTCTTGAGGAAATAATCTTTGATAATTACGGTAGACCACCTAATCTAAGCAGTTGGTAGTTGAGAAGGATTTAGTTAGCTGGATAGTACTAATTCCAACGGAGGTTGCATATCTTATGCTATAAGAGTGTAGAGAAAGCGAACAAAAATGATACAACATTTTTATAAAAATGAATGAGCAAATATTTTATGTATAATTTTTTCAATGTTAGAATTCTAATTTCCTGGAATAGCAAAATCTATACATTTTTTCACCTTTTAGTTTTTAGATGTTTTTTTAAAGTAACGTTCACACATTTTCAAGTGAAGATGTTGATCTAGGGTCTTTGGTTGGAGAGAGGAGGGGGGGGGTCTTTGGTCTCCGTTTAGCAGGAAGCTGGCAATTTGCGTCGTCAGCAGCATCATCATCAGTGTCAGCGACGGACATCCGTTGTTGACGTGTGTGAGTGTCTCTCACTCTCCCTCTCTCTTTAGGCTGACGCACTCGCACCCACTCACAAGCCTACAAACAAAAACAAAAGAATTTGTATTTGTTAATATTATTTGTTGAGTAGCCTAATCAAAACTACAGAGACTGTATAATCACAGTGTGGTCATTGGATGTCTTGCTTTTGATTGGTTAGCTTGATCAAATCTGCCATACTTTTGCCAACTCCAATAAGATTTTCGTTAAGAAGATACTTGAATCAAATATTTTGGTACAATATACTGTTAAGGACCTTTCAACACCAATGTCCACACTGTGATTATACTGTCTCTGTAGTCAAAACCAATACTAATATTAATCACCTTCAGTGTTTGCATTAGGATACATTTTTTATTTTTCTAGGTTTTGATCGATATGACTTTGTACATGTATACAGTATTAACTATCATCTATAAACTGTTTCTGTTTGCTTCATCAAAATTAGATATTTCTTCTTGTTACGATCTTTACATGTTTATTTTAATGTGATCAGCATATTTCCCTCGTTCACTGATTGAGTGTCATATTTTTCATTTCATTTATTTACACACAATTTCAAAAAACATTAGAATAATACAACATAATTATAAATACAATACAAAATTGGAAAAATTGGTTAGGTTACCTCATTAGTAATCGTGTTGAGGCACCATCACGTTAAAAAAAAGAAAGAATAAACTAGAGCCGAGCATGGAATGGAAATATAATAATACTCCCTTCTCCATGAGATATTTTTTCCTCTATAATATGTAAAGACTAATAAATATATAATATAATAAATAATATAATATATAAAGAGATGCTTCTAATAGGCCAAATCCGCCAAATTACATGTATTGAACTCTTGAACTCAAAAATTTGATTGACTGACTAATTGTTGACCGATCAACAATGATGATTGTGGTTTATATTCAGTAATATAGGCTACTATTGCTGAATATAAACTTTTAAAGCTATTACCATATACACACAGACTAACGAGTTCTCTGTGTAATTACTTCTTCCGAAGCCCCGCGCTCAAGAATGAAGTTGCGCAGAAGATTCATTCAGCCTGAGTTACCAAGGTTTATAAAACTTGAGTATTGAGACCATAAATTATTATGACTTAAAATTTATTTATGAATTTCATAATCCAGAATTTTACTCTCAATAATGGATTCGCCCGAGGAATTGTTTGCGAAAAATATTTTTTACTTTTGAAATTTCATATCAACATCGGTCGAGCAACCAGAGAAATAATATAATATTGTGATTTACCCACCGATAAAAAGCCATACGATAAAAAAATTGTGATTTAAGATATAGTTTAGCCGGTACATTATAGATTATCAAGTTGTCTGGTTGTCTGTATATATTTTGACTAACTTCCTTTGTCAGCTTTCTAAAACGTAACTGATGATATCTTTCTTAATCATGTCGTCAACCACTAATGAAACTGTCCACTGCATTTTGTTCAATAATAAGACATTAAAACAAATTATGATGTTAGTAAGTAATCATCAATGTACAGAAAGCAGATGTCTGTAACTGTAACTCCGAAAACTTTTATTGATAACTGCGACAGTGTAACTGGTTTTTACACAACGAAAACCCGGATGGACAGTAACTTACAACACAGCACCTGTTGTTTTAAACTTACAGAAGTACCTTTTGGATAATGGATAAGCTTGAAACTTTCAAGTCATGGTCATGAACTGTCTATCTTTTCTTCATCAACCTTTCTAAGTACCCTTTTTAAGCTTCACAATTGATTTTGTCTTCCTCTGGCTTTGACAGTGATGGAGTGGGCTCAACAGTCTGTTATCAATCATCATTTGATGAATGAAATTCAGGCATGAAGCTCTGGAGATTATCGTCTGATGAATCTATCCCAATAAGAAACTTGATGATTTTTTGATGTTTGGAACAGTCTATGGGCCAGTTGCACAAAAATCCAATCGAATTTTTTTTTCTTTTTTTTCGAGAGTGATGCCCACATGAGCTCTAGGCTTGTGCGTGGGTAATGAGAGGGGTGATGATGAGAAATGACGACTGTTTTTATGCAGTCGGCTTTTCGTCTCCTCCGAAAGACGGGAGTGGCCGTTTCTGTCAAAATCCGTTCCGGCAACTGTATTCGAACTTGGAACCTTTGGATTATCAGACAGGCGCTTATCGCTCTCGGCTACGGACCACTCCCGTGAATTTATGTAAAATAATAATAATAATAATATTAATAATAATTAAAAAATCTTTATTTCACTTTCATACATTATTCATAGTTAAAAAGAATACATTTTTTACAGCAATGGCCACACGGCCGTCTGCCAGGAGTTGGCTTTCAAATAATACATTTTTCCTTAATTTTATATATACATATATTTATTTTTTCGTGCACCTGAAAAAGAATTTACAAAAGAATCAATATACAACTAACCAATTTCTGTGTCTTCCCATTTCTAAATTCCTATCTTATCACTTTCTTATGTGTTAAATTCCTCTATGAGTTGCGAGCGATACCTCCATGCAATTCTCACATATTTTATTAATTTCTCCCAGCTCTCACCATTTAACTGCTCTATCACCTGCTGCTCGGTCAATTCACGTCTACCCCAAACCTCCCATCTAATTTCTGATAAAATAGAACATCTTCCTATGAAATGATATGTGTCCTCCTTCACTCTGTCATTGCACATTGAACAAAGTGCTTGGTCTCCATCTCTACCGACTCTATAATTGAGAGGCCACAAAGCCGCCCTCGACTTCAGTATCATGGCTGTTTCTGTTCTATTAAACTTGGCATTTATGTAGTCCCTGTCACCTAAATCTTGTTTTAATTTTGTGTACATGTCATGATACCTAGCCCTTCTTGCCCTCTCACTACACTTTTCGCGAAATTCCTTTATCATGCAGTCCATAAGTAGTTCTTGTTGTGCCGCTTGATTGACAATACTTGTTGGGCTCATGCCTACTTCGCATTGATATTTGTTGGCTAAATTCTTCCATTCCTTGAACCAACCCATATTTTTGTCTATCATGACCTCTGCTAAAAAACGAGGCAAACGCGATGTTGGCAAAGTTAATACTTTAATAATGTACTTATAGTGCAATCTAAAATTATGAAAGAACAGAAGATTTCTCGGTTTCTAAATACAAAATGTAGTTGGGTGTACATCTAGGCAGGAAAATAACCTTTGATGAAAAATCTTTGGAAAATTTCTAGCTCTTCAAACATCTTGTAACCCCAGACCTGTCCACTATAACTCACAATCGCTCTAATTGCTGCATTGAATACCTCCCATTTAGCTTTGACTGGAATTGTGTTACTTGTAATTATACTGCTCCAAACTGTATTCAATCCACACTTAGCTGCTGATACCCTCTCTTTTATGTGAGCTCCAAACCTCATGGTGGCCGTGAAGGTAACCCCCAGATATTTGTATGTCCCTACTATTTCAATTTTCTCTGCACCCCAAAACCATTCCTCATGACTAGCCAATTTCCCACCCTTCCTAAAACCATTATTTTAGATTTATCCATGTTTATTTTGATTCCCATACCTCACAATACGATTTAAGTTTGTTTATCATTCTCTGCAGAGCTTTGGGTGTATCTGACAGCAGCACCAAATCATCGGCATATAGTAAGCCTCTAATATTTCGCCCTAATCCATAACCCATCTCCTACATAATCTAATAAATCATTAATGAATAAAGAAAAGAGAATTGGTGATAATAAGCAGCCTTGTCTCAAGCCGCAGTAAGTTTCGAATTCCTGTGTTATTAGTGGTCCACACAGCCGATTGTGTGCATTCATATAGTTCTTGTAACATTCTGATCAAACTAAATGGTACGCCCATGTTATATAATTTGAACCATAATGCCTTTCGGTCAATGACATCGAACGCAGCCCGGAAATCGACGTACATACAATACACTTTACTGCCTTTCTTCGCTGTTTTTAAAGTGACAATACTGTACAAATTGAAAATGTTGTCTACTGTAGAGTAACCCTTTCTAAAACCGGCCTGACTCTCTGTTATAACATTGTGCTGCATCACATATTTTCCAATCTCCTCAACAGTACTCCTGCGAAGATTTTGACTCCTGCATCTAAGAATGCAATGCCTCTATAATTCTGGACTAGCGCAACATCTCCTTTTTTATGGATTGGGAAAATTATGGCTTTACCAAAACTTAATGGTACTTCACCTTTTTCAAAAGCGTGATTGAAAAGCAGCGCAGCAATGAAACAAAGCTTTAGGGGCGTATTTGAAAAATTCTCCTGGTATGCCATCTATGCCAGGCGCTTTACCCTCTTTCAATTTTTTTAAAACCTCTAATATTTCTGAATCCGTTATTTCGGCATCCAACATTTGATTTTCGCAACGAGGCGCGGCATACAAGAACGCATCCGCCCCCCCTTCTAATGACAGTAGTCTTTTAAAATGCTTAACCCAATCATCAGATTTTATATCAGCCGAGCATTTAAGCTTTCTAGGTTTGATAGTTTTTATCAGTTTCCAAAATTCAGTTGCGTCTCTTATCTCTCTGAACTTATCACCTAAATTTTTGAGATAATTCTCCTTTTTCAGTTTACACAGTAATTTATATGCTTTATTTGCGCTGAGATACATATTCCTAGTTTCTTCATTATTACAGGCTCTATATAGTTTTAAATTGGCAAAACTTTTATCCCTAGCCTTTCTACAATCCCAGTCAAACCACATTTGTTTACAAGATTTCCCATTCCCATTTGTCTGATCCGCCTGTTTCCCTGCTGCTCCATAAATCATTTTCAATATATCTGTCCACTTTCGATCAATATCCCCTTCCCAAGTAAAATTTCTACATCTCATTTCTAAACTATTTTTATAATTTTCATCATTTCGTTTCACCCATTTCAATTTTGGTACTGACTTAAGCATCTGCAAGGACTGTCTCTCTTCTACCTTCAAATCAAGTTGTACAATAATAGGCATGTGATCGGAAAAAATAAGGCTACCAACATTAAATTCGCGCACTAGCCCTAATATATTCAATGACATTAGACAGAGATCAATAACAGAAGATCCCATAGCTCCAACAAACGTATATTCACCCATATAATCACCTCTCATTCTTCCATTTATCACCGTCAAACCAAATGTGTCACACATATCCAAAATCATTCGCCCTCTTGTATTTACAACTTTATCTTTCGAGCTTCTAACTGCTTTGATTTCCCAATCACTTTCTAAAACCTCCTCGTGGATAACCTGCCCCTCTCCAATCCTCCCATTAAAATCACCTATTAGCATCAACTCCCTTTCTCCATCACAAGCTTCTAAAAATTCCCACATATATGCATAATTATTTTCCCACAAACCGCTACTAATGAAATAACTTGGCACTATATACAAAAATTTTTCTCCTTCATATTTTAAACTAATAACCTGCATTCCTCCTATTTTAACAAAATTACAAATACCCTGCATGCAATTTTTAAAACCTATGAGCATACCTCCACTCGCCCTACCATAATTACTTTCTCTTCTAGCAGGCGTCCAATAAAGCTTATAATTTAAAAAATAATTTTCATATTTACAAAAATCTTTTTCCTCCACAAATGTCTCAATCAAACAAAATATATCAAAACTCTCAATAAATGAAATAAACTCTGGGACACAGCACTTACCGCGCAAACCTGCAACATTAAACGCTAATATTTTACAGTCTCTTTTAATTTCCATCGCCTGACAGACAACGTTTTCCTATTCATCATTTTTATTGTCCTTCACAGCATCCTCCAGAATCCTAGTGAAATCGTAGTTGAACATCTGTTTCAATTTTTCGGCACCGTCCATCTGACCGCAGCGAAGTTGCATATTGTCAGTGAGGGTAAACCACGTGCCCTCCACTACCAGGCGATCCACCACGATTGCCATTCTCTTGTCTCCGACGACGCGTGAAATCTCCTTCTTCAATCGGGCCAGTTTTCCTCGCTTCCTTCTGGTCTCGGAGCTGAAGTCTCGATGCACTATGTAGCCAGTATCTCTTAGCTTCTTCACATTTTTGAACACACAGTCCACATCTTCATCTCGAGGAATGTGCGCTATAACGGGAGCATTGTTTCGATTTTGTCCTAATGTATGTGCTCTATTGACAACAATCTCTTTTTCACACTTGAGAACGTTCTTACAGAATCCCTCTACAAGTTTTCTGCAATCCTCACTAGCATTGTACTTGAGTCCTTTAAATATAACGTTATTCCTCCTAGCACGATCTTCAAGACTGGTGACTCTTTCATTCACTTGGCTGATCTCCTTCTTCAGATGATTAACTTCATTCTTGAGACTAATATTTTCCTGTACCAATCGTTTCATCTCCTTGGTTAGACTTTCCAAATCCTCTTTTTTTGCTACGATTTGAAGTTTTCATCGAGTAGCTTTCCCATAATGACCGCCATGTTTCCGAGGATATCTTGGTCCTCAATAGTTGAAGTTGTACGCTTCGCTGCACTCAGTGAAGTTTCTGGTGAAGACTGCGAGCGCTCACGTTTCTCCTTTCGAACCGGAGTAAAATACTTGTCCATGTTTTGATTGGATTTATCCGCCATATGGATGTGAATGCCTTTCTGTCCACTATTAACTCACACGTTATGAGAGCGGGTACCGTAAGTAACTCCGTAGCCAGTCTCGCAGTCCTACCCAGGGATGAGCTACCGACCTAACGGGGTAGAGTTAGGCTAAGAGTTGACCGGCACTCAATTACCCGCCCTCTCCAGAGGGTCGAACGTTACAACCTGAGCTTGGATGCGAGACACGACGTTGCTATGGTTACCGGTAAACAATATAAAGCGAATCAGCTGTAGCCAGATAGAAATGTACCGGCTATTTAACGGCTAAAGAGATAACAGTCAGTAAAAGTGAGAGTCGTCGTTATCTTTATCCCCACGATAACACTGCACTAACAAACTCTCGAACAACTACACAGCAATGATGATAGAGTGACTGTTCAGAACTAAAGCAGAGAGTTACCACTGTCACAATCACAGGTAAACACCGGCTTTCAAAATGGTTTCCAACGTGTTCTGAGTGCTGAGTTCGTGTGACACTTAACTGCTAATAATATCTACTTACAGTAAATTTGGCGCAACTGGATATCAATTTCAGGTACACTTTAGCTTTATAACTCATGTAGAATAGAAAATTGAAGTAATATTCACATTTACACACGTAAATTATCAAAAAATACGGAGCAGTAAATCCGGCTAACTAAACGGCAGCCCAGTGCTACCAACCTCCCTGTAAAATGAGGTCACTGCATTGCCATCTGATTCGTTCATTGCGGTTGCATCGGTTCTGTTAAATGACATCATTTTACGCCAGTTAAATTCAATTTAATTTTCGTGCAACTGGCAATGCGTGTTCTTTAATCTTGTAAGATTCGTAAAGTCTGGTTCCTCTATATGTTTCCAGCATTGTCAAAATATTAATTTGAAAGTCGTCCGGACCTAGGTTGTTACTGTTTCACTGTAGCACCAATGGGATATCTGATCACAGGATCATATAAGGCCTTATTGTGACATACATCGTATTACAAGCTCCTAATGGGGTTAGGCTTCTTATAACCGGTGGTGTATTGACAAATTTTCCAGTATGGGAACGCTAAATAATTATATTTGTCAAATTATCGCAAAAATCATCATTTAAGATACACATCAGTCGCGTTTACTTATGTTTCTTGAGTATTGTTTTCTAATACACAACAATAATTTCATATGAAATCAGTATTTAACAATTAATTTCAAATTTTTTACAGTGAAAAAACCAGTGTGGTAACGGCTCACACGTTCCCGCACCACTACACCACTGCTTATTACCAGAGAGTACAGAATAAGATTTTACTTCTATTTTATCTGCATATAAATAACCAGGTTTTCAGATCAATAAAAAGCAATAAGTTCAATATATTAGTATTGATAATAACTTTTGTATTATTTCTTCATCTACTTTTGTGAAAGTAGATGAAGAAAAAAAAATAAATAGAAGATGTCAAGAGCAGAAAAACAGAAAATTGATTACCATTGTGGATTTTGATCATCTTTGATTATTTATTATCGGTATTTTCCACTTGTTAATCTCAACGTCCAGGTCTATACTATAAGCTATTACATTAGTTAGTTACAACGATTACTCATTTTTACATCTTAATTTCATGATAACTCTTTACAGCATCCTTTAAATCATTGTTTTATTCATCATTTTCCATACCTCAATAATCAGTTTTTTTCAGTACCTCAAAAATGTTTTGCTTGCAATTTGTAATAATTTAGCTAGTAGTACTTTTTTGACCGCTTATTAAGTTTAGTCATAGACTAACTATACTGTTGTCTGTGGTTTAGTATATCAGGAGTTTAGTAAATGAGACTGTTTTGACAGATAAAATGATTTGCAATGCTTGATTATTGCTGATATCGACAAAATTGTGTCAATCTAATGTCTTGCGATGTCAAAATAAAAGATTATTTGATTTTGAAATATATTTCATAGTTTCAAAATTTTTCTTGGACTTCGTTAACAATACATAAATTCTTGAAAAGGTAAGCCTCAAATACTATAAAATTCAACAAAATTTTCCACAAAAAATAGTGATACTTTGATGTAACAATCAATCTTCTTTCTTTACCTAGTGATAATAGATGTTCTATGAATAATCACATCTGCGAGGTCAATTTTGAATAATTTCAGTCTCAATGTAATTTTTTCTTCGAAATTTAAACAAAACATCTATGAATAAATTGAACTGATGGGGGAATTATATGGCAGTTGAGAACTGACCTGTCACCAGACACGAGTTTCTTTTTCAGCAGTTAGCATGCAAACTATTTCACAGTTCAATCTAATTTCCACTATAACGAAACCACTAACCGATCTTGCATGCATTAAACATTGTAATCTAACATCAGGATTGGCGTAAGTAGACTTCCCCTTGAAAAATGCAAATTCTCAATTCTATATCTAAAGCTTTAGTAGCTCTCCCTCACTATCTACCGTCACAATCGTTCACAATCACTTTTTACTACTTCTTTGAAATTTCCTTCCACATTAATGAATAAATGAACAGAATCTTGTAATGTAGGCTACCTTGAATACTTGGAACGTGAAATGCTGAGTGCTTTAGGGTTTTTCGTGTGATTGCTATCTGTCAAGCTTAGCCTATCAAGATGCTGGGAACATTCAGTTGGGTTTGTACAAGTAGTTATGATGAATATAAATCAGATGTTGAGTGTAAAAAATGTACCGAGTAGGCAACAAAGTGAGAAAAGCCTATTGGCTGTGAACAAACAAGCTGAAGGAAAATGCAAGAGGAGGATGGGAAAGGTGGAAATAAGGGAAGTAGGTGGAAAACTAGATTGAAGAATTTTCTTAGAAGAAATATAGAAGAAACTGAAAAATATTACTGAAAATATTAAATATTACTTAAAATACTTACTTAAATTACTTGAAATATTAAATATTATATTGAAATATTAAATATTAAGGAAATGAAGAGAATAAGTAGAAAAATAAAATTTAATAAAGGGAAAAAATCACTTGGGACACTACTGGAAACACTTAACGCAGAAGAAAAATGGAAGTATAGATTAGAAAGGTATTTTCATATCAACACAATTGTGAAGGTTTATTAGGAACACGTCTATATTGAAGAAGAGGTAGATCGATACTAAAATAAAATATATTGATATGACTTAGAAGACCCTAACGGGTAGGTTTCATCTTGCCTTTTTGAGTGGGTCACCCATCCAAAAGCAGTTTTGAGTATTCCAACCTTACGATCATTTACCAACCGCTCTCATCAAGACACCACTACTATACAATTGATAATAATTTATTCAGACTGATAGATTTGAAACCAATTAATCAATTTCTTGAAATATATTAATTCAAATGACAGAAAAAATAAATTTTTTGTGAGGGTGATGCTCACATGCGCTCTGGGTCTTGTGCGTGAGTAATGGGATGATGATGAAAGATGACGACCACTTTATAGGCAGCCGGAACCGACGGCTTAACGTCTCCTCCAAAAGACAATATAATAAATAAATCTGAATGTAGAGAAAAAATTAAAAGAAAGCAGACTAATTCTCTAGCTCGAGATACTTGTTTCGTTTTGAATAACTTTGCCTTTGTTTCTAGCGATCATATTTCAACTGAAAAGATGATGAATAAGAAAGCCGAAAGAGTTGATCATTCATGCATTTTTAATGAAGGTTGTTAGCGCTAATAAAATTTAAGTAACTTAATAATAGAATACGCATAGTCTGTGAGTTGAGATACTTGGAGTGCTCACAAAGTTTCAGATGGAATGCAGGAAAGTAAAAAACTAGGTTTTTCTTATATCAACATCCAGCTTATTGCAATATGGTGACCACATACTTGTTAGTTCAACACAAGAGTGGAATATTCAGGTACTAATTAATTATTGAGGTAAGCGTAAGCCTAATTATAAATTTACCATTACAGTAAAAAAAGATTGAACAAGCTGGCGAACAATATGATATTACATTAAAAGATCATGATTATGCATTATGGCATTATGCAGCCAGCATTCTCAACCTGATCCTTACAATAGTGCTACACTGAAAATCACGTTCAACATGCAACTTAACATTCAATATATCTGGAAAAACAAGCATTAAAATACAGTATGAACGATGCAATAACTTTTCAGCAAGCATCGTAACAACAAAGTACGGCACTTTTACTCTCTTTGGTCACTTTTTGCGTATTTTTAGTTGTAATATGTAGTGTAATCGATTTGAGGTCACATGACCATGAAGGTCAAAGTCATAATGTTGTCAATTTACCCCTTCGCCTACTCCCCTTCGCCTACTCCCCCTCGCTATCCGCCATATTTCTTTGTGGAAGCACTGCTTGCAAGGCTAACAGGATGTCGGTTGCTGTATTGTAGTAGTATAGGTACGCCAGTACCCGCACCGCACCGCCTGCTATAGAGACTTTCATTTTGTAACTGACCAGGACAATGCAATCATTGGTGGGACTTTGTGAGCCAGCTTAATAAATATCTGTATTCGGCAAGACCTGATCAAGTAGAAAAACTAATACTTACTTGGATAAACGTGATCCTTGGATCCTAATATTAAGTTGTTTCTTAGAAGAACAAAGAAAATTACTAGTTGATTAGATAGATCCTCATACCACAGGCTAAATACTACCCAATACCTACTACTAGACATACAAATCCACTAGGTACTCATAACTTCATAAGTAAGTTTGGGTTTGATTCAAAGACTAAGCCCCTGCGCCCACTTCGCAACTGCTATCTGATTTCAGTCAGCAACCCAGCGTTGCCAGATGATATTGTCACCTGATTACCCGAAACCAATGTCATCTGGCAACATTGGGTTGCTGACTGAAACAGTTGCTTTGGTGAGTGATCAGACACTAATTCGTTTTTTATACTTCTGCAACACTGCAACCCGTGTACAGTCTTATTAATTGTAGACATCTGAACGTGAAGAACAGTTCACTTTGCTGAGGCATCTGGACTAGCTAACTCATTACCGGTACAGCACAATATTATAAAAGTGTAAGAATTAATTGGAAATTCATCGACGTATCCACGGAATTCATCCATGATGCAGCCATAATAATACTGTACATTGGATGAAATCTTATACACTTTGAACATGGTAAAAAACTGTAATTAATTTGTTTTGCATGGTAAAAACTGAATGAGTTGTAATGAGATTTGATTAGATCAGGAGTTGAACATACACATTCACCAAATCCATCCTGATTTCTCATCTTTAGTTTCAAGAGATTGAATTTTTCATGATTGATTGGTTCGTCTATTTCGAGGGAATTTCTACAGTGTCAAAGATATCTTTATTCAACATATTTCAAGTAAAACGCGGCATTCAAAGTTTGTCTAAAAAGGATTCTCGAACGGTTCAATGAACTATACTTATTTTCGGACAATATGTACAAAATTAATCAGTGTTGAGAATGGTTGTTATAAAATTGAGAATAATATTTTAATATGAGTTTGATGATATCAATTGTTATGTTATGTTGTTGCATTGGGAACAGAGGATTGACTGAATGGCTATTCATTTTTTATGCTTCTTGTCTCCATTCTGCTGAAAAACACCATTTGCACACTATCACAATCTAATAAATTTTAGCTTCTTGTTGATTCGTGTATTTTATAATGTGAAGAAACCTGCAATCAAACGCATACTTTATAGTAAAAGCACGATTGCATCAGTTCATTTAAAATTGCAGATATTTCACAATCATACATTTCTAATTGTGGACATAATAGATAGCAAATTTTCGCCTTCTTCATCAAAATTTTATGTATATCTATATAGATGGTGTCAACGTTGTAATATACAACAACTTTGTCGCGGTCTCTCGACAATTTCTAAAAGCAATAAAATGTTGGCTGCTATTATTTGCTGACTATATATGCCATAAATCATTTGAATTACCGTGGAGGTGCGATGTATCTTCGCAACTTGTTCAAGACCCATAAATTACTTCATGAACTGTGACCCTGTTCCTTCTTATAAAGTCTTGTTAATTCGAAGTGCATTTCGAATGCATTTAACAGCTCGGTTTCCATAGAAGGGGGTTAAAACTTTCTTTCAAGAATCAAAACCATTCATATTTCCCCTTGTTCTACTAGTTCAATATTTTCCTTGCCCTAGCCTGGTAATGATGGAATATAATCTTGAAAGCTGGTCCCTATAGGTTTTTGCCAAAAGCAAAATATGTCCCTTTAGCACAATAGCTTAGTGATAATTTGTTATTGTTGACAACCTTAATAATTGAATTATGACAAAAATCTGTCACTTTTGTTTTGATATTGGCAAGCCTCTAGACCTACTTCCAATTTTCACCTCATTACAAAAATTTCTTGCTGTATTATATTAATTGTTTCTGTATTATTATGACACTTTCAATGTTGCTGCGTAGATTTGTGAATGCAACTTATGGAATAAAGATTATTTGATTTGATTTATTGATATATCGAATTGAATACTATCACTCCATAGGGTCATGAGCAGGATGCACATAAGTCAGCTGCGATTATGGCTTACCTATTAACCGGTTAACGCTAGAAAACACTTGTCTATTTGGTTGAGGGTGTGTAACATCACACTCAAAATTTTGGCTGGACTCTATACCGTGTATTCTAGTGTCCGTAGTAACAATTATGCCATTTCATGATAATTATATATTTTAATAAAGTATTCATGTATTTATTAACATAAATTCATTTATCAAACACATGATATAAAAACATTTTCAAGTTACGGCAAAAAAACTAGTAGGATATCCGATCAAATATTGAAGAGAAATAAGATATTCAACAAATTTGTAGTTTGTACTCCTTTATCTATTTTTGTTACTCCCATAATCATGAATCGTTACTTCTTTCTGTGCCAAACGTGTGAATCATTTCAATGCCCACATCAATGTTATTCACAGCTTTAAAACAGTGTTTTGGCTTGACTCGTTTTTCATATAGGGAGATTTGATTTAGTGATCTAGGAACGGCGCCTTAGATTTTTAAACAGTTCTCTTATTCTATCTTCTATCTCTTCTCTTTTTCATCTTCTTTTTCTCCTACTCTTGTTCTCCAAGTGCTGCTTTACAAACCAGCAGGTGTTGAAAACTTGAACAACCCTGCTTCATTCTTTACATTTTGAATCCAAACAACTGTGATTCCCATTTAGCATTGTAGTAAGGTTGAGATCACTATTTTATCCTTTAAAACAACGCTTTTTCCTAATAGGAAAACAAACTCAATTGTTTTAGTAGGTACTTGAGATATAAACGAGATATTTTTAAAGAGATTGTTTTCAAAAACCTACTTTGACTCATTCCATAGAATTAACTACATTATTAGAAGAAATATATATGATTAGATGAAATAATCACTAAAAACTTGAAATTATTTATACTGTGTATAACGAGTTCACCCGGTGCAGCGCAAAGCGCCGCTCATTTGAATTTTCTAAAATTCTTAGTTTTAAAAAGTTGCTATTTTGGTTACCTGCAGCTGACAGCAGCTCAGTCATACCAATGAAATCCTACCTTTTACAGCAAATACTGGTCACCAAACTTCTTCCAGAAAAACCTTTCTAAGCTCTATCTATGCGTAATTTCACAAACACTAGGAATTTGATAATTTAGTACATTTTATGCTAACAGATAGTGCCACAGGAAATTATAATAGATTTTTATCAAAGTTCTCCTATTTAGAATGATTATTTTTGGAAAACAAAATAGAAACTGTAAAAATTCTATTTTTATCTATCTTTTGACGCAAACCCCATCAAAATTGGTCCACTCAAACGTCTCCACGAACTTTCCAAATTCGGGCACGAAACTCTTTTCATATATAAGATTGGGTGGAATGAGCACTAAAAACTTGAAAATCATGTTATTGACAAACAGCAGTAGTGTTTATAAAATCTTGGAAAATTGATAATTTTTATTTTTGTATCATTCTTCTGTTTTTTAGTGGAGGTTGAAGCAGACAAAATCAATTACTGGACAATTTAATTGATCTTTGAGCAGTGTGATGCTGATGATATTGAATTCAATTTCAAACGAGTATAGAGTACTGTACTTCAGTTCTTGAAAGACTTGATGCAGGTTAATATATATAATATTTTTAGATTATGGCGCTCTCAGTCATTTATCAAGTAATATAAGAGAAATACAATCAGATTGATGAAAAGTAGAGTGGTCAATGGCACTTGAATTATGCTAATTAATTAAAAAATTCACTTCTTGGAATACAATAAAGGCCTTCATTTGGTTTCACTCCTTATTTTCAACTTGAATGTGACAGTATTTCGGATATTGAAAAACTCTCTTTCACAGTTCAAACTTCATGTATCTAGTAGCGAGTTCCATATTCTATTACAGAAGTTGGTATCTAATATTATTGACTGATAAGGTATTTAGTGCTTTTATAGACTTCGCGGCTACACGTACACACCAGCAGATGAAGGAGATGAATAGGAGAAGAAAAAGAAGATAAGTGAGAAGGAAAAGGAAAGAGATAAAAATGTAGAAAAATAGGAATAGAGGAAGAAAAAATGGAAAAGAAAAGAGGGAAAATAGGAAAAGTAAGTAAAAAATGTTGAAGAGGTGAAGGTGAAAGAACACCAGCAACCAGCATAAGATCCAATAAATGTTTTCATAAATCCTCTGGAGGAGAATTGTCTAAAAATTTGTAAATTCGATTTATTTCATTCTGGATTTATATCTGTTGATATGCGCTTGGAATTCTCCACCGGTCATTTCCTCTTAACTGTACATGAGTATAAACAAGTATTCAACCAATTCCAATTCTAATCCAAACATGAACATTGTAAAGCATTGGCCGTTGAAGTCAGCCAAATTTATTATACAGGGCTCATCCAGAAAATAAATTTGAAGCGCGGTAGTAAAACAGAAGCCGTAGCGTAGAATATTGACCGGCGCCCGTTCGAATCATAAAATACAACTTTTATTTTTAGTACACTAATTAATAAACACCGGACCCCGAGACCATGGCGTGGAGGAGGAGGGGGGGAGAGGATTACGGAACCGTATTGGACTCGAATTCATTTGGCCAAAACAAGATTGGGATTCAAAGATATTATTGAGAGTAGATGAGAAGAGATAGCGTAGAGGTTGAAGGCAAGATTGGATGATGATGTGGATGATGAGAAGGAGAAGGAGGAGGAGAGGAAGAAAGAGGAGGAGAAAAAGGAGGAAGAGGAAGAGAAGGAGATAGAGGAAGAAGAGGATGAAGGAGGGGAGTTAGAGGGAGGAGGAGGAAGAGGAGAAGGAGCAGGAGGAGGAGGAGATGGAGGGGAGGAAGAGGAGGAGAAAGAAGAGGAGGAGAAAGAAGAGGAGGAGGAGAAGGAAGAGGGGAGTAGGTGGAGAAGGAGGAGGAAGAAGAGGAGGTGAAGGAGGTGGAGAAGGAGGAGAATAAGAAAGAGGCGGTGGTGGAAGAGAAGGAGGAGAAGAAGGAAGGGAAGAAGAGGAAGAAGGAGGGGAGGAAGAGGAGGAGGGGGGAAAGGGAGGGGAGGAGGAGAAGGAGCAGGATGAATAGGAGAAGGAGGAAGAAAAGGAGTTGGAAAGAGAGAAGAACTTACAGACAAGTAAAAATAGCAGGGGATAGTGGGAAATAAGAAGAAGAGAGAAAGGGGATGGGAATAGACGTTGGAAGAGCGTGGAAAAGGAAAATACAGACAAAAAGTTGGAAAGGAATAAAAGAAGAAAAATTTTGAAGAGTAGATAAGGGAATGAGAATACAGAGAAGATAAAGAAAGGGATGAGATGTAGAAAAGTGAATGGGAGGAGGACTGAAAGAAGAGGAAGGAAACCCTGATTGAAAATGAATAGGGAAGTGGTAGAGAAAAGGGAGCTTGGGAAAAAGGAGATGAAAAAGTAAGGAGAAGAGGAGAAGGAAGATAGAGAAGATGAGGAAGATGGAAAAATGGATGACATGAGATGGAGAAAAGAGGAGAATGGAAGAAATGGAGAAGTTGAAAAAAATGAAGAACAAAAATTGAGAAGGAGATGAATAGGGGAAGAAAAAGAGATAAGTGAGCAGGAAAAGGAAAAGTGATAAAAATGTAGAAAAAGAGGAATAGAGGGGAAAGAAAATGGAAAAGGAAAAAGGAAAAAGAGGAAAAGTAAATATAAGAGTTTGAAGAGGTGAAGGAACTAAAAGAGGTAGAAGAAGAAATAGAAATAAAGAAGAAGATGAAGTTGAAGATGAAAAGCATAGAAGGAGAATAAGTATATCATGAAGAGAAAAGGGGAATTAGAGGATGACAAGCCAGAAAAGGATAAAAGAAGCAAAGAACCAAGAGTGAAAAAGTAAATAGATGCAGTAAGTTCTGTCTTCATGCCAGTATAAATCAAATATAACTTACATGATCTTTGCAGTGTGGTGAGGGGGGCCGCCCCCCGGAGATGTTGGGTGAGGGGGCTAGGGGTGTTTCGCCCCGGTCATATTATATGTCTTGTCCTACATATGTAGTCCAGGCAGGGTACAAGCCCCTGTGTTTGTTGTTGCGGCTCGCTCTATGAATTTATTTCAGTCTTTTTGTTTGTGGCAGCGACCCACTGTGTACCAAGCGCATACCGTATAATATGCTTGTATATTTGTTTTTAGTTCTGTGTGTGAGAGAGAAATATGTAATGGAAAAGAAGAAAAAATAGAGAAATTGATGGCTGATAGAATGTAAATTAGTTAAGGACGCAGGTTTAAGTAATATTAATTTTCTAGGAACATAAAGAGAATAGTTTCTCATAGGCTGAGATGTGTTGTCTGCTTTGTGATTGGATAAAAAATTAAAAGATAGAAGTATCGTATTCGTACAGTGAAGTAAAAGGTGATATGTATATAATCATAATGTGGAAAATCACCAAATTCCTGAGGTATTTGAATTTATGAGGGAATCAATGTGAAACAGGAAAATAACGGTCGTTGGATTTAAATTTAATCATTTTTTCATGCTCGATAAGAATTAAGAACTTTATTTATCCTTCATAATGGAATATTTCACTCACTGAATTTCAATTTTATAATTTGTGTAAGGAAAAGGCTGTGAGCTATTTGACATGTACGTATTTCACAGCCAACCAATGAGAGGAATACGAAGTTACACCATTGAATAACCATATAGTTTATACTATACGCAATAATTTTCTCGAATTCGATTATCCCTGGTTGTACCATCGATCAGCCTATCAGATCCTCCGATTCAGAGCCTTCTTCACAGATAATTAAACAAATTAGGCTTCATGTACTACCGCACTTTTTATATAACATATTTTCCTTCCTTCAATACGGTTTCCAGAGCCAGTTTCTGAGCATGCCTGATTCCTGTACGATGACTTTAATAATTGTTAGTTGTCTGATCTTAATATTCCGGTCTCCTGCCAATTACGATAGTCTAAAACAACAGCCTTTAATAGGTTTATAATTATAATTGATGTTGATTATGATAATTCGAAACAATGTTGCGTAGCGACTTATCTAGCTCGGATGATCTTTTAATACTGTACAAACATTTGTCAGGCGTTACTAATAGAATAAGAAAGTAAGGCAACCAGGAAAACGCAATAATTTTCACCCTTTCGTAGGTAGATCAACTAGAAGGCTTACCCTCTCTCCAAAAAAAAATAACTATTTTTAAATAATCATATTTATTATTATGGATGGTTTGGAATACAAAACTTACGAAAAGATAAGGATTTATTCTTCTAGCTAGCTATTATCTAGTGGGTTGTATAGATTTTACATTTAAATCTAGCTTGCAGTCTATCTGATAAATTTACAAGTATGCATACTCATGAAAAACGTGTTCAATGGTTAATTTTCTAATATAAAATTCATTTTAAAATCACATCATTCTCTTTTTGGCTGAGACACACTCTTTTATGTACGGTACGTGAATAAAAAGAGAAAGGTAATGAGGGATGAATACAGACAGCTTTAGGTGTATTCCAAACCACTTGGAAACCAAAGCTCAAAACGTTTTTAGGTTGGATGGCCTCCATTGGACACCCTTACAACAGGGGTAACAGTCTCTTTCCTAGAATGAGTGACTGTATACTAGATGCTCAAATTTTCTCTGTCTGGCTCAAATACTGCATTGTTATTATTTTTCGAAAAATAATACTTTTATTACTTTCCGGTTTGAGTGCTATAGTTTGAAGCAGAAGAAAACTGTTTCTATAACCTACTGGTTAAAGGTAAAGACGTTCAATTTCATACCAGTTTGAACATTACATAAGCTTGTAGAAAATTTAGCTTGAAGGCAACCAATCACTCTTTAGCTTAGTTTTCTTTCGCAAGTATTTAATGATTATGGAATGAGGTTGTATAATATATAATTGGTTCTTGGAGGAATAATTGAAACGAATAATCATAAGTAATTACAAAAAATGATAAGGGGTTATTATTATATAATAGTGTGTGGTTTTTTCCAGTGGAGAACCTGTAGAACCTAATCAGTAGAGGGGGTTGTTCCACCTGGATGTTTAACACAATGTTCCTCAACGTTTTTTGAGGAACATGGATGAGGATTGTCAATGTAAAATAGTAAATCAATATTCATATTTTGTAAGAAATATTACTGTATAAAATTATTTGGTTTAGGCCAATAGTTTTGAATCAGGCGATTTCCAGAACTCCTAATCTCCCCCTCGATGTAAAGGTGGAAGAATGTCCACCTTTGGAACTACCCGTAACGCTGATCAGAAACTCACTTTAGCCTCGGATCATTGTGTATTCTAGGAATACTCCCGAAAAAGAAACTTAAGGCTACGTTTGTGCAAGCGGTGTCGGCAGCGGTCGGGCGGTTTCTAAACATCATTGGGTCAAATGGCAAAACTGCCCCGCTGGTGGACCGCCTGAATAAACAGTTCCATTTGACTCAATGATATTATAAACCGCCCAGATGCCGCAACCACTTGCATAAACGTAGCCTAAGTGAACTTTAGGGAAACTTTTGGGAACTTCAGAAAATTTAGACCGGTAATTTCTGTGTTGAAGTGATGCGAAAACATAACAAAATTATGTTATGTCAAATGGATTATGGTTAAGTGGAAGAAGGGGCTTTTATGCCTCAACTTCGCCCATAAAACTTGAAGGACCGGTTCATGAGATCCGGATTTAGCCAAGTCCTAGACTAAAACGGTTAGCATCGACAAACGATGTCTACTATCTGTGCTGCTAACCCACTAACCTGTCGAGACAAACGTTGGTCGATGCTGATTATGATTTTTGGTCATCTGAACGAAAACCTCATGAACTAATTTCTAAGTGAAAAATAGTAACTTATTTATCTTTCTATCTATCTATCTCACTGATCTAAATGAATGAATAAGAGTAGAAAAAATGAAAGTAATTGAATAAAATTCGAATAGGTAGAAGTGACAAAAATTACATACGGGATCAAAGTAGGTTAGACAAGATGAAATCAAATGAGATGAAAGGAAGAGGATAGAATAGTGGGAAAAGGAGAGAAGAGGAAAGAGAAAGAGCATCATGTTGTCCGGGTGTATGTCGATATGTGCGCTGAAATAATGAAGCAATAAGAAATGCTGCAAGCGTTGCAGCCACGGGGCGCCGCGCCGCCCGCTGCGAAAGGGAGTCCACCGCCTCAAAATAGCCCATAATTTGTCCAGCCGACTCGTATAAATTAGCCGGCCCGCGTTGGATCTTAATCCAGACGATGCTTCTCCTGACGACGACGGACTTCTCCACTTCTCCACTGCACCATTCCAATAAAACCGACCGCAATAATCGACTAAAAACTGGAACTGTATATTTTCAACCGATAAAAACTCCGAAATGCCAACACTGTGTATGTATTACGTGTTGATGTTCGGCTCTCAGCACGATTTCACCGCGATCATGCACAACTTTTTATCGACAAACACCACCTCTGTTATTCAACACCGCTACAAGGTGACAATAACATTGTCATTGATGGTAATCCAGCAAACGGTTATCGAGGATGTATTAGGAGTCGCCTAGCCACCCACCCCCACCCTTCATTTTTGGAGCTAACAGATCTTCAGCATGATTCGATAACCCTTTGATTCGATTAGGTGTAAGACATCCAGTAATAAAGAACTTCGGAACAATCTTAGTTGTTTCATTCCACTCTAGTTCTATTGTATTTTTTCTCGTTTAGATGGAAAGGAACTTTGATCATGTTATCCATTTTTTAAAACACACACTTGATTCAGAAATGTTGTGGAACTTCTCCATATTAAGGTGAATGAATAAAACAATTAATGTTGTCTATTCCACATTAAAGTATTCCACATTATTCCACTTTAATGTGGAATAGACAACATTTGTTTTATTCATTCACCTTATTATCCATTTTTCTAGGTCGTTAAATGTAGCTTTAATTGAGCTTATATTATACTAATTCTGTAACTGTTATAAGTATTTTAATACGTTTATCTGTGAATTAGAGTATTTGTTCATACACTTATGCTTATCTGTATGAAGATGAATGGGTTAAACATTGAATTGAAATATATCTATTAACAGAAAACAAAACAGAATACATACATTTGAAAGAATTATACAATGAATGAATGTACTCCTCATCTAGAATGAGTCTGTGTGTGAGGAGGGGATTCTATGGAGACATCTATAAATGGAATTTATTTCACGCCAAAATCCTACTTCAATATTCAAATAATCTGAACTCAACATTTTCACCTATGAATTCTATAATTCTTTTTTCAAATCCACGGCTTTGATAATTCGAATAAAGAATCTGATATCAAATAAATAATTCTTGAAAATGAAGTTTTGTAGTAACCTTCAAGAAACGAAACTCGAACAGAAGTCTCAAAAATATCAACAAGTTTATCACGTAAAATATTTGACAATGTGCTCTCCGATCTAATGTTTCATTTTAATATTACAGTCTGCACATTAATAACTGTTATACATTAAGATAATACTTGATAAGCCCTCAGTTTTAAGCTGGATTTTAAGCCAGCGATCATTAGCCTATCAGAGTGACCACGTGATCCCAATTAAAAGCACATTAGCTGCACTCTTTCTTTTCATACGCCGACGATTTACTTTGCACGCTAATATTTTAAAATACCGCTAATAGCGAAAATTCATGCATGGCTTACTACCATGAAAAAGATTTGCAGTTTTCCAGATTTTCAGATTAGTTTCGGAATTATGATGATTTAGGTGTAACGAATTTCATGCAAATGAATTAGATGGTCATTAATCGCACCAGTTGTGACTTAAATTGTTATCATAGTCAATAATTAACCTTGTAGCCACTTCACTATACTGTATTTTGTATCGGGGACTGAGACCCCAGTCAGTGCTGAAATTCTGATTGTCAATATCCCATAAAGCCTTTAAATAGCCCATAGAAGAAGTAGTTATGGATTGATTTCTGAATATGTCATTGCTTGATTAGTTTTAACTTGAGTAATAATCATTTTATAAATTTGAAAAAATAATTTCTATTTACAATTATTGGAGAAGACTGTTCAATCTTGTACCATGGGCAATACGCTTTGGAATTATTACGATCATTTTTTTAATTTTATGCAAGCTTATGTAAATTTCTGTCCTTCATCGTTCAAATTATCCATTATCGATCTCAAATAATTGATACTAAAGATAGATTAAACGGACCATATACATATTATAGTATTTAGAAATCATGTGTTTGAATCCTAAAATTTTGTATTTTTGCAGGCATATCAATCTGAATGCGTCAAGGAATTGTCAGTATGCCTTGAAGACCTAAAACATGCCTCACAGAGTATTATTTATTACTTGTAGGCTACTCCATTTGAATTTCATTGGAAAATATAATTCTCAATGAGTTGTCGTTTGCAGAAATAAATAAATAAATTATATAAATAAATAACAGAGAATAGTTGTAGTCTACATGGTCTCAGATAATTATGGCATGAGCTGTTTTTTAATAATTGTTACTTGGGCTCATAAACAGGGCATTCACATGGAATAACATAAAAAAACTGCATTTTCAAGCCAAATAGAACAAAAGAATGCTTGGCCTATTAGCAAAACTATCAAGCAATCTTGCAGTGCGCAATGAAAAATAATTTATAGAATTCAACATCATAATCAGCGAAATAATTGACCAACTCTAGACAGGGATGCAGACTGCACAGTGCACATATCTTCATTAAGGATTGTATAGCTTGTGAAGCCAATTTTGTTCCTGCTTTGAAGTTTAAATAGCGGCACAGGTGCTATTTCCCGGAATTAAATTTATTGCATGGCGTTACAAAGTAGGCAAGTCTCCTTGTTCGCCCGTAGAACCCGATTAGATAGGAAATCGTTCGTTTGCATCTTTCGCTTTGAGCCCAACCCGTCTAATAAGTTGGTAATAAACTTCAGCTGACGTAATTAGGGCCGAAAGAATAATACGAGCTTTCAATGAGAATTGATTTTTATCTTGATTGTTTATTATCGTTTTATTACAGTCATTAACCTGTAATTATTTGATTACAATTCCAACTAGGCTTAGCCAGAGTTGGTTTGGGCTAGGTTAATGACTCACTTGCTCGAAATTCAACGCTTGTTTGTCTTGACTGGCACTCTTAATCTTAATCTTATGATCTCTTTTAATATAAACCCAGACATCGGTAAAATGCACGCAATGACAACGCATTTTTTAATGTGTTATCAATTAAATTTAAAATCATTGGAGACAGAAAGTATGGATGTAGAAGAAGTATAAAAGTAGTTCTACTTATGAAGTAGAACTAGTAACTTCTATACTCTACTCTCTGAGGAGAGTAAACATGAAACAAAGCGTTTTCTTCTGTTTCAGATGTAATCGGCTTGGCATACTAACGCAGTATTGTTGGCTCAGTATTGGTTGGCTTTTCTGAACTTATTGATCTTCGGATTGCTATTTGAATTGGAATTGGAACGTGAGTCTACTTGAATCCTGAAGAGTCGGCCACAGTCGGAATTGGTTAAAAGCACCTGAGCTGAAGGTATGTTTTGAATTTAATACAATAATTAGCCTCATGATTCTTATATTGACCATTAATCAAATAATACTCGTATATCGACAATATTAATCTGTCACCTATCTACATGTTCCATAATATCTATAACCGTGAGCTTTTAAACACAGTTTTTTTTTGCTGTGGTGATGGCCACATAAGCTCTCAGCTTGTGCATGAGTAATGGGAAGGATGAAGATGAGATGAGTGGACCTACAGCTTTATGAGGGTTCCGAAACACCTAAATTTAAATTTCCATAACAAATTATCTTTGTGATTATTAAAAATCTATTCAATTTACCATGCTGCTTCATGAACAATTGACGAATTGATCGTGAGGCAGATTGTTCACAAATGATACCATAAGATTTTTTTAAACCAAGCTAACTAACGAAAATTCTGTTTTAATAATAATTCAGCTTTGAAAGTTGATTCTACTTTTTCTATTCCAATTGAAGCCCAGTTATAAAACAGTTCTTGCTTATTCAATTGAAATAAAGTTCAATCAGCTCGAAAACTCACCAACAAGAAGATAAACGGCAGGTAGTCAAATTTCTCTGAACTTGACATTATTAAGTTTAGTTGTGTAAACATCACTTCCAAAACGTCCCAATTCAAATGAAATTAGATAGAATAGACTTCCTGCAAATAATTTTGAATATCGATTATGCAAATTCAATTTCTTCGATTTGAATTGTAGTCAAAATTCAAATACTTATCATTTCTTGGTACAAAATATCCGCCATTTTGAATAACATAGCATCCGCCATTTCGTGTCTGTGAATGTCAGCCAATGAGGTTCTCGGAGCTTCCACCAATCATTGAAAAGTAACGCCTTTTATCAGCACGCCTTAAATTTCATGACCAATCCCATTGCGTAGTTCTTCTAACTATGAGCTAGGCCTATCATGGAACAAGAAAACCTCGAGTGGAATTTGATAGAACATCTTATTGAACAGATTCAACTTCATTTTATTTATTAAGACACTCAACATTAAAAAATTCAACAATAGAACTATCAACACAAGTGAAAAATATGGGAACCAGTGTGATCTTTCAAAAATTATTTTTTCCAAATTGACTTATTATTTTTTGGCTGCTGAATGATCATTCGACTTCTTTCCAATTCTTTCAATTTATTGTTTGATCAAATTTTTCATTATCCAAAACTCCGACAATTTCCAAGAGAATTTCGAAAAATAACATTGTATCTCCAATAGCTTTGTTCAAATGTCACATAAAAGATACAGCATCCTCCATTCTGTAGCCAGTGGCAAATTTTCTAGTTAGGAAACGCTAAATGAATATTATATTTTTCAAATTATCACAAAAATCATCATTATTGATGAACATCAGTCGAGTTTACAAATGTTTCTTAAGTATTGTTTTATAATAAAATATACAACAATCATTTCATAATTACAAAATCAGTACTTATCAATAAATTTCACATTTTTTCACTGTGAAAAACCAGTGTGGGAACGCCGTTCCCACACGTTCCCGCACCACTACACCACTGTCTGTAACCGAACTTCAATCACAATCAGGATCTCTGGTATGTAATTTCAGCAATAGGTATCAGCAATTTCTCACATTTGCTACGTTGCATATGCATTTTCAGACTTGCATTTGTACGTTGTAATAATATTGTAAAGTGCCCTCTCTAATTATATGCACTCTCTTACTGCACTCTACTGCATGTTTCTAACTAATACTATAATTTTTATATTTATTTATATTTTGAGTTCATCAGAGCTTTAATTAGCCAAATAAAATGTCAATTATAGATCAATATTGCCAGTAGATTGTAGGCTACTTCACAATAGCCTTTTTCGACAATATTCAACTAATGTACTTTTAATATTCAAGCTACCTCAACTTCTACATTTCATAAATATTAACTGGCACAATAATAATCTTAGACAATTTCAAAATTCCAAGCGACCTCAACTTCTAAATTTCATAGAAATATTGAAAGGTACAGTACAATAATCTTAGACAAGTCTTGAAAAAGCAACCAATGTGATGAGAAACAGTGAAATTTATTCAAATTCTCATCTTTTGTGAGCACGCTTTAAATTCCATAGTCAATCGCATTTCCTAAATATTGCATCCCCCATTCTCTAGCCAAAGAGCGGGTTTCTTTTTTTATAATTACTCAGTCATTGAGTTCCAATATTATCGAACTTCACAACTCTCAAAGTTCATAAAAATTGTCACCAAAGAGCGGGGATTTTTGATAAGTAGTCTACTCAGTCAGTTCCAATTATCGAACTTCACAACTCTGGAAGTTCATAAATATCGTCAGCAGCAAGAATCACAGATGACTGTCGAAATCACGAGTACTGGCCCGTCATTAAGTTGATCCAACAATAACAGCAGTAAGAGCGATTGTTGTTGTCTTCAAACAGTTGTCGAACAATTTGAACGTCAATCATCGAGACACTTGTTCAAACAGAACGGCGCATAGCTGACCTGGACCTGTTTGAGCAATCTGTTATTGCAAACACGTCAAGTCTCGATTCGTGCCGATTGACGGGTGTCTGACGGGCCCTACACGCCAAACACTATTATAGCAGGAACCTTTTAAATTGTCATAAAACAGCTGATTGATGTACGCTCGTTTACTAATGTTAAATCAGCTGTTTTCTGACAAGTTAAAAGGATCCTGCTATACTCTTGCTTCTGGCTTTTCGGCTTATGACGGCTTTTCCCCGCTAATTTTATAGTAATTTGGTGATTATTTATTGAAGTTTTGCAGTTTCATCTCTAGTAAAAATAATAATTGCACAATAATTTAAATTGAACATAGACTAATAACTTTACTAGGTTAAATTGAATTGATAGATGAAAATCATCAAATTAAAAAAAATGAAGTTACTAGACAACTTAAAGGACTTATTAAGGGCACCAGGGGCCTGACTTAAAGAGGGGCCAAGATCTGTTTAGTGTGAGATAGCTATTTCACCCATATCTCTTGCCGTTTTACGAAAGAGACTGCAGGTAAAAATTTGGTGTTAACATTTGGATAGATCTACTAGGAAAAATAATGTCTTGGTAGAAAATCTATTTATGAAGAATGTGTTGTTGGTAATCTAAACCCCGAATATATATTGGGTTAAATTTCCTTTTGATCATTCTAAAGCTGGGTTTACACCAAAGTCAGTGACAGAACTGTCAATGACTTTTGTCAACGACATACTTGTCACAAACAAATGTCATTGACAGAAGTCACAGTTTGATGTAAACGTTTTTGTCAATGACATATTGTATCTCACATCCTGTCCGCAATGCTACGCCACCAGTAGCAAGCAAGCAAGAAACTTTTGTCGCAGACGAGCGTTGACATATACTGCGACATTGTGACTGTGACATTTGTCAACGACAGTCCTTTGATGTATTGTCAAAGCCAGCTTTAATTAGAAATCAATAACTTAAAATTATTAGATATAGATCAATTAATAATTAGTTTTGAAATTCAAATAATAATTATTGTTGAATAGAAGAGTAAACTTGATCGCTTGATCCTAATTTGGATAGCCTACTACAAAGATCCACACCTCATTTTGCTTGAATTAATCCAAGTGAGATGCATCCATTAAGACCGTGAACAGTGCATTAATTCGTGGTTGACGGTTTCAAATCCATTGAAGAGCGATTTTCGTTACAAACAATTCATTCTATCACAATGTCCTATTTCTATCACCGTTGCTTAGCGTTCAATAGCAGCGACATTCTTATCAGTCTTTCATTTTATTAATAGTAATAGTCCAGTCTAGACTCTAGGAATTCAGCATCTCGACGGAATATCATCGATCGTGTTGTGATAAGCTCAACAAAAGTCCTGTCGTTTTGATCAAATAGGAGTATAGTCTATAGAGAAAGAATAGAAAGCTCTTTTTGTATGGTCTAAGAGGAAATCTGCTACAGTGGAGCCTCGGTTTTACGAACCACGATTTAACAAATAGGCCTATTCCGATTCAATACAAGTAATTATTTCAAATCCCCTTGAAACAAAGCACTCAATGTATATTGTATATTGTATATTGTATATCGTATATTGCAACACTACATCACATAGCTATTCCACGTGTTTACTTTGCACCCTTAAGCTATGTAAAACCGAGGTTCCACTAGAGAATCAAAGTCTACCAGAATTGAGAAACTTTTAAAATACGTCTTTTAAAGTAAGTTGATTAAATTAAGTAAGTTAATTGAAATAAAATAACTTTGTTATAATAACTCTTTTAAAATAAGAGAATCGAGAAACGGATCCCTTCATCCTTTGTTCACCATTATTTGCAAATCGATCGCTCGTTGAAGCTACATGTTTTAAACCATGATATTCAAGAATTGAACCTTATTTTGAAAACTTTCATTGGGGAAAATTGTGAAATCAGGAGCACAAAGCTCTGTTTTCCTCATACTACCAATTGATGTCTATCGTATTGGCGTGATAGGACACTCGAAATCTTCCAGTGAAAACAGGATTCCCATGACATTTATGTTAATAACTGGAAGCCGATGTGTTTAAATTGAAGTCGCATCTGAAGGAAAATGCAAAAAAACTAATTTCATGTATGATAGAGCAGAGTTGGAGCAGAACGTCAATTTTCATTCATGATCATTATCTTGATTCCACCTGATGGTTATGATGTTGATTACAATGATTGCCAACTGTTTTTTCCTGCAGCAAGAAGGTGATATCCTCTCGTTTTCCAAGAATTCTGTTTTGTTATCGCACCATTTAAATCTGAACTTCAATTTGAAATGGAAAATATAATTCGACCGCTTTATATTTCTACAGATACACACCTATAATTTAAATGATAGGACGACAATTATGCTCTGTCCAATTTCTTTCGTACCCTGGCTTTCCTATTTTTTTTTATCCAAAGCATTATATGGACAATCAGCATTGGAATAATGACCAGACAGCGTCGAGTTGAAAGCCTACGGCAAAACGTTGCGTGTTTCTATGAAGCCTCGAGTTTGGCGTCTGTCGTTATTGAAATTGGAAGATAATTGCGGCAATTCAAGATGGCGGCCGTAGAAAGGAAGCCTGCCATTGGTCGAAATGTCGAAGCTCCCCACCAAAATAATCTCTCATCCTCGACCACAAAAATGGCTCCCATGTATTGCTACATCTATTTTTTTGTGATAGTTGGGTTCTGTTAGCTGCAAAGAGATGAAAACCTATTTTTCCAATCATTTTTTCTTAAAAATATGTGTATTTTTCTATTTTCAAGTTGATTCCGTTATAATGTATAATAATTTCTAGTGAATTTATTATTGAAATATAATAAAGTCATCAAATTGATCAATTATTATGAGTGTTATTGAAGTGGATGGTAGGTGCATTCTCTGGTTACTTTGGCTACTACTACTAAGATAGAAAAATCGATTTTCACCTCTGAATTAATGAAACATTAAGTTGACAACGCTTTTCAAGTTCCAACTGAGAATATATTTTCAGATAAATATTTGATTTGAATTATTTTTTGAGGAGATGCACTAGCTAGAAGCACCATCGTTGTTCGAAGAGATTCGTATTACCGCTGGAGAATCACGTTTCTAGCATCACTCATTTTTCTCTACTTTCATGCGTTCTTGGTATCATAAATATTTTATTTGAATTTACAATTTTTGAAGCATTTTAAATACTCTCATGTAATTCTAGTCGATATCGATGACTCGCACACAATCACATTCAATACCGTGTGACTTCAACATAGTCTACGTCTAATCGGTATAGGTACCCTACAGGTACAACAAAGTTTCTACTAGTTAGACTATCTAGCTCAAATACTGTGTAACATATATTATATTAATCACTTCTTGATAACTTTCATTCAAATTTGAAAAATTTATAACACTTCTAGCCTTCATTTTTATTTGACCACAAAACATAAATTGAGCAAGTTACCAAATAAGTATTATATTCTAGTCTTCTCACTGATAGATTTAATGCACAAACATCTGACATAATTTTTTAATAGTTATGACAAATCTTCTGGAGAAGAAATACTAGATTATTGTATCCCAAGGTGGAGAGAGTGTATATCCATTAACCTCGATTATATTGCTTTACTCCATGTTTTTTTGAGGTGAAAAATTGTTTTACTTTGAAATTCATCGCATCTTTCAAAGAATTTTGTACAATATTAGCAAACTTTCTAATTGATTCCCAATAATTTTGCATGAAAAATCTCACGCGAATGTTAGCATGCCAGTTCATATTCTTTGGCAATCTTTTCTCAAAAAGAAAAATAGTAATTGAATAGAAAAAATTCCTTCCGTTACGAAGTTTCTGTCATTTTCAGCAAAGTGTTCGAACTGAATACGAAAATTACCTCGATACAGCAAGTTATTTCATCAGCATATATTGCCGTTTGTCCGCATTCTTCATCAGTGGATTGTCAAACTCTATTTCGCAATGGAAATTCCAAGAATTTCTCTATTAAGGAAATTATGCATAGTACAAATTGCCATTTGCCAATTCTTGCACTCGCCCGACTTTAACTATATGACCAATTTTAGGCCCATAACTGTCCTCTATTACTTCAAGTGAATCTACTTTCTACTCTATCAAGAAACGTCCTGTGAATATAATACTGTACATGTAATAATTGAGATTCATGTACAGTATGTATTCTCATTAGCAAAAGATGAACTGGATTTCTCATGATTTGTTGGAAAGACAAAATGCAATTCAATTAGTATTGAATTTCCCTGTGATAATTCACAAAATTAATATTAGATTGAAGGATTTCAAGTGAAACAAAGTTAATAATCTTTTCTAGGTAGCAAAGTAAATTAAACATGCATGTAACCTGAACTGAACACTCGATTATCAATTGATTATTATTAATTTCTCCTCTTAAACTACGTTGTTTATTGTTCAGAAACTTTTAACGTCTATGTCAGTTGACAACCATTCAGCACCAGGCACTAAGCTATTTCCATGAACATGTATATCACCATGCTGATGCTTCATCACTGACCTTGCTTCTTCTATCTTTTAGTGACAAAGATCTGTGCTCACAATAAACTTTGTAAAAAATGTACCAACCAATAATATACTTTATTTTCAGATAATCAGGCATTTGTTGAGTCTAGCCTAGACAACACCGCAGACAACTGCGAGTGAATAATTCACTTATATTCTGTTATTACCAATCTTGAAAAAAAATAATTATCAGAGTCAGTGCGTCACAGATCCAGTCAGTTCGTGACTCAACAGTGAATTATTACAACGATTTTCCAAGAGCTCATCAAAAATTGAATCGAAAAGGGAAATGGATTTCCACTGTCTAGACGAGTTTTCCGAGAACTGCCGCTCGAAATATTGTGTCTGAGAAACGAATACAAAGAAAACGCGGGAAAATAGTGGATAGTCTGGGCCAAAAGGTCAAGTTTATCGAAGCCGCATGCATCATGCCTGCCACACAAATCACCTCAATCCGACCGAATCGCCATCACTCCATCAATCCATTTTGTTGGCAGCTATTGTAAATGTATGAGCTTGGCTGAACAATTGCTTCCTGGCTTGGCTTCTGTAATCGTGTTTTATTTATCTTTTTTCGTCTCGAACGGTTGAACTTTGGAGATAAGCATCGACAAGCTAGATAAGCAGTTTGATCAAATCTATTCAACTGATCTATCAGTTGAATCAATCAGATCAATCTATTCAGTTGATCTATCTATTCAACTAGAATTTGCTTTTCATCAATCTATTTGCCTTATAAGCCTGAGATGCTTAGAATTATGACATGAATCACGTGGATGGATAACTTTCAGGTGAATCCATCACTTTCACGATAATCAACCGAAGTGTAATTATCTAGAAAGCAATCATTTAACTATCATCTTATCATTGAAATCAAGTGAGTTGTACAACAGTATCTGTACAACACTGAGTTGTACATTTCACTTCTGATCAAGTACAAATAAGCAGCTTAATCCGCTATGACAATAATTGAAATTTAAATATGCTGTAGACATTAAAAATATAAATAAATAAATAAAATGATATTTCAATGCCAGGACTTTTCAAGAGATACAAGAAAAAAGTTAATTCATAATACACCATGTGAAAAAGACGAAAGGCCTAAAATCCAGCCTAAAATATTGGAGATAATATTAATGTTAATATTTTTTAAATTATGAATTTGAATTAAATCTTATTGCCAAAAAACAAACATACATGAGTAAAATGTGTTGAATAAAGATTATATGAGTAAAATATATTTAAAGGCCATCAGGATTCGTTTATGTTATATGTTACAACGAAACAAAACTCGCTTCACTCGATACATGGCACGTCTACACTTCTACTATTCAAACTACTATTCTACAGTCTACTATTCAATAGACAGAATAATCTTACTTAATGATTTTTACTCAGCAAAAATTTATTGAATAAAATTGGTTCGAAATGCATATAATATGAATAATCCATTATAAAATTAATACAGTAAGCTTGAAGGAAAAATTTTGCTCAAAACATTTTTCTACTCGTACATTGTTATGTAAGCTGGGTATCTTTATCTCATATATTATCCTTTTATCTCTTCATATCTTTTCCGCCTCCGCCATACTTTTGCCATTCAATTTTGGTATTGGATTGCAGGCAAATATGAGCCCATTCACTCACTTTTCAAACTTATTTTAAGAGAAACAACATCGAAAATAAGTTTTCTATCTTGAATTGCTTTAAAAGCTTAAAATTTTGAAAACTAAACACTGGCAAAGGAAAATTGCAGGTACGAAGTGAATCACTCAACATAACATATTATGTTCTGCGTATCATTCCAATGCAATCTTATGGGAATTGGCAAAAGTATGGCAGGATTTGACATCAAATGGCCCCACGGTTATTATATATAGTCTCTGTAGTTTTACCTACACTGTGTATCTGTATTGAGTTGGAATTATGTATCAATAATTAAGATATTGATAATTACTGATATTGGAAGTATCAGTGATTAATTTATTTTTCTAATTATGCCTAAATCATTAGCAGTAGAGCGGTTATCTGTGACCTACGATAAAATGTGTGGGTTAATGCCTGAGGCCATATTCATGAAAGTTAATTTTCAGCAATTTTTATCCAATTAACTCGTGGTCAATGTACGAACATCAGAATCTAGAGCAATTGGCCAAAAGAAGTTGCCAGAAATATTGAATTTAGGAAATAGCTAATTGATGTAAATTATTCATCTATTATAGTCAATTTGTCTACTAAGTATGAGATTACGTTTCCTTGACTGATTTTCATTTCCTGATGTAATAATAAAATTGAATAAAGTTAATAAAGTTCTATTCTAATTCATATAAATTATAAAATACAGTATCCATAAATATAGAAGAACATCCATATCAAGGTGGTCCGTCAGTTAGTTTCAGAAACAATAACATTTCTTATTAAAATGATATCGATTAAAATAATTTATTTCGATCGTCGATTATTTCAATGTTTCATGAATTGGTCCCTGAAAATATTCAATCGTTTAGAATTGTTCCTTTTGAACTCGGCATTTCTGATTCAGCACGATTGCTTTTGAAAAAAAAAAGAGTACAGCGAACGGACGGCCCTTTCTTTCACGTAGTTTTCTTTAAAATAAGTAACCACCAATAAAACTGGACCTACTGTATTTTATAGAGTTATGAAAAATTATAATCAAATCCTATTTTTCCTTTTCATTATTGATTACTAAATTCTTATTTCAAGACATTTTTCATCGTACTTTTATTTCAATTTTCTTATTTAATGGTAACTTTCTTGAACTGAGAAGATTCAGTTTTTTTTCAACATCCACCTGCACACTGATCACTAAATGAGTTTCATTATTGGTATTTTTTAGTGCCTCTAGAATCGTAGTGAAAGCTCTTTTACTGAATAATTATAATAACCATTTGTTTCATCATAGCTATTATTCAAAGGTTCATTCCTTCAATTATTCACTGAATATATTTTACAGAGGATCTAGAAAAATTTCAGTAATCCTCTCTTATTAGGATATTCAACACATTATTATTTCAAAAATCTTCCTAGCTTATGAGAAATTGTTATAGTCTTTGAGCGAAGAGAACTGATTTTGCTGAGAAGGGATAGAGAGCTAAGATGGCGTCAGAGCTATAGTTCGAATAAAACTAGTTGTCACTTGGCCTGGTGCTCAAGAACCACTCACTAGAAACGTTTTTGTCAGAAAGTCCGATGTCCGAACAGCTGACCATTTGATTCAATGATGCTAACATTGAATCAAATGGTCAGCTGTTCACCATTCCGTATGAAAATAAGCCTACGCCCTAGGCTCATGAATGAGAATACGAATATTATTAGGAATAGTAAACTCGCGAAACATGATTGCAGAGAATGTCACATGAACTATAGCAACACATAGAATAGTGGCGATAGCCTAATCTAGAAAAAGCTATTTGAGAATTATTACGGTTAGTGCAAGCTGGACGCACTGATTTAACACTAGAGTTTTCATAGTCGGACATGCATATACATTTCTATTTTCATGGCACTACCCAACCAACTCCGTCCTTTTCGCGCTCTGCATTGCATTGTGCTTTTCTTTCAGCATTGTGCTACTTATCTGCTATGAGCTAACACTATGTGCCAGTTGCATGAAAATCCAATTGAATTCAACCATCGTAAAATGATGTCATTTAACCGAACCAATGCAACCAGAAGCAATGAACGAATCTGACGTTATTTTACGGTGGTCAAATTCAATAAGATTTCAATGCAATGTTAGTCATTAAAACATAATTATTTTCTGTTTTGTTTGATATGTGTGTCTGTTTCAAGGAAATTGAAACTTCCGTCGTTGCATTACTTTAAATTAAACGTCGTAAACTTAAGTCCTACTTAAATGCACTTACCTACTTCTTCATAATAGTGTCATTGTCTGAATTTTCATTAACTTGTAACCTCTGTGCTCTCCTGTTCTATGCTGTAATGGCTATCATTCAAACTTCATGAAACCACCAATATAAAGACACATATAACTAGCATATTTAATTTCTCCATGGAGTCTAAGGCTAGGCGTACACCGGTTAGTCAAGACAAGACAAGTAATTCACATAGCTGCTTATGAAGCACACTGATGCGCCTTAGGTCTCCACATCATGAATCATTACGGGTGATATTCGTTGAAAAATTTACATGATTACAATTTATCCTATTGACCAATCGATAACCACTGCACTGAGAACTGAAAATTTCAAACCCACTCAGCTACAATTCTGCTCATTGAAACACTTTAGAGATCTCAAAAACACCGAACTTCGAATTTTAATTCGAGAAATAGTTCACCCGGGTACTTGAGACAATATCGGAACCGATCTTATCAGCTTGAAATCGTCTCTCGAACTACGTGTTGAAGTCGAGGGAACTTTCAGTTTTTTCAGTAGATCTAGCCTTGGTTAGCCTAAAACGCACGCCCATCTTCATGCGGCATGCACTATGACATGTCTCTCGAACAGCAGAGGACACGAAACCTAGTCATAGAGATAGACAACAGGCTAGGCTAAGGCACAGCCAATATCCTAGTCTTCCAGGTGTATTCTTCACCCGAGGGAGAGATGCCTGGTGTGTATTTGTGAGGACAACGTTGTGTGTGTACACTTCCATGCAACGCCATGAGAATTAAACGCATTTTACCTGGCATGCGTGATCGAAAATTCTTTTTTCCGAACTGTATCGTTATATTTATTGGTCTTCTTGACTCTTTTCCCCCCTCTTCTCTCTTCGTTTTTGTCTTCTTCCATTGTCTCAAGTTTCTCTCCCTCTCTCTCTCTCTCTCTTTTGAAGTTGTTCTCGTGCTTGACAAATTCATCACGACCACAGACAATTAGCGTCAATTTCACAAGAAACGTTTAGTGGGTATTGGCATCCAGACACGATCGCCATCTCTTCCCGTGAGAATTCAATACACCTCTGTTCTCTACAGTTATCACCAATGACCAAGTTCTTTTAATTCACCAATTTTCTGTTAGGTTTGGCGTTGTTTGTCCGTAGATTTGAAAACAATTAGAAGATAAGAGTATTTTTGCTTACTACTGCGAGTCAGTTGATTAACTAGATAAATATTGAATAAAGTAGAAAAATAATGGAATAAAGGAATAGTTAGAACCTTTTGTTATACATCTTTACAAAGAGTGAACTATTTAAAGAAGTTTTTTCCACTCACAAACAAGTTCAGAGATGTTTCACCTCTCCAGATACTCAAGCAATATCAATGCAAAACCTGCCTCAAACTTGTTCCACACTATCTGTAGAATGTCAGGCGTAACAGTTTGGATGGCTGCTGTTATTTCTTGTTCAAATCATCAATGGTGGATGGATATTGATGATTTGAAAACAGTCAAACTTTTACGCCTGATATACAGTGAAGTGGAAAGAGTTTGAGGGATGTTTTGGGTTGATGGTGAAAAACTTTAATTACTCTTTGAAAGGATTCTATTATATTTCTTTCATTAAATACAAAGTTTTAAAGTTGTGGTATTCTTTTTGAATCACTCTGTAGTTGTTAGCCTGAATGATCTAAGGCCGGCCGTACACGTTACGCTATACCTCAGAGAAGGAGAAATTCTTCCTTCTCTGTGGCTATACCAAAGAGGTTTATGATAAACCGTTTATCTGTGCATATGGAACTCTATACAAGCAAATAGACCAATTCAAATAGATTGGAGTGCATTGTTCTATTTTTTTATAGATTAGATGATCATATTTAAATCCATAGGTAACCTCTTCGGTATACCGTGTAACGTGTATGGCCGGCCTAATTTTAATAGTCTGTTTAATTTGCAAAATCAAACCTGTAGAGAAACTTGTTCCCTGAATTCAAAGAATAAAGAATTTTCTCGAGTATAAGTACAAACTTAATTTTTCCGGCTATTCTTTCGAAAATGTTTTTAAAAAAGAGAACTCATTTAACTTGAGCCTACGAGTTTATTCTAAGAATACTTTTTGATTTCACATTGCACTAACTTCTGGATACTTTTTGATTGGACAGGCACGTTCGGCTGGAAGAGTTCTCAGGTTGATGTTTGAACAATATTTAGTTTCTATTAATCACAAAAATCATATATATTGACATATTGCATTGTTCTACAATATATATATACAGGTAGGTGACTGAGATAGTTATCACAGTGATTATTTTCACCAGGGTTTAAGAATGTTTCAAAATCAATGTTATTTTGATAGATCATTCCAAATAATAAAGTTGTGTCCTGTAAGAGATGATAACATGATATCATATAGTGGAGAACTATCATGAAAGTGAAGAGCTCTTTAGCGTATACTTTATTTAGAATATCTTATAATTCTTATCCAGAAATCCAGCCCTAACTTGAACGATTCAATTGAAAAATGAATTAATTCCACCTTTGCATTCACAACGTTGAAAGTTTCCAACAATTTTTGATACTTCCAAATCTATCCATAGTAGTGTATTATTCTACTTATAAGATAAACGAAAATCATCGTTAGTAAGCTAGTTTTTAATTGGAGAAGCGGTTGTCCCAGTGGAAGAGGCGAGTCTAATCGGTGACATTAGATAAGAGACAGCGCCTACCACTGCCGTTGTAACGGTGACCGGCTCCTCTAAATACAAAAATTTATGAGTTTCAAAATCGAATCCCGGTGGTTAAGAACCCACGCACAAGCTTAGAGCTTATGTGGGCATCATCGCTAGCAAAACAAAATTGAATAAATTCACAGGGAATTTTCAATTTCAGTTCTCACTGCTCTAATTTACTTGAAATTTCCCAGTTAAGAGGCTCGTTCCGCATCCTTGAATAAAGAGCTGTAATTCAATATTCAGCCTTGATTTAGCCATTATTGCTATTGTACGACTCCATGAACTGAATAATAGCTGGTTACTGATTATTCCAATTTGTAGCTTCTCCAACCACTCGATTTGTATTTTGAATCGTGTGTTTTTTTTTAAACAGCTCAATTTACGTTGGCCATGTTCTGTGCTTGTTCTATGAGAAACTAACAAATGGTGAATATCATATAATAACATTCAGATCCAAATAATCCTCTCAATCAATCACATCTAGACATTTGATCAAGAATAACATGGATACAATAATATCATTCAATAGTTTATTAACTGAAAAATGTATTTAAGCTTGAAGCTTCTGTGATCAAACAAACCATTGTATTCATAATATCAAGAACAAAGAATTAGTAATAGAACAATATCATAGGTAATAGATTAATATTGGCATTCCCTCAGTTTGATTTTAATCGAAGTATGGATCCATTAATTTGATAGTGAAAGAGAGATAGCGAGATAAGGAGAGATAGAGTTACCAAACTACTAATATTTAGAATCAGATTATTTCACAACAAAATACAGTCAATCAGATTCCTTATTGGGAAATATCCTATATGAAGGAAATAAATTGCAACTTCATTTGAAAGACTTATTGAATGTGATCCCGTAAATCCTAAAAATGAAAAATCACGGTAATTATGTGATGTTACAAATCTTGATCTCTTTAGAATGTGTAAGACACCCTCTTTCTAACTTTACAATAGACCTCTCGAACAGACTACGATAGAACCTACGTTTGTGTTCTTGAAATGGTATATACTGTATAATACTCGTAACTTACATGGGATTCTTCCATATGAACCAAATTTATAACTAACATTATTCACTCTTCAAAGTTGTAAATTATATTGAAATTTTAGATTTACTCAACGATGAGTGAAACCTCGATTTATGATGGGTGGGTGTGACAATAAGCTACGAAATGTAGAAACTTAGAACTTACTACTTGTCTTTGGTCATTACGAAATGTAATGTAGTGTAATGTAGACTTGAATTTCAAATCCATCCATCGTAATGTAGAAAGACCAAAACAAGTTGGATAAGTTTTTACATTAAGGTGGATGGATTTGAAATTGAAGTCAACTACGCTGACTTTTAACGAGAAAAGTTCCGTTGAAAACTTGCCAGTCATCGATCAACGCCCCAGGAGACAGGAAGCACACACAGTGATCCAGAATGTTTTTTGAAAGTAAAGTCCTTTTCTTTTGTGAAGTAAAAAGTTTCTAGATTCCTTTTTTCTAGTTTTTGATGTTCGTGACCAAGGAACTGACATTCTCTCGTGTTTTACTTCATCAATTTCGTCAAATGTTGATGTGTGATTCGGCATTCAAAAAGAGAACGATGTATAAAAAAGCAGATTCATGAATAGAAGGCCACCGGCAATACCTGCAGCATTCGTGCTTGATAATTCTGGAAACGGGGCGAAAAGAGAGGATGAACGACAGACAATATAAGGGAGAAAAGATTATTGTAGTTCCTTTGTTGTTTCTCATCCACTTCGATAATTTGTCGACGGATAATTGACTGGTTCAAAGTCTGAATGCTGAGGGGATGATACTTAGCCCGACTCCGAAGAGAGCTAGGCCAATTTACCTGTCAGAGACACATCAAACTCAGATGAGATTCTGGTCTGTAATATTCGTTTCCTGTCCGTTTTTCCGATAATAATCACTACTAATTTGGAATAAATTCGCTTGGCGCTAAGACCGTGCATTTCTGTGCAATCATTGGTCGCAACTAAAGTATTATAAAGCATTCGACGGGAAACTTTTGATCTCTGCCCGGCTATATTTGAAACTATGCAGTTTATCTGAGTTTTTGGTTCAACTAGAGCAATTTAAAGTTCACAATTGATTGTTTTTGTATGTGTTGAATGTATTGAACTGAAATTTTCTATTTTTAACTTAAACTTGTCCCTCCTATCACATCCTTTCCCCTACTACCAACCTGTTTTCTTTGAACGCCTTTTCAAAACATGGGAAACCATAGTTGGAAGAGTTTTCCACATACACATTACCGTACTCATTTGCACTACTTCTCCCCTCTTAGCTTTTTGTTTCTATTCAAGTTTGTATTTTGTATAATCTCATATTTGTACATGTTGCTTTTTCATGTTTTTTTGTAATTGTTGTGCGAATAAATAAGTTGAAATTTATCACGCATCTTTTTCAATAGGAGCATAATTCTTCCCATTTTTATTATTAGCGTATATTGCTTTCATCGGTGGGGAGACCCGTAGGTAGTTCTATAGTGACTATAGGTAGTTCCACTGAGCTAAATATCTAAGATAAGTTATAAGCAAGACTTTGAGAGTATTTAAAAGTTTTGTCAAATATATTGGCAAACATTTGAACCCTTTTTCCTATTCTATTGTATGCAAATCTTTCCTTAAGAAATGTTTTTTGAAAACTTAATAATTATAACGATTAATTATTTTTTTTGAACATGGTAACCTATAATGGAAAAAAAATTTAATAGCCTATATGCATTTTTTTTAATAATAGCTTAAAATTAATCTATTTCTAGGGAATTATTCACACATCACGATATTTATTATCGGTACTAATTATTCACACATTACGATATTTATTACCGGTACTAATTGTCCAATATCAATGGGTACTTATTTTCTTTATTTTGTAGGCCTTATGTTCATACTAATACAAGTGTTATTAAATATACAGAAAACAATTTGTTACAGAAAAGTTTTCCATAATAATTATTACATGGGGGGTGAAAATTGGGGGAGGGGGACACGATAAATTTTGCTGAGGGGCCACAGAGCTGCCAGTCCGGCACTGCACTCCAAGAAGAAGAGCTGAATAAGAGCGACAACGCTTAAATATGTGAAGTGATTATTGAATATTATTAATTACTTAATCTATTACAAGGTTTATTATTACTGTTATTGAAGAACCGATTTGGAGTGATTCATTTACTCAAGTGACAGTGAAAGTGAATAAACTAGCATTCATCTCAGATCCAAGATGGATTCAAGATCATTTGTTTGGCTTCTAGTGATTTTGCACAGTTTTGTCAATTTATCAAGTGCAGATCCACATGAAATTCTACAGGAGGCTCTCAAAGTGAAAGAAAAGTTTCATTTACATTCGTCTCCAGGAGCAACAAGTTTATTTGAAAGGAGAACAATATAATACGTTTCAGCGACCGCATCAGCAAACTCGGTGTGAAACAAGGCCGTGATTTAGGTGAGCCCAACGAGCTAGAATATAATAAACCACATATTCCTATATTCCAACCAATATAGTTTACTATGAAGCCTTAGTGCCTCCTCTCACCATCAGTGGGCCGCAGGTGTTGAGTTACGCAGGTTTCATTACTGTAAATAAGGCATTCCAGTCCAACTTGTTCTTTTGGTTTTTCGAAAGTGAATCAAAATTTTTAGGGTCTCCTTTGCTTGTATGGCTGCAGGGGGGTCCAGGTGCCAGCTCCATGTTTGCCGTTTTCACTGAGAATGAACCATACTTTGTTGACATGGCTAAACAGAAAATGCATGTAAGCCTCCGGAAATCATACTGGTCGCAGTATTTCAATGTGATCTACATAGATAACCCAGTGGGAACTGGATTCAGTTTTGCAACTGAAAACGGCTATGCACAAAACCAAACTGTTGTCGGCCAAGATCTCTACAACTTTATGCTGCAGTTTCTCACCCTTTTTCCTCATCTGCGCGATAACAAATTCTACATCACTGGGGAGTCTTACGCGGGCAAGTACATTCCTGCATTTGCACACACCATTCATGAACAAAATCAGAAAACAAACAATAGTATCAAAATCAATCTTCGAGGACTTTTCATAGGAAATGGCTGGTCTGATCCAGTTAATATGCTCAAGTATGACAATTATCTGTACGAATTAGGACTCATCGACTCTAATGCCAAAGTAGAGTTCAGCAATGCACAACGTTTAGCAGTTGATCTAATTGAGAAAGAAAATAAGATGGGTTTGAAAACAGGCATTTTTACATTTGATTCAATGAAAACCTAGCTTCAATCCCCCCCGGTTGTTCACTGTCACTCATTTGAGCGCGCTGATGTTTGTGAGCTACTTCTCGTTGGTCTTCTTGTTGGCTAAAGGTCAATTCCCACATTGACGACAACGACACGACGACGACATTCTCATTTCGTTCTGCGCATGCGTCACCAGCCCGCGCTCTGATTGATTCATCCTTTTAGAACTTTTGACCAGCTGAATTTCTAGGTTAAGTGACTAGGTAGGAAGTTTGAATGTTTGCTGTTCGGAATCAATTGTCAATTAATATTAATAATATTAGTACGACAATATAAATATAATAATCAGTAAATAAAATTATAATACAAACCTTTTCAAGTCATACCGGTACTGCAATTTTGAGACTTGAGAGCTATCATTTGTAAACAAAGATAGACATGGACCAATCAGAGCATGGGCTGGTGACGCATGCGCAGAACGAAATGAGAATGTCGTCGTCGTGTCGTTGTCGTCAATGTGGGAATTGACCTTAAATTGAATTGTTGATTGATTTTGTATTTTTGACGTTGTCTCACATTGTATTTATGTTTTTGACAAATAAATGAATCTTGAATCTTGAATCTCAATTTGAGGCATTCAGGATTCAGGATTCAGGGTCCTTCACTTTCCGACAATGTGTACCAGCGACATTCTGTACCACATTCCTGAGTTGGACTAATACATGAAACGACATTCTGTCCCAAAAATGGACCAAAATGTCGCTGGACCAAACTGTCGTTGGGACAAAATGTCACGCTCTCATAATTCCATTGGATAGTGTTAAATTTAACATGGCAAATTTTACAGTTTTCAAGTGGCGGCCAAAGCTCACCAGGGATTTTGAAGTTTTCTTATTCCAGTTTTTCTTATTCAGGACACATTTATTGTTGTACTTAATTATTATCAGCCTTCTTTCATTTTTTTCCTCACATCCACATGAGAACTCAATTAAAAAACGAGCACTCTGCACTCGAGTTGCCTAAATCTACGAGTACTCTATAAACGTTTGCCTCTACGATGCCATGCACACGCACAGCTGTCAGCTGCAGACAAACAACAAAAACAAAACGAAACGGCACATTCAATCTTGTCAATTCATGACTGTCTCGTTTGTTATTTATTGAACTTTAATTATTAATAATCGGAAAATAATGGTGTCGAATAATTCTGAAGATATTTCTCCAGTTATCTACATTCAAAACAACTGGGATGAAGTTGTTCAGTAAGTAGAGTGTAATTTCATATGAAAGTGAGGTTATATTTTGTTTTAAACTTTTAGATTTAGATTGTCAAATCTTGCAGATTTTTATTTAGATGTTTCTTAAATCGTCAATATTTATTGGTTGATATCATCTTGATTCCATTCCAACTTGGCCACGATTATAAAGATTGATTTATGAATTTCATTAGGCCTACTTATCTTCCATTTATTTTCAAATCTGAAATTGATAAATTTGTTCTTTAATGTTAGGAAAAATTCACAATGAAAATCTAAGAAGTCAGCTCAACTTCCAAAATGAAGGTACTATAAATGTGTGTATTCCCAACTATCATGTGTCCTATCAATCTCATAGGTCTATTTGATTTCCATAATTGGCTGTAATGCAGTATATGCACTTCTCTTGAAAGTTATGCTATTTTTTAAACAGTTCGCTCGCGGCCCAAATCTTAGTGCTCTTTTATCTTGTATTCAATTGCATCGTACTATAGTATAGCATTCATTTAATTTGGCGGAAGGCATTAGATAGATATTATTTCCTGACGTTGCTGATGACCAAAGAGTCCTATGGCAAGAAAATAATATCTATCTATCTAATGCCATCAGCCAAATTAAATGAATGCTACTATAACTTAATTGTCAATAAACTATTTTCAACCATTTTTTGAGGACGCGATTCATTGATCGTTGTGCCATGCTCACCGATTTTTTCTGTATCAGAAAAGATTGCTGGTCTCAAGCATATTATCATGTTGATTTATTTTAGCCTACTTCTATTTTGACAGGTAGGCTACTATTATTTTATTTTGTACTTCTATTACCTTGGGTAAGCGTGGGTTAAGTGGAAGATGGGGCTTTCATGCCTTAACTTGGCCCACAACACTTTTGTAGCCTATTGTAGAAGTGAAAGATAAAGTCATTAATCTACCTTATAATATTATCACTCTCATTAATCCTCATATTAATTTTTGTTTTCAGGAAAATTGATTGGAAAGTTTGGGTGATTGCTAAAAGGAGAGGTGAGTTTGAAATGCATTTATGATTGGGTGTTTTCATACTCTTACGTACTCTTGGATAGGCAATCCTCTTTTTAAAACATTCTGTTTTTATTTTGAAGGATGCAAAAATGTTGAAGGAACTCTCCGGACAGCCTGTTTGGATGGTTCAGGCGTTCCTCAGTTGAAGAGCAACGATGGTTTTAAAGCTGAAGCAGTCGCAAAAAATATCCTACGAGTCAAGCACATTGAATCAGGATCGAAAATCTCATTTCTTTCTGCCACAAGACTCTACACTGATATTCATAAGAAAGCTGTAAGTTGAATCAATTTTTCTATTACATTCATTATCTACTTACACAGTATTTACTGATCTTTGGAAAGACAAAGGCTGGATAGGTTATGGCTACTAATCCTTATACAGGGTGATTCCAAAATAGACCGACAAACTTCGCGAGTGGTTTCCTGACATTAAAATAAAGAAAAAATTCTATTATATTGAACATGGGTCCTAAAACGCTTCGTTTACCTCTAGTCGTCATTTTGTTTCATCACTTTTTATTTTATTTTTCTCCAGAATGTTTGACTAATTTTGTTGAAATTTTGCATGGTCAAGGCCAAGGTTAAGATCTGCTGTAAAAAAATAAAGCAACCTTATTTGACGAAATATTTCAAAATGGCGGGCTACAACAAGTTTTCGCGTTATTTCAATGCTAAATTTCAAATGCTCGCCAAAAAACGACAGCCAAAATTATATATTATTGGCACAACTTACTTATGAATATTGGGCCAATTTAGATGTGGTTTGCGCCAAAGTAAAAGTTGGATGACTGATAGATGTGCAGGTTTTATTTGCATTAATAAGTTTAATGGGTAAAGAAATTAAAATAAACTCAGTGCCATCTCTCGGCTTTTGGCGGTACTGCTAGATAAAGGATTGAATAAGATGGTGTCGAATTTAAAAAAAAAAAGGAAATGGCGCTGTGGGTTCAGGCTAGTAAGATATTATTATCTGTTGTCCTTTTCATTGTAAATTATTATTTTAATTGAAATTATATTTTAATTTTCTTCTATTTCATTGTTAACTTTACTACATGTATAAAATTTCAGTATTTTTTGATGAGTTTAAACGAATCAACAGTAGGCTACCTGTCGTACTATGTAAACAGAAGTTGAGCGTAGATAACAAATTTCGGTATTTGTATACAAAAATTGTTTTTTCTAATTTGTTGTCGAAAGACTTTTGTCAATTTTTCAAACTTCTATTTGTTTGAATTTTATAAATAATTTATTCGTGTGCAAACGCCTTGACTGATATGATACATTATCATTCTTTTTTCAGATTCGTAGTTTAGCTGTAACCTCGACTGATCTCAGTGTGTCTTACAGCGATGAAGGAAATTTGATTGTTTGGAACCACAATAGAGACGTTTTGAAAGTAAGAATTTTGAATTTGTTTCTTCGCAAGTAAAAATAATCTAATATAATTATAAGAGTATTGTCTGCTGTTTTATTTTTTTATCTTTTGCTGAATCAGTTATATTTTTATTGGAATCACAGGATTTTTATTGAACTCGATTCTCTAGGATGAAAACGAAAACAAGCATTTTCATACTAATTTTCTCCCTTAGGGGAATTTTAAAAACCAAAGTCTTCATTTTTCACATATCTTTTATCAAAAAAATATTTTAATTGTATTGTTCTCATTTTTGTTGGCTGAATCTACAAGAAACATTAATACTTTTTTACCGCGTTTATGCTTTTTGATTTCATGGAAATTATGTTCCATTCAAAATCTCATGGAAACTGTTGCATCCGAGTTTTTGTTCATTTATATTTTGTAAACAGGTTATCTAAAATTACATACTGTTCCACATTTTTCGATTTATTCTTCTGTCCACTACAAACTATCTCTCAATACAAATCACTGCATATATTGATTTCATTAAGCTGAATAGTTTCAGTTAAATACGGTGTAAGCTTATTTATTTTTAAAATTGTTCATTATGAACTTATCTTCATGCCGCGTTTACACAGGATAGTTGTCTCGCACAAGTTGACCTGCATCAGCTAACGTATCGTGTAAACCTCTGCCGTTTTTTTTACTTGCACGTTAAAGGCGGGTAGACCAGTTTATAAGATTCACGTCGAAACAAGATAGATCAGTTTACAAGATTCAAGTCAATTGCCTCGTCCGTCAGCAATGTATAAACACGGCAATCAAGTGAACGAAACTCTAAATTTAAAATTGAAATCAAAAGAGAATTGAAAAGTAAATCTTACAAGAACATTTCAGCAAGATATGATAGGATAGACAGTTCTCCAATAATCAATTGAAATGATAGTTCGTTATCCACTGTGTACAAGATGAAACTTCATTAATATTTTATGTTTGAGATTAAGAAATTATGTGTCAGTGTATTTTTGATTAGGAAATTATCAAATTATATCGGAATGTATTTTTTCTATTCCAGAGAAAGCTGGAAGGTCACATTGGCGATGTGTACAAGTGTCGATTTTTTCCTTCAGAGAAAGTGGTACTATCATGTGGTCAGGATTTATTGCTGAAAATCTGGGACATTGAAACAGACTTCTGCGTCTCATTGAAAGGCCATACGCAAGCCGTAACTGACTTCGCCATTGTCGATGTGGGAAGAAACGTCATATCTGTTAGCAAGTAAGCTCACATTATGTTCACATCAGAGATCATAATAAATATAATATTGTCATATAGATCATAATTTACTCATTCTTTCAGATTTCTACTATGTTTCTATTTTTAGTTTTCAATCTTGAGAATGAAAGACTGTATTTTGCATTTGCATGTAGGTTCCAGACATTAAATGTCTCAAGTTTAGGCCTATGCTATTATATAATACTCTGATGGATCACTTTCTTGTTTCCATCTCCTTCATGACCATTCAAAATTATTATAGAATAACGATATGATAGATAAAAATTACTATAATACTAGTTGTTCTCTGTATTTGTAAATGTTCATCAATCATTTATCTAGTCACGCGCGGTACAAGTTGTGATATGTTTTTTTTTTTAATATTGCGACAGTATTATAATTTTGTCAAAAGTACGTTACCAATCATAAAAATTGCCTCTGTCTAGAATAAAAGTATAAAATATAGTGTCTCTCATCAAAATTGGTAAGTTAAATGTGTTTTTTGTTAGTTTATTCATTTTTCAATTTTTATTCAAGATTCAAGTGTTTAGTGTCTTCGTGCTTCAAGTTATTTGAATTTAAATACCAATCACTTTGATTTATGCCAAATGTCTAGTAGCTTTTACCCAAATTCGCTTCTCTGATTTATACTCAGATTTTGAGTAATATTTCTTAGATGTTGCATCAATATTATAACTTAATTAAAAGTACGTTATACCATAGATAACAGATTAGAATAGATTTCCCATCGTATGTTAAAATTTGTGGCCAGAAATGAAGGGACCGATCCTAGCGACATCTCTTAGAACTCAGAGTAACTAGAGAGCGTACGTGTAGACTCGGAACTGGCGATGAGACAGAGAATGGGTGTGTGACTGAGAGTGAGTGAGCGATCGATTGAGAGAGAGACGCCAGCGTCAGTGCTATCTTACCTTCTGTGACTGAACTACGTGGCCAGCACGATTTGATGTAACACTAAACCGGCACACAGTTCCCTATGCCTTGAACGATCTACTCCTAATCTCTTATCTATGGTTGGTTATACTTCCAGAAAAGCACAACTAGCTAGGAAAGAAAACATGTCTCATATTAATGATTAGATGTTCTTCGCATTGAGCTTTTTAAACCAACCTGAGACTCTATTCATTACTTTTTTATTCGAATCTTTGATAATTAGCGGACAAGAAAAATCAGCGAAAATATTGAAATGTTCGTTTGTTTGTTCATAAACGCAGGGATGGAAGAGTGAAATTATGGAATTGCGGAGATGCATCATGCATTGACACATTAGCCTGCGTATCCTCCATTATCAACTGTTGTGCCATTACTTCAGTTCCAGACGTTGATATTCTTGGTCTACCTGATGATTCGCCCGTCAGTAAGTACAATTTTCATCTCAATGAAATTTCGAACATTTCTGCTACACAGAACCACAGACAACAGTATAGTTAGTCTATGACAGAACTGTATAATTTCCAGTCGTGGTCATTGTAGCTCAGTTTCAATAGTAGCAAAACGTTTAAGTACACTTTATTAAGGTTTTTATTTATGTGTAATATCTGCATCTCTTACCTGCGCACAGGATGTTTTCTTGCAGGTAAAAAGATTTTGTAATATTTTGAACGTTTATTCTGTAATTATGCTGTGAAGATCTTATTAAAGTTTTTTGATTTGATGTAATGATATGACATTTTCAGGTGAGAAAGAAGTGGGCACAAAGAACAAAGTGCTGGTGTTCGGTTGTGAGGATGGCTGGCTGCACGCAGTGGCCGTACACAGTCGTCGCAAAGTGTTGGAGAAGAAGTGCGACTCAGCCATCAACACAGTCGCCTTCCTCGATGATCTCGACAGCACCGGACACCGGACCAAGTTTGTCGTCGGACATCAGAGCGGCAAATTAGCTCTCTATGACGTCACGAACCACGATCAACCCCTGCGCACCCTACACGACTCCAACAACGCCATACTAAGAGTCCTACCTTTCGGCAGCAGTGGTTTTCTAGCGTCAGAATCCGATGGATCCGTGTATTTCATTACAAACGATCTGAAAACTAAACTGTATTCGTTGACGGGATCGAATTTCGACCCTATCTACGATATGGCTTCCGATGGACTGTTTGTGTACACTGCCTGCAGGGATGGAGTGATCAGGCGGTATGCGATGAATAGAGCCATAAAAGATTATGGAGGTGAATGGTCTTGATGGAGGAAGAGGTGAAGTGGGGGATCTGTTGTCCTCGCCATGAAACCTTCAAATCCATTCACCATAAAGATTGTGGAGATGAATAGTCGTGATGTGAAAACAGAGGTAGAGTGGGAGATTTGGTGTCTTCGCCATGAAATCATCAAATCCATTCGCCATATTTAATTTTCAGCCAAAGAAACAAATCATTGTTATTTTCGAAATTTTAGGCAAGGCAACGCTCATTCATTACTGATAACAGCATCATAAGTAACTTATTTTTGTAGAATTCTTGTTGATGTTGTGGAACTCCATGATAAAATAAAACACTACATGATATTGTCAATTCCACTACTTTATTGTCAACAGCACTGGACCGCGGTTTCTTGGCTTCACCAGTCACATTTTCTGGTAACTACTGTTAACAATAAAGTACTGAAATTGACAATATAATTGTGGTGTTCTATGGTATCATGAGTGACATTGGGGTATCATGGTATTATAAATGACATTTTATTTTTATCAATTATTCATAAACACCAATAAATTAGTAGACTGGCAACCGAAAGTTACGTTATTTCCGAGAATTTATAAAACACCAAACTAATAAATGCCATTTATAATATCATAATACTCTTATCTGTCTTATCTCTCGTCTATGATACCATTTTTAAGAATGGATGAGCGTTCCCACAAGATAGGTTTTCGCTGGTGCGGCTGCGGATAGTCAAAATAGCAACTTTTTCAAACAAAAAATTTTACCTAATCGTATAATACTGCATATTAATAAACACAGAAAATTAACAATAATAATACTAAATAGTTCCTACAAGAAAACAGTTGGTACAAGAAAAGAGAGAGCCATGTGATAACTAGGTATAGCTGGGATGGAAGAACCAAAAGCGTGGTAGATTACTTCTTAGTGGACAGAGATTGGGGGAGAGGTATCACAAATGTAAAAGTGATTCCTAGCGTGAGCATGGATGGCGACCATCGTTTGCTGGTAGCTCAGTGGAAATGCGTTGAAATGGAAAAACCACAACAACATAAAAGACAGAGCAGAATTAAGGAATGGAAGTTGAAGGATAGAGAAAGAGCTGAAGAATACAGAAGACTGATAGCTATGGAAATGCCCAGGGGAGAAAGTGGTGAAGGGGAAGATGAATGGTTACAATTTAAACAAACGTTGGTCCAAGCAGCAGAAAAAGTATGTGGCAGGACATCGGGAAAGAGGAAAGATAAAAAACAGGATGGTGGAATGCATGCACAATGGTGGAATAGGAAGATGCCAGAAAAGGCGAAGATTTTGATGTTCAAAGTGTATTATGTTCCCATTGTCCTGTATGGTGCAGAGACATGGACAATGACAGAGAAAGAGTGGAGCAGACTACAAGCAGGAGAGATGAAGTTCCTCAGGACTATTAAAGGAAAGACTAGAGGATCGACTACCAAGGAGAATGGAAGAGATGAGGATGGAGGGCAGAAGACCGAGAGGACGACCGAGACGGAGATGGATTGACGGAGTTATCGACGGAGTAGAGAGGAGGGGATGCAGATGGCAGCAGGTCGAGGAAGAGAGATGGTGGGAAGATCGTGGAAGATGGAGAGGCCTTGTAAACACCCAGACCCGGCACTAGCTGGAACGGGATCAGGATATAGATAGATAGTTCCTATTTTTGCATGGTTATTCTTGTATATTTTCATTTCAAGTTTTAATTAGTTGCTATTTTGACTATCCACAACCGCAAACGGCAGCGCAGTCGCAACTGCGAAAACCGACCTTTACTTAATTTCATTAATATAATTCTATATTGTAAGCACTGGCATATCCAATGGCAATGTGTAAAATCAATAGAGAGCCAATAGAGATAATAGAGAGCTTATTTTATAAAACTCATCAAAACTGGACATGATTTACGTGAAGCTAACAAATAATATAATTAAATAATTAATTATATAGTATTAAATATTAATATAATATTTAATTTTATAATTAAATATAAATATATAAGCTAACATACCATAAAGAATGATTAAATAAGTCTGTTATCCCATCTTATTTAGAACTGATCATGGATAAAGGAATGAAAAGTTGAGAGATTTTCATTTATACCTTTTTAATGGTGTCATAAATTTCATCATATCATAATTATTTGGATTGTGACAAATATAATTGTTACAAAAAAGTGTAGTCGATAGTGAAAATTTACTATTGATGAAATATTTTAGAAACTAAGAACGAGTTTTATTTATTGATAATAATTTTTCGCATAACAAATTGATTTAATACCCTAAAACTCAACAATTGCACACATTTAGACAGATTAACAATGCGATAATGGTATGTAGTGCGTCTGTAATGTCTCTATCTCATCTAAATACGCAAGTCTGACTGAACTCACAAAACTCACTTCCATGACACAGATATACAAGATGAATTATTTTCTTCTTTCGAACGAAACTTCAACGTGCTGGCCCAGCTCCTTCGGGATTCGATGCACCAGATAACACCACAAACAGGACTATTGGTATTATATACATCCACTGAAAACACAAACAAAATTATAATCAAGGAAAAAATACAAGAAATGCAGATTTAAATTTATTAAACTAATTTTTTTAAATAACATTCTATTGTAACTTAGAAATATAATTAAGTTATTTCAATTGAGGTTGTGTATACTTACTAGACGAATCATGAACATAAGGCTAGGCGTACACCGGTTAGACAAGACAAGACGATACGTTTAGTCACAATACTTCCCATATTCGCTTATGAAGCAACACACACCGATTAGTCATTGCATCGGTGTGTGATGCTTCATAAGCAACTATGTGAAATACTGTGACTAAACGTGACTAATCTCATCTTGTCTTGTCTTGACTAACCGGTGTACACCTAGCCTAATATTGATACCAATTATTTGAAAATTTATAATTAAAAAATAATTAGATTACTGTTTGGAAACCATTTCCAACCAAAAAAGGTCTAGAATGTCGATGGGGCGCATCCACCATTCAAATGTAATTTTCAACAATTCAATTTTTGTAATTAAGTGGAGTGTTTTATGTGCTCTCATTGAAATGCATCTTAATTATTGATTTCTATCATCGAGTGAGAATGAAGATAGGTTAAAAAGTGGAATTATTTTACAGCATAACTTACGTATTTGGCTAGGAATGATCTGTTATCTTTGGTTTCGCCTCTTTCTCTAGCTTCTCTTTCTCTTTCCAACTTCTGAATGTAGGATGCAGTATCTGGTCTGTAACAAAGTAGGTAAGGTTTAATGCAGAATTAAACAGTTTTATTTATCTATAGAATTAATCAATCCGAATTATTCAAAGATCCAAAAACTGATAGATTATAAAGCATTGATGCAGGCTATAACTCAGTTAATGTGTATAGAATGAGAGGTGGGTCGAAGTGGAGCGCCTTGCTGAGAAAGATGGCAAAGTGAAGTGACTGCAGTGACGTCACTAAGCCGACTTTTCCAGCAAGCCATTCCACTCCGACCAACCTTTCATTCCATACTCCTTGTAACTCAGGACCAATTTCACGACTTTTAATGCTTGCGTTTTCGTACGGACGATAAAAGTCGTAAGGTTTCTAAATACAGGAGCAAATGAGGCCAGCTGTCGTGCGTTTCCATTAAAGCGCTCTTTTGCTCCAATGTATTTTTTATAGTCCGTACATAAAGCCTATGCATAAAAGGACCCTAAGGATCTTGAAGGATTAAGGATCTTTTAATTTTAGTCAGGAAATTTTGAAACTAACTATAGCATAGAACCAATACCAATTCTATTTTTCTGTTCTTCATAATTTGAAAATAAATGACCGAATTATTTATGTGAAAACTCGACAATAGGCTAAAGATAATTTAATAATCATTAATCAATATTATTACCTCACTGTCTCTTATTGGAAAATCGATTTCAAGATCGATTGAATAATCTTGGGGAGTGACCTATTGTTGCATCAAATCAAGTTTGCACTTCTATGGTACAGAAGTAAAAATCCGTAATATTGAAAATTAAATACGTACAACAATTATTATAGTAGTATAATGGAATAATATACTATACTTATAATAAAATAATAATTAATATTTATAATTTTTTTTCTGAGAGTGATACATGAACTCAAGCCTAGAGCTCACGGCCTCACGCACTACTTTTCAGGCAGCCATGTTTACAACATGTTTTGTTGTAAAAATATTACTGTATAAATACTGTATTTATTACAATATACTTTTAATAATCTTTATTAACATGATTTCCAATTTTCGATGAAGACAGAAGGTCAACAATCCACCGTTCTTTCTAAATAAATGAAAAAGGACTTTAAAGCCGATACTTACACAGGTCCTTGTTCGATTGGCTTGAACTCGACGGTTGTTAGAAAGTTACTCGGTAACTTTTCAGTAGCCGCGGATGCACAGGAACTGAGAGCGGTTGACTGGCTCACACCCACAACAGACCCTTCATGGTCCACTGAAACTGTTAGGTAATCCTTCAACTGGGATTCCACCAGGGCGCACTGCACACAAAAATGGATCACAAATAAAATAACATAAAATGGATAGCAAATTCTATAGTTTGCACAAACTTTAATATGCAGCGAGGAGTTTTATAGCAATATTATTTCGTACGGGAATATGAATGCACTGTTGCCGTTTAAAAACGCTGACACCATCCGGCGTCACTGGTGCAATTCGGCAACACTGTATCCCATAATCACTAATATAAAGTTTATATTTTTGTGTGGTGATGTCGACATTGTAATGGGATGGTAATGATGAGAGATGATGTCTACTTTTTTTGGAACCGGAACTGACAGCTTAACGTTTCCCTCGAAAGATGGGATTGGCCTTCTGTGTTGAAAATATACTGTGGTCAACCGGGAACTTTGCATTAGATCGGCCTCACAGGCTGTTGTTGGAATAAATATAGTTCATTTGGTTTATTTTAACGAGTTTAAAGGATATGGAAGATTAAAAGATGACTATGTTGATCAGCATCTCTGTCTCCGGATCAAATGAAACTGGAGGAAAAGCATCTTAAGAAGGATCACATGTATTTCGAATTGAAGATGGAGAACATTGAACTTAGAACCTTGAGTAATAGGCCTATTGAGGGTTTTTGTAACAATAATTAAATTCATTATTTTAGGTGAAGTAGAACTAAAAAATCCCGCCTATGATTGAGGCTGATGTTTAGACCCGCCGAAATTGAGTACTTTATTGTGATGAAGTAATTTTGTGGATAAATCTAGACGTAAAAACAAATACTCACCGCTTTTACAAACGTCAAAAAGTTAACTTCTCTCCCTTGAGATGTTTTAACAACCGCCTTCAACCTATAGAAACTGTCTTTATCAGACAAAACCTGAAAAATGAAAAAAGTCATATAACTTTGAAACCTAATTAAGAATGATATAAATTCGATAATTTAGGCCTAGTTGACTTTTCATAAGTCATGGTTCGAGTTGAGTATAAATGTTTTATTTAGAAACAGGAAATTCGTTGGTGCTCTTTTCAATAACATGGTTGATTGAACACTTTAATAATGGAACGATTTTGAGTGAAATCAAGTCTTTTTTAAATACAGTAGTATGAATTACCAGTAGAAAAAAATATATAAAAGTAAACTTATTGATGGATGAATGGTTACGCCTTCGATTCTATGCGCATTGTCCCAAAGCAGTTTCTCATCATTTACAATTTGTGCTTACAAATAAATTGCAATGGACGAATAAGACCTAATAGGCCTCCTGATTAATTAATCAGAATAATTTTCTCTTTTTGACGAATTATAGTATTCAATATATAAACTTAATTATACTTGACTTTATGCAATATATGTTGTGACAAGAAGCAATTTCTAGAAGTATAATAGCTAATAATATGACGACATTTAAGAGTTGATTACCTTGAGTCTTCGTGTTGATTCCACGTCAAGAGGGGACTGATGTGAAGTCACGTATCCTGAAGCAGCGTTCTGTACAGTCATATGACCTCTTGACTCCCAATGTGGCTCGCTATCCAGGTTCAAAGCGTGATACAATGTTATACTCATTGGTCCATCATAATCTGATTCGGACTGTAAAAAAGTTGACAAAAACTTATTTCGGTAGTTTGAAAATAGTAAGGAAGGAGAACATTGAATTGATATAAACTTTCAGATATGAAAGAATCTTTTCTTATCCTTTCATCAGTCTGTGAGAACTATGACAAAAGCTGATGGAACATATTTTTTTTATATCTATGACATCAGCTTTTCCATCAACTCACACTTAATTTATATGTGCTAATATTATCAAGTCTATAGATTTGTCAATCCACGCTTTAAGTTTAAAACTTGAAGCAAGAGCTTCACAATAAAAACGCAATCATATATTTATGAACAAAACAAACCTCTTGAATAAATGCAACTATTAGTAAGTGACTAGAAAGAACTTTCTGGACTTTGAAGCAGACAGCAACCAAGAAAATTGAGGGTCAGTGTTTATAGATACTGTAGCAATTTCTTTACTAAGCTGTTACTGTGACCATTCTAATTGAAACAAATTCTTCGGGTTCTATCTCGACGGTTGCTTTTTTTAGGAACATGGATAGTCTAGTCCCTGGATTTATCGTTGGTTAGGTGAATGATATAGCGCATTTTGTATCGTCTTTCGCCGTTCTTGTCCGATACAGAAATTTGGTTTGGAAAGCAATATACCGTAACTTAATTGAAAAAGATGTTGTAATCTAAATATGAATGACAGCAATTCACTAAATTCTACTAAAGTGAGGACTCAAATCACTCAATCATCTTAACCATAACGACAGTTATTTCTAAGTTAATAAATAAGCTACTTACGCACTGAACAAATCCAATAATAAATAGATACGAGAACAGAGTCACGAAGATACATTTCTCTCTGTTCATGACTGAATTGAACATGCTTCTTAACAAAAGACGAAACAACCCAAATATAATTTATAAATCCGCTAATCAATGATAAAGAAAATTAAAATAATTAACTTGTCATTTCATAACCAACAACCAATTGAACCTAGATCCAAACATAACCTGAAATAATATTTAGAATTGAATAGTCGAGTATCGAATGAATCGATATCGACTAACATTAAATTTATTAAAAATGAAATTTCGTTTGGATTGAAAACATAAAATAATTATTTGTGGATACAAATGTAGTATCCATTATTTTTTCTCAATTGATTTATTTTTCTAGAACAACATACTTTTTGCTACACTGTGCCATCTAGGACTTTTTTATCTCGATTGCACTAGGAAATTTTTAGGTTAGAAACAGTACAGCACACGGCACGACAAATCGGCAACGGCAATCAGTTTTTGTTCTGACCTGTGGAGTTTGGGCTTCAAAGAATTCACGTGCACAGTTTTTGATTTTTAAAGTGTATGAGGTTCTTAACGCTTCTCAGATACCCACAGTTTCGCTTCAGAATGGCTGAAAATGATACCTTGAAACTTAAAAACCTTGCCAGCGAAATCGAAAGTCTGATTTCAGTTGTACAAAAAGAGGTAAGATTGACCCATGGATAATATTTCTATCCATGATTACTCTTCTCTTCAATTTATCAATATTATTTTCTTGAGTCATATAGCATTAGGCTACCTTTCTATGCCCAGACTTGAAATTTTGAAAACAACCTTCCTTCATTGAATACCTAGTAAGCTTATCATTGCTTGCTTACAAGAATTCATGTGGGCATCATCTGCAGCATGTCAAATTTGCATGATTGTGTTTTTCCTTTTCATTGTAGTGAATTATCTGAATAAAAGTCTCTTGTTTGTTTTGATCATCTCCCCTTAGATCTTGTAATATAATTATATTGATATTCTCTTAAGTACTTGTTAATAAATCTTCATAATAATATGCTGGAGCTGAATATGCCAATATGTGGCGAATTTGAGTAGAATTTCTCTAGTATGTCCACTACAAAATTTCATCAAATCCTGCAAGTCCTCAAATTTATTTGTTGCAATTGGCAATAAATCTTCATATATGCAGGATCCGGTATTTCAAATTCACCTTATTTTGTAGTCTACAACGCTCACTGTCACAATGAGCTTCAGTCATTCACTGACGAGCCAATGGACATTCCCAATTTTTTAATGCTGACGCATGGACATTCCTCCTTTTTTCGTTTGGTCATAAAACTATAACTCGAGATATGGCTTGTTTTAAACGCTTGTGAATAGCACAATACATTGCTTTCATCAATGGCTACAAGATAGCGCTGAAATCCAGCTTGATGGAAATTTGTGACATTCCTTCTTTTTTCCGCTTACCCCTCATATTTATACAAAGTTACCAACACTACATAGAAAAGAATTTTATCCAAGACTCAAAGAAGAGGAATATATTAATTTTTTAGTAGTTTCATGAGATGATCAAATTATAACATTTGATTAATCAATTATTTGTGATTTCATTTCAGATTGGCGACTTTGTCTCTGCAACAGCCACACGATTGGAAAATGAGAATGCATCACTTGAGAAAGAAATTTTGAAAAGTAAAGAGGAACTAATAAACCTCCAGAAGAAGAATGGCATATCGCAAGTGAATATCTTTCCAAATATTGTTCAGTTACGATATGAGTTAGTCTTGTGTAGGAGTTTTCTTGAAATCATACTAAAATAGCCTAGCCTATCATAAATAAATATTAGACGCATGCGCAGAACAAAAATGTCGTTGTCATCAATGTGTGAATTGACCTTTATACAACCTTGGTGGGACACCCTGTATATGTGGAAGCGGTTGGCCTTGTGCTCGCACCAATAGATTAGATATGATAAGAGATTCAGATTAGAAAAGAGACGTGCTCCTGTCCACCCATTGTAGAAACGTTCATTTCAGGCATGCTCTGCTAAATATGATATAATCAAGAAAATTAAAATCGCTTTCAGGTGGTTCGAAACCCAACTTAAGATGTAGTTCCATTCATCTCTCAACATTATCCTTTGCATTCCCGTGCACAAGCGAAGAGTGTGCATCGTCTTTAACAAAAACTCCATACTTTATAGGATTTTTACATTATGACTTGCTGTTTCTTTCATAAATCAAGAAATACATTTTATAACGTTGCTATAAAAAATGCGCTTTTAAATGTCTCAAGAAATACAGTGTTATTTTCCAAGGATATTGCATTTGCAATTCATATCAACATTCAATATTTCTCTGTTATATCAATGTACTGAATATAGATGAGAACATTCAATTAATACAATAATATTGTGAAAAAATAATAAGACAATATTGTAAAAAAATCATTCAATGTTCTTTAATATAAGTTATTGACTGTATTACAGGTAGATACCCCCGCTGGAAATATCAGTAAAACACCAAAACCTGATAAAAAACAAGAACAGAAGCCGAAGACTACAAAGAACACAACTTCAACATCAAAAACCCAACCACAAGAAAAAGGTAAAATATTGAGCATACTCTTGCAATATGAAACCCTTGAACATGATTTGAAAGTGCTGAGAAATAATTTACAAATCACAGATCAAATTTTAATATAATCCAATCTAGCATTCTCAAAAACCATCAAGGTTTAGTTACGGTACGCCAAGAATTTCTATTATTCTCATGATATTGATATCATAGTTGAACAGAAAAGAGTTGGACAACAATTTCATAATTTTTTAATTATCGTTTTGTAATATTCACCAGTAGACAGTTTTACAATATAAATTTCTGAGTATCTTTTCTTTCTTACATAATCGATATTGGATCATAAACATCAAGTTTGGTGATGCAGTCAATTTAGGATCTAAGACACTATAATATCTTGAAACTTGAAATATTTGTTGAATTGAAAATTAATGACTGTATATTATTCGTTTTTTTAGCTGCCGTACCAATACATTTTGGAAGGATAGACCTACGTGCGGGGAAGATCCTAGAAGTAACGGAACATCCACAAGGCGAAAATTTATACATTGAAAAAATCGATGTTGGTGAAGAACAGCCGAGGACTATTGTAAGTGATATTCTAAAATCATTATGTCTAGAAATTATATTCAATTTCTTTATGATTTGCTTAATTTATATGTTTTGGGTGAAATACAATAAATCCAAAGGTTCCGGGATCAATCCCAGTTGACAGAACGGATTTAGACCACTAAGCGGCCACTCCCGACTGCCTGAAAAGTAGTTGTCATTTCTCATCATCACCTCTCTCACTACCCACGCACAAGCCTAGAGCTCATGTCGGTATCACTCGCAGCAAAATTTTTTGAGCAATCTGGTTTTACGATGTTAAAAGATAAATATGACTAGAGATATACTTATACAGAGTGTATATCAATATTTCCACTCTCTTGCCTTTACTTTCATGAGCTCGCCATATCGCCACCCATCATGAATTAAAAGATTCCGACGTTTTTTCGAATCGGAAAAATCTCTTTATTAAAATATCTCTTCTTTGATATATATCTCCCCTCTCTCTTCAATCTCTTCATTAAAATGAGATTGATAAATAAAAATCGATAAAATCTTAATGATATCAAATTTCAAATTTTAATGATAAATAAAAATCGATAAAATCTTTTCATTGGACTGTTTTCATAAATTGGAAAAGGGACACTTTTGGGCGTAAGCCTGTTGGACCATCCATATGTGTCAATTATACATTGCTGAATACATAGATAATGATTGATCTAAACTGCAATAATAATAAACACTGTAATCGCTGTAAAGGAAGAATTGCGATGTTGATAAATGCATTCTTAAAGCATTCGTTATTGCTTTAATATTGTAATATTGCTTAGTATTATATATAATTCATATATTAATATTATAATAATTATATATAATATTATATATTAAATATATTAATATTTAATATTGCTTAATAATATTTTCATCTTGAGTAGCTGAATCCGTACAATTAACAAGCATCATTTGTTAACAGATAAGCGGCATACGAAAGCACATCACAAAGGAGAACCTGCTGGAAACCCCAGTGGTGGTGGTTTGCAACCTGAAACCGGCCAACCTTCGCGGAGTCAAGTCTTTCGGGATGCTGTTGTGTGCGGTCAGTGATAAAACCGTGGAGCCAGTGCGTTCCCCGTCTGATGCCCAGCCTGGTCAACGGTTACAAGTGGAGGGCATTGAAACCAACCCCGACAAAGAGTTGAATCCCAAGGAGAAGGTTTTCGAAACCGTCGTCAAAGATCTCAGGATCAATAACGAGAAGGTTCTTGTCTACAAAAATATTGCGGTTACTTGCGGTGATAGTAAAGGATTGATTACAACCAAAAACATGAGTGACTGTACGGTGGCATAGGATTGTTGGATTTGGACACTAATCTACTATTATATTCTCAGTTGTAGACTATTGTGAATAGGCTGCATATAAAAACATACTCGTATACCGTACATATACAGTCAATATATAATTAAATATTTGAATTTCTGTTCATATTGTTCAGTACAAGAAGCAAAATGAATTGTAGCTTTTTCCCACAAAGGCCGAGTTCGGTAAAAGTTTCATAGATTTATGTAAATTGATCAATGATAAAATGATCATTATTGTGACATTTTAAATTGTTTTGTACTCTAAAACTGTTCATACCTTGTACAATTGTTATTCCTTCACAAGCTGGAAGATTCAAAATGCCTTACCTGATAATAAAATAGTTGATAGAATTATTTATCAAATGTTAACTTATAATAGTACTATATAATTATTATTATCTCTAGTTATAAAACTAATTTATTATTATTAATTGGAGTTATTTTATTAATTTATGAGTTTCAAATTGTTAGTAGAATTGAGTCTAAATTAATTTATATTATACCATTTGAATTTTATTCGCATGATGCCCAAATAGATTATACTCTACTGAAGCTCTTCAATTGATAGCTCGTAAGTAAATCAAACTTCATTGAACCTGAACTTCGAGTAACTGTAGGGTGAAAACGAAGAATAGGGTATTTTTGGTCAATATCAATTTATTATCTGCTAAATAATGCATGTTATAAGCTATTTACTTGATGAGATCATTGTAAAAAATATTGGTTGTTCACTAGTGAGGTTATGATTTTAAGTATCATTGATCAATTTTTTTCAGATTCTGCATGCCAATATCTTGACTAAATTTTTAATTTTGAAAAAAGCCTAATAGTCAGTTTTTTGTTTAATTTAATTTATGTGTATGATGGCTTTATTTTATTTATCATTAAAATCATTATGAGAAGGAAGTCTTCATGATCATTTTATAAAAATTGTTACTACATTACCTGTATGTCAAATTGTATACGGTAATTCATTCGTAATCCATTTGAAATTTCAATCTTATCGATTTGAATTAGCCTATTCAAATATATTCATTAAAATTTATATTCATCCAATGTATGGGAGACAACTTCCGGTTAACGCCTTTGAATGTCATTCATTCATGAGAATCAAAATCTCTTTCCGGTGGTTCGGAACCCACCTAAAGCTGTAGGTATTCTCATCTCTCATCATCATCCTTCCCATTACCCATGCACAAGCTAAGAGCTCATGTGGGCATCAAAAATAAAACGATTAATGTAATCATATTGGTACATCAGGATAAGATAGATTATGTTGAAATCACACTTGTCGTTGAAAATTCAGAGTTATTAGTAAGTTCATAAGTAACTTGCTATCGATCTCTACACCAGCCACGGGTTCGATTCCTGTTTCTATCTGGAATTTTTCCCGTATCATCCTTCAACTCATTACCCACTCACAAGTAATACATTCATGTGGGTGGCATCATCGACAGCAAAGTAAAGTGAAGAATTTTATTTTTCGCCAAAAAGTTTCATAGTGTTATCTAACTATTACCACTTTATTTTTTGATATTCTTTAAGTATTGTCCTTTTTGATGTTGGAAGATCTATGCTACTTCTCCACACTTTCATGATTGAAAATCATTTTTCGTCATACTCGTATAGCAGGATTATTTTAAATTGTCAGAAAACAGCTGATTCAGTGAACTAGCGTACATCAATAAGCTGTTTTCCCCACTCATGAAATCGAGTTTGTAAATCGAGCTGTTTTTTATTACATAGACTGTAATGAACCATTTAAGGTACGGCCACACTGGCGCGGACGATTGCTACGCTATGGATGAAAATCAGCTGAGTAGATGATAAAATGATAAACGTCGCCGTCCGCATTGGTGTGGCCACCCTTTGCACGAAGCTATGTAAATCAAACGGAGATACATTTTTTGGGGAGGCTGGACGTTGCTTGCATCCATAGCGTAGCGATCGTCCGCGCCAGTGTGGCCGTACCTTTACCGGACGCTTGTGAGAGAATCTGAACAGAGAACAGCTGATTTCCTGGACTGTAATGGAAGCTGATATCATTGAAGTTCGATCTCGAGATTTGAGTTTATTGATCATGTTCGTAGAACAATGATTTATTGTTTCTTATTTAAACTTATCTGTTCTTATATTCTTTTATGACGAAAAATATCGTACGTAACACGTCCGGGAAGGTGTTTATATGATAATACCGTACTCATATGATAATTTTGGCCTCGAACTTCGTCTCGGCCGAAAACTTATCATATTCGTGCGGTAAACACCAACTTCCCGTACTAGTAACGTAATATATTATAATTTATTACTGATATATCATTTGAAATCTGGGACGTTTCATAGAAATTTAGAAATCCAGTAAACTCAGGAAAAATATAGCACTAGGCAAAAAACCAAGTCTAGTGTGCTTCTCCATGTGCTCCTGCAATACATGACTTTTCAATTTTCAAGTAACAGGCCCCTGGTCAACTTGGTTGTGGGTGTACTGAACCCTTTGATCAAAATACTCTCTCTCTCTTGTTCTCCAAAAAATATAATAATGAATTTACAGCTCTCTTCGATTGAAGAAATCAGCTAACAATCTTCAGAAAGAAATCAGGAGTAAGGAATACACAAGAAAATTGTATTCAAGATTTAATAATCAAATAATCTTAAATTACAAAACCTATTTTATGGTTAGCATGGTAGATTGAGGTTTTTTGTTAGTGTACAATGTGTGCAAAATGAAAGATTGTTGATTTCCTTGTTGTGACCAACAGGGAGACGACTGTTTAGTAAGCTTGTTAGGCACATTAAAAAATAAAGTACCGCGCATCATTAGGTATCACATGAGTTCAGTATTCATCACCAAACTTCAATAGAATTTATTTGTATAAATATGATAATTCCCATGAATTTGGTAATCATTGATACTAAAAAGAAAGAACAGTTTTAATAATATTAAATACTTTCAGTAAAACAAGAAAAATGCATGAAAGTTTCAACTGTGGAAATAACATTGGGAACTTTTGAAAGTTTCAACACTGTGATGATTATTTGATGCGGAGACAATGTTAATACTAGAAAAAAAACTGAAAATAAAAGTCCGTTATTAGTCCTCATCACTTCCAGCACCTCCAGGTGGCTTTCCTTTAGGTCCTCCTGCGCGTTTCGCCATTATAATTTGATCGACCTTGAGAATGATGCAGGCTGCTTCAGTGGCGTACTTCATTCCCCAGAACTTTGTCAGATACAGATCGTATATTCCAGATTCGGCAGCATCGATAACATTCGCTGATTCGCTCTGCAAAAAATACATTACTTGTTAAAATATATATACTTGTTAAATATGTATACAATCCTGTAATTGTATTATTATAGTACGTATAATTGATAATCTTTTTATCAAGATCGGCAGAAAAAATGTACTGTACTTGAACACCCGAGCAATCCAACTAGCCATAAAAGCAATAGAACGCCAAATTTGGACAGTTTTTCATAACTAGCTAGATCTTATCTATGACAAGTAAGAAAATTTAAAGCAGCATACAATGGAGAATGAATTAATTTATTAAAAAATAGAAAGGTAAAGAAAATGGCAAATGTCTTGTAACAATGTATACTGTAAACACGATCGTCTACAGTAGTGCTAAGTCGAGCAAAAACCTTACTTGTGTGGTGATAGTGTTCAATAAAAGTAAATTAGGTAGTCGTAGTGCATGTATGAAGTGCAATGAAATAAGCAAAGTGTGTGTTTGTGTGTATCAAGTACAATGAAAAAAGAAAGTAGTGTGTATATCAAGTACAATAGAATATTATCAATTTGTACAGGTCTTTTTTACTGGAAAAACAATTAGTATAAGGTGAGGAAGAAGCCCCAGTAGTCATTCCAGAGGCATACTATTACTCTCATTGGTATTAAACTAACCAATACAGAGAAGGCAAGACGGAAATATATGGAAAACTTCTTTCAGATTCAATACTTAGCAGAATATCATCCATCTCAATATTTATATTTAAAAAAAAACCATAATAAAGATAATTTGAAAGTCTTATTGTTAAGAACTCTTATTGCTTCCAGCATTGATCAAATCAAAGTCACATTTCATAAGAAAGGTGGGTGATAAAATCATTTACAACTTGGATGCAAGTATTCAAGATCACATACATAGTCACACCAAGCTACTTCATTAGCTGCTAACGAAACAGCAAATAATGTGACATAGGCAGTACCTCCTAGTATTATTAAGCTCAAGATTTTGTTTTGGCGAAGAGACCGACCGTATCGGGTGTTCCGCCTCACTTAATAATCCAATGTTCCCTAATGGGAAATAGTAGTAGCTTCTATTAGAAACTACTGTCTACGTCACACTTGCTTCTTTATATCAGATGTTTCCCTGTTTTGCTAGTAGCTAATAAAGCAGCTTGGTGTGACTCAGACTAAACTATCTAGAAAAAATGTGCAGTAGGCTACATTGTTCGTATTTGCATTTTACTATCAAGAAGTAATTCCAAGTTGAACAACAGTTCGAATGTGGTTAAATTTGATTGTCTTACCGTAATATCGAAGCCGGCCGTTTTCTGTCCTTCCTGATGGGCAGCATACAACTTGGAGATGATTTCGTTGGATTTGACGCCCGTGTTGTCGGCTAGCGTTTTGACGAATGTCTCCAGTGCGGTGCCGAATCGCTTCACTGTGTACTGCTCCAATCCGGGCAGAGTGTCACCGTACGACACTATCTGCTTGGCCAGTTCAATTTCAGTTGCACCGGCTCCGGGCACTAATCTACCATCCTGGCACAATATTAAAAATCAATTAGTTCATTTGCCATTTCTCAGTCAAGACATCTTGATTCGTAAAACTGATATTGTGAATCTGCTTAAGTATTCTTTTCAATTGTAAGTATTCATTTCAAACTTAAAACTGAATAGCAACACTAGCCTAGCGCAAAGTGCCGTTTGCTTTTTTCAAATATGCCACTTTGTTGCAAAAATCAAGGAGACACTGGGCATTGCTCGCCAAAACAGTCTTCACTATTGTTTCACAAGCAATTCATCAGGTACAATGTGATAACTATAAAACATGCAATAAGATCACAAAAACAATATTGTATGTATAATGGGAAAGTTAAAAAACAACTATAGTTGTTTATTGTAACTAGTTGTAATAACTATAGTATTACCAGCAATAAGATAAGATAATAAGAGGTAAGATAAGATAATCTAAGGATAACTTATAACAAAGGTGAAAAAGTTAATAGAAATAATATAGGTTGTTGAATTAATTGATAAAAGATCATTCAATAAATAGCAACACTTATAAGAAAAAAAAAATAGAATGTAGTTGATTATTACTCAGCCATTGGACCACTCTCAAAAGAATTTCACTAAACTCAATTAGGTAGGCAGACATCAGTAATTTGCCTTCTCACCCCTGCCTGCAGAACCATGCCATCAACATCAACACACACATCATTGAAAAACTGGGGCTCTATTAAGCAGTGGTAATAATTATGCAGAGTTCTCGAACTTGGAACATGGAAAGTGTTAACTCTTCTGACATGAAAACTGGGCTTGAAGCCAATCCGTGAGAGGAGAAAGATGAATGAATGGAATCATTTAAAAATGTGATGACATAAAAAAGCGATGAAAACCTGTCACATGCCCTTAGAGAATATATGTGAGCAAACGAGACCTTCAATCTTTAGAATATTGTGGATCTTCTCAAGCATTCTTTTCAATTTATATCAATTTCAAACTTAAAACTGAATAGCAACACTAGCCTAGCGCAAAGTGCCGTTTGCTTTTTTCAAATGAGCCACTTCCTAATACAATACTCTATTTAGCAGTTCCAGTCTCCAAGCAGTTCCTTCAAGAACCGAGAGATAGGCGCTGAGTTTATTTTACATTTTTACTCAATAAAAGTATTTTCTCCAGAATACAAATAAAACCAGCACATCTAGGATCAATAACCTTTCTTTTGGTGCAAACCGCATCTAAATTCACCCAATATAACGGTCACAGTGGCTGTCATAAGTCTTTTAATATAAAAGGAGTGTACAGAAAGAAATTCTCACATTAACAATAAACAGGTAGCCCAGTCAAATGGTGCAAAAAAGGCACTGTGCTCGACTTTCGAAAGCTTTTCTCTCCACAGATTCCTTAGCTGAGTAGGGTCCTTAATAGCCATGTGACTGTACTCCAAAATTTGGGGTTGGGACAACCCCAAATCCAAAAATCGAAAAATTCTGCTCTCTTCGTGTTTTCCGTTTAAAACGCGATAACTAACACTGTTTTGGAAATTATTGTGGAGTTGAAAAAACTCCTTACGAAAAAACCCATTAAATCGCCATTTGACTGAGCTAAGAAGTGAATGTGATTTCTTGTTTTCAACTCAAGTGTCTTGGACCCTTATCAAAAAAGATTGAATAATAATATAGGAATTTTTTCTAATAGAGAAAAATATAAAATAATTACCCTGGTTAATCCTTTGAAGGTGTTGACACCATCGTCGATGGCTCTTTCGATGTCATCCATGTAATTTTCGGTTGATCCTCTGATGACAACAGTCGATATCCGGCTCTCCTTGCCTTCAATGTTGAAGATCACAACTGAGGTATCTCCCACCTCATCGACAAACACTGAATCAACGTAACCCAACTCTTCCTTGTTTGGAGCAGTCTGAAAACACACCAAACAGAAATTGTATTATTCATCTCTAAAATTTCAAGTCAAGGTCATTCGTGTTACTGGAGGTTTTTATTCACATGTATCATAGGTATTGTAGACATAAAGACACACTACAAATAATATTGTTTACCTCTAATATTATTGATATATGTAGACATGAAACAAATATAATTTATTTCTAATGTTGCATGTATTTGTAGAAAAGGTCATTCGTTTTCCTACAGGGTTTATTCATAATATTGTGTGGTTGAAATTGTAGACATTGAATAGAGAAGAGGAAAATCTCTGATATGGGTCCCAGTTTCAAATTCACTTTACTGAACAAGCAAACTTTCAATTTCAATTCAATGATTCTATGGATACAAATTACATTAGATCTTATTAAAAAACTGAGGAATGGAATGAACCAACAGAAGATCAGAAAAATGGGAGATCATTTAGAATGATGAAGAATTGAACAGCTGAAAGAGTAAGAGGAGAAAGTAGAAATTCGTCGCAAAAAGGATAGAGAAGGAAGTATAGGACAGAATGAAGATGATTTAGAAGACAGACAAAACGACAAAAAAATAGTAACAGACAAGTAAGTGGAGGAGACGGATAAAATATATGAAGCTTGAAAGTGACAAAGTAGGATGTAAAAACCTAGAGAAAAGAAGATGAAAAGTAAAACAAAATAGGATAACAAAATGAGATAAATACGACAAAATTAAATTAAATAGGATAATAGAATGCGATAAATACAACAAAATAAAAGAGGGAAATTTTAGGGAATAAGAAAGGAAGTAAAAGTAGAAAATACTTCATCAAAACGAAATATTAATAGCAATTGAATAATCGCAATACTGCATCCAATTATTTCTTTCATCTGGAGAAAATAAATGGTAAAGATGTACAATAATTGTAGAGATCTAATTATAAAATATGAGAATTTATTGAATAACCCATTTTGATAAACAACTAATGTAACTATTATTTAATTAAACATAATATTAATAGAAATTGAATAATTATTGCAATATCCAATTACTTTGAAATATCCGTTTGTAGAAAAGAAATTGTTAAAACGTAAAAGAGCTGATAAGAAAATTTGACAATAAATTGGAAAACTAATTTCAATAACAAACTGATCTATAGAATTTAATGAAATGTGATAATTTAAATATATCAGTATTGAAAGAGGATATACTCACCAGCCTGGGCAGAGCTACAGCTTTGACAGCCTTGCACAATCGGCGAATGTCGAATTTCGAGTTGAGCCTGACCGCCATCAAGTTGTACTTGTTCATGTAATGCAAAGCCATGTCGCCGAATTTTCCACCTGCAACCACCACTTCCGCACCCGAATCAGCGATCGCTTTGATCTGAGCCTCCAGCATATTCTCCTCACCGCGGCTGAAGTTCATCAGTTCATCGGCTGTCTTGATCAACACTGTTCCCTAGACAAAAAAAAAACACAAACATTAAGTTAATATCAACTACTTTGAAATGAAAATTCTGTTAGGATTTGTTTTTGGAATTGAAATTTCGCTTGGAATAAAAATTAGGTTAGGTCTTGTTTTTTTTAATGTGTTGGCCTACATCGGTGCTTCAGAAATATGATACGATTTAAAATAGAAGTAAAAATATGAATGTAGAAAAAATTAAGAGGAACTGAAAAGTTGTAAGGTTTTGTTTTTTGATAGTGTACATAGGTGTTTCAGAAACAATAACCATTTTACTTGGAGCTGGTTTAGGCTCATGTCGTTTGGAAAAGACAGATTTGAACAGCTTTCAAAAGTCTGTTTTACCTTTCAGAAAGTAGACCCAGTAGGCCTGCATGATTGAATAAATAATAATGTCTGATAGAATAATAAGTTGAGTGCAAAGGATAATAAAGATTGATAATTATTCTCGAGGATTAAATCCTCATTGATAGAAAAATTCAGTGCCATCGGATACTATATCCATTACAAAGAAGAAAATTAGTTGAAATGAATTGATTGATGAAGGATCTGACTTTATTTTCAGTATAGTTTAGCCTTTGATCTTCTTGAAAGTAAAATACAGTGAAATGACATGTTACATAATTATGTATTGAATCAAGGCTTAATCAAGACTTATTATAATTGTGTATTAAAGGCGTTTGTGGGTGTTCGGATAGGTACGCCGTACCGGAACACCCGGGTAAGGGCCCTTGGAGCCCCTCCTATTTTTGCTGAAGTATCCTCCCCAACTAACGTGGGAGAACCTCGTTATCCATCAGTTTTGGAAATATTCTCAAAAAATCCTCGATAAAGCGTATTAATGCGTTATGAAAATAAACATTGTTCAACAAGTGTTGAAAGATACCGGAGCAGGTATTGATTTTCATGAACGAATAAATTCAATTCAGAACAGTCATAGCTACCTTTGTTTCGGTCTGAATGATATCGACGGCACAGGTGAAAACGGCCACCTTGGCATTTGTTTTCTTGGTGACGTCACCTTCCACGTCTCTCTTGAATACCATTCCATTGACAACGTCTGACTTATGTAATCCAGAACCCTGAAAATCCAAATAATCGCATAGATAAAATAAACGTCAGCAAAATAGAAATAGGAAACTACCGGTTAACCGAGCTTCGTGTTAATGAGCCGGTCATTCAAAAATAATAACATAGATTAAGGTCTTAAATAGCGAGGGAAGAGTTTATCTCCGAAGACGATCAAATAATTTTTTCAGAAATAATTCAAGGTTCTACTTGCTTACAGGTCAGTAATTGTGATTATTATATGTTATTGCTTCCAATACACCAGTTTTGTAACCTTTCATGGGGGTTTACGTCTTTTTTTTACCGTAACTGAACTTAACCTTCGTATTATCAGAGTTTTCCCGTATCCTAGGTCGTCCCGGTCCCAATTAGGCTACCTAGGATATTCGGGAGTCTACTGTAGACTATTGTAAAACTGAAAATAGAGTATTGATAAAATGTTACCCTGACGGTCGTTGACCATGAGTTTATTGCTTGCATTTGACTGTATATTTTCATTTTTTGTATGATTGGAAGTATAACAATAAAAACAAATTATTCATTCATTCATTGATAAAATGGTTTCGAAATCAGTCAAGTGTACCTGGATAAACCATGTTTTTTTCTAGTGAATGGAAATTACTGTTTCTTTTGAAAACTTGCAGCTTGAAATCAATTTTGTTGTAATTCAATAAGTGAATTTAATCTTGTTAATTTTATGTGAACAAGCTGTTATAGCCTAACAAACAAATAAAGTAAAATTTTGACTACTGTCATACAGATATTAGCATATGAAATGTATGATGAAAAGTACTTACCAAGATTTTACAAACTCGAACACAGTCGACATTGAAAGTATTACTTTCTGGTAGAATAGAAACTGTAATCACACAAAAATTGCCATTATTAATATCTTTGCAATCCTTTTATTGCAATTAAAATAGGCTATCAATTAGAAAGCCAATAACATACTAATATGAAATGCCTATTCAAAGACATTTTTGTCAATTTATAAAATATACGTATTAAAGAAATTGGATGACGAATTAGAAAGTAAGTAATACAAGAGAAATATCTTTCATAATATGTCTGAAAATAACTGAGTTGTTAATAGACTTTTCCTATGATAGTAAACCATGCTATATCTCTTTTAAAATATCTATATCATGCTATCTCTCTTTAAATACAATGCAAGCCAATATGATTGTAGTATTCTCATTTGAATAGGTAGAACGTAATAGTTAGAATAGAACACTGAACAATATAAATCAATCATATTAATTCAAAATTGAAAACTTTATGTTTCAGCTTTTGAGATAACCGGTAAGAAAGGACTCAAATTATGAACCCTCACAGAGTCTAGTCTTCACCATGTAATATAAATTCGGGATTGAAACATTTTTGAGGCATACCAGGTGTTTCCTCTCACATTTTGAAGTATACCGTCAACAAATTGAAACAATTAATAAATTCACTCTAGAATATTTTACTCACCACAAGCCTTAGAGATCAGTTTTGTCAGGAAGTCTTCATTTCCGTACTGCTTGCTCATGATAGATGATCTGATGGCTTTTTCGATGTCTTCTATACTTTTGCAACTTTTCACTTCATAAGCAGTAAGTGAGGGCAGAATTTCGAGAGCCTTTTCAAGGGCCATTTCGTAGCCTTCGACTACTTCTGAAGGTGTGAGACCCTGAAATACAACCATTTTATTTCAATAATTTCATTTCAATGAAAAGAAAAACTTGAAATTGTATTTCAGATTGTAGAGCAGAATTTAGAGGTCCCTTGAATAGAATAACGCACTCATATTTGAAGATTAACAATGTTAAACCACTAACAAAAATATGTGTAAAGTAATTCTGAAGGAAGACTACATATTATTATTCGCATTCAATTATTTGATAAATTGATATAAATTTGATGTTTTAGAAAAATTGTGAATGGACATCCATCACCTAGAAGTGTTTTAAGGGGAAAACCCTGCTTCATTTTATATTTCAATTGAAAAATGTATTTTCTCACACTGGATAGTTTATTATAGTCTAGACTAGACAAAATAACTAGTCCCTGTTATTTTTGTAATTGAAAAAATTCATCAAGTTAAGACTTAGTGACAAAATCTTCACAAACCATTCTCAACAGATCTTCAGCTGCTTCAAGCAAAGCACCGGCAAATATTATGACAAAGTTGGTTCCATCGCCGACCTCTTGTTCTTGCATTTCTGAAGCCATGATCATGAGTTTGGCTGCCGGATGTTCAACCTGTAATTGATGAAAAAATAATACGGTCAAATTCAATAATAAAATAAAAATTTCATGAAAATGAATAATTTATTTTCAATTCTGATACAGTATTAGAAATGATGAAAGCTGCTGAAATACCTTTTGCTGACCACTAATTCAGTGACTAAATTTTTTGAACCATCGATTTCCTAGCACCCTAATTCCTACTAAACATCCTAAAATCAACCCAATTCCTATTCTCTTTCCCTTGAACTTCCATGTTAATGTTTCAACTTGATACTGTAAAGAGCACATTTGTTTTTCTCAAGTTTTATCAAGTGTGATGTTTTGTTTGTTGCTTACTTTTGAAACGTCTTGATAAAGCTAGATCCAAACTCTGCGATTAATTGAAGAGATGTGGTCGAACCAACGATTGCAGCGCTTGGACGGGAGATCGATGCAATATGTCGCGGTTGGATGGTTGATGTGACCTGGTTGGGTTGAGACAAAAGATTGTTGCGTTTGGACAGAACATCGATGTCCAATTAATCGCATCAATTTGATCAATCAGATCGGTGCAATTTATCGCAGCGTTTGGACCTGGCTTAAAATATCAATGAATAACAAGATAATGCTGAATTAAATTTACCTACATTCCAATACACACAACCAGATTCAATAAACCGATGAATATTTACGGATTAAATTTAATAAATTCATATAGAAGATATCAACACTTTGTTACCTCCAGTTCTCGGATAATTGTAGCAGCATCGTTGGTAACGAACAGCTTTTCAATGTGGTTGATGATGATTTTGTTCATGCCATTTGGTCCATAAGCACTGCGAACTGTTTCTGCAAATTGCTTGCAGGCACTAATGTTTCGGTAGACGGCTTCTTCTAGACCAGAAAAGTGCTGAAACAATAAAATATAAATATTAAATTTGTTAATACATGATGAATTTATTGGTGATTGGCAAAACTTTTGGTTCATGATAACAGAAGCGTCATAGTTCACACGTAATCTACCTTAAACTTTATTGTTTCAGTTACAATAATTTAAACAAGGTGGAAGCCATTCGTCAACTCATTAACCAAAAGAAAAAGGTAAAGGTAGTAGGTTTAAAGTGGAATAGGGAGTATGTCAGATATTTGTTTTTTGATATCATGCGCTGTTTGCCTCACTGCTCCGTTATGGTATTGTGGCTTGGGGTGCATCGCCTGTCAATTGTATGGACAGAGTTCTGCGGTACCAAAAGAAAGCCATAAGAATAATACTGAGACGTAACTACATGGAGCACTGCAAGCCGCTGTTTCAGGAATACAGGATTCTTAGTCATATTAATTTACCTACTGGAGACCATAATCTTGGCTACTAGACAGAACCCTGCACTGAGAGGGGACCAACATAACTTCAACACTAGAAGCCGTCGGGACATTCACCTTCCACACCATAGACTAAACAAATTCTAGGTACACCAACCTACTCAGGGGCCTACTTCTACAACATCCTCCCGGACACGATTAAATCACTCAGGCAGACAGACAGCGCACTGTTCGAGAGAGGACTGAAAAAATACTTTACGGAACGACCATAATATGCAGTGGAGGAATTCATCAGTGGTAATACATTCCACCACCTAAGGAAGGACCTAAGAACCTAAGGGACCTCTGGCGATTCCTTGCCAAAAAGACGATTCCCCGATCCCAGGACCGTGGCGAAGACACTGGAAGTAAGAAGTAAGTAAGCTGTTGGGGTGGGGGGCACCTGCATACGTGCCAAAGCTCAAATAAAATCTCTGTCAAATCGAGTATGAGAAGTTTAAACTAAATTATGAACAAACAACTGCATTGCCTTATGAATGTGCCTGTGAAATGAAAAGTAAAGGAAGAAAAAGTTCATCACGTGACAGTTGACTGGCACGACTGACAATACAAAATAGTCTTACTTCTCAATAAAAAATCAAGTAAAATATTCACTTCATTGCCACCTTACATGATCTTGATTCTTCACCACCTTTTAAGGCTCAAATACTGAAAAACTGCTGGCAGGTTACCGTAAGAGAGAATGACGGTAGGACCACCTATTTATGACTTATGATTCAACATTTATAATCAATAACAAATCCACTTGAGAGCATTACTTTTTGGGATTCAAACGAAATTTTTCTATTTATATCATAATATAATAATGAATAATAACAAAGACCAAATAAAGAAAAACATGTGTGTGTGAATAGGTTAAGAGTTATGTTTTTGAAACAATTACTTACTCTAGCACCCTCCTTCATCATTTGTGCAAACCCTGGCGCTTTAGGAACGTGTAGGGCCATTTTGTTAATAGATTTATATCACCGAAAAATAAAATTTGTTAAATAAATTAATACTGTTTCACCGGACTACACAAAATTAAAAATTCGCCCACAATGAACAATGGTGGAAGGGAGAGGGACTGAGCAACGAAGAGTGCCGAAGATTAGAAGTCAATGCTGGCAACTGTAAACAGAAAAGATATAAATTTATATATTTATGAATTATCTAATTGTTAAGTGTAAAAACAGGGTAAATTACATAACTGATATGAGTTTCATGATTTTTAAAATATCTCTCAACTTTTTCATCAATTAATGCCATTTTTATGACAGACACGTTCCAGTTTTTGATGGAATCAAAAATCATCAATAAATACTTTCTTTCGCTTGATAAAGTTATTGATGGTAAATGTCTATTTTACAGAGAATTATTATTGTAAACTAGGAATATTAATTTTGATAACCTATCGAAATAGGTTAATTGAAATGAAAATCACATGGTGATTGATCACGGCTCCCTGATCATTTGCAATCGGCTGAATCGGCTTCTGCTAATTTCTAATTATTTTGTTTCTTGTTTCTGTGGTACTCGATGTTTGATCGAATTTGTGAAAGTTAGCATTTGAATTTGAAAATGGAAGGTGATAAAGAAATTGTTACTGAAACTGACAAAAAGAAGTCTTTCGCTGGAATTCCAGAAGCATTTTTCGTGGTAAGTTACCTAATTTTCTCATGCTTGAATTTCAAAAACAAATTTTAGCCTACTATGCCTATCTGTGTAGAATGAGAATTCAGTTGAACATAATTTATTCAGTCATTACTCGTATTATTTTACTTCCTCACTGCAAGCACCTTTTCACTTCCTTCAATACAAGTTCATCAATCCCACATGATAACTTCTGTCTTCAGTTAGGTTATAATATTATAACCAAGTTCATTAACTTGGCAGGCAGAGTTTTTTTATCGTATGGCTTTTTATCGGTGGAGAGACCCTTACGGGTAGGTTCCACCAGAGTTAAATAACACCGTAACTTATTCATTCTTTTTGCACCGATCAATCTTCAAAATGATTATGGAAATCGTTGAAGAAGTTTACTGGCCAAGTTAGCAGGAGACAAATTTCCGGTTGCAATCGAAATGCATCATCGCTGAAAGCACCCGTAACTTGGGGGCTTTGTGTGAGTGCAGTTCACACTGCCGAAATTTTCCTGCTTATTATGCCTACCTTACATATGAACATGATAATAAGATTGTTCATAGGTGAAGTAAAAATTGAACCCATTCAGACTGAATCAAAGTCAACTTTGCCACGCCAAGCTGAGCATTGAAATTACAGTAACAAAAATGTTTTTAAAAAATATCGTAGCCTAATTTATACAGGGAGTTTCAAAAAGGACTCTACAACTTTGAAAATGTATATAACTAAAATATATATAGAGCTGTTTTCAAAGTTGTAAAGTCCTTTTGAAACACTCTGTACTGAATTTTCCTGCTTACATGATCAAAATACTTGTTAACGATTGTGTTGTGATCTCAAGTGGCAAATCCATAATTTATGTGCCAGAATAGGATTTGTGTTGAATCAACAATAATTATTTTTGTTTCTATTTTGAATTTTGGCTTGTTCACCCAGCTTTTAATAATTTTGTTCAGGATGATGTGGACGTTTTTATGGCAAAACCAGAGAATGCTGGACCAACTGAAGCTGTAATACGCAAATTGGATGAACAACTCAGCAAATACAAATTCATGGAATACAACCTTTCTTCAAAGAAAAGAGGGTAAGTAAAAGCTTATTCATCATTAAGCTACCAGATAACAATTAAATCACTCAATCGACTATAAACTCAAATTTTCTGTATCTGTCTAAGAACGATCGAAAGCTTCTCGAAACTTATTTTTAATTTAGAGATTTATCTTGCATAAATAACTTATCCAATAACTCCATAACTTACATCCAAGTTCATGGGGAGAATCAGGCGGGATTCAGGAGGGGCTATTCGACTGTGGACAATGTGTTTGTCCTGCATAGTATAATTGAATATAAGATGAGCGTAGAGAAGAAAAAAACATACCGCTTCTTTATCGACTTCAAATCCGCGTTCGATCTTGTAGATAGAGAGGCTCTGTTCTATAAGCTTTCTGGTAAGCTTTCTATAAGGTCTGGGCCTTTCAAATAAATGCGTACGTTTGATGAGAAACCTTTATAAAGATACGAGTGCAATGATTTGGTGTAATGGAGGTACAACACGGAGCTTAAATATTGAAAGTGGCTTAAAACAAGGCTGCCTGTTATCCCCATTGCTATTTCTACTTTTTATTCAGGACATACAGTATGTGAATTTGTTGGGGGAGGGTTAACAATAGATGGATACAGAATTAATAGTTTACTATATGCAGACGATATGGTAATTATTTCAGACAATGCAACAACCCTACAAATAATTATTAACAAGCTGAGGGACTACTGTACACGCTGGAATGAAAAACTCAAATGCTGGAATGTTGCATGGCAAAGTCAAAAGTAATGGTGTTTCGGAAAGGTGGGAAATTAAGTAGAAATGAAAAGTTGTATTATGGGGGGGAGCAACTGGAAGTAGTTAAGGAATATAAGTACCTTGGAGTCATATTCACCCCGGCCTTGTCTATGCGCTCGCATTTCAAGAGTAAGGTGACTACTGCTAAATATGGAGTAAATAGCGTGTGGCGACAACTTATTTTGAATGACAGAGTACCTATCTCATCAAAATGGAATGTTTTTAATGCGGCAAGCAGAGCTGTTGTAACATATGCCGCGCAGATGTGGGGATATATTGAGTCAGAGGAACTTGAACGTTTTCAACGCTTCTTTATCAAAAGATTACTCTCCTTGCCAAGGAATACACCTAACTATGCGCTTTATCTTGAATCAGGGAAGATAAAATGTGGTTATCTACTCTCTGCCAACATTTTAATAATATATTGAGAGCCTGGCTATGCCCACCGAAAGATTCCCGCGAGTTCTCTCTGAAACTTTTATTAGAAAGAAATGTGGCTGGTATAAGCATTGGCTAAAACTGTGTCAGGATTATGAAGTAGATTGGCCGGATTCATTGGAACAAAAGATAGATGGGTTGAGATAGGCTCAGCTTCTGATTGATAAGATTAGAGAGAAATGCAGGAGCGAATGGATAGACAGAGCTAACTCGGCCCACTTCCACTCTGTGTCAGCAGTCATAAATAAAGATGAGGCTCTAATCAGAAAGTACATGAATGACAATAATAAACGGCATTTTATAAGCATAATTTTTAAGGCTAGATGAGCTCTTTTACCGCTTAATTTCAGGCCAGAAAGACAAGAAGGCACATATACATGTTCAATGTGTAATGATAAAGTACGAGGACATATTTCATTTTATAGGTAGGTGCAAAATTTTGGGTGAAATAAGAAAGACATGGTTCAACAATTGGACTTTGGAAAGGGCAGAGGTCATAGAGTATTTAAATGGTAAAAGCTGGAGGAATTTAGTAGGATATGTAAAAGCTGCATTGAAGTATAGAGGGGAAATAATAAATGAATTTAATTACTGATTTAAATATTGGACCAGATTCCTACTGATAACAATTTTATTTTTATTATTATTATTTTTTCTTTTAGTCTCCGATCGGTAATAATTAATGGCAAGATGCAGATGCAGTTTTTAGAGAGATGGGAAATTATTATTTTGGTTTTATGGTGTCATGAATACTAGAGCGCTATCCTTGCCACATTGTATAATTGTTTTGTTTCTTTGTTATTGTTTTGGTCTATTTTTTCTATTTCCTTCAAAAATAAAAAAAAGTTAATTCACACAATTATTGAATTATTAATTTCAACTTCGGCTGACGGCAGAAAATGCCAAGCTTAATGAACTGAGAAATCTATAATTATTTTGATATCATGGATAACTTTATAACTTCCAAATATTGATTTGTTTTTCTACATTGATACTTTTGTTTCCTATATTATCATGTAAATAAAGTTCTTTTCTTTCTTTCTTTTTCTTTCTACATCCAAGTTCATGATTCTCTCGTCATTTAAGTGAACAAGAAAAAGAAAATTCTATGCTAAAATTTTCGTTACCATAGTAGGTCTCAAGAAAACTTATATACGATTGCTTTAAAATTGAGCTATACTAATTTAATTGAAAAATTGTTTAATATTACAGGTTGAAATCACAAATACCAGACTTGGAAAAGTCGGTCGATATGATCAACATGTTGAAGAAGCAACAAGCTATAAATTCGGGATTCGACACACAGTTCCTCCTATCAGAACAAGTATTCATGAAGGCAACCGTACCACCAACTGATAAAGTTTGTTTGTGGATGGGGGTAAGTACCGCATTTAAGTTACTTACCTTATTATCGTTTTCTAAATCGAATTTCATTTATTCACGTAACTTACCTGGCAGTGATGTGATGTTAGTGCACATAATTTCGTTTAGATTACTTCAAAACAGTTTGAGAACTGATAGCACCTCAAGATGGTCAGGTTTAAACTCTTGATTCAGTCGAACCTTGTGTCTTCAATGCACAGAACTTCATGATTGACTTGATATGATGTTCAGTTGTTCAAAGTTTGATAGCTCAAGAGTATTATTTGCATTCTCTGCTGTTCATAACATAAAATACTGCTCAGATGTAATTAGTCTCCTAGTTTGAAGAAGTATTTTTTATAGTTTATAAATTAAAAATATTTATCTTGAATGATATTCTAAAATTCATGATACTACCCGTTGATAATGCCCTCTTGAATTAAAAGTCAGTAAAGACTAGTTTGTTCATAAGAAACAAACTAAGTTAATAATCGTTTAGACTGACTTCAGATCAGTTTTTCTGAATCAGTGAAAAGGACTAGGATCATTTTTCTTTTGATAGTTGATTATTTCTTGTCTAAATTGAAATATTTTTAATATAAATATCATTTCTATTACAGGCCAACGTGATGCTGGAATATACATTAGATGATGCTTTAGCTTTATTAAAAAAGAATATCAATACTGCCAACAAGAATCTGGGCTGTGTGGAGAATGATCTTGATTTTCTCAGGTTTGTATTTCTGTAAGATTCGGCCCGGCTGGACCAATTTAAGATTTAGCCTCAACTTAAGCGAATTTATGCTTGGTTCAAAATATGTAATTGGTAATGATTTTAGTGGACTGTATAAAATAAGAAACGAAATAATATCTCTCCAGAAATAGAGGTACATGCAATGAAAGATAAAAATGACTCACCGATGATCCAAATAATATGGTATTGATCTTAAGCTTACGAATTTCAGGAAGAGGTGTGATGAACCAGGTAGGAGATGATTCGGGATGTTGATAGGATAATATATAAACATGTCATCCACTGCTGCTGAATTCTTCTATGCACGTATTTCCGACGAGATATTAAAATGAGATTGGGGTACTTCCAATCAGAATAATTGGTTAAACTTTAACTGTGTAATTTTACAGACACTTTCCAATATTATAACTTTACTGTACACGATTAAAATAATATAAAAACGAAAATATATAACGAAATTTTGAGAACGATTTTCTCCGACAATTAACAAAAATTGGCTAATTCAAGACGATTTCTTGAAAAACTCCACGATACGAAAAAGCGACGAATTTCGCTAATGATCTGTTCCCCCCGACATTATGAAACAGACCGACTCATTAATTGAAAACTGAAACGAAACCGGCTGGCAAAATCCCACCAGCGCTCAGCGGACACAACACAAACTAGCCACCAGACAATTCAAAAATTGGCGCGAACATCCTCGACTGAAAAACTGTTTTCAGCCAAGGCTGGAGAACAAAAGAAACAATAAAAAATAAATAACCAAAAAGCAACGCGAAAAATAGTGTCAATTTAGACTTCGCCACGCAGTCGCTGCTACCCTGCGTCTTGAAGTCGTCAATTGACGATGACCAAAAACCCAAAACAAAACAAACGAGAACAAAAGAAGAAAAAAAAATTATTGAGTTGGCAGGATACAACCTTGTAACCGGCCTTTTGGAAGCGACCATTGGCGCAGCGCGCGGTAGCCATGAACGACACCGTCGGCACCGGGGAATACTTCCTCAATAACTCCTAGAGGCCAGTTCAACGGTGCGACATTTGGTTGGTCAACTACGACAACAGTTCCAACCGTGAGAGGAGCAGTCCTTACACCACTTCACACGAGTTTGTAACTCATGTAAGTACTCTCGGCGCCATCTACTCCAGAAAGACTGAACTATTTGATTTTGCAATTCGAAACGATCCAATCGATTCATTGGACGATCTTCCACATTCGACATTGGAAGGTACTTGAGAGGTGTCAACGTGAGGAAAATGAGCCGGTGTGAGGGCAAGGGGTTCACTCGTCCGCGCTCATTTGACATAGCGGGCGCGAGTTAAGCACAGAAACTAATTCGATGTGAACAGCCTTCGTAGCCATGCAAACAAAAGACAAATATACGATTTAAAAATGAACGGATTCAGACGCCTTGCCATAGTGATTCGAATGGGACAACCATAATAAAATCCACATTGGACAAATGGTTTAGACGATAGGGTTCTACATGCTGGTAGATTACCAATTTTCGGTGGCGTGAGGAGTGGGACGACAGCGAAAACACTGGTTACATTTTCTCACACGGCTTCTGATCACGACACGGGCCGACAAAATCCAATATTTTTGTCTCAAGAGTGACGCCAATAAATGAGGTCCAGCATGACAGTGCTTTTCATGAAAATGATCAATCAAAAGCGTGACCAATGGATCATTCTTCGGTAATATAATCGGATGACAGCTGTCATAATCCATTTTGGAATTTTGTAAACGTCCACCCACACGAATAATATCACGATCGAGAAAGGGTGACAGTTGTTGAAGACGAGGCGAGCATTCTTTGCCACTTTTCAACTCAAGCAATTCTTTCGAAAAATGAATTTTTTGTACTACTTTACACAAATATTTTTCAGCCAAGTTGAAGTCCAACTCTTGAGATTTGGGTAATAGACAAAGCATTCTCAATATTATCACCATGATACGCAATAGACGTAAAGGCGTCGACTGACTATGAGCCTTGATTACAGCGTGATGCGGTATAAAATAACCACTCTTATCACTCTGATTTTCGATCAATTCCATGAGACCTTGTCTAAGATAATCCAAGATCACATCATGATACACTAAACGCATGTTTGGATCACGCGCGAGACGTTTCTTCAAACTGATAAGTTGACGTTCTGACATAGCATAGGAATCACCGAGGCAATCAGGAGATTTAGAAAACGATAATGAGACAACAAATCTGCAGAATCTTCCCGACGAACGGACGACGCAAAATTCTTCTCACATTCCAATTCATCCGCTGAGAGTTGTTTTCCCAAGATCTGGTACATTTTCAACCTCACAAAATTACGAATCATGCTATCCAACGGTGATGCAAGACAAGTCATCAAACACGTTGCATTTTTCCGACAATCGAGGTTAAAATAGGGGCTCTACCCATCAAAATATAGCCGAAAACACTTTCCACAGCCATCAAATAATTTGAATCAATTTCCACTCGACCATTTTTGGAAAATGTAGGGCACTAATTCAGCTCCTACAATAGCGTCAATTTCGCTGGGGATATGATCTTTCTCATCAGCAAGACGAGAGACCAATCAAATTTGATAATTTAGAATTATCAATTCTACTAGTTAAGGAAAACGTTCCATGATTTTGTCGACTACTAATGGTTCAATAGAGAACTTAACATTAGAATCAAATCTGGATTGAAGCGTGACAAATATTGCGACCAGAAACTGATTGCGAATTTCCGCCGAAACCATTCACTACCAATTGGAAAGGGGAGATCGAGAGGTGCAATTTTCGACAAAGTTTACGAGTAATAAAATGACTCTGACTCGCTGAATCAACCAAAATTCTAATGTTGTGCAGTCTTCCTCTCTTATCAGACACGTCGACTTGTGCTGTAGATAAGAGAACACTATACTAGGACACATGCGAATCAACTGAGCAACAGTTGATAGTATTATTTTCGACCTTTTCGCCTCCGAATTTGATGACGAATTTGGAATAGAACCAAAGTGCAAAAGCGAGTTATGTTTTTGTTGACATTGATTGCAATTAGCGCCCGTACAAGCTTTACTACGGTGAGCTGGCGAAAAACATTTCAAGCAACAACCCTTTTCTTTAATAAAGCGAAACCGATCCCAAGGCAATAATTGGAGAAATTGATGACAATCAATTAATTTATAGTTTTCAATGAGCATTTCAGACACTTAGACATTTAGCAGGTGCCTTGATCTCTTGCGAATTCGATTGGACAACTAAAACTTCAGATTTAGCAATTTGTTTCACTACTGGCTTAAATGACTTAGAAGACTCTTCATACGGCAACGATTTAATTTGCTTTCAATGAAAGATACAAAATCAGCATATGTGGGATCATCCTTAGCATGCACAGAAGCTTCAAATGCTTTCGAGAAACAGGGTCTAATATTTTCAAAGCTTGAAACAAGAATATAGAATCGACACATCTTCGCCACGTAATCGCTTCAATGCTGTTACCGAGCTACAGAATTGATCCACTATTGAAACTAAACCAGCACGAGATTCAGATTTCAGACTATTAAATTCGAAAATTTGTTTCAAATATGCATTAGTTTGGGGCAGGGATCATTATAACGTTTAACTAACGTATCCCAGATAATTTGATAATTATTAGCAATCGGAGGTAAATGACGGGCAACGTTGGTTGCTTCTCCTTTCAACTTACTAACAAAGATGTTGCACCTTATGTTGATCTGAAATAGATTTATTATCATGGATCATGCATTTGAACATTTCATAAAATACGGACCATTTCGATTGATCATCATCAAATACAGGAATTTCGACTTTTGGTAAGAGATTTGTAGAATCACTGTTAGTAGTAGTGGGTGGAATTGGGTTAGACGAAGGTACAACTTGCCGGAGTTTATCCAATTCGCTCTTAATACCTCAATGTATTCATACATTTCCATGGGTGAATTATTAAATTTGGGTACAAACTGGGGATCATTCTCCATTTCAAGGCTTTGTATTTCCAATTCAGTAGCCTCATATTGACTAATATTTGTTGAAGTGGAACTATAAAGAATTAGGAATTGTTTAGCACTTTTTCATCTTTCAACGCCGTTTTAGATAAATCAAAGGTACGTTGAATTCGTGTAAAATATTGTTCAAGCTTAAAGCTCTTTTGAGCTTCAACATCTGTTTGTTTTGTCACTCATGATTGAATAATATTTAATGCTTTTCATTAATCATAATAAAATTACAATAGCAACAATGAATGATTTTCATTGATATTTCAAGCGAGAACAAAATGCGAATCATAGTACAGAATTTGTACAGAGAATTCTTGATAATAAAGTAAGAATAAACGATATGCTTATCTACAACAAACGCTAACGCTATGAATAATAAGCACAATCTAGCCGTGTGGCTTGACAAATAAAGCACAAACAGGTTTGTAATGCAAAAGATAACGTGCAGAAACTATACAAGAATCGAAATTAATTTACAATAAAAATTGGATAAGTGCTTGCCAAACATTTGAATAAAAAAACCAACAATATCCGGCCCGGAGGACCAATGTAGATTCAGTAGCTGGACCAATGTAAGATTTAGCCTCAACTTAAGCGAATTTATGCTTGGTTCAAAATATGTAATTGGTAATGATTTTAGTGGACTGTATAAAATAAGAAACGAAATAATATCTCTCCAGAAATAGAGGTACAGGCAATGAAGATAAAAAATGACTCACCGATGATCCAAATAATATGGTATTGATCTTAAACTTACGAATTTCAGGAAGAGGTGTGATGAACCAGGTAGGGAGATGATTGGGATGTTGATAGGATAATATAAAACATGTCATCCACTGCTGTTGAATTCTTCTATGCACGTATTTCTGACGAGATATTAAAATGAGATTGGGGTACTTCCAATCAGAATAATTAGTTAAACTTTAACGGTGTAAGTTTGGCAGACACTTTCCAATATTGTAACTTTACTGTACCGTACACGATTAAAATAATATAAACGAAATTTTGAGAACGATTTTCTCCGACAATTAACAAAATTGGCTAATTCAAGACGATTTCTTGAAAAACTCCACGATACGAAAAAAGCGACGAACTTCGCTAATGATCTGTTCCCCCCGACATTATGAAACAGACCGACTCATTAATTGAAAACTGAAACGAAACCGGCTGGCAAAATCCCACCAGCGCTCAGCGGACACAACACAAACTAGCCACCAGACAATTCAAAAATTGGCGCGAACAATTTCTTTTATTTGTTATGAATTCTTCTTATTGCGATGTAACGAAGTGCATTCCTCCATACAAGGCTCAACTGCTTAGTATAGCTTAGAATATGCTCGTATTCATGATGGTGAAACTTACTTGACAATATTTTAGCTAGATAGCCATTATAAATTATACTCGATTATCAAGAATAATAGAGCATAATGTAATTCTGTGAATTTCCAGTAATTTCCATTTTTTGATCTACGCCCAGTAGTCCTGGTGGGATCGCGTCAAGACACTAACACTTTAGTGATAACATTAAGCCCCTTATGGTCACAAAAATATACATTTAAAACAAATATATATACATGTGTCCACTTGAAACTTTTAAGAGGTGACCGGCAGCACCTCCAACAGGTCGTCCAAAAAGAATTCATCCAGCCTATAATAACTCAGTTTCACCAGCCACTGAGACAGACCACTCCTGGAGGCACTGTACAGGGCACTCCTCAAAAGTTGTTGGCAGGTGGTTGAACATCCTTAGAGCGAGGGTTGGGAAGCTGTCACATGCTCTAGGTAACCTGGCGAGGAATGTCTGTTCGACCCCCCTCCTGATGTTGTGCTTGTGGATCTGCCCCCTTGCAGTGTAGGACACATGTTGACGCTTCACATACAGGAGGAAGCCAAGATGTACTGCCCATGCACTGTAAGCAGGCCCAGGCGTTGGAAGATTGGCCTACAGTGTGCCCGGAAGTCACTGAAAGTTGAAACTCTCAAGGCCCTCTTCTGCAGGAGAAGAATGTCCTCAGCATGTGGAGAGTGCCCCCAAGGAGGATCCCGCTGGGTGTGACTGCTGAAGAGTGAGTGGTACACATCATCACCCAGATGGTGGGAGACTAAACTTGATCCTCAGCTTGCGCAGGAGATAAATGACCCTTGCCAGCTTACCACAGACCCCTCCTATGTGCTGCTCCCAGCTCAATAATTATTATTAAATGATGAATCACTAACTCATCAGTTCTCTGAGAACCTATTGATTTATGTTTTGAAATATCATTTTCCTCGAATGGAGAGAAGACGAAATTTTGGCAAAACCAAAAGCAAAGGTTAATCAAAGAACATACCTAAACTTTTATGTGTAAGATTGTCATGTTGCAAAAGTCAGCATTTTTCCTACAACTATGAGTTAGGCCCAAAAATCTGACGTTAACACCCACTGTGGAAGCATCATCAAAATCTCTAATACTGTATCAATGAGTGCGCTTACTAAGGCTAGGCGTACACCGGTTAGTCAAGAAAAGACCAGACGAGATTAGTCACGTTTAGTCACAGTACTTAGTTGCTTATGAAGCAACACACACCGATTAGTCATTGCATCGGTGTGTGCTGCTTCATAAGCAGCTATGTGAATTACTGTGACTAATTTCGTCTTGTCTTGACTAACCGGTGTACGCCTAGCCTAAGGTTACGAGTTACCCCGTGCAGCGCAAATCGCCGCTCACTTGTATAGTTGTATTTTCTAAAACTCGGGCACGAAACTCTTTTAATAATATAAGATTGTAATGTGTATTACGTGGTGCAGGTACGATGTAAGGTAATTCGACTTGGGAAAAATTTGGGGAATCTTCTAGCCTAGAAGTCAATATCAATATAATTATTTTTAATGATAATTTTCTACAGTGTTTTTCGATGAATATTTAATTTTTTCGTGATGGGTGACTATTGTTATTTTATAACTTATTATTTGAATAATTTTATTATGTAAAATAGTGAGAAATGTAGCCTATTTGAAAATGAAAGGCTCTATTCATTCAAGAGAATCAGTTTGAAAAATGATACAAAGATGTTTTTGTAATAAATAATTGTTTAATATTACTGTTACAGAGACCAGATTACAACAATGGAGGTGAATATGGCTCGGGTCCACAATTGGGACGTGAAACGTCGTCAGGCAATCAAGGCAACATCTTGAAAACAATCATGTTTATTACGATTTGACATTTAATCGACTTTTCCATCACTATCACACCAGTGCAGTTTTTTCACATTACTGACTCTAACGATACTAATAAATTGTATTATTTAAATAAAAGTATTTCTTCGAAACTTATAAGAGAAATTTGTCAATTTGCTTGGCAAAACGTCGTATTATTGTGATTTAACAGCTTCTATAAAAACCGTTTAGCTTTCTTCAAGTTGTTGTTCAAATTGATATTTCTTATTTATTAATATTAGTACTTAAGGCTTAGTTCTAATAAACAATTTCATTTTATGAACCTTATTTTGATTTTTTTAAATGGTATGGTTGATGAATTTATACACAGCTCTTTCAGTCATTGAAAGTAATGACAATTAGGTATTTAAAAATAGTTCGTGAACTTATACAACAAATTGATACATAGTAATATACCAATAATAATGTAGTACTGTATTTCTTTGCTACTCATTTATTAGCAGAAAAAAGCATGGCAATCGAATTGCAATAGTTGAATGTTTTCATAATATTCATTTGTTTATTCTACAAATCATTTTACAATGGACTATGCAACAATACATTTTCTACTCATCTGTTCATTTACTTTAATATTTGGTGCCTCCTCCCAATTATCTTTTCCAATTAAATATCACTTTTACATGCGTGATTATCAACACGGGTAAAGATGGGCAAAAATTTCTTGGCACTTGACTGCTACTAACCGCATTAAAAACATTTTCTGCTGCTTTAAATCTTCAAATCCCCCATAATAAGATCATGCTCTCAGCTGATCGTTTTGTTTAGTAACCCAATATTCTCAGAAAAGTACCCGCACTACCCCCCTCGCCATAGCTCGACCTGTTCTGGCTATGTGCCAAGAAATTTTGGCCCATCTATATACATATGTATTTATTTCTATTAGTAGGTGATTGCTTGTTTGAGGCTTGATACAGAAGTTATAGGCTTTGTGATGAGATGTGGGATGAATATTCTAGAAATCTCCAACTAAATTTAGTCTCTCAGTTCCTGCATTCATCCTTTGATTCTATTTGAATAGAATAGAATGACTTCTTTATTTTTCTAACGTGGCGAAGTTTGGACAATGATGTCCACTTGACCACGTCGTGAATTACAAAGCAATATACAAAATAAAATATTTTAAAAGTACAAAAATTGAAAGTTGAATTTGCGCCTAGCCTTGATTCCTTGATGTTGTAAAGGTAGCAAAATCTTTCCACATAATATTTTCATCTTGAGTTCAAGACTCAACTTGAAAATTGTTTTATTCAAGAACTTCCAGTTGCCTTGATTTTTTGATGTTGTACAGGTAGCAAAACCAAACCCCCTTTACATAATATTTTCATCTTGAGTTAGACTCAACTTGAATGTTTTTATTGAAGAGCTTCTAGTTGACTTAATCTCCGTTCCAGAGCCGATACATCAAGCCTGTGCTTGCAAACAAACCGATCTTCCAAAAACACAACAGGAATTTCATACCTGTACAGTTTTCTGTATTGCGAATTTTCTGGCGCAGTAATATCAACAGGAACTATTTGAAGTCGATCCTGATATGGTGCTAACTGTTCTTTGAGCTCATCGCAGAGGGGACACGGATCCTTTGTGTAGAGTTTCAGTCTGGGAAGTCCTTTCGGCTTCTCCTCCATTCTAAAATTGATTACCACTCATGTTTTCTACTTTTCACTTGATAACAAAAAGTGCTTCATTGATAAATACACTCATTTATTTGAAGTTCTTTTCACCTCATTAATACGAGATCTTGTAGATTATTATTGAACACAGTTATTTATTTGCAGTTCAACAAGAGACAAATCAAACGCAATTACTTGCGTAAGAGGAAAAAATAATTTTTATGAAATTATTGTAAAATAAATATATTCGGGGAGTAGGCTAATAGTTTCGGGCAAAACCCCTGTCGTTTCACAACATTTTTCATTGAGAAATGAGGTTTAGGCTTGTTGTGAGGCAAAATACAGTAACAAAGAAAGAAAAGTAAAACAATGTGCAAGAATAACAGTTTTAATAAAAATATAAATTTATAAACATAGCCTACATCAGTTTCCTACAACACTACAGAGTATAACATTACTTCATAATCAAATTTTATCAACTTAGTACAGTTGCAGTTGTTTCACTTAAACCAAAGAAATAAGTTTTTCTGAACAAATGAAGATTTCACAGGCTATTTTATATATTAATGTTTAAACATAATTACAATCGATTAGGTTCGAACCTGATACATTTTTATTAAACATATATCACTTGAAAGACTTCTTAATAATTGTTCTATCATGTAAACAGATTATTATTGAATAGACTTCAATATTCATTGAATCTTTTAAATTGCCACTGTAGTCTAATTTATTGAAAGACGAATTTCATTCACAGATTTTTGGAATGAACTAATTGAATACATTCTTTTGAAAAACTCAAACCCACGAAATAAATTAGATTCCTATACGACGATAAATAGATATTTTATACAAAATGGTTGATTGTATAAAATTGAAAATACAGTATCTAGTCATAATATAAACTTACAATCGTTCAACCATAATGGACGATGCTCCACCGCCACCATTACAAATCGAGGCTACGCCTTTCTGTCCCGGTTTCATTGCATACAATAGATGAAGAATTATTCTAGCGCCAGACATCCTGTTGAACAAATCAATTTTCTCATTAAAGATTATTTTAACAATCTATGAGTCAGGACATTGTTCAGTGAGTAAATATACATTCTAATATTGATATTCACTATGCTAATTATCACTATTAATCTGAAAATTCAATTAATTCAAGCACAAATCATTAAAAATGAAGAATTTTGACCATATTAGTACCGACAGGTAATTTTAAATTGGAAATTTATGGAAACCTAACTGACGTGGTACAAAATATAAATTCTATTTTTTGTCCAACCTAATTCATCTACTAGGGTTTCATTCATCACAATTTTTTTACTGCGGTGATGCCCACATAAGCTCTTAGCTTGTGGGAAGGATGATGATGAGAGAAGAGTGGACCTACAGCTTTAGGTGGGTTCCGAACCACCAGGAAGCGATTTTGATTCTTATTAATTAAATATATTCAGCGGAAAAAGACCTGAAGTGGTCATTGCATAATATAGACCTAATCGATTTATCAAGTACATAATAATATGTCGATAAATAATAATAAGAAAATAGAGACATATAGGATAGTAAAAATAGGATAAATATATAAAAAATAGAATGAAAATAAATTACCCAATTGGATGCCCGAGACTAACAGCACCTCCATGAATATTGACTTTACAGGGATCAATGTCCAACATTTTCTGATTGGCCAACACAACTACACTGAATGCTTCATTAATTTCCCACATGGCGACATCATCTTTCTTGACTCCAGTCTTTTCTAAGAGCTAAAACACAAGAGAATAACGGAAAATTATTGATAAAGCACAGTAGCGCAATTAAAAAAGGGGCTGGAAGTGTTAAGGCCCCCAGGATTTTCATAGATTTGACTCGACTTCCTCTATCCAATAATGTCTGATTCAACTATACCCAATTTTGGCAAGTGGAAAACTTTTATGTCAATCAGTGAGTCAGAGTAATGAGATTGGATAACTGCATGATTTTTCAGGTGACAATCGTGTTTCGCAAATTTACTATTCGTTATAATATTTGTAGTCACATTTCGATTTATATAGCAAGCGATAGGTGGCCTATTTTTATACGGAATTTTGGAAGCATTGTATCAGTCGCCATCTTAGTTAGATCTCCGTCCATTCTCGGCCAACTTTGTTGTCATGACTATAACCATAGTTGACTAACAAATAAAGAGGTAGATTTCCAACCACCTATTATACTAGTATAATCAAGATAAGGCTAGGCGTACACCGGTTAGTCAAGACAAGACGAGATTAGTCACAGTGATTCACATAGTTGCTTATGAAGCAGCACACACTGATGCAATGACTAATCGGTGTGTGTTAATTCATAACCAACTATGTGAAGTATTGTGACTAAACGTGACTAATCTCGTCTTGTCTTGTCTTGACTAACCGGTGTACGCTTAGCCTTGGATTTACAACTAAAATTTATAATTTGGCAATCATCTGCAGAAATTTACGGATTTTATTACATTCATTAGCAGAAACTTTTTACCTGAGAAATAGTTGAAACAAAGAGCTAAGAAAGAGTCGTTGGGATCGATTGAAGTTGAGACAAAAATGTTTAAACTGAAATGTAATATATCCAACAAGTACGGTATCATATAATATTTAATTGGATTTATATGAAGACGAAAGGTGCATCTATGTACCTTGGGAATGGCGAGTGCGGGAGCAATGGGAAAGTCGATAGGATCAGTGGCAGCATCCTGGAATCCAACGATGCGGCCAATCGGCTTCGTGTTCAGTCTTTGGGCGGCCGAAGTGGTGGCCAATAGCAGCGCTGCGCCACCGTCGTTCAACGTCGATGCATTGCCGGCCGTCACTGTGCCGCTGTCTTTCTGTAAGCAATTCATGTTGAGAATTCAAGTATATACCGGGTGATCGTAAAGTCGCGCAACCCAATGTTTGAAGCCGTGTAGGAATGACAGGTAAATTTGTAAAGTATGATTTTCATATGGCAATTTTTCGTCTAGTAGTACAGGAGGTGGCAGCACTGCCAGATCACGCCATCGGGTGACAATTAGCCAGAAATCAGTTTGTTTGTTCAGTTCAAGTCAACGTATTTCTATCGTTTTGAGTTACTGTGAATCGAAATCCTACGCAAAGTGTCAAGAACATATCTCCAATGCCTTTCCGGATGCTGAATTACCAAACAAATCGACCATATATTATGTCGTTTGTTTCATCGTTTTCGGGATACAGGTAGCGTGAATGACCGTAATCGTACCGGCCGACCAACTGTTTTGACTGACGACAGACTGCAGACGATAAGTGAAACGTTCATTCGTTCTTCAAAAAAGTCTCATCGAAAACTTTCTACCGAGACTGGACTGTCTTATGGAAGTGTTCATAAAGCCACTAAATACAGCTTTCTAAGACTGTTATCATTTTGGGTTGCGCGACTTTACGATCACCCTGTATGTTGAGACGTGCAGATAAGCAGACTGGTGTTCAGCTAATACCATAATCCCTTTAGAATAGATTAATCTCTCACTAATTATGACACAAAAACCATATGAAACCATATTGCCGTTCTATTGCACAAAAAAGCCTCACGTCTCTTCTGTGTGAATTGGGCCTTAGATGGAATATTTACAGAACATCATTAAAGAAAAGGAACTTCTGTTCAGAACAGATATTCTATCACTATGGATATTTTATGATCTATAGATATTCTATCTACCCACTAGGTAAACATCCAGCAGTGCGGCCACATAGGTGATGTGAAGGCCAATTAGTATTTTTTTTTTTTTTGAGGGTGATGCCCACATGAGCTCCAGGCTTGTGCGTGGGTAATGAGAGGGGTGATGATGAGAGATGACGACTGTTTTTAGGCAGTCGGGACCGACGGCTTTTCGTCTCCTCCGAAAGACGGGAGTGGCCGTTTCTGTCAAAATCCGTTCCGGCAACTGTATTCGATCTTGGAACCTTTGGATTATCAGACAGGCGTTTATCGCCCTCGGCTACGGACCACTCCTATTACCTTATTATTATAAGGTTAGAACTTGCAGGACAAGGAATCGGTTACATAGGACCACAGAATAGCTATGGATTCTTTATTTACTCTTCGATATATGACTAAGGGTTCAATTCCAATTCCTTATGGTACATGGGCATCATAGCAAAATCCCTAATAATGAGCTTCTACCTAGTAGATATCTAATTATTATCATCGATATATGGTTTGTGTCATGGATGTTCAAATCTTCATTATTTATTTATCTAGTAAGAAAAAAGTGATACTTGATGGAAGGTCCAACAAGCTTACGCCCAAAACTGTTCCTTTTTAAATTTATTTATTTATAATTTCACATTATTAGATTCAAAATTGTGATGGGAGAAGTTTATGATCGTAAAATACGATATAATTTAACCAGGAAATAAATATTACTAATTGGAAGTTGAAACATCATCAGTAATATTGAGCAGACATTCATCAACTTCATTTAACTGACTTTTTTATTCGATTTTTTATGAAGTGTCATTTGAAATATTAATTTTACAATAAATTAGCTCCAACATGTAAGGATCTTTCAAAGATAAACCTAAAATAAATCATTATTTTCTACTACGGTATTCAGAAACTAATAAAAGATTAATAGTGCGTATAAATTAACATGGAAGAGTGAGCCTATTTTATTACTTTTCGCTTATAGATTAGTATACAAATTTGCATAATTTTTCTTATCGTACTCCATAGCGTATATTTTCATCATAAAATATAATGATTACCATTAAAGCTAACCACTAATTATCGTTATTAACTTAGCCTACTTGCTCATCATAAATCACATATCAATGAAGTGAGACAATCTTGAAGTCAACTCATTTGTGAGAGTTTTGCATGAGTTATTTGTTCAAAGCAGTAACATTCAAAAGCTTATTCAAACGATTCAGGAATCGTGAACTGATTATCAAACAATAAAATTATGATAGGACAACGGAATACGCATCTCTTGGTATTATATTGAGAAGTGTCCGAACGTATTCTTCTATTGACACGTAACGACCAAACTTACCTGAAATACGGTGGGAAGTTTTCGAAACTTATCAAAGTTAACTCTCTTGAACTCTTCATCTTCTTGGAATAATAAATCAGGTTTTCCTATTAAACAAAACATTTGTACATTTAAAAATTTTACAGGTTTGATTAGGATTCACAGCAACGGATAGTCCATGACTTGAAAAGATGATACTAGACTTCTCTCTTTTTTATTCTGAGACCATAATTAAACGACTGCTCTGGTAATTTGTGGGAATACTTTATACTAAAAGCATCTCATGGAGCTTAACAAATTAAAAAATATTTTTTTCATCACGATTCATAGCCTATTGACAATTACTTTGAAATCATTAGATTCATTTCAATACTTGGCAAATGAAAACTTTGTGTTCTTTCAATTACACAATTGCTGTTACAACAATATTTCCAAGAGTAATACCTTCTATTATTTTATGAAGAGTGAGCCTATTAATTTTGTGAAGAATCCTCTTAAGTGAAGAAGTTTTGTGAAGAATTTACCTCTCAATTTGTGTTGAAGAATCAATAATTTCATGATTTTATGATAAAAGTATTGTAATTATTTGGAAAACACAGTGAGCTTAACAATTTGAGATAATATAATTCATAGTCACGAATTCATCAAAAAGTACTAGAATCGTACCTTTCTTTTGAGGAACTGAAACAGGAACCAATTCTTCACAGATAAGTCCTTTCGCATAAGCTTCAGCACTTTTTTTGTAGCTGGAAATAGCGAAGTCATCTTGTTCTTCTCTTGAGATATTCAGCTTTTTGGCAGTGTTCTCTCCACAATTTCCCATGTGAATTTTATTGTACACGTCAGTCAAGCCGTCAAACACTATGCCATCCTGAAGAAAACAATTAAATAGTTAAATTCTATATAATATTTTTTAGGATGACTAATTTTAATTCTTATCAGCATTACAAAAATCTAACAGAAAACGTTCAAACACTCCCTGTATCAGATTACTGTATGAAAAGACTGCAAAGCAATAAAAAATAAGTACAGTATTCAGTTTGATCATACTAATCAGTTGATAGGGTGACTAATTTTAATTCTTATCAGCATACTGATGAGTCAGTGGATCATATGACCAACCTGCCTGCCAGTAACCTACACGTCTACTGGTATCGTGAAACCGCGCCATTAGGATGAAAATATCCAAATAAATCAATATCCAAATAAATTTCAATATTGAAATAAAGCACCTGTAACGTAATTCCTCCATAAGGTGTCTGACCACGCCTCATGTAGAAAGGCACATTGGACATGGACTCCATGCCACCAGCTACCATCACCTCCTGGTGGCCACACATCAGATTCTGGCTAGCCAACATAACAGCCTTCATGCCCGAGGCACATACTTTGTTCACTGTCGTGCTTTCTGTTGATAATGGCAAACCTACAAAACAGATAAAAACATGAATAATTATGATATCACTTAATAGACTGATATTTATGTAGTAAATCACTAAGGCTAAGGCCACACTACAAAGAACCTCTCTTAATCCTAAGAGCCACATTACTCGCTTGATTATATTTAAATCAATTTTATTATTTCCTATCTCACGAAATTTTATCTAGTCAAATTTGCATAAATTTATCTATTACTTGAAAATAAGAAAGTTTAGGATGCAACTAATAGCCATAAGGCTATGAGACAGGCCTTTGAGACCAACCATTTCTCACATTGCCCCCTATCGGAGAGGAGCTCGGTACCCAGATACAGTATTACAAAATTATTACATTAATAAATATTATTCTAATACTTATTTATTTCATTCAATCAGGTTCATTTAATGTATTTAACACGTTTTATAAATACAGTATAATTAAATTTGAGCGTTCAGTTTTCAATCAATAGTAATTTCTTTTTCAGTTTAAAGAGCGACATTTTTGTTTTGTTCTCATGAAAAACCCGGCGCAAATGGATTGTGTGTCATAAATAAATAATTCCGTGTAACCTGGCTGGCTCAGGTCTGGTGTCAGAGTTTTCAGGTCACTCCTGATCAGTTCAGGGACTTGACTTAACGACTGCTTTTTAGTCATCAAGCTAGGAGTCTTGTATGTGACCACTGTGTATCATAGCTTCCTAGCTTATTATTCAGCTTTGGACGTATAATGTGGCCTTAGCCAAACATAATGACAAATCGGCATCGTAACCATCTAAGGTGAAATTCATTTATTAAATAAATAAATCAGGTGAAATGAAGACTCTCAATGTGTGATTTGATTTAATCTGAAGAATGCATCTGAACTGAATAATAATGTTGAATACCTGTAGTTGTTTCGAAACTTGAGTTTGTTGAACAAAAACCAATGATCAAATTGTTTATAATAAGGCCTTCTCCCTCGTAAAAAATGGATAAGTTTAATACTTTTTAAATTACTGTACCTGCAAAAATGGTGGCTTGCCGGGCGGGTGCTTGTCCTAAACCACCTTGACAGACATTTCCCATGTAGACTTCATTGACTGCTTCTATTGGGACGCATCCACGCTCTAAAGCCGCCTAAAAATAGAACATTTATATTTTTAATTGATCAATAATCATTCTAATTACTCCCTAATACATTTTCAATATAAAAATAATGAATATTCCTCGCCACCCCTATTTGATTCCTAGTGTTCTTGAATAATACCATAGATAAGAGATAGGATTATATTATTTTCTTAGGGCCGGTTCATGAGCTTGGGATTTAGCCAAGTCCTCGACTGAAACGGGTGGCTACCGTAGCACCGACAAACGTTTGTCTCTATATGTTAGTGGGTTAGCAGCATAAAGAGCCCTTAGTACATAGTATCGAGGCTAACGTTTGTCGATGCGACGGTGGCCACCCGTTTTAGTCTAGGACTTATCTGAATCCCGAGCTCATAAACCGGCCCTAAATCTCTTATCTATGATAATACCTACTTAACTGTATTGAGTGTTTTGTTCTGTGTAATTTTTTCAATAAAATTTCTGATTTCTGAGTGATTATGGATCAGTTAACGGTTAATAGTGATCGTGAGATTAAGTCACGAATACTCAAGACCGCTCTTGGATGGATGACCGACAAAAAATTAGGCAAGGAGGAACCTACCCGTTAAAAAGCCATACGAGCATAATTATTATAGTTGAAGGTTTATCTATTTATTGAATACAAGCTGTCCCGGCGAACTTCGTATCGCACTCTTCCCCCCCCCCCCAAATGTCCCCCTGACCCCCCTCTACTCCCCACAAATGTCCCCCCTTCATGCCACCCCTCAAAAAATGCCACCCCTCAAAAAATGTCATCCCCCAAATCCCCCCCCCAAAATATCACCCCCCTCTTCCCCCCAATTGGCTCCCTTCATGTAAACCCCCAAAAGTTCATTCTACTCCCCCCCAAATATCCCTCTTCATGTCAACCCCCTCTTTCCCATCAAATGTCACCCCCCTTCTTCCCACCAATTAATTTTTTTTAATTTCTTCTATTTTGTATTTTTTTTTATATAATTATTTATTTCTTTTACATTTTTAATTCTTTTTTAATTTATTTTCGTTCTTCAATTTTATTATTTGAAACAATAGAACATGTATGATGCGAACGATAACTCATGATTACAGCGTAAAAAATAATTAGAGCAGAAAACCTAGTACAAAAAGAAATGGTACGGAGCGGGATTTGAACCCGCAATCTCTAGCATCAAACGCAGATGCTTTAACCACTGCGCCACTGAGACTTGGGATATGTTTGCTGATTTTTCTGATCTTGAATCACGTTCATCTTTCCGTTGTACCATGGCCTTCTTTAGTTTTAGGTTCTATGTCTAAAGTTGGCCATGGTTGTACGGTTTGGCCGGCAAGTTTGAACATAGGTTTGTAAAATGTTTGATAGGTTAGGTCATTAATGTACTAATTATTTTTTAATTATAAAGGGATTTTCTTATATTTTAATACATATTATGTTAACCAGTGCTATAACAATTCAAACTAATCCAAAATTATCTAAATCGGTTCAGCCGTTCTCGAGTTATAAGCGAGCGTACAGACACCAACTCTCTTTTATTAATATAGATTTCATGTGGGAGATCCAATAATAAAATTCAAATTTTCAAATTCATTTATTGTTGACGCTTAACGTTTATTTATTGTTGACGATAATATTTGACGCTTGGCATTAGATAGATAGACAGATAGAGAGATATCATTTCTTGACGTTGCTGATGACTATAGAGTACAATGGCAAAGGAATAATATCTATCTATCTAATGCTAAGCGTAAAATTAAATTAATATCAATGTACTTTCAACTTTTTTTCAAGATTAAAAATTATTTTATCACATGATAGTCAAAACAATAGATTCTCAAAAAGCTTTATATTATTGTATCCAATACTGTACTGAGAACTTCAAGAGAGTTTCAGCCAGATTTCAAACAATTACTTCAATTCCCTTGAAAACTGCCAATTTGTTATTACAGACTTGCTTCAATGTAAAATACAAATTAATACTGTATAAGCATACACAATGTCGAATAAAAAAAATGTGTTTACATAGTAACAATCGAAACTAAACAGTGCCAATGATAAAAAAAAAGATTGACAAGGTTTGCAAGCACATCCAATTCTACTGGCAAAAGGCCCAACACGATCAAGATACCATTGCCAGAAAATAATTGATAGAAAGATTATACACGACTATAATCAGATATTTTTTCAATCCTTGAGCATAATCAACTACTATTGATTGAGAATATTGAAGAGATCTTTCATTTGGCTTGAAGTCTCATCACATTTTAAGGCTAGCATAATGATATAATAAATTTTGGTAACTGGAGAGAAAAATAATCAATCCTACACTTATTTGGTCATCGCTGGCATATTTCCTAAATATACCATGCGATGATACACCTCATTATGAAACTTTATGAAGAAATATTCTGTTAGTTTACAAAGAGAGGGAAAGGGATTTAAAAGAGGTTTTCTGGAAACCTCTTTGCAATACATTCAACTCTATACAATGTTGAAAAATGAGGCTTATCAAATATTCAAACTTCATCCAACATTAATTAATGGATAACATTATTATTAATCAGCCTTACATAACGTTAAGAGTAAATTACAAATTGTTGATCAAGATGACCAAGAAGATGTCATGGAGATAAGCAAGTTTTATTTAATTACGTTTGACAAGCAAAATAATGAAATGCGTTTGAGATGTGAGGTATGCTATGCGTGATACATGATGAATAGGAATATAATTGAAAGTATGAATAAAAAAGTATATGAAATCTAAAAAAATGTAGTGATTAATCGTTGGAGCCTATAGAACAAAATAAATAACAGATTAACCAAGTCTTATAAAATTTAATGTTTTCTATTGAGCCTACGATAGGTATTGTGCATTCTATAGAATTGAAATCACATAAAGTAATTTACCTTTATAGCTACAGCACCCAACTGAGTAGCTGATAGTGAAGATAGCGAACCAAGAAAAGAACCAATTGGAGTTCGAGCACCACTAATCACGACCACTTCATTCAACTTCACATGTGTACTGTAGTGTCTGAAGTATGGAAGTGGTCTTACCTGTAAAAAAGAATGGGGAATTGAATAAAATTTACATTTCTAATACAGCAGTAGTTCAATTCTATGAAGAAATATGTTGTTGGCTCATGAAATCACTAGAAAGAATAAATTATGGGTTGGTGAAAATAAGCTGTGAATAGAATACCATTTTTGAGCTTGCTTAGTTTATCTACTGCGGGATGGCTCCCGCAGTTGTGGACAGCTGGTGAAGGTTACCGTACTCAAATTATTTTCCGTGAGTCGGTTATTTTTAGTGATTTTGTCATCAGAAAAATACACTGAATCGACTGCGGTCGAGAAAATTCTCCTCAAAACTCTGGTCAAGTAAGTTACTCATTCTGAAAGTAGTTATTTCTAGCAACAAATGTATTAATTCTTCCAACTTTATTTCCTCTTTTTTACTGAGTAGGCAATACAGTGAAGTTTTCTGAAAAGCTCAAAAGCTGTCTGACAACTCCTAGGGCCAACTAGACTAGAAAAATCAGGGTCTGCTTCGCTGCCGCTGCAACCGACTGCACTGGGTGGCACCGCGAGTTCTCCAGCCCACGGGGCTTACTAGTGTTATAAATTTATACACGAATCAACTTCATGAGATGCAGTTAGACTATGTATGCCAGTCCCTGCTGCTAGCCAATAAATATAATAACTATCATTTGCGATTGCGGATTATCCTTCACCAGATAACTTTCCACCAATCTACCTGTAGAACAAAAATTAGTAATAATACTGTTGAAGTATGTTGGTTAAAATTTTGTTTGAAATCTGAAATTTTATAACTCTAAATTGTATTACTGTGAAGATAAGTAATATAATTATTATTAAAGAGAGCCAGAAAATCTATGAATTATTGAGGACATAGGATTGTGTTTGAAGGATGATAATCTCAAGATATTTATACAACAGTTAATTCTACAACTTATTGTAGCTCAGAATTATCAAGTAAAACATCAACTCACCTTCATAAGATGGAGCATTTTTTATGACTATAGCCTTTTCCACAAATGTCAAATTAATTGTAAAGTAACCAACTTTTGTTGAAATTAAAATAGCTTGTAAACGGAAGTGCAGACTATCAGTATAATTTGAAATGAGATCTGTTTAAAGATTTGTCATTTGTCATTCTATTTTGTATCACGAAATCATAACCTTAAAAACTAACCTATGAACTTTCAAACAAAAATTAAATAATAGCATGAAAACTATAACTATATTATTTTCTGCAATATATATTTTTGCAAGTCAAATGGATCACTTTCAGGGTCAGCTGTTTAGGAACTTGAAATCAGCTGTTCGTGTCAATGCGTCTGCTTTTCCAGTTTTCACTTCCAGTCCAGCCAGTGGGCAGTTGAGGTGTTTAGAAGGTATAGCAGGATTCAATTAACTTGACATAAGTCAGCTGTTTTGGTAATAATTAAACAGTGACTTCCACACAATAATCAAAATGCTTAAAAGTCCTAAAGACCTTTAAAGTCTTTAAAAGACCTTTTTAAAGAAGACCTTTCAAAGAATAACTTTTTAAAAGACCTTTTCAATAATGTGCAAGATTCAGCATTTGTAGGTTAAGTATTGTGATATTGCTCTTTGAAACAGCTGATTTCTGACAAGTTGAATTGGATTCTGCTATAGAATTCTTTAAAATTTGATTTATTATAGTTACTTTTTATACTTTGAAATGTTTTAACATGAAATGTATCATAAAATATTACTAAACAACAACAACTCATCCACTGACTTTATATTGGTAGCAATGATATTTTGAAGCATGACAAGTGAAACATTTTGAAGAGGGGAGTTATGAGATAATTATAAAAGCCGAGAGGAGAGTCATTACTTTATTAGTTTTATAGTTAATTTTTATCTTTGACAGACGGCCTTTAGTTGTCTAAAGGCATTCTAATAACAAGCGGAAACTAGTGAAATTAGAAGTTGATGAGTCATAGTTAGACAAAAACTTGTTTGGTTGTAATCCAATTACAAAAAACTTATTGAGCTGCTTATTGTCATCTTATCCTTCACTGTGTTTACAGAATAATAGAATACAAAGAAGATGAAGGCGTTTATTCTTCTATTGGGAATAGGATTGTGCTGTGGAGAACTTATGAGGTAGGTCATGCAATAATAGATTTTATATTTCATTAAGTTACATCAATATAAAGTTAAATGTCTATAGTTTCGGAAAAGTATTAGGCCTATGAATGGCTGATATTTTTTGAATATGAATCATCTCACACACAGGTCATTTCACATTATTATAATGTAACGTTTAAATACCGTGTATAACATCTCAATAATTATAGCCTACCGCTCAGTAAAATATTTTGCAAGTTATTTTTCTAGATCAATCCATAAAGTGATTCACTAACTATTTCATGCTCTCTTCCTATCATAAAAATTTCTGACACAGTTTCTGGTGAAATGTTGTGATATTTAAACATAATGAAAACACTTGGATGTTGTCAAATATCAGTGGATTTATCAAAGAAATTAACAAACATGTTTCAGCATCTTCAGTGTAGCCTAGGCCTACTAAAAACTTTAATAAATTTTAATCCAGTGATATTTGACAACATCCAAGTGTTCTCATCATGAAAATTCCCATTTGATTGTGCACAAATAAGCGAAATTTTTCATTTTTACTATTATTTCCATAATTTAGGGTTCCAGTCTATAAGGCAGATTCCATTCGGAAGCAATTTGTAGAGTTTGGAAATGAGCTACCCCAGAGTGGAATTGTTTACGGACTTGGTTCGGACGGTTCTAAACTGAAGGAAGGCACTGCAGAAAGGTTGACCAATTATTTTGATGTGAGTAATCCATTTAATTTTTCTTCATTTCCAATATAAGGTGCATTATAAACCTCCAACCTTTATTGAATTCAGTGGCGGCCGGTGGGTTTTGAAGTTGGGTGTTGCAACATAATATTTTTCCCCTCTTCCAAGCTTCAGTAAAACATTTTTAATAGAAGAGATCATATTGTAAAAAGCCATATAGCATACTTTTTATAATGAAAAATTAGATTAACATAATTAGCATAAAAACTATAATTTGAGCTCTGAAAGCTTATAACTTTTGCAACGCTAAGAAAGCTTGATAAGAAAATGTTTGATAAATTAATAAAATGATAAATTAAATTCTAATCTTACCTATTTGTAGAGAAAATTCGTATGTCTTTCCTGGCACAAACATAACTTGTAATCGAGTCACATTGGCAAAGCCGATAGCCGGTTGCGTCAAATTACTGCATTACAAAATGCAGTCATATTACTTACGAAATTCATTAAGTCAGCCTTAATTAACATATAAATAGTCTAGGCCTATACTGAGTAAAAAACCACGAGTATAACTTGTATATACTACGAGTATAACCAAGAATAAAGCTCGGGACACACATATCCGCAACACGGCCGTGTCTCGGCACTGAGAGTGTACGACTATACCAGCTGAGATATTCCGACATAGGAATTCAATGCATTTAGATTTTACACCGCTGATATAATATAAGCATGATATTGTATAGTCTTACACTCTCCGTGCCGAGACACGGCCGTGTTGCGGATATGTGTGTCCCGACCTTAACTAGTATATTACTATAAGCACAAAACGTTTGTAACGATATAGATGGGTGAGATAATAACCCTACATTGATGTGCAGCTGCACATATCACTTTTTATTGGGCGCCAAGATCATTGAAGAGATGCTCATAAAATGCACAACAGTTGCCAATATTTATCCTCTTGTTGCATACAAATAGATTGTTCTCGCGAGGCAAGATCAGTATATTCAGCAAAAACATGTAGAATATCTTGTGTGTTTTATAACGCCAAGGATGACGAGCATAGATGATATGGGATGACAGTAATCTTGGTATGTTCTCCACAGACCTTGATTGAATTATTCAGAGCCCAAATGACAAGAATATTCCACATATACAGCTGTGGATTTCGACCATATGTCTCGACAAGTAACAATAATTATAAATATTATGGATAACTTACTCTTGAAGTTCTTAGATGTAAGAAGAATTTGATCTCAAAATAAACCAACGATTGTGGTTAGATGGTATAAAGACAAATAACTGAGAGTGATTATACTGGTATACATATTATGCAATGCATAAGCCAGGTAGACTATTCATCAAGTAAAGGCCTCATACGGTCACCCAATACTAATTTTAAAAAATATTTATATCAATCATTGTTCGGACTATAGAGTGCTATGCTCTATCTTCAAAATCTTATTTGGATCAACCAATAAAGAAAGCCAAAACAGGGTGATAATAAATTCTAAAAGTTGGTAAAGTACTGTGATTACATTGATCAAAATTCAAATGCATTACATTAAAGAAAAATGATGAATGGTGAGGTATATTCAATATATTCTCACATATTTGTTTAATAAACAAGAACATTATTCTATAACAGGATAAATGCAATCTCATAAATGATCTGAATTTATTAGGAAAGTTCTTTTAGAGCAGGTTTTTGCTTGGCTCAAATGAAACAATCTTGAAATTCTAAACTATGCTACCCAAATATCTGAGCTCGGAATAAAATAAATATATTCTTTGAATCGACGTAAGTTTGATTTTCACGCACTAGTGGGCCCACAAATATGAAAATTTCTTTTATTTTCCACTCTCACGTTTTCCTCTGGTGTCGATGCCGTCTTAGGAAGGAGGCGAAGAAATGGATAGTAGTGGCTGCAGAGATAATCATTGATCCTCTGTCCATAAATTATATTGTAACTAAATCTACTAGATTTACTAGACAGAGGCACCAGTCCGGCACTGGTGACAATGAAATATTGAAATTTAATAAATCAATTCTTATTATCTTTTCCAGGCCCAATACTTTGGTGAAATCAGTCTTGGAACACCTCCACAACCATTCCAGGTCATTTTCGACACCGGTTCTTCAAATTTGTGGGTTCCCTCCAAGAAGTGTAGCTACTTCAACATCGCCTGCTGTGAGTAAATGTTAGAATAGTGATAACATCAGATACATAATAGTATTAGTTGTTAAAATAGTAGGTCTACTAGCAAGGACTGATAATTTCTAGTCTTGTTAATCCAATTAATCTTGAGCATTCAAAAACGTTTAATGAATTATTGAAATAAATTATAAAGTTAAAAACTATTTGTTAATCTAATATAAAATATTACCACACCATGTAATTCATGTCTAATTTTTGTAAAAGCAATACAACTCTTATTTCCAGGTTCTATTATCATAAAGTGTTCATTTTTACTGATTCTCTGTGAACATTTTAATTTTGACACTGTCTCCTTGACATTAACTTCTATCAGTTTATTGATTTTCCTGAATCGATTATTATAATCAAGCGATGATGCCTTTGGATGAGTAATGCTGTAAATATGGTCGAGTTGAACATTGCACAAACATCATTCTTATCAATTTCTCATAAATGAAATGAAATAATCTGAAGCTATTTGTCTGTCTGCTCTTAAACAATATTATTCATGTTCACATTTCTATCTATTGATAACTAAACCATTGGCCCTTGAATAAAGTTGAATGAGTCTTTTTTATTAAATACCAATTATAGCTTCTGGTCATTGTAATTAATCTTGAACATTTGAAAAAATATTTCGATAGTATGACTTTGACCCGCTGTTATCTTACCATTTTCGTTACTTTACCATTTTCCGCAGAAAATCTTCCTGGGTATTAAAATATTGAGTAAAGTCTTCATTCTTCAGATTTAATTTTTGTAGTATAAAACATTAAATCAACAACTTGGATGAATTTTTATTCTCTTTATTTTATGATTTTTTGCTTCACAAGAATCCTATTAGGCTATACTTTTTGATGATCATGAAATCTTATCATCTCACGATATAGTTCATTAACATTTTGATTTTATTAAATTCTATATCGAATAAGAATGATTTCTTAGTGCTACTATCGAATAATACTACCAACTGTGTACAACGTACCCAATAAGCGGTTAACCTAGATAACCCTTAACCTAATAGGGAAGCGGTTTTCCCAGTGGCAGAGGCGAGTCTAATCGGTGACATTAGATAAGAGACAGCGCCTACCACTCTCGTTGTAACGGTGACCGGCTCCTATAGATTCAAAAATTTATAAGCTTCAAAATCGCTTCCCGGTGGTTCGAAACCCACCTAAAGCTGTAGGTCCATTATCACATCCTTCCCATTAAGACTTACCCACGCACAATCTTAGAGCTTATGTGGGCATCATCCCTAGCAATACAGATAAAATATTGAAAATGCACTTTGCGCCGTGTTTTGACATAGGCGTACATATATTTTGCTGACTGTTTTCTTTTATTCCTTAGTATGTATTTTTCATTGTCTGTGAAATTGTTGAATGGTTCAACATTTTTTGTTCCCGGTTTTACTGTCTAGATAATTCTCTGAATACTGAATACAAAAACTATATTTTCAGTTCTCTATTGACCTTGGTGAACGGTTAGGCTTGTTTCGCACCATTGCGGACCGGGATGGGATAAACTTTTTTGACATATGAATAATCTAATGAATGTAATTAGATGATTTAGTGTGAGTATACCCGATAAGATACCGTACATAATTCATCCCGTCTGATCCGGGCCCGGCCTGCACAGTTGTGAAAGCAGCCTGCGACTCATAAACTACAATAGCTTTGCACGCTGTGCCTTCTTTTATATGATTTGAAGAAAATATAAAAATAGTAGGCGTGCAATGCTCGTGTAGTGTATGTATGATTCGCTCTAGAGTTGAGAAAATCGCTTCTTATAGAATATATTTTTGAAAACGATATTGGGATTAGAATACATTTATTTAAATGAAGAAAGAAACTATTCACATATAGCTGGTAAATAATATTCACTAACATCTATTTAATAACCAAACTTGCATAATATCCATTTTATCTAATATCTTATTGATCTCTCGCACAATTTCATTCCATAATTCTCAACGATAACCTTCAATAACATCACGCTAATTCCCAAACTATTATTTTAACTAATATATTTTATTGACCAAACTTACATATCTATTCAATCTAATTTTTAATTATTCATTTCTCTCAATCCATAATTTTCAAGGATTAACTTCAATAACATCACGCTAATCTAAATAAGCTTAATCATCTTCTTTTGCGATGAATTACATTGTTGCTTAATTGAGAGCTCAAATACCGGTCTATAATAATGATAAGTCATAGGTCATTGATTAACCAAGAATCATTGCCATGCGTCTTTCTATCTTGGCATAGGAGACAGTTGGCATTGGTGTGAGCAATTCATGTGTTGTTCTCTCTTTTTTGTCTGGGATGATAGGTTTTTGTGGTAATAAATTATTTTGCATGTGAATTCGAGAAGGTGGTTCTGGACTGCCATGAACTGAAAAAGTTGTTCTCATGATTGAAAAACTTATGATACACTATTCTTCAGCTATGAAATAAGCCTTGTCGCAGAAGCCTCATGTCAACATCAATTCTACCTCCTAAGCATTCAATAACATGCAATTACCTCAGAGAGACATTTCATTCATACTAATAATAATTTGTTTTAAAAAAACAATTCGAATACAGTTCAAATTTTACTCTCCGGCAGGTTGCCCATGGAATGAACTCCCATTTCCCTCTATTCTTAAACGTTGTTCTGAAAATTGTAGAATCAATAATCAAGCATGTTTCAAAGGTGAGGTAGAACCTACCCAAAAGGGTATTCTTGACTCGAATTCTTGGTGAGCTTCTAAACTTGAATGTCAATGAGCATATTGTTGTATTGAACTTGTAGTATTCAATTCAATCGATTTTCATTTCAACTTCCTTTCTAGATGTACCGCTTCAATAATTTGAACTCCTTGGTAGCCCAGTAAAATTGTCATCAAAAGTAGGGTCCACCTTGCATGAAATGGGGTAGTAGGTTTCTTTTTTTAATAATGTATGTGATAGTCCTGAGATATTAAAAACAAGTTTTCGAATATGAAAATGTGATGCTTCAGGGTGAAAATTGGCCAAACATGAAAAAGTGCAAAATTTCGCCATTTTTACGGTTTTTGGAGATGATCCGAAAGTTTGCTGAGGTCGAAAACTTGGGTTTAACATCTCAGGACTATCACATACATTATTAAAAAAAGAGACCCATTCACCCCCATCTCATGCAAGGTGAAATGTACTATTTTACTGGGCTATGATTCATATTTTTGCAACTTGTCGTACATTGTATTCATGCAATACTGAAACCTTTTTTGAAGATGTGGTAAAACCTCGTGTACGAGGTTCCCCCTCCTAGAATTACAACTTTTTTTCAATAAGTAGGCCTATACTTCAATAGACAGTTAAGGATTCTTAGAAAAATTATCAGTAGGTAAATCTGAAAGGATTGCATCAACTCATTAAAATGTTCACAATTTATTTCTCGATAATGAATTAGCCTACCTTTTTCTATTTAAAAAAAAAGATTATAGTTGATGAATTTTTGAAATAATTTTCATACTTTTCAGTGACTCATCACAAGTATGATGCCACGAAGTCATCAACCTACAGTAAGAATGGAAAAGAGTTCGACATTCACTATGGAACGGGAAGTCTTTCGGGATTCCTGTCTACTGATACACTCACCGTAAGATCCCATGATTAATAATTGATTATTTTATTACATTATCAGTTCCGTGTCAAAAGCTTGCTTTTTCTAGTACTCTACATTCTTCAGACTTCAGAGTACCTAGAACTTGTGAGTGAAAAACTGACTATGCCAAATTATTTTCACAAATTTAGTGCGTGCGTTTGGTTGGGGGGTAAGCCCCCCAGACCCTCCTAGGTTCTCCTTTCCGTGCCGGGACCTTTAATTTAACAAATTAAGCACTGTTATATCTAATATTCATAAATATTGACTGCTACATCGTTTAAAACTGAATTTTAAGTGAATTATTAACTAGCAGTTCGTCATGAAAAGTGAATAGAAGAGTTTATTTTTGTTTTTACTTTGGTTTAGTAGTGACTAGTAACCCATAACAAATTATTATTCATGAATATGATGTTTTTTTCAGATTGGAGACATGAAAATTAAAAACCAAACATTCGGCGAAGCAGTGAAGGAGCCCGGTATGACATTTGTTGCTGCTAAATTCGACGGTATTCTGGGATTGGCTTTCAGCTCCATTTCTCAGGACAGCGTCACTCCCCCATTTTATAATATGATGACTCAGCAACTCATCAAGAATCCAGTGTTTTCCTTCTACCTCAACAGGTATGTTCGTGAACCAAGGTCAACGTTACAGATTCAACGTTCATTTTGTTTTTGTGAAGTTGATGAAAATAATTAGTTAATCTACTTTTTATCCATCTTTAGTAATTTTTACCACCAATCCTGTCAGCTGATTAAAGAACAAAAAATATTGGATAATAATTTTAGTCCATTCAAGTTGCTCCTCACGCACTGTATTTGAGGAATTTTGAAATCATTGAAATAGAATTAGGAGTAATTTTTTTAGATAAAGTGAAAATAGGACTCTTATGCTGGGCTGCACCAACTATAATGTAATTTTTAGTTATGCATTCTAGGCATATGGCTGATTAAGGTTGGCAAAGGATTAAGGTTGTAATCGGTGCATCTCGTCTTTGGTTAAATATTTAATTAACGTTTCATTAAATAAAAAACTATCATATAACGACGTCATTGTACTTAATTCTTTTTAAAATTGGGCAATATTGTTCTGAAGATTTCTTGTATTTTCTGGTGTGTTATTAATTGAATAAAAAAAAGGAATCCAAAATCAATAAAATTTGTTTTCATTAATGACTAGAGTAAGGCCACAACGCGAAGAGCAGCTTGCTTTATTCAGATTTGACGCCAGATTATTCAATAATCTATCTAGCAAACAGATACAAGCAGGTTCGTAAAAAACCGAGAGATTACGCTGAGTTTATTTTACATTTTCTATCCTTAAACGTATTTTTCCAAAATAAATATGAAACCTGGACATCAAGGACGCTAACCTCTCTTTTAGTGCAAACCGCATTTAAATTAGCTCACAGTAGCTGTCATTAGTTTTGCTAAACTATTTTATTATTATAAGGATTATAAAATATGCTGTTTTATTTCAGGAACGCCTCTGCTCCAGCTGGTCAAGGTGGTGAGATCATTTTTGGAGGTTCCGATCCCGAGAAGTATGAAGGCGAATTCACTTATCTTCCAGTTGACAGACCAGCTTACTGGCAGTTCAAGATGGACAAGTTAGTATCCGTTTATCCTGTGAATTTCATGCGTTGTTCGTGTCAAAGTACGAGAATTGTTTTTCAATTGGATAGGATAATTGATTGGAAAAATCCAGTATCCACTATTTATCGAGTACTCGTTGATATTTCGGCTCTAGAAGAGTATACCACAAGTTTCAATTTATTCTCTGAGTTTTCATGGTTCATTCTCAAGGTTTTTTCTTCAGCTAACTTTCAATAATTATCCCCGAAATATTCTTTTGGTTGTTGTAGCAGTCTTATCGGAAGAAAAATTCCAATTTATTTATATTTAGTTGAATCTGGATTAGATTGTAAACTATTTTATCAATCTAGGTACTGTATGTTCGACTATGAGTTTCTTGGTATTATTGATGTAGTCTTGTTATAAATAGATAATCATTCTAAATAATAATAACAACTGACAACCAAATACATTAATTGTAAAAAATTTATCTTTACTTGTGATCCAATTCATGTACTGTAAATCTGTGGTACAATAATTGAAAACAAAATTTCATCTTTCACCAGTATTGAACTACCAGTATTGCTTTAATCTATAGCAACAATAATCTACAGTCGACTCTCGATAATACAAATATTCGATAATACGAAACTCTTGGTAATACGAAGTAAATTCCTGGTCCTTTGAAAAACTCTTGATGATTCGAACAAAATCAATGCATTTATGTACACTCGTACATCTAATTTTCATTTTCATAGAGTTCTTTTTCCTCTTCCACCCATCTCTCGATGATTCGAAGTTTTTCTCTGGTTCTACCAAATTCTCATTATCGAGTCGACTATGTCATACATTATCATAATCATACATTATGTCTATACATAATGAGACAGTATTTATTTCTACTTGATATTACTTGAATTGATAGTGTACATTTGATATGTATGTTTAAATTTTTAAATACTGCAATACAAGTTTTACAGTTGATGATTTCTCTAAACTTTAGAGTACTGTACATAGTTGAGTCTATTGCTATGGAAGTTGTAATTTTCATTATTTAATTACAGAGTTCAAGTGTCTGGTAAGACGTTCTGCGCCAAGGGCTGTGAAGCGATTGCTGACACTGGCACCAGTCTCATTGTTGGACCAGTTGCCGAAGTTACAGAAATTAACAAGCTGATTGGAGCTACTGAAATGCCTGGGGGACAATACGTTGTAAGTGATTTATGTTATAAATATCGAATCAAACTTTGTTATTACTTTGATATCATTATTGTTATTTGTTACAGTATCAATTTTATTGAAAGTATAATTCCAAGTTTCATGACCTAAGTCGTGAGGCCCATATAAATCGTGAAGAATAGTTTGATCCAAGGTAATTAGAATGCAAATTAGTATTCACGCGCATCTCAGCCTATCCAAAGCTCTGAGACAGCTAATTATGTGAAGGTATTGGAGATCAAATGTTTGGTTTTCCTTATCTTTTACTTGTTAAAATCAGCAATTTCATGTGTCTTTTTCCTAAAAATTGCATGCTTTTCAAGTCACCGCGACCTCTTTTGAGCTTCATAGTATATTTATTTGCAGTTCAATACCATCAGACCGCTAATTGTTTCAGAACACTTGATTATTTAATGGCATGCATACCGGATTCAAGGTTACTATACAGAAGGTTGTCTCAGTCCGGTAAAGTGGATGCACCATAGAATCCATCGTTTTATTCCAATAAGTCCAATAATTTTAATGTTGACTTTCAGGTTGAATGCTCTTTGATTTCAAAACTACCAGAAATTAGTATTATCCTGGCTGGCAAAGAATTCAAGCTCAGCGGAGAAGATTATGTGCTAAAGGTGAGTTTACTTCATGAATATTTCTGGAAATGGAATGATAAAAAATGAATTCATTCTAGCAAATTTTTATGCTCATCAGTGCACTTGACTTATTACAGTTCCATTGTTATTCCACATAGATTATTAGTGACTACAATAATCTAAATTCTAGCTCATGTCTGTTTGAAATGTTTGAGAAAATCCTGGTTCATTGAAGTCTTCAGAATTATATAGCTTTCTTTAGATTTTCGTTTCTTTAATTATTGTACATTAAAAAAAACACATTTCTTTGTGGAGCAGTATTCAGAAATTACTAAAGATCAGTACTCCAATCAATATTATATTTTTATTGGATTATAAAGTATTTATTTTTCTGGCGGACATGAATTTTAATTACGTTTGTAGGAATCGACAAAACTTTTATATTAGGGTAATGATTTAATAGTATGATGAACGTGAATTTTATTGATTTTAGGTTTCCTTTACTTTTATTCAAACTCCAATTTCCTACTGTTTTTCAGATCAGCGAAAAAATCTGCTTATCTGGATTCTCAGGAATGGACATTCCTCCTCCAAGCGGTCCTCTCTGGATTCTCGGTGACGTGTTTATTGGCAAATATTACACCGAATTCGACTTTGGAAACAAGCGTGTTGGATTTGCCAGCGTCAAAGAAAATGTGTAGATCAACATTGACCCGGATCAAAACTTAATTTATAGCTTGAGCTCCTTCTATAGTTAGTCCACTTCGGGGTTATTTTTTTTTTCGCCAAACGATCAAACTTGGAAACCTAAGAACAAAATTATTTTCATTTTTTAAGAATCGGTAACTTATTGATTTACATTTCATCACAGAGGCCTGACGATTGTTTTTTTTTACAGAATTATTACTTTTTTATTAAACTACACCTTTTTGTTAATTCATATTCCTAAAATATTCTGTATGATAAGGATTGGAGTAAGGTATAATATTTTTTTGTGTTGACTACTGTATTGAATAAATTGATCAAAAATATTGATATAATTCAGTTTTTAATGGAATGAACAAAACTTAATGTAGTTTTAAGCTAACTATAAGACTATTTCTGGCAATAAAGTTACTATATTTGAGGATCAATCAATCTCGTTTACTTTGCCTTTTTGTTATTAAAGAGTTATTAAATAGTTGTATTTAGGTGTGACAATTTTACTAATAAACTCCGATTTTAAATGGTTTATACTATAAAATTGGTTCACTTAGGGATATTGTATTGTATAAGTGTATTATGATCATGAACCAAGCTGATGTTTTCTCTTAGAAAGGACTATGGTCTATGACCATAACCTCGTGTGGGAAGGACTGGACAGTTTCCAGTACAAATTGGGCTGTCCACCACGGTTCAGCGCTCAGTCCTTACCTGCTCATGGATGTCATAGGGGCTGAAGTAAAGAGGCAAGCGCCATGATGCATATTATATTTGCAGATTACATTGTACTCTGTGAACCTAACAGACCAGTTGGAAGACTGATTAGAAAACAGGAGAAAGGCTTTGGAAGAAAGGGGACTGAAAATTAGCCGATCAAAAACAGAGTTCATGGCATTGGGGAATGATGATGGGCTGGCTGTGCGGCTTGATTGAAGTCAACTGGAACCAGCAGTGAGCTTTAAGTATCTGGGTTCAAGTTTGCAGGGGGATGGTGGGCAGGATGTGGAAATACAGCTTAGGATATTGTGGATGGCTGAACTGGAGAAGGATGGGTGGTGTGCAATAAGAGAGAGAATTGCAAATTGAAAGACAAATTATATAAATCAGTGGTGAGGCCAGCTATGTTGTATGAAACGTAAACGTGGCTGATTTCAAAGGTACAGGAAATAAAGATGGAAGTGACTGAGAAGAGTATGTTGAGATGGATGTGCGGGGTTACGAGAAGAGACAGGATAAGGAATGAGTTAATCAGAGGCACAGTAAAGTTTGGTTCACTGGGTAAGGAAATGCAGGAGGTGGATAAGGATGAGTTGGTTTGGTGATGTGCAGAGACGGAAGAAGTAAAGCAGATAATGACCATAAAGCTAATATACAATTTCCTTAAAACAGTGAAGTAGCAAGGGGCGTGGACCGCCCCGTATGCCAATATTGGGGCGAGGGGTGATGAAAAGGAATGAATAAGAAAGTTTTTAAAACACTGTGTAAAACTTCTCATTGTTTTTCGGTTGATCTAACTAGCGTGAACTTATGTCCACAGTAAGGATAGTTGCACGGTTGCCGTGACTATCAATTTATAATATAATAATGTCCATGACAACCTGCCGGTGTTGGTTATCAGTTGTCATTAGGGGTAGGGGCTGCATGTTATCATTAAGGTTTTTTTAACTTTGTGTGTCTCTGTAGCTTTATATGAGAGAAACAGAATATTTAACATGCCAAATCGATTGCAACTAGAGAAACTAAACAAATTTTACTGCAACTAACTAAACAAATAAAATAAAATTTAGCCCAAAGTACAGACTCAAGAGAAATACTGTATATGGTACTTGAGCTCTTCCATCCTTATTAATTAAAGTTACGTAATTGAATTCAACATTAATATTTCGATTTGAGCTTGAATAATTCAATTCTACACTGTTCCATTATCTCAAGGATTTAAATTTGCCGGTAATCTTACCTGCTCGATGTTGAATCGATTTACCGTATCGATAATCTACACTTCCAATTTTGGACTATCGATATTCTATGTTTGAATAACAACAAAATGTCAGAGAATCATGTTACTGTTTTATCATGTTTATTACAGTTGCTAATTGATCGTGGAAAGTAATTTTTCTGTTGCTAGTAAAAGATAGATCAAAGTCGCTTTTCAAATAAAAATTAAATTACAATAAACTTTTATTGTAGACTAGTAAGTGCTATGATTTCAGTTTGAGGTTGTGTTATAACCTGAAATAATGTCGTCTGAAGAAGAAGATTATATGTCTGATGCTTTCCTGAATGGTTGGTAAGTAAGGACTAGCAATAATGAAATTCATGAAGATACAATATAGAATAATTAATAAATCTGATGCAAAAAACCAGATAGCTCGCAATCATTGAATGTTTTGACTAGAACTCCTTCACCATTACCACGGTCTTCTGAGTGGTCTGCAGTATCAAGTGGTGATTTTAATATTCATCTGGAGGAGTCTAGTCTTTCAAAAAATAGATTCACAGTTCTTCTCAGGAGCTAAGGTCTTATCATCGGCAACAAGGCCCCAATGCCTCCAACTAGAAAGGATGTCTGTCTGGACGCAGTTGCAACAACCCTGGATTCATGGGACTATGCTGTCAAGGTGATTGAACCAATTGTGGGAGATCATCAAGCCCGGCTCGTGGATATTACGGGACTATCAGGTGCAGTGAGAGGCAATCCTGAGTGGTTTGGAGAATACATCTTTACACACAGAAGAATTGATAAGACCCCCAAACTGCTGTAAGTTACCAGGTCAACTCTACTGGTGGAGGAGGCTAGCCAGTGGTTTAAATCAAATAAACTGTGCTTAAACAAGGTGAAACACAGAACCTGTTGTGCACCTTGAGGTATGGTCTGCAATCTCACAGGGAGGCAGAGGTCAATCTCTTGGGTTTTATGGTGGACCATACTCTATTGTGGGAGCAGCATATTGGCATGCTGTGTACTCGACTTGCCAGGATGTCATTCTTGATACGGAAACTGAAGAGACATGTGCCTACCAACTATAGTTACAGCGTACCATGAACTTTTCCGTAGTCATATAAGATATAAACTATGGAATTGTATCTCTACTATTGTAACTGTATCTCGAAGCAGGATACTTCCACTTCTGCACAGAAACGTCAAAAGCTGCCACCGTCATGGCAGGCCTGAATTTTAGTCACCTTTTGACAGAGGCAGGCTTTGGCGGAGGCGTATGCTGTCAGCGTCCCATCCAGGTACTAAGATGAAGTGATGATATGAAGAACTTTTTTCCGCAGATGGAGAATCCTTTCACGTCCCCCTTCATGGCCCTAGAGATACAATTCCATAGTTTATATCTTATATGACTGCGGAAAAGAGATCATGGCTTTGACTGTTGTTAGGCTGTCTCTTCATTCCATGCATTAAAATGACATCCTACACAACAATGCTGCTTCTAACAAGTATGGTCACCATAAAAGCTCATGGTCAACCTCTGAGATTTATGACAACATACGCCTCCGCCGCCTGCCTCTGTCAAAAGGTGACTAAAATTCAGGCCTGCCATGACGGTGGCAGCTTTTTGACATTTCTGTGCAGAAGTGGAAGTATCCTGCTTCGTCGGGTCCACTCCCGCCAAAATCGTATACCTGTCAAGGAGTGAGGGTTTGATGGTGTCAGGATTTGATTTGACCAGGTTAGGCTGTAGCAGCCGATGGTTTTGGTTTGACTCGGACTGTACTTTCTACCTAACTAGATAATATTCTATTCATGAGTCCCTCGTGACAGAACGATTGTTCCCGTTAGTCAATATAATTCCCTCACATTAAAATTTTGTCAATTGTAAAATATCCTTCTCATGCTTTCTCCTCCGTTCTCCTTCTCTATTGTCAATTCTTGTTTATTCCCCCTTTTCCTCATCAATTCTCCTTATTTTCTCATCTTCCTCCTCCTATATTCTCCAGCATCTTTGCTGGAGATTCCCTCTTTCTTCTTTCATCTTCCTCATTCTTCTCTCTCTCTCTCTCTATCGATTCTTTCCAATAATGAAATAACTTATAATTAAATAACAAATACATAATTATATTGGAATAATAACGTTTATATTTCCGAGTAGGTACTTTTCTTATTAATGAAATAAGAATGCTATTCAAGAAAGAATACCTATCCAAAAAGAATAACCTATTTACGAAAGAATACAAATGGGAGAATCCATCGAACGGCAATGGGAGAGACCGTTGTCTTTGAGCTGACAATGGAACAATGTGAATAGTAGCGGGTACAGTCCGTCCAAGAAGTAGACCGATTTTGGAAGAGGTAGACTCTGACGGGTGGTGACTATGACGTGGCTGGGTGGATGTTTGAGAGGTTGCTTTTGTCGCCTGATGCTCGCGCCAAAAGCAACCTCTTTGAGAAGAGTCTCGAGTTGACGCCTTCGGCTGTTGTCGGAGGTAGAGGTTGCCGTAGGCGAGTCTTGCCGGTGGCAGGCTATGTCGTAGGCTGAAGGTGACGCGTTCCCACCTGGATCACTGCTGGCCAATTTTCAAGCGGTTGAGAATACTGTTTACAGTCAGTAAGTGTATAGTTCACTGCTGCTCTTACTTGGAGAGGTTCACGTCTTCCAGGAGAGGGGCCAGCTGCATCACTACAACAGGAGACGAGGCAACATCGACCTGCCCTATTCCAGACTGGCAAAAGCGCATGAATGTTATCCCATGCAAACTTTGAAGATCTTCAACAGATTGCCAAAAAGTGTTTGTGAGTTGGAGTATGGGAAGTTTTGTAGGTTCCCGCGTGAGAAACTTATCAAACTTATAAACTTATAAAACTATCAATTTTATTTAATTATACAAAAAAGTGATTAACAAAAAATAATTTTTAAAATTTCCCTCTCTATTCACCAAGAGAGGATGACATCAGTGGCCTTATTGAACAGTTTTTATACTGATTTTATTTGATACCTTCAAGCATGTATTCTTATTTCATGATTGTATTTGCAACCTATTTTGAGAACTTTAGGCACCCATATCTCACAAAGTAATGAACGAAAAAAATCCTCTAAAAACTAATTCCGCTTTGACAGCTTGATAGTATCCAAATCGTTAAACTTTTAAAAATATCTCCCTAAAAAAGTTTTTTTATGCTGATGAACAGCTCAGCCTTAATATCTAACACTGCATCCTTTACCCGTGATACGGCATCGATGGCGTCAATACATAAAACAAGTCACAAATATAAAAGACAGTCTAGCATAATATGGCATTCTTGACAATCTCACCTTGAATCTTGATGGCTTCCCTTCCATCCTCACCTATTGAATGGTATCATAGATGGCTAAAGAAAGTTTGAAACTTATTCACCATTTTTATATTTTCACATTAATTTTTTTAATATTTTGAGTGCTATTTTGATGATAAAATCAAAGGATCAGGGGTTTGGAACAATAAGACAATAGAGATTTAGCTGAGAGAGTCTCTTCCATTCCCTGTAGGTCAGGTAGATCACCCAAACCTCCCGTGATAAATTGGAGATATTGATTCAGTTTGTTTAATTAATACTTGGTACTGTTACGAACTTGAATGCTTTGTAGATGTAAGGCAAATTATATCAATAAATTCCCTATAAATATCCAAAAATGACAGTTTGTGATATAATATCAAGTGAACAATTATTATCCCTGGTTTCCTTTCTGTTGAGGGAAGTTCATCAACAATAAATTTTTTATTTCTTTTTAAATAATCATTTTAAATTTATACATTTTCAGCGTGCAAGAAGATGTGAGACCAGGACTTGTGCACAATCGAGCTCTCAAACGTCGTTATGAGTTGGATAAGAAGAAAACAGAATCAGACGTAAATAATAAAAACGTTCACAAGAAACTTCGTGTTGTTGAACAGGAATTGAGAGAAGATGGGTTGAGTCAACCCATATCAGAAGATAATAAGGGCTTTAAAATGCTTCAGAAGCTTGGTTTCAAACCAGGATCTGGGCTTGGAAAATCTCGTAAGTTATGAGAATATTTGTTTATTACTTGATTATTATATATCATTATTCTTTAACAACCTTCCTGTATTGCCTCAAGTGTGTCTTGATGTGAATGAATGTTGGAAAACAACATAATTTATACAGTAAGCAGTATTTCTAAAACTCTAGGGATTATTATATCTCTATCATATTATAAGATTACATGTACAAATTAACTTGTTTATAAAAGTTTTTTTTTAATATTTCTTCAAAATGAAAATAAAATGAAACTCAAATAACAAAATCATTAGTTATTAATCTCAATAATATAATTACTTACACTCTTACCTCTCATGGAAATAATTAATGGTAAAAACTGTGGATCAATTTTTTGTGAACCTATAAAGACCATCGTAATGTTGTATGTTGAACAATTGTATACGACCTTTTATTTAAATTTATATGAATTAAACCAAAATTATTCAAATCAGTTTAATTATCAATTAACAGTAGGAGTTATGAATGATTAGAGTCGTCAATAAAGCTTGATATAAATTAATATCATATAATTGCCTCAAATTACTGTCTATAAGGAAACCTCATTAGAATGGAAAAGCAACGTTTGTCTCATTGTTTTGTAATACTAAGAATGTCTCAGATTCGAATTCTAAAAACGTTTGTAGAGGAAAATTTTGAAGAAGTGTGGTATGCAAATGGACTAGAGAAATATATTGTAAATTGTAACTTTAATAAATTTTCGAAAATTAATTTGTCTTGAAGATTAGTTCTGCCAGAAATACAGAGTTTGTCATCAAAGGGTCAATCAGCCTCTAAATTTATTAGCAAGATGACAATAATTGGTTTGAGAGGTCCATTGTGTTCAAAAAATACAAAAATATAATGAAATAAAGTATAATATAACATAGGTAATTCTGAAAATTAATTATATATGGGTAAAGTATAATAAATAATTTACTTTCAGAGGAAGGATGTAAAGAGCCGATTCCGATCAATGTGAAAAGCGACCGTCAAGGACTGGGCAGAATGCAGGCGATCAAGGAGGTGATGGAGAAAAAGGCTGCAATAATGAAAGAAAGACAGAACAAGTCACAAAATTTCAGCGAATACCGATCGATGTTGGCTGAAGAGGCCGCTGCACGTCGCGCTGAAATCGAATTTCGAAAAAGTCAAAAAGTTTGCCAACAATTGGACACGGAATTGGTAACTTTCAAAATAATGTAGTGTTTAATATTATAATTTTAAGGCAATAATGTTGAAATAATCATGTTGAAGCCAGTAAGGTTTCCCCTATCAATTAATGTAGATGTAAACTTGATAGAGGTAATTTCTCTTTTGACTTCATTTATTAGAAGTACTGTACCTTGAATTATAAATCTATCACGTACAACCTTAATCTGTTTGATCTTGATATTAAACCGTCAAATGAAAAATACAATACAAACATTATGTATTACAATGTATAGTAATATTTTTTAAATGTGGCGGATGATAGTTGGGATTTTTCATCAATTGCATCTGGCAACGCTGGGTCGGGCTCCGCTGCGGCACTCGGTCGCAGTAACGAAAACCCACATTTAGCTCGATTACACTCCTTGTAAACACTCCTCTGCATCCTCCATCATAGTCCACCACTGAGTGCCCAATGTCCGTAACAATAGTAATGCTATCCTGAAAACAGTTTGACCTACTTACTTAACCTATAAATTCTGGATCTCGCAGATTGCTCGCAGACTATCCTGCCACACCTGAGAGTAACATCTTATTAGCTGAGAGTAACATCTTTATCAGCTGCTTATTGAATAACAATAATTCGCCATCCGCCAAATTAAACAAAAATCCTATTATATTGAGCGAGCAATTTCTGTATGTATGTTTATAATATCGGGGTACCGAGCTCTGCTCGGGGGTAGGCCTAGGAATGGCACAGGAATGGAAGGAAAAAAGGAATGAAATTAAACAATTTTTTAAGTACAGCCATCAGTCTTATGCACTGAATCATCATTGCACTATAAAAAATCAATTTCAGCTTTCGAAATATTATGAATAATCGAGTTTGAATGCATATCATTTCCAAGAAGTTGAAATCATTATTTTGTAACAGGTCAGGTAGGAATGCAAATAAAGTATTATTTATTTATGTTATTTTATTAAAAATCGCACTTATAGAATTTTGGCTTTCATAGAAATAATAATATGGTTGATATAGTTGGATCATTTAACTTGTCAGGAAAACAGCTGATTAACGTCGCAAACGAGTGTACACTGGATCAGCTGCCAAGTTTCACATAGTCAATTTTTAGCTCATCTGTTTGATGAACTCTTGACAGTTTTCTCAAATAAATAAAACAGATCACTCAACTTCATGGGCGCTCAAATTTAAAAATAACAATACAGCATACAATATGGAATCATTTTCGAAAATTTCTAATTCCTTTAATTTTTCTAATAGAATAAACAGTAAAATTGGAAATAAAAAGGGAATAGGAAGTAGCAGCTTTATGTGTTCGAAATTTATCAATTGGTAATGGAACGCTGGTTTTTACCCAAAGTTAGTGTGAAGTTGTAGTATTTCACGAGTGATCATGTGATTGAAATGTTCACACTGTCCAGGCACAGCTGGAAATAATCTTGTCTCAGCTCCCACACCGCCTCACCACTCACTCTTCTTCATCATTGTTACAGCCGACGGAAATTTGTTTCTGCCATCATTGATTCACAAAGGAGGTTTTAAGAGGAGTCCCAGTTTTTGTGCCACAGGGTCCTGAGGTTTGCCTCAGCCAGACAGTTAGGCTGCCCCGAGGGATGAGACATACAACAAGGTTACACAAGCATAAATACAGAAATTTTTATTACAATAGGATAGATGTTTGTATATCACAAACGGCCTCAATCGACTTTTGACTTGAATTTCTGGAACATAGGAGTGTCGTCAAATTAGTTTCAAGCTTAGAGTCCCATTTCCCGGGATCGTTGGACATACATAAATACATGAACTGACATGGACACATTTACGTTGATAAATAAGCAGAAATTTCTTAAACAAGCCTTTAATATAATAGGATGGGATCATGTCGAACAGTTTCTGAGCGGCTATTCTAACGATTCTTGACGAAATTTGAGATAAGGTGGAGGTTTGTGATGACAAAATTAGTTTGCGCCGGGTTCCATCCGGATAACTCTGCCAAGGACCAAAATTGAGAAATTGATCGCTTTAAGAAGTCAGCCTTTGACAGAAGAAAAGAAATTTCCGTCGGCTGTAAATGATGAGAAAGAGTGAGAGAAGCGTGGTGGACAAGATATTTCGCTGCTGAGACAGTAAAGACAGAGAATCAGCTGACAGGAAGAGCAATTTTCCGTCGGTTCTTGATGTTGAGGAGAGGTGAGTTGCGAGTGAGTAGAAGATTATAATTATCAGCTGTTGAGATAATTCGTTTCCAAATCATCTGACCATATGTAAATACGAACGCAAATCTCCGACTACACTAACTCCTTAGTAAAAACAGCGTCTCGGATTAAGTCTAAAATTGGAGAAAATGCAGAAGCACATCAGCTGTTCCTATTTCCTTCTGAATTCAAATTAATCAATTAAAAATTAAAAGGGATTAAAATCATTAAAATAAAAAGGAATTAAAATCATTAAAATTAAAAGGAATTAAAAACATTGAAAATATTTTATATTGTAGCCTATCCTATTATATTAAGCGAGCAATTTCTGTATGTTTATATTTATTTATGTATTTATGTATGTCTCAAAGCAGCTTCGGTTGAGCTCCAGACTAGGAGGTGCAAGGAGGAAGAGGATGAAGTTCTGGTTGAAGAAGGGTCTATCTTCTGAGGAGGCCGTTGGAAGTGCACAGTGCCTTCAGCTCATGTAACAGAAATATGCACCAGGAGGGTGACCAGTGTGAAAGAGAAAATCGATCGATGGATCCCAAACTCCTCAGACAACAAACATTCAAGAGGCCCAAACAGACCAGAAGCCTCAACGTGTCAAGGGCAGTAATGCCAGTTATCACCCTCCCCCGGCAAGAGCTTTGTGCGAGGCGCTGGCAGGGGAGTGAGGTGGGCATTATCCACCAAAATTACCCAGAACGAGCTCCTGGCACGGTAGAGCAGTTGAACGTGCCGTGGAAGAAGCTGTGATTGTTCTCAAAATCACTGGAGGTGGATAGGTGCTGAACAGCCCACATTCAGTGGAATGAGCAGTGAAGTCAAGGGTACATGATCATCAATTTGTGATGATCAACCAACATCAACCTGGTTGACAGAGGCAGTAAAGATAATGCCTCAGAGGGGCTAAACTAAGGAAGGCGGTGCTAGAGGAGAAATTCTCGATCGCATGTTGTGTAACAGCTTTACTTTCCAGTGTTGTGTCTGGACCTCAAGCCGAGAACATTCTTAAATGCTTGAGGAGTCCAAAATAGAGACTTGAGGGGTGGCTGATTGCGGCTCCTCAGAAGAAGTGAAGAGGGGTAAGGTCACTCTAGTCCCCACCTCTCTGTCGATGGTGCATCAGCTGCACCTTGAAGAGAAAGGATCATTTGCTTGTCCTACAAGGTTTGGCGTAAGGTGCAACTCGGCTGGAAACAGGGAGCAAAAAAGGCCTGCAGCCAGAAAAAGACTGGAAAAAGCCGGTGGCAAGTGCAGTGCTGAAGGGAGGGTGGGAGCTGAGGAGCGGCCTAGGGCTGAACAACCCCCTGCTGCGGCTCTACTGTCCAGAAGCCTACGAGGCTACTTCAGTGGATTGAATCAGCAGCACATTTGCTGCTGGAATGTCCAACACTCTTGCAAAATGAGAGGAGACTTCTTGGAAAGGCAACCCTCCTACCAGAGGAGGCAGCAAGAGAACTGGACCTTCAAGGCCCTGAAGTAAGTGCTTTGGATTATGGAGACATACAAGCCAAAGAGGGGATGCCACAAAAGATCGAATAGCGGTCGCGGTGGCTAAGGGTTACAAAGCCCAACCCAATAATTAAAAAAAAAATGTCCAACGGATAACGAAAACGGCTCTAACAATTTTGACGAAATTTGGAATAAAGGAGGTTTGTGATACAAAAATTAGTTTGCGCTGGGTCTCATCCCTGGGATAATCTCAACGCTAAAAGGACTCAAAAAGGAAAAACCCGATCCTTTGGGAATCAGCTGACAAAGTGGCAGAAACCAAATTTCCGTCGGCTGTCATTGAATGATGAGAAAGAGTGAGAGCGGTAAGTATTGAGTGAGACACAAGATTATTTATGCATGCTGAGACAGTTGGTCACGTTCTAATCACATGATCCTCTTGATATACACAACTACACTAACTTTTGGCAAAACCAACCCCAGGGTTCCGATTAATATTACTAGAATTGAAAAATTAGAAACAGTATATAAGCTTCTCCTATTCCCCTTTTTTCACGATTTCGTTGTCATATATAAGAATTAAAAGTGAATTTGGAAATTTTGAAAATATTCCATATTGTATTGTTATTTTAAAATCTGAAGAACTGAGGCAGTTAACCATGTGATCTGTTTTATTTATTCTGAAAAAAAAAATCGTCGAGTTCACTTCAAAACAATGACCTAAAAATAAGTTATCAACCTTATCTAGTGGAACGGTCGTTTTCTATGATACGAATGCAAAGGCCAGGCAGTGATCTCCTGTAACGAACTTCCTTTGATGTTTATTATTTCTATATGAAGCATAGAAATAATAATATTAAAATATTTTTAATGAAAATAATAGTGATTATTGACTACTATTATTACTACTACTATTACTATATGAAGCAAAATCTTTACCACATGTGCGACCTTTTCAATGCATTCAAACTCGAAGACCTTTTAATTCATTTGGATGTTGAGCATTGTACTTAAAATAACTTTTAAATTGATCTTTCAAAAATGAATCTTTAAATCGAAAATTCAGCATTTGTTGGCACAGAGTAAAAATAATACAAGAAAATTGAAAACGCTTATATTCTGACTAAGTTGCACAAATACGCTGTATCCTACATAGAAATAATGAATATTGTTTTCTTTTCTGAAAGATCATAATACTTTTCCTCATGGACACATTCTTATATGCACGCTCGATTTTCTTTTCAGTCATTATAATACTACTATTTCAAATTACACTATCCATACTGCTATAACATATAGCAAATTTGAAATACCAGCTATGTGCGATGAAACTTCTTGCAAATGATATGTATTGCCTAACATCCAGGCTCTATTCATAATATTTCGAAAGCTCAGATTACTTTTTTTATAGTGCAATGATGAATCAGTGCATAAGACTGATGGCTGTACTTTAAAAAATTGTTCAATTTCATTCCTTTTTTTCCTTTAAAATTTCCATTCCTGTGCCTTTGTAGGCCTACCCCCGAGCAGAGCTCGGTACCCCGATATTTATTATAAATTGAGTTGCTTACAACAATCTTTGTGAGTTTATTGCAAAAATAAATATATTATTGAATTTGGCCCAACAAGCAGAAAGAGTATCCAGTTCAGTCAGTTTATAAATAAACATGTTCCAAAACTGTCAATTACAGAGTCAAAAATTCAACCCTGATTTTAGATTGATTAAAAAAATCTCTTTTGGCTTTAAAGACCTATAGCAACAACAGCATATTGTATACAATACCATTACTATTATTAGCTTGTAAGTATAGCTCGTTCATTCTGCTATGGCATCTGTATTGCATAATATTTCATCCACTGTACAATACTAATATGGTTGTATCATTGTTAAGTAGATAAATTTCTATACACTTAAATCATTGTAAAGAACTGTAATGCGGCTATTCATTGTCTTAGCTGAGTGCCTTAGCAGAATGAAAGAGCTATAGTTGATGTTTGGAGATTATTCATTTGATTGGATCTTATTACTTTCAGGGCTTTGAACCTTATGAATATTGGTACTGGCCAGTAAGCAAATCGAATGAAAAAGAATGTGATATTGACGATGATGAGGATGCTGATGCGCAACCCGAATCAAAACAAACAAGTACAGGAGGAGGAGAAGGAGAAGAAGAAGAAACTCTCAATCATGAAGAGGAGGAGGAGGAGGAGGGAGAAGATGATGACGTTGAAGAAAATTACACAGTATGCTGAATTTTTTATTGAAAATATGTTACTCTTCATTTTGGGGTATTTCTTACTATTGTGTTCAATTTAGGCGTTTTCCAAATTTGAACAGACCATTCACGTTCCAATTTGGATAGTGGGTAAACCCTATCAGTATCCAAAACGCACTAATTTGTTATCCCAACTTCTTAATTCGGATGAGATGTTGGACTGAAAATCGGAACTTGAATATGACCTGTTCAAAGGTATACCTAAACTCTCATTTTCATGAGTTTTATTTTACAAACTTATGAAGTAGATGTGATTTGCCTTTTTCGTTGTTTTTTCGGTGTGATTTGTCTTCCTTATGGATTAAACTGTTCTTTCTCTATAGTCCCAAAACTGTCCCTCAAATCAAATTCATACCGTTTATAATCTATTATTAGGAAGCTCGCTTTTTAATAATTGAACACTAATGAAGTACAAAGTACTAAGTAAAGTAAGTAAAGTAAAGTAAGATTGTAGAACCGTTCCATAATAATTTAAAATGAAAAACACAGATTATGTCAATTCTACTGTTTAACCATGGTCCTTGAATCAAAAATTAAACAGTAGAATTGACAAAAAAAAAATTTTCATTTTAAATTATTTTGAAGTACAAAGTGTTCGGAATACTATTCTCATGTCCTTAACCATATATTCATAAGTCACCCCCTCCCACAGCCTCTACATAAATATATTCAGGACTATATTCATATGAGTCCCCCCTCAACGTCTCCATTGTTATAATAATTATTATGTTATTACTAGCGTATGGCTTTCATCCGTGTGGAGACCCGTAGATAGTTCCACCTCGCCGTATAAAACAAATTTTCCCTGGATGGGGAACATTTTGAACCATGACTGTAGATTTTAGTTCGATATCACTTCTCACAATGCAGTAAACTTTTTGAAAGAAGTTCTTTTTTATATCAGAAAAGTATAGAAACCGAAACAGCTCTCTAATGTGTTGACACACTGTTTCAAACATGTCTTATTTTCCATCTCATCAACCAAGGAATTTTTTATGTGAATGAATCAAATGAAGAGTACATTTAGAAATAAACTTTTCTTTTCAACATCTTCTACATCTGTCAATGTTTAACATGCATGGTTCATGTGGCTGTCTTTGGTCGCTTGGTGAGAGCGATTGCTGAGTGACTATGAGTCTCTCCACCGATAAGAAGCCATGTTTGAAATACAGCTGTATGTATGCATGGCTCCTTATTACCATTTTTTGTCTGTGTAATGAGGTTGTTGTAGATGATACAAGATGGAATAGAGGCAAATGCTAATAATTGTAATTAATCATAAATTAATAAGATCAAAATCAACTTCTCGATTTGATTGTTACATTTTTGTTACAGGTTCATGAAAAGTTGGAAATGTTGTCGGCGTACCTAAGACAAACGCACTACTACTGCATCTGGTGTGGAACTCGCTATGAGGACGAACAAGACATGGACAACGAGTGTCCTGGACCAACTTATGAAGAACATTAAATAAACATTGTAAATATTCATTCTTTCATTATTTGCATTAATTTACCCATTGAATTTCCAAACTTGAGCATTTTTTGTCCTCTCCTTCGAGGTAAATGTATTTTTTTAATCCTTGGATTTGGCTCACTTTGCCTTTGTATAGAATCCTGGCTTGTGGTGAAGCTTTTAGATTACAGATTGACTTGGGATTTTCATATAAAAAAATTGAAATATATTTCATGTTTCTTATACAAAGATTTTATTATCTAAAGCAATTTTTCCCTGTAAATGTACTTCGCATTATGTATTTTGCCTTTTTCCATTCTAGGCTTGTTTAGTGAATTTTCTGTTGGGCATTCACATTTGTCTCTCATTAGAAAAAGCTTGTAGTGCTACGGATGTCAGTTATAAGAATCATACAGGGAGTAAATAGAAGATCACACACATTTCCTATTTTCAAAACACTGAATATTCTTCCACTTAGACATACTTATGTGCTGAAGGTTCTATCTTTGTTTTATCAATTAAGTGGAAACAGGTTTGCTACAGTGTTCAACAACGATCTCCTAACTTCTACAGCAGTAGCTCGACAAACTACTCAAATGATTGTTAGGCTTCCAAAATCAAATTGTACCACTTTCCAGAGATGTTTTCTTTTTCTTGCTCCAAAATTTTATAAATTGCTCCCTTCTGATTTGAGACGCATTAATAACTATCAGCATTAATAACGTCAGTTGATGTGGAAGGCTTCTTCAGGGTATTGAGTTGATGGTCTGCATTACATTCGTTGATTTGACATCCTGATTAATTCATTGATTTTCACTGACTATTGTTTCGTGTAACCCTTTTCCAGTCGAAAAAGGGATCGGCCAGACCTTCATTCCAATAATTGTTACCCTTGAAATTCTAATGTTAAGTACTCGGTGACACGCACAGGTTTTTAAAACCTATATTACACCAGAATTGTATTATAATTTCTGAACTGTGTAATTTTTGTCAATAAAAAATGTATGCTTTCTGAGATAACCTGTAATTTACTATATCAAATGCTCTGAAGAGATCACAAAATATTCCCATGACACACTCCTGTTTGTCAAGGCTATTCAAGGCATCTGTAATTATAGGCTACATTTGAAACCACACCTTCGGTAATCATTTAATCAAATTTTAATATTTCTCAAGAATTCACCACTTTTATAAAAATATAAACCAAATCATTAAAAATCTTGTTTATTCCACAAATAGAATGTAGTACATACAAAGATAATTAATAGCATAATAATACAAATTATAGAAACAGTACTAGAATAATTTTTTCTTATACGAGAGGAATGAGCCTACATGGGCAACTGTGACCTGAAACCGAACATCAACATTTTTGAAATTTATTAAACGGAAATCGCAGTAGAATAGATGCTCACAGCAAATAGCCTAAATTTCAAGACTCAACTATAACTAAGCTGTTGTTTTAGTTTGATGTACATGGTTACAACGTGTAACTGATAGTGCATAGTGGGATTTTCAATGATGAATTATACATTTAGAAACCTAAAAAAAGGACATTGGAAGAATGTTCCAGCTATACTTATTATGACAGATCTTTCCGTTGGCGGATCCCTTGTTTTTTCTGGGAAGTAACCTAGCCATCGAGACTTCCTCCATTACTGTTCCCCCTACACCCCTGAATAATTTCCTGGCTATGCCACTAGATGGGAAAGAAGAAGTATTTCAATTCAAGTATTTGAAAAGAGGCTTGTAGTTTGTAGTTGCATTTATTAATTTATTTAATCAGTGCTGTGTTGTGTTATCACAGAATAAGAATATTTTATTACTGCCTAATGAAAGTTATGCATGGTCTTAGAATGGGCCAAATATTTTTGTTGATGTATTTCATTTGAATGAGAATGATTAGTATAGGCCAACAGGTTCTTCAAGAGACTGTCTTTGCTCTTTTTCTTGGCCACAACATGATACAAGACACACAAGTGAGAACTAGAGTTGCAATTAAAACAGTTGCAACAAAGATATATGACATAGGTGTCAGACAAAGTTTCATGTTATCATTGGTAGATCCAACAACTACCAAGAAATGTGATGATTTTTTTCCTGAATTGAAATCATCAGTCACTTGTCGAACATGATCAGCAGTTAGTATATCTCCTGGCGAATAAACCATAAACCGTCTATTCAAAACTATGGGATCTACATTAATGAAAATCTCTGGAAGCAAATCATCAATGCTATTTTCAGAAATTCTCTCAGAATTGAAATCCGGTTGGCTATGAATTATGTTTCTAAAATCTGTAATGTTGATGTTGTGTCTGAGCTTGGTTTCATTTGCTGAATGATGGCTGAATTGAATTGGATATCTAGGAACAATCATAGAATGAGGCAATAGGCCTATAGGGCTTGATGTTGATTTTGAGTGTTTGTTCTGTTTGCCAGTTTGATTTTCCATCATGGAATTGTGATGATTATCTTTCTTTAAATGTCTCCTTCTTCTTCTCCTTCTTCCCGGTTCTGTTTTCTGATCAGCATTCGAGCAAGGCCTACATTCTGTCTTACAAAGTTCAATATTACACTCAATTGTGAGATCCATTATGTCAGGAAACTTGAATGCATTGAAGAAAGCATATGAAATGACTGAGTTTGTATCTGGGTTTCTAGACATCTGGAAGGCACCAATCAGTTTTGGTTTAAGAATACAACCTTCATCATTGGTCAATTTGACAATATTGCCGGATTCAGGATCATTGTCTCGAGCAGAGCATTCACGTACAAGAACGTTGAATGCGGGATCTCCTTCAACAGTGACAACTAATGTCATAGGCTCTCCTATTTTGACAAGGCCATTAGCTAAAGGAGCAAATGGACCTCGTCCCATTTGAATATCCAACCTTGCAGTTGCTTTATCACCACTAAAAGTGACAACTTCCTGGTTCAGCATTCCCACACTGAGTGCCACACTCAATGACTTGTTCAGATTTCCCTCCCATAAGCATCTTACACTCCGAACAGAGTCCCATACCTCTTGTATACCAATTTCATTCTGTAGAACCAAGACATTTTCCAAATAAGCTTGCTTACCTTCACTGAATTCATCTACAAACTGTGTTCCACAAGAATTCAACATAACTGTAAAATTATATTTGGTCTGTCCTGAATTTGGACTTACATGCCTACATCCTGGTGTGTTGTAATGACCTTTAGAATAAATCAAGCCATCAAACCTACGATTGAACTCAATATCTATAGTCATATAATCTTTGTTGCATTCAACATGAATGTCATGTACGTGTGGAGGATGTGATGCTTCAGAGTCTATTTCATTGCCTGTTGCTGTTGTTTCTGTTGTCATTGTTGCGGCTGTTGTAGACTTATCTGCTTGAAGAAGATAATCGGGAGAAGATTGAGAGAAGCCAGCATTGTCAGCCAATGGCATTTCAGCTACTGTTTTTGGCACCTCCTTTGCCAATGTTGAAGCTGGTGTGTTGATAGTTGGAAACCCTGTTCCACAACAATAATACGGGATTAGATAAAATAATTCAATTGGAATCAAATACCTACTTTAGCATTAGCATCTAAAAATTCCAATTGAAAAGATGTTTATTAGGAATGGTAGGAACACTGCAGTCCGCCTCTTAACATTAAGTTCGTCATGAGTTTGTTGTTATTCCTGTATTACTATAAATATTTCAAACTTATGCTCTTTGTAATTTTGAAAGTCAATCTTTGTGCTATTATGGCCCCTTAATACCTGTGACTGAATTTATAAAATCAATCAGGTGAAGGGGGGTCAAAACGAGTTTACTCCTTCGGACGCTATATTTTCCAACCAATAATCATGAAAATGATACCAAATTGGTCTGAAAGATATGTAGAATTCTTGTATAACCTTGAAAAATTTATTTCCAACTTTAAAATGACAGAATAAGTCGATCTTAATTAAGAGTTGATAAAATTTGTTCATTGATTTAAACTGCCATTTTAAAGTTGAAAATCAAATGTTGAGGGTTATACAACAATTCTACAGATCTTCCTGATCAATTTGGTACAATTTTCATGATTATCGGTTTGAAAAGAGCGTCCGAAGGAGTAAACGTGTTTTGACCCCCCCCCCTCACCAGTGCACGCAAAAACACCTTGATTTTATAAATTCAGTCAAAGGTATTAAGGGGCCTTAAATCTAAAGAAATGTTATGATACGAGCTCAATATACTACTCAATATTACTGATCAATATACAAAACACTAATTATTAGTTGATTAATTCACTCTCCACACTCAGAATTCTGTCTTTGTGATTCACTGTAAATTGAGAATTTTGTATGTATGCATAGGCCTACATGTACAGTATTTCATTATGTGAATTAAAACTATAATTATTTGAAATTGAACTTGAATTTGAATGAATCATCAGATAAGGCTCCAATATAGAATGGAAATTACAAAGTAATGCAAATTGATTAACATGAATGAATAATCATGGAGTAAAGTTCAAGAGAGTACAAAAGGTTGGAAACGTATAGTGAAAATGGCGTAGAGCATAACTATGCAAAAATAGTTGGGGTAGAGTGTGTACTGTTTATTAATAATTAGTCTTCAGGTCTGAATGTGAATGGTGAGTGTGTATATCCATCTATCTGAAAAAATGTCTATCTATCTAAGAAACACACTTACCACAAAAGTGAATGTGTTAAATTACCTGGAGTTGGGTTTATTCGTGGATAAGGTGGAGGTGGATAAGTAGAAGTAGATGGCTGCTCCTCATAATAGCCAGCCCCCTCCATTTGTTTGTCAGCATCACCTTCAACAATATTACAAGAACTTGATGAATTGCTGATATGCAAATTAAATTTTAAATTAATTAAACTATTTTTTTTGCTAGGGATGATGCCCACATAAGCTCTAAGCTTGTGCGTGGGTAATGGGAAGGATGATGATGAGATATGAATGGACCTACACCTTTAGGTGGGTTCCGAACCACCGGGAAGTGATTTTGAAGCTTATAAAGTTTTGCATTATTTAGAGGAGCCGGTCACCGATACAACGGGAGTGGTAGGCGCTGTCTCTTATCTAATCTCACCGATTAGCCTCGCCTCTGCTACTGGGACCAACCCGCTTCCCTAATGACCCTAGCAATTATTGAAAATTCAACTGAATTGGGTTTGTCATATTCGAGGGTTATTAAAGTTATCACATAATTATATTATTTTTCATGTTTGATGTATTCATTTACTCCTAGTAGGATAAAAAGGAAGGATAAAAAACCCCAATCATATATTAAGGATTGTAATATAATATTTGAATGCTTGTTAAAGAAAATTCAAGTATGTTACATGGATTTTGTATTTGAATAGGGATTTTTTTGGCAAGGGACGGGAGAAGTGGGTGGGGGTATTTTTCCACACATGTGATTTTTTAGTTAGATTGGACCGGAGTGGATAAGAAAATGTATTTTTTCTTCTAAAGTGAGCTATATTTCGGAGATATCTGAGTTTTTTGCACAATAATTTTAACAATAAAATTCTCTACAAGTTTTGTATCTAACATTTTTCTCTATGAGGCATATTAAATTAGTTATGGATTTTCAAAAACCATAATTGGTTAAAACCATAAAAGTAATTTTTTGGTTTTATCACAATTGAATTTTTTGTGCAACATATAGAGGAAAATGTTGAATCTACACATTTAGAACTATTCTGCTTGAAATGATATGTCTATTCATTCTATCCGTGGCGTGCGGCATGCCTGCTGTATATACCCTACAATGAAATTGAGAAACAGAAACAGAGTACATTATATATAAAAAAAACATAAATTTTTGAACATATTGAAACCATTGCTTAAAATCAATGATATGAGAAAGTATTATACAAGAATACCATAATAAATACAAATGAATTGACTATTTACATTAGCAATGACCGACTTCTGCTAACATTAACAAAAACTCTAGATGCAGTTTCTGATTTCGCCCACAGATCTTCATAAAATATTCAAATTTCAACAATTCTATGCTAGTTTAAATTTTAAATAGCATTCAATCAATTTGGGCCTTCTTTATCTTACCTTTTAACGGTTGCTCATACAGGGGAGTTTGAAATGGGCGTGGCTTTTGAGTAGTTGATGCTTCCTCTTCAGATCTTGATAGGGCTGGCAAGTATTGGCGTGATGGAAATTGTTGGCGAGCTACACACAAAATAGAGCTATGAATGGCTGAACTATTTTTAAAAAATTGATAAATGCATCTGTTATTCACATGAAATCCAATAGCATCATATTTTTTAACATCACATTACAAAAGTCACCATTTAAAAACTTGGAGATGTACACTGAGTACAGATAGAAAAACAGTTATAGGCCTACAAGAAACACAAAGTAAAAACTCACACTATTGACAGGAAATATTTCAGAAGCTGTGAACCTCCTTCCTCAGTCCAATCCAGAGTGTGGGCTGGCTCTGCTTTGAAAGGTAGAATATCGTTGATGCAACTGAGCTGCGTTGTCCCTCCGCTTTTCAAACAACAAATTGTACCTACTCGTATATTAAATACTGAATATCAATAAGTACAGTAAATTAACAATATTAATACTGAATAGCTCCTATTTTTGCATGGTCATTCTTGTATATTTTTATTTCTAGTTTTAATTTTTTTCTATTTTGAATATCCACAGCAGATGACAGCAGCTCACTGCATCAGCGAAATCCTACCTTTACCTAACGTAAACGGGGTGTATACCAAAAGACAGAAAATCTTGCTTTCTTTTCTATCTTGTAATTTAAAGCCCTATGAATTTTTGTTTCGTTGGCTCAAATAACACTACTTGTGATAATTTAATTTTTGGCGTGTTGCATGGACAACAATTATTATGAAGTAGGCTATGTGTCTTTTGACACTTTGTGCCAGTGGACACATTGCCACTGACTGACCTAGCAAGAAATTTGTTCATGGTAAATGAGCAAGAAATTTGCTCATGGTTAATAGGAACTTTGGGGTCACTATTTTTAGATACACTTTATATAATTATTATACTCTGATAGTAAATGCTACAACATCATCTCTTTACTTCCCTTTCATCTTTGGTAATAGTAGGCTAAATTATTATCAAATCTGTTTTTTCTTTGTGATTGACACACCTATTCTGCTATTTTGAGTGTATTTTCCTTGGAGCCACTGCAATATATTATGAACAGTCTGTTCCATTGATGACGAAGACAATGATGATGATGATGATGAAGAATCAGTTGAGGAAGCAGATTGAGATGCCAGTCCTTGTCTTGTGCGATTCCCTAGAATATAGAAATCAATAATTGTAAAACTTACATTTATTTTTTCTTGTGGTATGTGAAAATGAATGGTATGATATATTGCTTTATGTATTTGAATTATAACATGGAATTATATTATCATCTGTAGATTTGAGGGTAATTAGGGAGAACGTTTGATGTTTAGTGATAGCCATCTTATATAAACATCTTATTTAATACAGAATTTCAAGATATTTACAGGCCCATACTGGGACAATTTTTGGTCCTTTGCTGTGACCTGTAAAGGGGTCCCTTAGCTGAGGTAATACCTCCTTCCCAGACAACCGGGAATCCAGGAATTTACTTCAAAATTAAAGTGCGCTTGATAACACCTTAAACACTATTCAAACTAATAAAGAAGGAATATTATCCAGCTTGTTTTTGAACAAATATTATTATTTTACACTCTGATTGACTAAAGCTTAATATAAGGCCATCTGTACTTTGCAAAGGGGCATGTGAATGGTGGATTTCAAGTGATATGTTTAAGTTGGACTTTAAGCTACACTTTCACCAAAAGATGAGACAACTGCATCAATTAGTTTGTGAGTTAAGGACTTTAAATAGTGGATACATTTTTTGGACTACTCTGTATGTATTCTGCTGCATTAATGTATTCAATTCTATTTTTCTCTTCTGTTTTTTTACAACTAACTTTACATTTCTGTTCTGCTGAGGGCAGCGAGATTTCTGTTGACCTCAGAAGAGCAAAACCTTGTTCTCTTCAAGTAATTTATTTCTTCTTTTCTGTAATTACTTACTGTGCTCATATGATATTTAAATACTGTTGAAGTAACGACTTGTATTTCACTGTAAATAATTAATGCTATTACTTACGTTTTTGGACACAATTGGGATGCATTTCGTCATGGAAAACAACATTGATATTTAAATACTTGTAAGTATCATACTCATATTCTGTACTTATATTATAATTCGAATTTTAGTTTCTTTTTGTTTGTACTTAACTTGTGAATTTTGTACTTTTGAATATTTTTGTATGGAAACAGTTTTTGGCTGAAAAGCTTGTTGTTTCCATTGTTTCTTAAATAAATAAATAAAATACGTGTAACAATAAGGTTATAAGTGTAAGAGAATACCTGCAATTCCTAAGTTTGCCTTTATTGAAGTCAATAAATGAAGAAATCATTTTTCAAAATTTATCATATTAAAATTAAAATGCAATATTATGCAACATAACTTTGGCAGAGCATCACAACCATGATTGGATTAATCAATGCTTAACTGACCGAATTTATCTGTCCTCCATGATTTTGTCCTTTGTCTGAGACCACCACACACCAATGCAACATTTAAATTTTCAGACAAAACGTTTTTTGAAGTGAAGTTTTTTCCAAAACAAGTTTTGTCAGATCAGTGAGTGCCCAGCCTATTAGGGATAGCTGTCGACCTCATTTTAAAAGTCTGAGAATCCTTCCTCTACCTAGCATCTATATTCTAGAGGCTCTAGGCTTTGTTGAGGGTAGGGTAATAAAAGCTTATTTAACATGGTGATGAGATTCACTCTCATAATACTAGGAATAAACACATGCTGAGAGATGAGATCCAACATCCAAGCTTGAACTATGATAATATAATATCTCACCATTGATAACAGGGTTGTCCTCATTCCTAATGAACAAAGCTGATCTTCCCCCGGCGACATCAGCTACAGAGAAAGATGAATCCACGTCATTTATAGCAGCCAAACAAATTACCAAGTATATCTGAAAAAGTAGGATAGCCATAACTAGAAATATATAGTTTGAAAAAATACTTCTCATACCGGTATGTCTATTTCATCTCATTTTGTCTCATATGTCTATTGTCTCTATAATTATGTCTATTAACATAGACTAACTATACAACTATGTTGTCTGTGCTATTATAATTATGGTGGTGGAGTCTAGTCCACTTGTCATCATGGTTCCATATTGAAATAAATGCACAATGCAATCAGGTTGAACATTCTTTCATAAGTATAATTATATCCATTTATAAACTTCTTATATTCATATTGGGAAGACATACTGTAATGCGTTGCAAGTGACGGATGATGTAATACAGAGTGTTTCTAAAAGAACTCCTCGATTTAAAGTTTTATTAGTATACGGTAAAGTTGAAATAATAGTTATTAAACATATATACTATTAAAGAGAATCCTCTCAATTATTTTAAACCTAATAAAGTTCTATATGAGCACCATTTGTTGCCCTGGCCACGTCTAACTTTACAAACACTCTGTATATGAATGCATTTATAATGCTGGATGTATGAAACTCACCACATGAGTGACAGTCATTTGTTTACTACCATGATTAATCATTGTCAGGTATTAACTTCTTGATAATGAGTGCACCGTATCAGCTGCTATCTGAAAAAGACAAAATATGTATAAAAATAGATAGAACACTGAAGACAGCAGAAAACATCCCAGCCCCAACCTAGGAATCGTATATTTTTTAAGATTATCCTAATTTTAAATTTCCTTTCATCTACACGAATCGGCATTGATAATGTTTAAATATGCTTTCAATTGATTCGTTTTAATAGGAACAAGGAACTAATATTTATAAAGAGAATGAAGCAAAAGAGCTTCTCAATGAAATAATCAGTGTTCTCTTTATCCAATTACATCTCTACATGAGTGTTAAGTGTAAGAGAGGGCTGACTGCGCTCTGATAATTCTGAATTGTATCAGAATTGAATATAGTTAATTAATTAATTTATTATTTACAAATAATTTGAACGATATCTTCACAAACATGAAAATTCTACCTTTTAGATGGAACAATTATTTCATTGAAATAATCAATTTTGATTATTTCAGAGTTTTGAACAGAGAAGAGAATAAGGTTGAGAAGAGATCAGAAAAGGAGGTGAAGAGTATATAAACGATAAGAAAAGTTTATGAATATGCAACAAACCGAAAGGAGAAAAAAGCAAAAAAATTGACCTAACATTAATCAATTTTATTCACAACAATAATACAATACATTTTCATACAATAACGTTTTAGTAAATTATACATTGATAATTAATAATATACAAACAATGGGGCAATGCATCAGTCAGTGTGCATTTATTTTTTGTTTGTACAATAAAAGATCATATAATCTACCTGAAATAAACGCCAGTAAAGATATGTCTACTGGTATCGTGAAACTGTGCTATTTTCATTAGGATCTGATCTGTCTGAAACACGATCTGTATAAAGGAGTAGCTCCAAGACCTGATCAGCGCGCTCTAGAGTATTCTGGTGAACAACTTGTCGGATTTTAACATTGATGGAGATAGGAACAAAACACGATTTTACGATAGAATTCAATTAAATCGGATTAATGGTCATCAATACGTTATTGCTATCTATTATTTAGTGGTTTCAAGGTGTTTTAATGGAGTATTAATTTGATTGGCCCGCCAGACTCTTCTTGCTAGGTTAGGTTTTCAAGTTTGAACGTGTAACCATCGATCGTCATAGCCTCTAATACATGGCCGCGGCCTTCAATGTGACAACGTCGCAATTCCCACTGCTCAAAGACCGATACACTCCAAGATAACTCTGTCATAGAGTTCTTGGTTTTGTTATTCTAATTAGATTGCCTATCAATCTGATCGGAGCAAACAATACACGGAAGAAAATACATAATACATTCTTTAAACTTTCTAAAACATGAACTATAACGAATGTAAGTAGTCTTTGGTCATATGAGATGTTCCATTATACAACACCAAAAATGCACAGCCAGTCAGTTGTGCATCAAGATTACTAGACAAAAGGTTCAACCATCGCCTATGCTATTTCTGTCCACAAGCCGTTGGAGTGGGGGGACTGCATCGATGACGTACGCTGAATCACAGTCCAGCACGTACTCAGTGCAAATTATGATTGCTATTCATCGGTTTATGATTGCAATTCATCGGTTTTATCGAGAAGAAGAAGAAAAAGCCCTAAAATATGTTGCAGGATATTTTTATTTTATAAAGAGACTTCTTTCAATTTTATTTTATTTATAAAGAGACTGATGCCCAGTTCAAAGAATCTATTTACTTCAACAGTGATTGGATTGAATCTCTGAGTTGAGGAGTTTAACATGCCCTACTGATGAATTTTCGAGAATAATACATCAAGCGAATGATATATCCATGATTCATGGGAATACAGTTTCAAACAACAGTAGAGTGATTGAAAGCTATTTAAAAATTCTAAAGAAAACATTCTCCCAAGTGAATGACAGAATAAAGAAATTTGCACGTTAAATTAGACTTAATTACATGAATGAGAAACAAAGAATGGAAAGTGAAGAATGAAGAAACAAGAGGAAAAAAATCAGTTTTCAAATTCATCAAAGCTTTAAATATAAATATGTAGACTTTTTTCAGATGTAGTTGTGTAAATGATGAACACATTATTATTTCATGTAGGTTTAGATATCATGCTACTATCTTTTGTGCTACCGAAATCGAGTACCAGTGATCGAAATAGAAGTCAAATATAATTTTACAAGTTATTAGAGTGAAATAATTCCTGTGAGACAGTTCCTGTGCAACACAAAATTGAAGTGCCTTCCGATTGTAAGTTAATATACCATCTTATTATTACGGTAGTTTAATAATAATTGTATTTATTAGACTTAATTCACTGTGGATTAATTAATCATGAAATCATTATTTAATCATTCATATTATGATTAATCATCAATGCTTACTACGTTCTTTGTGTGTACCGTATACGATTAGGGTACTTTGAGTTAATTATGACCATGTATAGTAGCAAATCGATGGTTTGCCTTTGGTGGTTTCGCCTACGTTCCGCCGACAATATCAGGAGAACGGCTGGTCGTAGAGAAAAAATGTTCAAATGAAAAATTAAATTCATCTTTTTATCTACAACTTTGCCGCTTACAAAACTTGCCTACCATAGAAATGTGAAAATTCCTCGCTTACTAACTTTTTCATGTCACGTTTTCAAATGTGTGAAAATCTGTTTACTTTTTCTTCTCATAGGAGTTGAATAAACTTAAGATCGGTATATTTAAATAATTACACCATTAGAATCAGTGATTCATTCGCTTCAAGTACTGTGAATTTGAAAATTCTAACTCAATTCTAAGAGGGTTAAACGACGATTTATTCAAAGCAGAGTTAAGTGAACGGTATACGAAGTCAAGTTACTGTCTAGATTTTGTGATTCAAGTGATGTCACGCTGGCGTTCCCCCTCCTTTTTGCGTCTTATACCATCGATGGCTTAACCTTTTGTCTAGTAATCTTGAGTGTGCATTACCCTATTTGTTTGTACAGAGGGGAAGATCATATGACCAACCTGCCTGCCAGTAACCTACACGTCTACTGGTATCGTGAAACCGTGCCATTAGGATCTGATCTGTCTGAAACACGATTTCTGTACTTCTTCTAACAGGTCTTTAGTTCGTAGTTCCACTACTAGATGGCGTTGCACTCGCCTCTGAGAGGCGCGTTATCCAGAGTTTTTTAAACACCCCTATATCTAAGGAATTATCTTGTTATCTTTATCTAGCATCAACTAAAGTTTTTAAGACATACCTATATCAAAGGAATTGTATTGTCGAAGGAGATATAGAATAATAGATAGCTTAATGAAGTAGTAGCTTAATAAAAGATACAGTATAAAGTATTGAGCTGAGTATTGATCCCATCAGCACTAGAAGAACATTTTGAGAGAGAGAGAACTTCTCACAGAGAGAGCATATTCATGAAATTGGTCTTACTCAAAGTTAGCCTGAGTAAATTTTCATTAAACCACCGGATGATTTGCTGCATTGCAACCTTAGCCTTCTCCATGACATCCTGATGATTACAGTACATCCTAAAAATTGTTGTGTCATTGGCGTATAATGCCAATTTACCATCCACATTTTAGGGTAAGTCATTGATAAAGACATTAAACAAACTAGGTATTGGATGTCTAACCATTTTATTAAGATATTGCTTATTGCAACATGAAGAGCCAGACATGGCTAGGTAGACGTAGATCAGCTTGACTAGAGATGAGGGTCTCTAAGTTGGAGATAGGCAGAGCAGTCTGCCGCGACTGGTTCAGTTTTGTAACGCTCCGTAAAGATTTCAGTTTTGAGGGTTTTCATACATTAGTGGATTTCGTTAGTGCTATCTGTAGATCTAAAGGTTCTGGTTGTGATTAGTGGATTGGAATCGCGATTCTAGCGATTGGTTGTGTGTAATAGTGTGTTTTATTGTAGTGTAATAGGGTTGGATTCTGAACAGTATTATAGTCATTCTCCAATATTGTTTGCACCTAAAACTCTTGTCGGAATTGAGATAAGATAAGGCTCTCTCATTTTACTTTCTGACTACTTTTGGGCTGTATTGAATATTTGGCTTAGTTGAGACATTACTCTTACTCTTTCTCTCTCTCTGACCACTGTCTTCCTCCCTACATCCTTTCAGGAGCTTCCGATAAACCTGCCTTGATTGCTCTCTGGGCTATCATCCTCTTCCTCTCTATTCCTCTCCTTCTTTCTGATAGATCTGTCCACTTCACTTCTGTTGTTTGTGTAGAGAGAGAGCTATATAATAAGAAAGTTCTAACTTCTTCCCGCGCTTTGATGTCACCTGTGACCGGACGATCAGCTGTTTAGGCGATCTTTTGTTTACTGACGTAACCTGGCAACCGTCTGCAGTGCTTACTCCGCGCCGGATTTTAAAATAGTTTAAAATGAGCAGGCATAGGGTGACGCGCAGCAGGCGTGAGAGAATGATCAATGAGGGTAACTCGGAGCTCAATAATTTGAGGAATGAACTGTGCAATGATGCTGTAGTAGAATTTGCGATAGATATTGGAACTGAACTTGCAATTATTTCTGATAATTCCACAAACGATTCTATAGCTGACTTGATTCCAAATATTGTTGACTTATTAAACAAACTGGATAATACTATCTCAGACAATAACGATTTAAGGAATACACTGACAGATATCTCAAAGGAAAATAAAACACTGTCTAAACTTCTAGAGGAGGAAAAAAGTAGAAGGAGGGAAAACTTTGAGGACTCTCTTTTGTTTGAGGAGAAGGCTGAGGAGGAGGTTAGACTGTTGAGATCGCGCATTGAGATTCTGGAGAAGGATAAAAAACAGTTAATAGAAGATCTGACGAATAAAAATGCTATAATTGACATTATCCAGGCTGAAAACAGTGATCTACTTGAGACGGGAAATATTACTTTTAGAGATAGTGATCCCGGAAATTACTTTATCAAACCAAAAATTGTAGCCAGACCCAAAATCAATAATAGTGAGACTTATGGTATTCAAGTTTATAATAGATATTCGACGCTTTCAGCGGACGATTCTTCAACTTCAGCACGTGGTCCTAATAATGCGTTTTTGGTGGAAGCGGAGGTCCATCAATATTTTGAATCACAACATCTGAACAATGAACCACAGAAACAACCAAAAGATTCAACAAGGCAAACGTAAGAGTAGTAGGAAAACAAGTAATAAAGAAGGAGGGATTACAGTTCTGTCGGATAGTCAAGGAAGAGAACTTAGTAAATACTTTAGAAACCTGGAGGAAGAGTTTGAGGTTTTGTATATGCGAAACCTGGTGCTAAATTCAAGCACATTGTTCAGGACGGACTGAAGTTGGTCAAAGACTTCACTGAGGATGATCATATTATTCTGATAGCTGGATCGAATGATTGTCATCGTGGAGAACCGCATCAATTGACAGTACCCAGGGATTAGAATCGCTTCTCAAAGCAAGTCTGAAGACTAATGTATTGGTATGCAGCATACCCTATCGACACGATGAACCTGAGCTCAATGAGAATATAGTTTACTCCAACTACTTACTTTCAAAACTATGAGTGCTTATGGAGATGAGCGTAGATTTTGCTACGTGGAAATTAATAATTTTCTAGAGATCACACTTCACCCGACACGGACTTCATCTAAATCGACGAGGAAAGCGGTGCTTGCAAAGCATCTTGTGCAGCTTGCAAAGAGGTCTACAATGGAAGGTGACAAAGACAGATCTGCGGAGAGTAGAGAGCCTACAAAAATGGATGCGACCAATGTTCACTCATTTGAATACTCCAGGATTGAGCCCCATCATGACTCACCCACGCCAGTGCGTACGGTGTCAGCTGACTTGAACTCTATTGGAATTGAACAGCAAACACAGAACTCAGTTGAAATATGCAATGACAGTGTTATAGAAAGTATGAATTCTAGTAGTAATAATGTAAATTTTTTAGGTCTAATGGAAATCTAAATGCAATGTCTGAGAGAAGGTCTGCACTTAATCAATCAAACAAATATAATCATCTTGATATAATGCATTGGAATATACAGGGTATTACTCAGAGCAACAAATTGGATGAAATTAATATATTCATTGATAATTTAACAATTAAGCCTCATGTAGTCTGTTTAACAGAGCACTGGGCTAATGATAGTAACTTATTTCTGTTGCATAAGTTTCATAATTTGAAACTCATTTCATATTATTGCAGACCTGAAAAATAAGAGGCGGTTCCTGCATCCTTGCTAAGCATGATTTAAATTTCGAATCGATAAGGGATTTTGAAAAATTTAATATTGAACAATCTTTTGAATGCTGTGCTGCCAAAATCACTGGAGAGATAAACCTTATCATCATAACCGTTTATAGATCACCTAAAAATTCTAAACTATCTCTAAATTTATATTTTGATCGTTTAAGTAGGGTTCTCGATTTATGCTCTAAAAAATTTCCAAGGCACAAGCGTATACTAGCTGGAGACTTTAACATAGATACTCTTAAAGACTCATTACTTGTCTCAAGGTTGAATGGCCTGCTCGAATCTTATAGTTTATCTTTGCATTTTAAAGATGCGACTAGGCTTGCGTACGACTCTCAGACTTGCATTGACAATATAGCTTCAGGCTCAGAAATTGATAGAAATAAATGTAAGAATTCAATTATAGAAAACGATCTATCTGACCATACAGCTCAACTAGTTCAATTTCAAATTGAAGCATTAATAAATTCAAAACCATTCAAATCAAACTTGAAAGTAACAAAAAAACGTACAAAAGCATTAAGAATATTTTCTAACCATAATATTTCTACATTCAAGCTTCTAATGTTTCAAGAAGATTGGTCTGGCTTATTGACTATGCTCCATACAACGTCTGATTCAAATTTTCTCTATAAGAGGTTCATTCGCATAATATTGTCCCACTTTGAGGAATCGTTTCCAAAAAAATATAAGCCAATAGAAAATTGCACACAGATATCTAAGGGGTGGGTCACTGAGGGCATACGTGTATCATGTGCGAGGGCCAGAGAATTACATAAGCAAGCTAGAGCAAATCAAAATCCTGACTTTCTTAATTACTTGAAAATTACAAGAAAATCTTAAATAGGTGTATTAGAGCTGCAAAATTAATTATAATAGCAACAGAATAAAAACTGCACCCAATAAAACGAAAATGGCTTGGAAAATCATTTGGAGGAAACATGCATTAAAAGACGACAATAGATGTTTAACTAAAATATTTTCAAACAATAACATAGAGGAAATCTTAAACTCATTCAACAAATACTTTATTAACATATGTAGCACTCTCAATCTCAGTCCAGACATTCACAAAGCTATAAGCTATTGTAATAAATCTCCTAAAACAAATAATTATCTTATATCTTTCAAAACCAGTTACAGAAAGGAAATAATTGAATTAATAAAGAATATAAATTTATCAAGGACTCCAGGCTGGGATGAATTTCCACCTTTCTTGCTTAAAGTTTGCGTAATGTCACTGGCAATGCCAGTGGTGTTTTTGTTTAATTTCTCATTTAGAAGTGAGTGTTTCCAATTTCTGAAATACTCAACTGTCATCCCTATATTTAAATCAGGAGATCCAAGTAGTTTTAGTAATTATAGACCCATTGCTATCCTGTCGGCTTTCTCAAAGGTGTATGAAATGGCGGTGGCTTCTAGATTGCTTAGGTACATGGAAACAAATAACATACTCCACACAGATCAGTTTGGGTTTCGTAAGGGCAAACAACTGGGGCCATATATGAGTTCATTTCCAGTCTTTCATTGGCTGTTGATGAGTCGCAATGGGCAGCAGGCATCTACTGTGATCTGTCAAAATCATTTGATTGTGTCAATCATTCTATTCTTTTGGAAAAGCTGCGCTATTATGGAGTAATTGGAACAGCGTATAAGTGGATCAGTTCTTTCTTGAGGGATAGGCAACAATGTGTTAGAGATAAAATATCCTCTGAATCCTCTATTTTTTCTAACATATCTAGTGGGGTGCCACAAGGTTCGATCCTAGGACCTCTGCTATTCATAATATACGTGAATGACCTCCCGGAATCTGTTTCCCATTCAAGATTAATAATGTTTGCCGACGACACAACCGCTTTAATAACAGATAGGAGCCAAGCAACTCTAGTAAATAACATTAAAAATGACCTTCATTCAATATCTTGCTGGCTCAAAGCAAATGCTCTCTCTCTTAACTATAATAAGACTTTTATGATGGAATTTGGTTACAGATCAACCGCCAGCAGAAATCCTCTTCCATCAATTGATAGCAAATTAAAAGCAGCTAAATCTGTAAAATTCTTGGGTGTCACAATAGATGAGAAATTGACATGGAAGGACCACATACAAAATCTACTTCCAAGCTACACCGTGCATACTTCTTGATCCTTAAAATATCTCATTGTGTGGACAGAAGCCCACTTATCACAGTTTATTATGCCTATGTCTATTCCCATCTATGTTACGGTAATATTTTCTGGGGTAACTCAACAGACAGTCATAAGGTATTTTAATACAAAAAAGATTATTCGAGTAATTTTGGACTGAGACAGAGAGATTCATGCAGGTCTGTATTTCAAAATTCTCAGATTCTTACCTTACCTGCCATATATATATATCAATTATTAATTTTCATAAAGAGTAATATTCATAGATTCCAATTCTGCACAGAGAGACATAGTACCCCACACGTAATCAGCATTTACTGTTGTATCCAATTCATAGACATGCGACATATGAGAAGAATCCCTCTTATTCAGGAATTAGATTATATAATAAACTACCTGAGACCATAAGAAAAATTGAATCTTTGAAGCTATTCAAGAAATCAATAAAAAGAATATTAGTTGAAGGAGCTTATTATTCGGTGGCAGATTTCAATGTTCTCTAACTCTGTAGACTTAATAACGTTTATAAGTTAATTTAATTTTATTGTAAAACTTTTGCTTTTTTTTATTACTGACATATCACCTATCAATTGGGAGTATTCCCAAAAACTGATGTAATGTGATGAAGATGAATAAATAAATAAATAAAATAAGATAAAAGCTCAAATTCAATAAAAACGCCGTTTCTTCAGAGGTTTTATTATTCTTCAATAGTTTTTCTGCAAAAGAACTCTCTGACCCTCCTTTTATGCGTGGAAGAGATACAAGTCTTTTCTTTTATGATCTGAAGCACTTTTCTTGATTTTCCCAACTTCTCTCAATATTCTGGCCAATTTTCCCACAGTCGAGTAAACAATTAAATTAACGCATTAAAATTTTTTATAGAAATGTTTTTTTTCATGATTTCAAAAACACCTACAATTATTCTTAGAGAGTATTACAGTACACTTCGTGTAAGATTAGTGGCGAAGCGTGGTATATACTTATTTGGAAATATATAGAATAAGGTATATTCCTATAGGAAACGATTGTGCCAATGCCGACATTCTTGTTTTTGTTATTATTTGTCAAAAGTTTTGTCGGACGAAACACTACTCCTTCAGGTATCCTGCCTAATCCCAAAACTACCTAAGACATTGCTGTCGTACGAATCGCTACTCGGACAAAACGCTACAGGACCGGTGTGAGATCCAAGTCATCTGTCACACAAAGATGCTTGTGGAAACTACCCTGTACAGACGGCGGGTAATCGTACAGAAGTATTATAAAGTCATCATGTCAAAAATAATTGCTTTTGCCGGGAAGTGGGCAGAGAATTAAGATGGTGACTGCTACAATGCTGCCAACGTCTCGTAAAATGCTAGTTGTATGAATGTGAATGTATAATATAGTTGATTGACGAAGCATAACAGCAGTAAAGCATGTCGCTTTCCTTATTTAGAGAAGATAATTTTTGGGATAATCACGATTGGTGCATGCGACACTGCTTTTACAATAGGATTTTTAGAGTCGTGCATTCATAGTATAGTAAGCATTTCTCCCTTGATGCCACTGACCATCCATGCAATATTCTTTTGTCGTGATGGCTATTAGTAGCCTTTGACCAGCTATAGCTATATCTATAGGAATGACTAGCAGCAGAATTAACTTAATAGGAATAAAACAAACGTAGCGATATCCGATTGCAGATACCGTAAAGATAGAAGAACCTTCCTATACTAGTTATGCAACATCAATGTTCACTTTTATTTTATTGTTTGACCAGTGCTAGCAAATTACTGTTTTTATAAGAAAATAGGCTTTCTTCTCTAAAGGTCAGGACCTTTAGCATGCCTATAACACTACAGAATAGCGTCAGCCAAGCGTGTTGCATGTGATCGTTTTGAGTCAGCCTTTCTCCCTTTGCCACGCCGATTCCTATACGATTCCAACATTTTCACGCGGATTCCACTGTATTCTTAATATGGACGAAATGCTGCTCAATTATCGTATCCTAATCCAACCTTCCAAATGGCAGTTGTAAAATTTGTATTTTTGTGTACAATATTATAAGCATTCAGTGGCGGCTCCAGAGGGTAGGCCCGGGCCTATCCAACATTTTGATAGACATTTCAAAATTATAAATAATTCAGAAAAATACATAAATAAGGAAAGATACATGTAATATTATCGAGTGATTATTTAGTTACAATTTGAAACCGCGTTAGTTTAAGACAGGGGTGCGCAACCTTTTGAAAGCAGTGGGCCTCCCTCATTACTGACCAATTACGTCACAAGGGCCGCACTAAAAAAGTATGGAATAAAAAGGTATACAAATTTTAAAAACGAACATAGTTTCATAATTATTTATTATTATATTTCATTATGCTCGATAAGACAATTTTGAACTTGAATACATCACGTCATTATTTTGTTTTACATTATTTACCTACCTACTCATTTATATTTTATTAAGTTTTTTTTATTATTTTTTTTAGTCTGTGTAATTTTTTAATGAGAATACTGTCCTCGCTTTTCAGTAAATCATTTGCCAAATTCCACTTGAAAATTTTAAGTCGCGATTCGCAAAGCATTTGCATATAATTACTGTCAGTGATGCGATTCCTTGATTTTGACTTCACAATTTTCATTCTTGAAAACAATATTGTTCCCACAAGTAAGTGCTACCGAACATTGACTTGCGTGATATTTAGAACATGTTTACATGCAGGATATATCCGACTTTGTGACATACTTTTAGAATAAAACTCATGGTGTCCAACACTGTCAAATTTTTCTTTTAGTGTTGAATTGCACTGCAAGTCAATAAGCTGAATTTTTCAGGGAGAATCTAGGATCTAACACAATTAGTGCAAAAATTTCCAGTTTGAGTTCGAGACAAATATTTGATTATTTGAGTACACAAAAATAGATCAGCTAAAAACAAGCACTACCAGTAAGCAACCACAAACCACAATAAGCATTTTGTCTAATAAAATTGATTCACTCTGGCTTAGATCAACTAGACCTCAATTTGGGATTCGGAAGTGTGGGTGTATGTGTGCGTGTGTGTTTAGGTGTATTGTGTGGTTCCTTTAGTTGCGTCTTCGTTACACAATATAGCCTACTCATGTGAGAAACAGCAGTAATTACTCTCCAGAATAAACTTTCTCACCAAAGACGCTACAGCACTAAGAAAATCTCAAGTATCAACATGCATTATGTTATTGATTACTATCACAGAATGGGGGTCACTTTATTGAATGGGGATTATGAAACTCAGATAACAGATCATCGTTTCTTATCACAGCATAGGTCCACTAATAAGAAGCTAAGCATCAAGACAATAAGAAAAGTCTACGAGTGCGAGAACAAAGATAAACCACTGCAGCAGCATTATATCATCAATTAGGGCACTTATACTTTTGATGAGTTTTCATTTCATAACAGTGGTTCTCAAACTATGGGTCGCAAATAATGGGTTCTAGAAGATTCGCTGCATAGAACACAATCTATTTCCTTCTGTAGGACAAACACTTGGTTGTAACATGAACGATGCACGTCTCAAGTCCAAACCCAAACAGCATACCGCAATATAGACCTAATATATAGACTCGACTTAACCAAGTATTTAAGTACTTAACCCAAGTATAACCAAGTAAAACAAACTTTCACCATGTTCCCTATCAAGGGATAATTGGTTATGTTGGTGAAGAGGAACAACCCTACTCGGGTCTCTCCTCTATTAAAAGCCATACGCTAAATAAATAATAATAATAACCAAGTATTTTATTATTGTTGACGTTGAGACAATGCTTCTAGCCTGAAAGGACTAAACTCAACTCAAATAGTTATTTGTGAAACTAGATCGTAAATTGCTGCACCGAGAGAAACCCCGGACCCCCCGTTTGGCTGGGGGGCTAGCCCCTCCCCCTATACAGCCCTAGGCTCTCCCCTCCGTGCCGGAACCTTTAATTTTACAAATTAAGCACTGCCTAAGTCTCCCGCGGGATGAATGCGGGATCCGGGAACGGTGCGAATTCAATTCTCAGTGCGGGAATCGACAACCATTTTCATTCAAACCGACGCGGGATCCATGAACAGGAACACATTAAAATGACGCATTAGATAAACAGTCTTAAGGATTACATATAATATTTTATATAAATGATCAAATTCAGATGGGAAAATTAGATATAATATAATAAAATAGTTCATTTTGCTGAAAAATACATAATTGTATGCCTTAATAGAGATCCAAATGAGTAGCCTAATACAAAATATGAAATGTTATAGAACTGAATATTTTGTCTTCATTTTTCTTGAATTAAATGGTTGCTTGCTTTCATAATAATTGACTGCTTACTACTTGCACATACTTGCAGCGTACAAGATTGAATCTCGCAAGTTGTAGAAATGCCTTTTATATGACGTAATACTGTACAGAAATTTATTTCAAATGTGAGAAAAGTTTACATTTGAAAGTAATACTCACGCAATTAGATCCGTTCACTTCTGAAATGAGAATCTGTTGTCTTGCTATAATATTTCTCAAACTATATTCGAGTGACGAATTATCACAAACTTAAAGTTGTTATTTATGATTTTAAATTTAGCTACACGAATGATTGAGCGAATGCTGCGACGCCGGCGGTTGATTCACGAGTGAACAGTGTTCCCTTGAGAGATGGCTTATTAAAGCTCACGGTATCAGGTCTCGTCTCTGCTGAACATCAGTGGAGATTAAGCACAAGGAAGGTACCGCGATAGGATTGCTGAGAAGGGATAGAAATTCCGAAAATAGAGAAGGAGAATGTTGGCAATTCTGCTTTCACACGCACTATCTCAAATGAATCGACACGAAATAACGGCAAAATGAAGATGAATAAAGAAAGTTGAGAAAACGCACAATAATGTACACTGAGAATGCACAGGGGAAACAATTACTGTATATTGGTGGAAATATTTCCTCGACAAAAGAATGCAACTAATAAGCTAGAGTGAGTGGAATTGGTGCGTTGCTTTATTATTGTTGTTAACTTACAAAACATAGGTCACGCTTATTTTCTTGCTGTGATAGCATAATATCATCTATTTGTGATTTGGCCAAATATTTATCTATTCTACTTCTAAAATGTTATTGTACAACGTAACCAACTTACTATATTATGTTCTCTTTCAACAAATTTGTAAAGCCTGACGGAAATTTAGCTTTGAAACTCCTCTCTAATTGTAACCGAGACTCTAACTCCTGTACTTACCTGTCCTGTCATAAAAAAAGTTGAAAATTCTAAATATCTAGGTGTTTTTATACATGAAAATTTAGAAAATTTAAAATGGAACATCCATATTAAATTCATTTGCAGAAGAATGAAATACCTTTCTTATAAATTTTATGCAGCTAATAAATTCTTAATCCGTCAGCTCACCTAAACATGCTGTATTTTGCAATTGTACAGTCTATAATGCAGTATGGAATAACCGTCTGGAGAGGCTGTTATAATCATATTTGGAAGAGTTTTTCATAACTCAGAAATAAATTGTCAAATCAATATTCTAAATAAACCAAGATCTTATCCGACAAATGTAATATTTGATGAATTATGATGTCTTGACAATCAGGCAGCTATAAGTAGAAAATGTTTTCCTTAGGCTACTTATTCTGGCGCTACAGCCCGATGTGGGCTTTGGCCTCCTCCGCAATCAGCCTCCAAGCTTCTCTATCTGCTGCCCTCCGCCTCCATCCCCCCCACTCCCATCGCTCTCAAATCCTTTTCCACCTCCTGCATCCATCTTGTTCTCGGCCTCCCTCTTCTTCTCACCGCCTTTAACTTCTCATTTAGCATCACTCTTTGCATCCTTTGATCGGTCATTCTTTCAACGTGTCCTAGCCAGCTTATTCTTCTTGCCTTGACAAATCTGAGAATATTCCTGCCTTGCAGTATTGCCTCTATCTCGACATTTCTTAGTATTCTCCATGCACCATTTTCATGTACCGGACCATATATCATCCTTACTATTTTTCTCTCAAACACCTTCAGAGCATTGCCGTCTTCTTGGAGAATAGTCCACGTTTCACATCCATAAGTAATTATTTTATGTAGATACCTCACTAAAGTTTCTCCTCCATACTTCCACATTTCAGCAGGGACATTATCCTCACCGGCTGCCTTCCCATTTTTCAATTTACTCACAACTTCTTTCATGTCCTCAAGACTTGGCTCTACTATTTCCCGCATCAACAGTCTGATAATTTGGCACCCATTATTCCACATTTAGCGAGTTGTCGGTACTTGGGCATATATTTTCGAAGTGTTCCGCCCATCTTTCCATTATTTGCCTCTGCTCTATGACCACATTCCTATCCTTGTCCTTGTAAGCCATAACTTTGGGTTGGAATCCTAAGCTCACTACTTTTTGTGCTTTGTAGAACTTTCTTGTTTCATTTAGAGCACTTAGTTCTTCCAAGTGATTGAGCTTTCTCTTCATGTGTTCCCGTTTCGCCTTTCTTATAGTTTTATTAGCAATTCTTCTTCTTTCTCTATACTTTACTACATTTTGACGGGTTTCCCTCTGAATCACTGCAGCCTGGCATCATTCTTCCTCAGCATAGCCTCTCTACATCTCTCATCGTACCATTCAACACTTCTTCCACTCCTTTTTTCACCTATGGACTGCTGCGCTGCTTCTATCACTGCTTGCCTTGTACCGTACCATTCCACAATGTCTCAACATCATTTCCATTTTCCCCTTGTTCCACCTCATTCAAGGCCTTGTCCAGCTCTCTATTCATGTTATTCTGAAATTGTAGTCTAGTTTCTGTATTTTCTAACTTTTCAAGATCCCATTTGAACCTATTTTTCCTAGTTCCTTTATCTGCCATCGATAATCTCTGCAATACTGTTGCCTTCACCATGAAATGATCTGAGTCACAGTTTGGACCCCTTGCTGCTCGTACATCTTCTGTAGAGCTTGCATGTCGTTTAGTGACAAGAACATGATCTATCTGGTTCACAATATCTGTTCCTGGCATTCTCCACGTGCCTAAGTGGATCTTTTTATGCTCAAATTTTGTGCTGGCAATAACCAGAGCCTGCTTCTCTGCCAGTTCAGCAAGCATTCTTCCATTCAAATACTCATCATGAAGAGTATTTTTCCTGCAACACCTGCTAAGATGACCTCCTTTCATATTTTTGCATTGAAGTCTCCTAGCAGCTCTATCATGTCATGCTTTGGGATTTTGCTACATAGGCCTACATTTGTTAAGCAGTCATAGAATGCACCTTTGACCTCTTCCGATGCTTCTTCCGTTGGAGCATAGGCTGAAATCATTGTTGTGTTCCAGATGTAGAAAATGTAGTTGAATATAAAATGAAATTTTTTTAGGATATAGTATAATTATTCATTAAATGTTTCTTTTGTAATGTAGGAATTTCACGAACCCTTATTAATATAGCAGCTAGGTCATTGTATTGATAATAATGATACTTATCAAGCATTGAACTGGTTCATTCAATCATTTAATTCAGTCAATTTTCCTTATACAGTAATTAATTAGTGATCTTTTACCAATATTATTTGTAATAAGTTCGTATTGAGGGTTCTCTTGCTGATTTCCTATTATTGAGTATGAACATTTTAAAAGGTTCATATCCTTTACAAATTTGCATTGAAATGGGTATCTAAATTCTATTCTTGATCATTTATATCATCATAAAATCAAATAAGCAAGATGGATAATAATCGATGGATCCATTAAGTAAATGAATTTTTTTCAGTTGAAATGATCATATGAATGATGGAGTAGTAGATATTTAAAATTCAAATTTGTCAGAAGATTATTGAATTAGCCTTATGTTCTTGAATAATTAATAATTTCACTTAATAATATTTTCATATTATCAAAAGTTTTATGATAATAATACATTACTTGAAATTAATTGTTAATAATCGTTGGTTAGATGTAGTTGTAAATAAGGAATCAAGTACCTACATACAGTATGTTTAGGCTACTAGTAATGTATTACAAAAAGAGTAAAGTCACGATTTTCTGTTCCTCTACAAGAATGAAAAGCGAAAAGTAAATCATGAAAGTTAGCAATTATTGATAAAGTTAGTTTTTTTGCAATTTGAAATGATATGATTGAAATATTACTTTACTAGCTGTCCCGGCGAACTTCGTATCACCCTCTTCACCCCCCCCCCCAAATGTCCCCCCTCTTCTCCCCACAAATGTCCCCCCCCTTCATGCCAAACCCCAAAAAATGTCATCCCCCGGATGTCCCCCTTCATTCCCCCCCCAAATGTCACCCCCAAATGTCACCCCCACAAACCCCCCTTCATGTCAACCCCCTCTTACCCACCAAATGTCACACCCCTCTTCTCCCCATTGGCCATCCCATCACGTAACCCCCCAAAAACGTCCCCCACCCCTCTTTCCGCAAATGTCCCCCCTTCATGTCACCCCCCCCCCCCGCAAAAAATGTCACGAAGTAAAAATATATTTAATATAATCAATGTATTTTTATTTTATATAATCAATAATTTTTTTATTTCAATTTATTTTTTCCCCTTCTTAGAAACAATAAAACATGTATGATACGAACGATAACTCATTCTTAATTGATGATTCTAGCGTAAAAAATAATTTGAGTAGAAAACCTAGTACAAAAAGAATTTGTCTGGAGTGGGAATTGAACCCGCGTTCTTCAGGTTCAAACGCAGATGCTCTAAGCACTGGGCTACTGAGGCTTAATAGATCATACTGAGGCTTAATAAGATCATACAGCTAATTTTCCTGATGTTAAATCACGATCATCTTTCCGTTCTTCGGTAGCCCGGCCGGCAAGTTCAAAACATAGGTCTGTAAAATGTTTGATAGGTTAGGTCATTAATTTACTAATCATTTATCAATTATAAAGGGATTTTCGTATATCTTAATACATATCATGTTAACCAGTGCTGTAACAATTCAAACTAATCCAAAATCATTTAAATCGGTTCAGTCGTTCTCGAGTTATAAGCGAGCGTACAGACACCAACTCTCTTTTATCAATATAGATAGAGATAGAAGATTAATAATAATAATAATAATAAAAATTGAACAGTAATAGAGACAGGCGCAGGCTTCAACCAGATACCATAGTAATCACAAGAGTATTCTCTATAAATTATCAGCTGAGATAGTGTGGATGATAAGGAGCTGATAAAATAGGAGGAGGCATAATTATGATCTCGTCACAGACCAATATTTATATTTAACATTACTGGTACCAATATTTTAAAGTAATTTGTTTGAATAGAGAGAATAATATGTTTGACAAAACACAAATTCCCTAAACAAGTTAAAAAATTTTATCAACTTGTATCTTATATCTTTAATCAACTTATCTGAACTCTTATCTATATATCTATCTCAATTAATTCTTGCTTTAAACTTAGTTCTTGCTTTCTCTTAATTCAATGCATTCAACTAATCACAGTGCTGTCAATCTCAACACAATATTTTTTATGCTGTTGAGGTTGATTGACTGAAATTGAAGTATCAATATTTTGCATGCATCGATATTGGAAATCCTGTAGGTCTACTTTGTCGCAGGCCAAAGTTTTCGGGAAGAATAGAAATTAGAATCGACCCAGTTTGTCGTTACACGTATCCGACAACCTGGGCCTGCTCAGAAATGTGGTCCACTTTGTCGTAACCCCAACCGACATAAACAACGGTGCAACTCTATGCATTTTCTACTCATTGTGGTTGAGTCAGCTGATTCACTGTCGACAGAAGATTTCGCGGACGACAAGATGAAGATCACATGAATCGCAGTTGCACGTTTGAATTCGCTCAGGCATGTGTGTGTTTGAGATTTTTCTACGTTGTGTGTTTGCTTTCACCAGTTGAACTCGATTTTAAAATTGTATAATTACTGTGTCCTCCTCTCTTTATTCAATGCTGTATATTTTCTTCCAACTAGCTTCAATATAAGAAAACAATTAAAATAAGACCTCTGTTATATACAAAGTACATAAAAAGTTGTTAGAAATGATGTTTGTAGGTTATTTGTCAAGCCGTTTTTTAGGACAGCTCTCCACTTTTAGGAATTTCAAGAAAGTTTGTCAAAATCATGCCTGCGGAGGAATTATGTCTGATACTCAACCAATTTTTCCTAGTTCTATTGGCTCAGGAAAATGTTCTTTCATGACTATGACCAATCCTTTGTGCAATTCTAAAAATTCTTCTGAAGAGTAAGTATCATCCATAAATTACCCATCTTCATGTCATATCTTGAAAATATTTATTTATTCGTGTCTCCAAAAAATCCAAGCATCTTTGTTGTAACGTGATTACTTGTTTTTCTTCTTATCTTCCAAAATTGCCGATACTTGTAAGATTGATTCTCTAGAAACGAAATATGAATGGAGAAATTTGGAGTCGAACTATTTAAATGCTTAAATAATATTTATATATGCATAGTATGATCCAGTATGATACATCATATCTAATATCATAATTTTCAAACTCAGATCTTGAATCATTATAAATTGATCCTTAGAAGTTTACTTTAAGTTGTATTATACATCTCCGCATCCTCATCCTACTAACCGTTATACACAATGGCATTATCAATGTATTTATTGTACTCATAATCTGGTCAATTGAAATTGATAAATATTTTATAGTAGGTCTACTTGCACTGTCTTGTAAATCCTGCAGTGATAATAATCCTGCAGTTATTGTTTCTAGTCTTTTTCATTGTCCAACAAGATTTTCTTTTATTTGCAAAAACATTCGTGCTCGAAAGTTGTTTGTGTTTCAATGTGTAGATATTGATTAGAGCAGGGTCTTTATCTTGCAACTGAAAGAATTCTTATTCATTTATCAATAATTGTGTGAGTTTGTGATATTACTGACATAATGTTTGACTAAATTCTGATACATCCTTATAAATATTATTAGAATTGTAGTTTCAATATATTTTTTGTATGGTTAACATTCTAGTCTACGGTTAATAATACTTTTTCATGTATTGGTATGATTGTCTCTGTTGCAGGACTTTCGAAATTACATTCATAAGACCAAATGGAGAGAAGGTGGTTGGTAAAGGGAAGGAGGGTGACTCTTTATTAGATGTGGTGAATAACAATGATCTAGATTTGGATGGATATGGTGAGTACTCTAAACCTAAGTTATACTTGGTCCAGTTCTTAAGCAATAAAATCTTCCGAGTTATGTAGAACTATTTTATCAAGATCAGAAATGTTTCCTTTGTAATAGGGGCTTAGACCTGGGTTTATTTACTCGCTATTCTTAATTTTTTTAGGATTTATCAAATTAGTGACGTTTAAGTTAGTGTAAGCTAATAATTTTTACTACAAAAAATTAATATCCTGGATTTCTCAACAGGACGCTCCATCATATTCATAAATATTCATTTCAATAACTAGTCAAATTTTTCTGAGGTAACTTACAGGGAATATTTTTCTAATGAACTTGAAAATTTCTAGGCTACATCTTGTGAAAAATGAGCTTATAATAAATTTTATAGTAAATGTGAATTATATGAAAATTATGGATTTTAAATGTCACTTAAATTGATATTATTCTTATTTTTGGAAAAAGCTTATTTTGCTTTTTGGATAAATAATAATACTTCTTAAATAACTTATTTTAATTTTTCAACCTGAATATTGCACTTCTAGTGGAGTGAATATTCAAGTTAACTTAAGCTCAGTTTGTATTATGAAATAAAAAAGATACAGAGAGGTAAAGATTACTAACTAAACCACGACCACTTTCCATGTAAGGTACGCAGTAAGATAGTTATTTTTTCCTTACTAAATGAATTGATCCATTACGAACTGGGATCTGCCATAAAGTTTCAACACTATTAATGAAGACTCCCCATCATCATTATTATTTGCCATCTTTGATTAGTTTTTTATTATTCCCATTCCTTTACCGGTGGCTAGGAAATTAAAATTCGATATCGAATGCATTTTCCCTATCTGAGCTAGAATTAAATTTTCGCTCATCCATCCCCCTTTCACAGCGCTTTTGTAAGAAGATCGTGACCCCTGATGCGATGTGTTGGTGGTTAATTTCTAGCTTACTTTCACAGGACAGTGTGACGGAACACTGGCATGCTCGACATGCCATGTAAAAATGACTGAGAAAGATTTTGACGCAGTGGAAGACGAACTGTCATCGCTGGAAGGTGATCTACTGGATGACGCTTTCGGAAGAACGCCGACGTAAGAAATTCATTCATTTCCAATTTCACTCATTGAACGCCTTCATATATTTTCAGGCAAGTGCGATGGAATGATAACATGCGGAACGTGTCATGTGTTATTCACTGATAGGAATGTTTACGACACGGCTGAGCCAATGAACAGTTTTGAGAACTGGCTTTTCTTAGAGCAAAGTCTAGCCCCGTTCACCGACTTGTAAGTGAGGCCAGCATTTTGGGACCACTCTGTAGAAGGGCAAATTATATTCATGTGGCTAGTTATTCCATCTGTCGAGTACACAGAACAACGAGGGCAAGAGTGGCACTAATTGCATAAATACATAGCCCATTGTGTATAGAACAGCCTGATTGGAATTTTTTCCATTTACTTTTCTGTTTGTGAATACAGCACCACCTGAGTAGTTAATTGATAAAAATAATTCAAACATTGCAGAAATCATTTTACTTATTTATTTATTTACCTTTTTGGTTGTGAATACAGCACCACCTGAGTAGTTAATCCTTAAAAATCATTTAAACATTACAGATATCATTTTACTGGTCTTATTAAACTAATTATTCCGATGCCGTATTTGTTGGCTCCCTCTGCATAAAAAATGCATAATATACCCTGCATGCATTGAATTGGATTGCTCTAAACTTTTGTGCATACCGCTAATTTATGGTGAAAATATAGTTAGTACATTAGTTTCTGTAATATCATTTAGATTCTGTAGTATAATTATATATCCCATATTGTAAAGTATATTTTCAAATTACTGGATAAAAAATGAATAAATTTCTCAAGTAACCAAATTTATGATTAACTGAAATAAAAAGAACGATCTAGCTGTAATGATAGTCAGGCTAGAGCTAAAACTCGTGATTTGAAAAATAATGTCACTCTCAACCTCGCTGTTTGAATGTGTATTGTTATTGAACAATGTTGAGATTCGAGTTCTGTACAATATAATTTCATGTTCAGTTAAATGCAGTCTCCATCTTCGTCTTTGTAAATGATTTCTGTGGATTCTTGAGTTTTATCTCTATTAGTAGTAGGAGGTCTAATGCGGTTTATAAAGATGCGAACTATTTCAAAGCTGATTATGAAATTGTATCTTGCAGAATACGATTTCAATAGTGCCCAATAATATTGAAATTCTGTGGACTGTTGAAGTGATTGACTGGTAGCTGTAGTATCAATGTGGTAATTGTGGGTTTCAATAATTATCGAACTCAAACTTAGGTTTTGTTGAAAACTGGGTTACTAATACTATTTTTGTTTAGAATAAGATTTTTATGGGACTAGTCTTTGAATGAATAATATTGCCTTGGAGAAAACTATTAAAGGCTTATTTTACTGATAAAAGAATAAATCCATTACTATGTAAAACATCTGGTGTGCATTTACACAGTTGTGTAAAACAGTTACTGTCTTTGCCATTATCATTCGTCCCAATTGGAATTAAATTTTTGAAAACCTGAATGGTTTTTTATTAATATAGTTTTCGTCATTTCTGCGCTATAGCAATAACTTGTCTAATTGCAAATTAGTCTTCTTGCTTTGAAGGGCTAAAATTCATTTATTTTAACTGGACAAAAAAGATTTATATTTTTTTCTGCTCAAATTATGTGGTATTTTTTATTAATTTGTGTTTGGGAATCTGTTTTGAAGGCTCAGATTGGTGAATGGTTTGTATTTTTATATGATTGTTTCAGAATTAACCTGAAGTTTCATGTTTTATAGTAGTTATATAGTGGTGGAATATCATGTTTCGATTCCATATAATCAATGTTGTTTAAAATTTTGTTTAACTTTATTTTAAAGCTTGACAAATATACATGGACTTGATATTTGAAAATTAAGTTGTCCTCTCATCATTCATGGAATTTATATTCTATGCTTTCTCATGAGCTTGAAACTTTCAAAGACCCGTAACTTATCCTAACTACTTCGAGCATCCGGGCCCAAATCTAATAATTTATTCAAATGTTCAAAGCTATGTTCATTATAGGTACAATTTATTGATTTTCTGAGTGTACCACTGCTTCTGTTGATGTATCTATCTTTTCTAAGAACCTCCCATTTCAATAACAATACCTCACCATTCTACAAACCATTAAATTGGAAACAAGTCATTGAAAGTCAATTTAGCTTAATGTGTTCATCTCACATTTTTTATCGAATTTTCCAGGTCACGTCTTGGGTGCCAAGTTAAATTGAGTAAGAAATTGGGTAATTTCCAAGTCAAGCTACCAGATTTCACCAGAGACCAACGAGAGTCCTAATGAATTTTAATGTTAATTTTTACTAGAATACAAAACATACTAGGTTTTATGAACAATCATCGAGTTATAGTTGGGACTGATATTTTATACATTTTTATATCAAAGAAATCTGTGAAATTGTGTTGTGAAAAACGTAAAATGTGAAAATCTCCTAGAGAAATGCAGCTGTTGTCTGATAGATTCTACAATTACCGTATAGTTTACAAGTTTTCATGAATACCGAATTCTGTTTAGGCCCATATTACTTTATTTATTAATTGAACAATCACAGTTTGAAAATAGCTCAACTTAAACCCTCTTAGGGCCATATGATACGAGTGGCTCTAATGCTTTTTATGCTTATGAGTCAATGACGTAAAACCAATCACAGAGCACTGTGATGATCTGTAATTTGTCTTGAGTCATTTACATAATGCATAGAAAAAATTTTGCCACTCGTATAATATCACCCAAAGAGACTTTGAGTTGAGCGACTTTTAAACTGTGATTGATAATATGAGCCTCAAAGAGTTTCGGAGAGAATAATATTGTAGGAAAAGTATATTGAATCAAGTTGACGCGGCGTCAATTTTTCTACGCATGCGTCAATGTCGTCGCACCAATCACAGAGAACTGTGATGCCCTGTGGTTTGTCCGACGTTATTGATGCATGAGCATAAAAATTGACGCCCGCCTCAATGCCGCTCATATAATATGGCCCTAAAAAGCCTAAATTAATACTAATCTTGTTCATTTAAAAATAATAGCTCATTATATGATTTCGCCTATTTTAATAGAAATATTGTTGCCATTTTACAGTGACAGAATCAATAGTGACGTTACCAATAGCACTGCATATATGATACATTTTAATATCCATTCCAAGTTTATTATTTATTGTTGAAAATTTTATCTATTGTTAAAAGGTTTTTACTGTTTTTGTTTTGAATAATTTAATATTTAAACATTTTTAATAACTCTTACAAAGAATATTGTTATTAACAAAATTATCACTTGTTGAAATTAAAAAGTTCACGTTGAATTTGTACTTGAAAATGTTGTATTCATAAATTGCAAAATTAGTTTCATTCGTAATTGTTTCTAGCTTTAATAGTGCCTTCTCTTTAAACTATACTAGTCAAGTTTTTATGGCTACTATTCGGTTGAAACAAATGAGTGCACAAGAGCAAGAAATAAATTTTTTCAATGATTTAATTGCAGTTCTTCTATTTTTAAACCTACTTTTCTGAACTTCAGGCGCATTTATACATGCAATGTTTTGTTTGCTGGTGCGAAAAATTTAATGCATGTGTGAACTGATGCTGGCGTGTAAGTTAAAGTGCATGCATGTTTAAACTTTCACGCCAGCAAAAGTTTACACAGTATATTTTTGCTGGAGCGCCAGCACCACCTGGAACGCTTGAAAACATGAGGAAAATGAGCAGCATTGGAATATAAGGCTACACCAGAATTTTTTTTCACTTAGTACTACCTATACTTCGATTTAAAATGCTTTAGGATCGGCCTAAAGCGGTCCACCAAGGCCAAGCGGGTCTCACTCCTAAAGCAGTTTTAAGGTCAATTCACATCACATTGACGTCATTGACCGACGCCGAACCGAGGACAGCATTAATTTTGTTCTGCGCATGCGTCACAGAATCTGAAATTACAGAAGGAAGCCGAGCATTCGTCAAAAACGATGGACATGGACCAATCCGAGCATTGGACTCGTGACGCATGTGCAAAATGAAAATGCTGCTGTCGGATCATGTGTGAATTGACCTTTAATAAGAGTATAGGAGCCCATATATCCAATGCTGCTCCTAAATATAAATAAATAAAATAAATATTTATATAAATCCAATGCTGCTCATTTTTCATGCTGCGTTCGATGCATATTTGCAGAGTATTATGTCACCGGTGTCTTCCACACGATAATAGCCTATGTATGCTTATATATGCATCGTGTATTCGTTCTTTAAATTGTAGAAATACTCCTGAAAACTAGTTGGCTGAACAAGTCGACTAGACATCTCAGCCCCTGCGCCCACTTCGCAACTGCTATCTGATATCAGTCAGCAACCAAATGTTGCCAGATGAGAGATGACATTTGGCTGTTTTCGGGTACCGGTAATCTAACTTATCAGCCAAAGTCATCTGGCAACGCTGGTTTGCTGACTGAAATCAGATATCAGTTGCTTATTGGGCACAGGCCGCAGGGGCTCACTGTTATCCCCTGCGCCCACTTCGCAACTGCTATCTGATTTCAGTCAGCAACCCAATGTTGCCAGATAACATTTGGCTATTTTTCGGGTAATCTAATCTAACCTATCAGCCAAAGTCATCTGGCAACGCTGGGTTGTGGGTTGCTGACTGAAATCTGATAGCAGCTGCTTAGTGGGCGCAGGTGCTTACTGCCATTAATAGTCCCCTTTAAACTACAGTTTAAACTGTAGTTTAAACTACAGTTAACTACCTTTAAACTGCAGTTTAAAGGGGGCCATGTCACTGCGCAAGAGCCCTTGTTTGGTGACAATTTTTTTGCTTTTATTAGTTGGAAGCAATGTTGAAATTTTTAACTAATAATAATTGGTTAATTAAACCGACCACAATTTTATTTTTTATTTTATTTTGAGAGCTCAGAGTCGGCCATTTTCCTTTCCCTCCCATTCCGACCAAGAAGGCATTGGCAGATATCTGATCCACTTAAAATTACGTTGGCGTTGGCGGTTTGTGCTTCGTGTTCGATGGGTTCATCTCGTGTCCAGTAACAGACATTTTTAAATATTGTAGTCGGTTTAATTAATTAAATTTATTGAATAGCTGTTATAATCGGCTTTTTACCAACTATGTCTGCGGTTGAAAATAATGTAGCACAATCGGGGCAGCCTAGTCTTTCGAAGCAGGACCTTTCTACTCTCGTAAGTACCAACGTTCATCGGCTTCATGTTCGTTGAATAACAGTTTCTTTCTACTTTTCATCAGTTTATCCAACATATTTGTAAAAGTTGAGATGAGATTGCAGTAGTTTGTGTGAGTGTACTTTCAGTTATGTTAGATATCATTATGAATATTCCAATGTTAGATAGAGCCTACGGTATTCCTTTCATGACTCACGGTTAGGAATTCTTCCTATTAACTTATACAATCATGAATGCATCCATTGAAATTGGCTTTCAAATTTTAAAATTCGTAACCTATATTGATCCAGAGAATTTAGTTGTAGATGCTCTAAGTATTTCACAATCAGATGCTAAGCTGCAATAAATTAATGAAGCAACTGCGTAGTCTTACTATCAAAGCATCTAAACAAACGCAGTCTCAAAGCACTTAGCTCATTTCTTGGCCATAACTAGCGTGTGTTTGACTGTTGTTGAATCAACATTGTGATTGTTGAATTAGAATGGAGTGGATTCTGAATGTTGAGATTTAGCCTATGTTCTAACCTTCCGGTGGGCGCGCCCTTGAAACTTATAGCAGGAATAATTTAATTTGTCGGAAAACAGCTGATTTTGATTCAAGTATCATAATACTTAACCTACAAATGCTGAATCTTGCAGATTATTGAAAAGGTATTATTTGAAAGATTTTTTAAAAAGGTCTTCTAAAGACTAAAGGTCTTGAAAACTTTCAAGTCTTTGGATGTCTTGGAAGTCTGGTGTCAAAGCTGCGTAAAATCAGTTGTTTACTTATCAAATCAGCTGTTTTCAGACAAATTAAATAATTATTCCTGCTATACAAGAGTAGGCGCCTAGCAGCACTGAGTGCTGCCTCTGAAATATCTTAGTTTCTGCTCCTCATACAGCTCAGGCTTGGAGAAAAATGATGTTTATACCATAGAAAAAGAATTTTTCCAAGCAATTTCGATGATTTTAGTTATATCTTGAACATGCTATAAGTTACTAGGCCCTATTGTTTTGTAATAATAAACTGGAAATTGTTACTCATTGGATTGAAAACTTGAAAAAACACTGTCTGATACTAACCACATACAAAGAAGATTTTACTTCCAGCTACTGTCAAACTAGTTAGTATTGTAAAATAACAATGATCATAACTGATGAAATATATCAGGGGTCCAAGATTCATTTATTGTCAAAATCACAAACACAATGCGAGATACAACGTCAAAAATACATAATTTCGATTAACAATTCAATTCCTTCTTCCCATCACGTAGGTACTCTCTAGGAAAACAACCAACCCATCATATGAGTCCCTCCCATCAACAATACCTTCTCAAGACACAAAATTCTCTATTGGATCAACAAATAATTCCTAAAAAGTCCATCACAAAACTATAGAGTCAGTAATTTCATGATTGATATATAAATAAAAGCATTGGAAGTACAATAAAAAAATGTACAAAAAAGATATTCATCATTCTATCAGATCTATTGACACCTATCTAGCCCAGAAGTATCTGCTACATGGAATATGATACAAAACGATTGTAAAAGAGTCAATTATGCTGAAAATTAAATTAGTCAAGGTGAAATAAATGGATATTCAAACAGTAAAAATACTATCATGACTGGGCGCGTGCAGCACAGAGTGCTGCCTAGGAGTCAATAATTGTTTCTGACGACTGAAACAATAAATGTAAACGTCTAGCATGAAGATTGTATTACCATTGTTGCCAACTGTAGGTAGCCTACTGGATATCCCTACTCTGTAAAATAAACTTCATTCCACTGTTTACAAAAACAATTACTTGGCAGCAATCAGTGCTGCTACGTGCCCACCGGAAGGTTAAATTGGGGTATTTGCATAATCTTGCATACTTGTAAGGAAAGATTATGTGTTAAAATGGTGATAATTCAATAACCATTTATTGCATTTTCCAGGATGTAACAAAGTTGACAGCTTTGTCTCCAGAAGTCATAAGTCGTCAAGCTACCATCAATATTGGTAAGTTTTTTTTCTTATTCATCATTATTAAAACTTTACTCGCTAAATAACCCAACTTGGATTCTTTCACGTTAAATTTTTATCTGTTTCATGGGTACTACCAACACAGTGACATAGAGAATCTTGAGAGCTTTCTTTAATCATTTCATTAGTTTTTTCCTCCAAATAGTAATTTCAACTGAAGAAATTCATTTCAGGATATTTCTTCAAGGAATGAATTTCTTCAGGCTTTGGCCTTTATGGGTCAACTCTTTTTGGCAATAATAATTCCGTTTTGTGCTTTCCATAGAAGCATGGACATTCCGAACCGAAAATACCAAATTATTAATAGTATAGCCTACTGTAATTATTAAATATACTCAATGATATTTTACAGGTACAATCGGTCATGTAGCTCACGGAAAGTCAACTGTTGTGAAAGCGGTTTCAGGAGTGCAGACTGTCAGATTCAAGAATGAACTGGAGAGGAATATTACCATCAAATTGGGTGAGTTCATATCATTTAATCCAATTGTTCTTAACACTTTTCTCGGATGCACTTCCAGTCGTCATGGAATGTCGGGGTCCCTTTCGAATTTAAAAAACAGTCCAAATCGGATTTATGTCATCAAACTTGTGATTAAATTCAAATGTTAAACTTTGAAATATTCATACAATACCAATCAAAATCTTCTTTCATATAGGATCTGAACCAAGCAGATGTGGATTATTATTAAAAGTTCTTTATAAATTCATTTTTTGTTAGACGAATTCATTTTCTTGTAAATTGGATAGCAGTTATTACCATAGAATTACTATAGATTGATAATCGTCTAATTACTTAGACGATTGATTTTGGTTAAGCAACTCTTTATTATGCATTTTTCAAAAATATCAATATTTCGATTTACCCCCGTCCAGATTCCGCCATTTTGAATCGAAAAACGTGATTTTCTCAAGATATCATCTAAATAAGTTAACTTTCACCTAAAAGTGAGAAGTACAAAAACTTTCAAAAAATTTTCAAATTGATAATTTATATAGAAGAGGCGGATTTTCCAATATGGCGGCTCTTATGCAATCTTTATGCAAAATTTGGGCTTTGTCAGTTTAGTATTCTAGGCGTGATGGACCTACAGACAGACACCATCTCATTTTTATAATAGTATACGAGGGGCAAGTAAAAAATAAGGTTCCCACATTTTTTTCAGGTGTAAGGCATTTTTTATTGCAATAAATATGTATACCATCTGAAAGCTTGTATTTCAAACTATTCTTCTACATAGTCGCCAGATCACTGCGAAGCTTAGTGCCAGTCTAACAGCCATCCGCCATAGATGGCCATCAGCCATCACTTTCCAATAGATTTTTCAATCTGGCAAGCTGAACTGCTTTGTCTGTTTTTGTTGCTTATATTATATTGGAGATATCAAGGTTGTTTAATTTCGTTAATTTTATTTAAAAAAAGGATATTCACTCAAAGTGAATGGTTTGAAGTATTTGGGGGATATCTTGGAAGGAAAGGCTGTAATTAGAAAATCTATCTGAATGCCAACTCAAACTTCTTGAGAAATCTTTATGAAATATTGGAACTTGTTTTTACAATTTCTAACAGAGAAGATGAAGGATGAAGTAAATTAATTTCCATTTGCATTTTTGTGGATTAATAATTTTTTCTGACAGTGGCATTTTGTATAATAAATATTGCAAATGCATGCAAACTTGTAATTGGTTTATCCATCAATATGATATTTTGTTGACAAAGTTTGAAATTAGAATCTTATATCACTTGAAATTCTAGTTTTATACATTGTCATGCAGATTTTAAGCACTGACTTGGACTACTCTAGGTTAGGTTAACATTCTATTGTGTTTGAAATAGATTCAGAAATAAATTTCAGACCCTAGCGTCACTTGATGTAGTAATTCTTATTGTATTTTTTCACTAGTTGGAATTCTTTAGGCCACAATTAAACATGTTGAAATTTCATTTTCATTTGAAATTACTTTCGAGGTAACAACCATATTGAATCGTTTGGTTCTTTCCCTTGGTATTTGAGTAAAAGTTAGAATAAGCAATTCCTTTGATAAAAAAATACGACACTACAACATGAATTAACAATCACTAAAAAAATGGGTTATACATTCGCAAAAGAAGGCTTTTATTTAGGCATTGACAAAATGAACTACAAAATCAAAAAGCAACACATTGACATACTGTACATCAATCATCACAAAAACTTTGAAATACAATAGAAAGCAGGTTACACTATTGCTTTATGGATGCACTTTTTCCCAATGCCACACAATCTGACAAATAGGGTCTCCCATTCATCTACAAGACTGTTCAAACTCATCTGACTGCCAAAATTCTATGTAGGTCAAACTGGACGACATTTTAAAATGCATTTGAAGAACTCATTCAAGCACTAGAAAATAGACCAGGTTCTACAGTCGTTGATCTTTTACTTCAAACTGAACTCACATTCACCAATAGCAGTACTATCAACATTCATATTTTCATACAACGGATGGGACATCAATTACACAGTTTTAAGTATAAAAACATGCAACACAAAATAAACAGAATATTCTCAATTTATAATTGAACATATTGAATAAAGAGACTCGAAGTAGATTCATGAAAAGACTTTATTGAATAAGTATTTTGATCCCGACATTTTAATTTTAATAAATTTTTGCTTGTGACAACTTTGAGTCTTTTCATTCACTTGATACTAAACGTGTGCGTAAAATTTTCGACTTGAAGATCATGAATATTCTCAGTTCTCGTATTTTGGAGCCACATCAAGGACTCAGTTCAACACCCTGTAAATTTATTACAGTAATATATTTCAATAATCCACCTACTTGGATAACCACAACAAATTGAAAAATCACAAATGTATGTCGTCTGTCTTTGTAAGGAGATGAGTGAAAAAGAAATTGTTGATCAATGTAAGTTGTAATGTTGGTTCAAGTACACTACACCAAGGCCACTATTTCAGAGCAGAAGGTGTTGTGGTTGTTGTTTGAGTTCATTTGTGGTCTTTCTTGCTTAGATGGTAAATGGGTTTTGTTGTTACTTAATCTAACCTTTTTGTTGGCTCTTCTTCCTAACTAATCGGGTCGGAATTATAACAAGCTTTCTTTCATATAGTCACTTGATACTAAACGTGTGCGTGAAATTTTCGACTTGAAGATCATGAATATTCTCAGTTCTCGTATTTTGGAGCTACACCAAGGACTCAGTTCAACACCCTGTAAATTTATTACAGTAATATATTTTAATAATCCACCTACTTGGATAACGAACATCATGAATAAACTGAAAGATGGACCTTTGGATGGGTATCAGCCTATTTTCACCTCCAATGCAAACTGGATGCCAAGAGCGACTTTTAATAATGGAAAAGTAAAAGAAGAAGAAGAAACATCATCTTGATAAAATTTTAAAATCAATAATGTTCATCACAATCATAGCAGTTGGAGCTCGGAATCAGTGACAAGAGTAATAATTATCAGGTGAGACTAAGTAGTGTTAACTATTTAAGTCTATTAATAAGTCTATTTTTTATAAGTATTTATTGAACTTTACTGTATTTATTTAAAATACTGCTTTGTTGTTTTTTTATTTATATATTATGTATAATTATTTTTTTGTTTCTGGAGTATCATAATGATACTTGGTATTTATATTATGAAATAATTTTTAATTTTTTATTCATTAAAAGTATAATTGAATTCATTATATTTCCTAGGCAAATTGTCATAAGAAACCAGTCTACAAGATATGAATCTAAAGGATAATACAGTAGAAGATGTCTTAGTTCATTCTAAATATTTGAATTCATAATATTAAAATTATGTTAATTATAATTTCAGGTGTGTTAGGAAAGGTAAGCTCCGACAACCTGCTTAGAGAGAGTAGCTTCTTAGAAGAGCTAGTAATATGGCTGAATAATTGAGAAACCCTAAAATTTGAGATGCAAGACGAGACTCCAATAATTATTGTAAGACACCTCTTTATATTGTTATTTTGGTTGGAGTATACACCTTTCTGGCCACTCAAAATTTCTTGCTGCTTATGCAGGAAATTTAAAAATCATATTATTTGTTGGAAAAGTGGGAATGAAACAAGACACATCAAATACTAATGAGTGATGAGAGATGAATTTAAAGTCTACTTTTTAGGCAGTTGGGATCGGCGGCTTAAGGTGTCCTCCGAAACATGGGAATTGCCCGAGGAAAAATCTGTTGCAGTCAGTGATCGAACCAGGGACCTTTGGCTTATCATGCCAGTGATAAACCAACTCACATCCACCATATACCGGGTGATTCAAAAAGAATACCACAACTTTAAAAATGTGTATGTTATGAAAGAAACATCATAGAACCTTCTGTTATACATCTTTACATAGAGTATTTAAAGAAGTTTTTTTCACTCACAAACAAATTCAGGGATGTTCCAAATATGACCCCTCCAGACACTCGAGCAATATCAATCCAAAACCTCCCTCAAACTTGTTCCACACTATCTGTAGCATGTCAGGCGTAACAGTTTGGATGGCTGCTGTTATTTCTTGTTTCAAATCATCAATGGTGGATGGATATTGATGATTTGAAACAAGAACAACAGATTATCAAACTGTTACGCCTGATATGCTCGGTGAGTGGAGAGAGTTTGAGGGAGGTTTTTGATATTGCTCGGTGTCTGGAGAGGGGTCATCGCGAACATCTCTGAACTTCTTTGTGGTGAAAAACTTATTTAATTACTCTTTGAAATGATGTATAACAGAAGGTTCTATTATATTTCTTTCATTAAATACAAATTTTTAAAGTTGTGGTATTCTTTTTGAATCACTCTGTATTTGGTGGAGATTTTGGTCGCGCTTCCAACGCCTTGTGTGTCATGCTCCCATATGATACTATGATACCACATGGATGGGCCACCACGTGGTATCATATTATGGGAGTATGACACATGGTGGTGCCACCATGAAAGCTTAGTGTGGCATTGCCATTAGAACCTGACAGTACTGCATGTCGGCCCTTCATTTGGGAATTCAGCAGTCTTAGCTACTTAATTGATGTAAAGCAAAGCAAATTGTATAGATTCTGTTATGCATTTTTTAAAAACAGCATTACAAATAAGTTTTTAAACCTGTATTAATACAGAATTTTACAAGTAATCAATGTATTTCCATAGTCTATAATAATACTTACTTTTGACATGACATTTTTGGAAAAATTGTCTTTAATTTTTAAGAAAATGATTGTAGATTTTATAAAATGGTTCAGGAGTAACACAGTTAGAATTGGGAAGCTGTCATTCAAGTGCCAATTTCAATGTTTTGTGCCGTGAAATAGGCCGACTTAGGCGTGGACATGCTTGAATATAATTTAAATTTTTGGATGCTCCTTTAACCTTAGTAAGTCTGTTGTGGCTGGTGAAGAAATAGATAAAGTTATGTAAAAAGCAAAATTTGTTTATGTTTTATTTAAAACATTCCCAGTTAATTTCTACTAGTGATCATAAACATTTTAAATCAATGTTCTATTTATTGCCAGTCGGTTGGAGCTTTACTACAACTGTTTTGGTTGAATTGCTTGTTCACAGAAGAATCTGCCGCCGAACCAAGCAAAGAAACCTTGAATGAGAGCATACTCAAACATCTCAAGGATTGTTATGTCCTCTTGACAAGAGGTAGGAGCTTCTATACAATTTTTCCAAAAATGTTTCTGTCTGTTCTTGGATCTTGCATCTCAATATTGGATTCAAATTTTTTATAAGTATAGTTAACTCATTCAGCCACAATACTATTTCTGATTTTAAAAAAATAAACATTCATTCTTCAAACCACATGGAATTAATTTCATCAATTGCTTAAATATTCTTATAATTCACGTTATCCAGGTTACATTAAGTTACATTACTTTTTACATAAGTTACTTATTACATATAAGGTAAATTATCTTTTCCATGCATTTTTGCCTTAATAGGTTTTTATATTCAATGTTTATTTTCTTCTTATCTCATATTATTTGATCTGGGAACTGTTTCATGAAATTTAAATAATTTCAAACAGAAAAATGGCAAACTCACACTAAGACAGAACATCTGTAGTTGACCTAAATAATAGTAGGAATTTTTCAAGTTTTATTCAATATTTGTGAATATTTGCAATTGTTTATTGTTAATAATATTCACAAATATTGGACTTTGATCAAAAAATTGTATGATTACTACAAGTTACTATTCGCTGTGTGCACGTAGGTGGTGGGGATATCGAGATTCACCCCCAGCGCTCACGGCGGATTTTTTGTGCAAAACACTCTGTACATTTAACATAGGAAAGGATAGGGCATAAGCATTTACAATGCATTTAAAGTATTGTCGCATTCCTAATTGTATGAATACAGTTCATAATAGTAGATAATTGCATCTTCTATTCCTTCTATATTTCTAAACGTGAATTGATTCAACTTCAACAAAGAAATTGTATCTCAGTTTTGAATTAATTCCAGTTGAAAAGCATATGTTTAATTTGAAGTTCTGCGCCCATGGTGCATTTTGAAATAATAACCAATGAGAATGAACTCAGCTGTGAATAAACTCTCATCGTCTGCTCTATCAGCAAGAAACATAACCTTCAAAGTTGGTTTTAAAACCTAAATTAAAGATTATAAAAATGTTTAAGAACATTCGATGAGCTCATTTCATCACTCTAAATACAATTCCGCAATCAATAAGTAGGAAAAATAACGTCAATGAATTCTATTTCAATTATAAACTGATTTTTATATACTTGAGCCTATCCTTTACATGTTGAATGGACAGAAAAGATGCATACGATTATCCGCCAGAGCGCAACACCATAGATGCTCACAGCGAATAGCTGATATGTTCCTATCAATGTGAGGTCACCATTTTCCTGTTTGAAAATACTTTTAGATTTTATTAAACAGGCCCCTGCTATTGAAATGCTATGTTGCATCAACCGGGATCAACTGTTGTGATCAAAGTGAACTTTTTTGTAAATTATACCTATTGACGATGAGAATTTAGACTATTGGCGCGCTCAAGTGAGAGACAAAGTGAACGATCGGAAGGAATTGAAGTTAGGTTATCATTGATTCAAATGTAATATGAATTTTTTCAAACTCATCGTATTTGAAAAATATTCACCCAAAATGTCACAAGTTCTAGAATTAAGGCTGATGTTTTAGATCACTTCAGGAGTCATTTCAAGAGAAAAGAAACAATGATCTTTTTAATTTCATCCTCCAGCCAAAAGACTTCCAGAGAGTGAGAGAGATAACGATATACAGTGTGTTTCTAAAATACTTCTAAAAACTTTGTGAGCGGTTTCCTGACATTGAGATTGAGAAAAAAGTTCCAGTAAACATGGGTCATAAAATGCTTTGTTCCCCCCTTAGTCGCCATTTCGTTTTTTCACTTGTTATTTTTTTCTCCAGTATGATTTGTCTAATTTTGTCAGGCAACAAGTTTTCGAGTTATGTAAATTAAAAATTTCAAATGTCCGCAATTTTGAAATATTTCCTCAGATAAGGTTGGTTCATTTTTTTACTGCAGCCCTTTATCTTGGCCTTGAACATGCCACATTTCAACAAAATTACTCCAACCATTCTGGAGAAAAAAAGTGAAAAAACAAAATGGTGACTAGGGGGGGAACAAAGCATTTCAGGACACATGTTTACTGGGTCTTTACTGAACTTTTTTCTTAATTTCAATGTCAGGAAACCGTTCACGAAGTTTGTCAATCTATTTTAGAAACACCCTGTATAAAATGCAATATTGAACACAAATACAATACAGTAGTTGAAATATAGAAAATTAGAGATGTAGATATGATGTAGTGATTGAATTAATTATTATTTGTGTAAAACAGTCGATGTATTTCAAATAATTATACTTTTTATGTATGCAATATCGATTGTTGCAAGAAGCGGTATTGTTGCGATATCGATTGTTGCAAGAAGCGGTATTGTTGCAATATCGATTGTTGCAAAGTTTAAACTTTAAATATCATAACAGAGACTAGCAAGAAGATGGCGAAAATGCTGATAAAAATACTTCAATGTGATTAATACATTCATTAAAAAACATTAAAACCACTAATTAATAATAGGTAGCAATAAAATATTATAGATACCTTAATTATATCCCAAAATTCAGTTTTGTTTCTATCAAACAATGGTAGAATCCCTTCCAATTTATGCATAGTTCTGCCACTCGTAGCGCTAAGGTGGCAGGCTATCCGTTATTCTCATCGTCAATAGGAAAAGAAGTCACTTCACAATAATATTTGACAAGAAACAAGTAAATATTTGTTTTTGTCGAATGTTGGTTTATCAAAATATATAACTCTTATACAGGGCATTTCATAATGTTATTCGGAGTTACAAAAATTAATTTGAAAAAAGTATGTCACTTATGTAAATAAGAATTATAAGAGGTGATGCAGGAACTCAAACAGTTTTTTTGACTTTACTGTGACTTCAAAAATCTGATCCGCCATATTGAGTCTAATCTTTTTTTAATGGGAAGGTGGTCATGTTATACATGATTTCGATACAGAATTTCAAGAGAAAATGAATGGCGGAAACCGCACATCGATATGTCTAACCATTTTCAAGATATGTTGATTATAATTCAGACATATTTACATTGTCAAAGTGGGTGAAAAGTAAGAGAATGAATTGGTATCTCATAATAAGAAGGTAATTTGGTGGTAGGGGTGATTGAGGATCCTACTGAAATCAAAAGTACGACTTTACAGTGACTTTTGAAATTTAGTCCACCATCTTGGCTTTGCCTTTATTTTTTAAATGATGACGTGTTGATGCGATACATACTTTAAATACGGAATTCAAAGGCAAATTGAATGGCATAAACTGCACATCGATACATCAAAATTGTACATGTTATCTCAAACCGTTTTTGATGTATTAACTGATGAAGAGTAAATATGTCTGATTGATAAATCAAAATATCTTTCAAACGGTTTGAAATATCGATGTGCGGTTGCCGCCATTCATTTTCTCTTGAAATTCTGAATCGAAATCATGTATAACATGACAACCTTCACATTAAAAAAAAGAGATTAGATTCAATATGACGGATGCAAGATGGCGGATAAGATTTTTGAAGTCACAGTAAAATCACAAGAAAAAAACTGTTCCTGCATTGAGTTCCTGCATTACCTCTTATAATTTTTATTTTCGTAAGTGACATACTTTTTTTTATTTAATTTTTGTAACTCCGAATAACATTTTGAAACGTCCTGTATTATTTGTAATCTCAGTGCTTTTTGCACCAGTTTTTAAGCTGTGCCTTTTCATTTATGTGTATTGCAGCTGAGAATATTAAGGCAATTAGAAGATACTCAATTATTTTAAACAGTAGGGCTTCAAAAATAACTTTGGAAATATAATGGAAACAGGAAAATTGAAATAAAAGTTTTATTTGGTATTGATTGCTCCAATAGTATTTTTTAATGAAAATACAGAGAGAAATGAGCCAAATTTGCACCATTACATTGAAAAATTATTATTTCAAAAATGTCTTATTTTGCAGTGTCTTTGAAAATTATTATTTTTAAAGTGTCAAATCGAGTCTTTTTTGAGAATTTGATTGAAATATCAATCCTATTGAGGAGTAGCTCATAGACCTGATCAGCGCGCTCTAGTGAGAGAGAGTGAACAACCTGGGGGGATTTTAACCATTGTGAGATAGGAACAAAACACGATTTTGAGATAGAATTCAATTAAATCATTAAGGTATCATCAATACTTTATTGCTATCTATTATTTAGTGGTTGCAATGAATTATGGTGGTTGTTTTAATGAATGTATTAATTGGATTCAAGTACTTTTATCAGAATTTTCGTCATCTTGTTGCTAGACTCTTCTTGCTAGGTTAGGATTTTTGAAGTTTGAACTTCCCGCTATGTGTAACCATTGTATGATAAACATTATTATTCCAGAGACATAAACTATTTCACACAAATAATATTTAATTCAATTACAACATTATATTTACATATTATATTTTCCATATTTCATCTATTAACGTTCAATATTATATTTTATATCAGTACGTATCTCACTCTCTTTTGGAAAGGAATGCTTTTGGAAAGAGGATCAAATTAAAATTATCTTAGTTTCTTTTCTCTTAAAGAGACAACTGAAGTGTTCTTGAACATCCTAGCTTTGATTTTATAAGTTACTGGAATATTTTGGCTGAATATTTATCAAATATGATGGGTTTGAAAACAGGAATTTTTACATTTGATTCAATGATAACCAAGCTTCAGTCCCCCAGGTTGTTTCTCTGTCTCTCACTTGAGCGCGCTGATGTTTGTGAGCTACTTCTCAATAGTATTTTGAAGGAGCTGATTGCTCTCTGGTCGTCAAGGCAGTGAAATGATGTTTAAAAATTCTCAATCTTTTTGAACTCCACAATAATGCCTTGAATAATATCTTTGTCAATTATTTAATTCTCAATTTTCAGACCCTAATCTACTGGAGAAGTATGCTGCTGCTGCTTCTTCTGAAAAGCTGATTCTCGATAATGAACTTTCGAAAAAGATCAGAACTTTGAAGAAAACTGTAGCCGCAAGAAAAAAGCGTGAACCAGAGCCCAGTAAACAAAATAGCAAAAAGAAATATAAAACTTCCACTCAGGATGCCGATGAGTATGTAGTGGAGGCGATTGTGGATCATACGCTGCATGTCAATGGTCACTTCTTTTTGGTCAAGTGGAGAGGCTGGTCTCCCGTTCACAACACTTGGGAGCCATTCTCATCTTTAACCAATTGCCAAACAGCATTGAGCAAATTTTTTGACTCCAAAACTAAATCGAGAGATTTGACTGAACAAGTGAACGAACTCAAAGTTAGACTCAGTGAAATGGAAGACAAATTTGAGTTCATAAAACAGTTCCGGGATGAGAATAATTATTTTAAATTTCCCGAAATAAATCCGACAGAGACTGAGTCGTTATTGAGAGGCATCGTCTATTATTCAATAAATGACCCAATTATGTTGGAGGAAGTGGAGAAGCAATTGAAACTGCAAGTTGTCTGGAAACTGAGAAATAAGCAAATGAAGAAACTTATTGATTGGGAGTATGAGATGAATGAACTGTCAACCAACAAAGGCCTGATCACTGTAGAGAATAACTTTGACTTTGAGGGCCCTCCAAGAGATTTCCTGTACATAAATGATTACATTCCAGGAGAAAATGTTGTGATTCCTGATGAGCCACCTTTGGGGTGTAACTGTCAGCCCATTTGCGGTAAAACTAGTAAGGGCTGTTGTGGAATTGTTTGGAACAGAGGAGTTCGCATACGGGGCTTTCAATAAAGTGTTGGGAATGCCGATTTATGAGCAATACAGTGCCAGTGTCCACCTGAATGCCCCAATTGTGCAGAACAGCATCACTGTGAAATTGTGCATTTTCAAAACAAGCAACAACTGTGGCTGGGGTGTCAAAACTCTGGAACCAATAAAAAGAGGAAGTTCATTGCCACCTATGTGGGAGAGGTCATCACTTTCGACGAGGCTGAAGTAAGGGGGAAAAAATATGACAGAGATGGAAGTACTTACCTGTTTGACCTCGATTTTAATGACAAAGATAATGTTTTGTATACGGTTGATGCCGGCAGAATGGGCAACGTGACTCATTTCATCAATCATTCTTGTGACCCTAATCTACAAGTGCATGCCGTCTGGATCAACTGTTTGGATCCAAATATTCCTCATTTGGCTCTATTTGCCAGCAAAGACATTAAAGCTGGTGAGCAGTTGTCGTTTGATTACCTTTGTCAAAATGAGTCGAACAGCGCACCTACCACTGATGTCCCAGACGAAAGCCACGTTAGAACATTCTGCCAGTGTGGAAGTAAAAACTGTAGGAAATACTTATTTTAAGAATTATCATTGTATATAGTATACATTGTACATTGTATAATAGTCTCTGCTTACCATTCCTAATGATTTCTGTGTTCTATGTTTCTATGAATGGATATGAAAACAATGGGAATGGTGTGCAATAACTAGTTTTTTTATCTATATTAATAAAAGAGAGTTGGTGTCTGTACGCTCGCTTATAACTCGAGAACGGCTGAACCGATTTAGATGATTTTGGATTCGTTTGAATTTTTAAAGCACTGGTTAACATAATATGTAAAAATATAAGAAAATCTCTTTATAATTAATAAATAATTAGTAAATTAATGACCTAACCTATCAAACATGACATCCATTTTGATCCAGTCCAAACAATAATGCTCCTATGAAATCGATGTGTAGTTGAAGATGCTACAATATCGGTCTTCCAGAGACGAGCCCGGTCTAATGGACAGCGACTCTGCCTTCCACGCAGAATTCTCGGTTCCGATTCCGAGACGGGTGATATTTTTTTTGGCAACTTTCAGCATTGATTAATTTATTATTCATAGCATTTATTATCCTCTCGCTTTATAAAAATTAGTATATTGCAGATTTCTTTTAATTTTACATCAATACAGCGAGTGGATATAGCTATTTTTACTTGACATTTTATCGTGGGGGTGATATGAAGGGGACAGAGAGGGTGATACGAAGTTCGCCGGGACAGCTAGTTATTTTATAAAATATGTGTTCAATTTCATAGCCTTAATGTTTTAAAAAAGACGAATTAGGGAATACGATCCTACGAAGGGATATGATGAGATAATATGATTGGGATAAATATGATTCTTCCATTGTTGAAAAATAAAATTGTCAAACATTATTAACGAGATATTATTATTATTAGTATTATTATTAGTATTATTATTATTATTATTATTATTATTATTATTATTATTATTATTATTATTATTATTATTATCAAAAGTTCTTTCAATTGTATTCGGTACTTTTGTTCTTATATTGTTTAAAAATAAAATTATTAACCATATTATGCTCATTATGCTCATATTGAAATTTCTCATTTAGATTTTATCAATTTGTCCAGTGTAATCGTATTTACAGATGAAGTGCAGTTGAAACAATTCCATTATTAGTTGCATTCCAACTGCTTACTAGATTCACTTTTTATCGAAATCTGAGTAATGTTTATTTATTTTTCTAAATTCTTGTTTAAATTACATTTTATAGAATTATACGTATCATTTAATTTTTTCATTAGTTTTGTAATCTTAAACTCTGAAAACAGATTATCATATCTCTGTATTGAGTAATGTTTTTGCATTCTGTGAATTTATTAAATGAAAATATAAGCAGTCTATTTCCTACAGCTCTCCTACATTTTTTCATCCGTTATGTTGAACTTTACATTTTAATTGTACAATGAAAGATATTTGATTTATTGAAGTATCTAAACTGATTCTTGAAAGGAATTCTTAATTGTTCATTTAATATTTACAAATGTTATTGTAGCACATACTTTTCGTTCGATGTTATATTAAGTAATGTATAGTATTATTCTTATTCACAACCAGGACTGGTTCTTAAATACATGTTAGAAAATTTTTTATTAGGCTATTTTAATTCTCTGATTTTATTTTGAATTATTGTATCAGTTATAATTTCCTTAAAAAGGTTGGTTGTGAAGGTCTTAGTTGCCTTCTACAACTATTTAAAAAAAAGTTATGAATCAACTCATTTGCAGAGAATAAATTTCATTAATACGAAATTCTGGAATGGAAAACTATAATTAAGTCCTTTATCTAGACATGCGTCTTGTATAATGATTTATTCAAACATTTTCAATCAATTTCCATAAATTTTTTAATTGCATTGTCACGATTATGAATTAAGAAAAAATTATGAATTAAATTTAGAATTTCGTATATTACAATTTCTATTAAAAAGATATACAGAGTGTTTCAGAACTCCCTACCAATATTCTAGGGTAAAAATCATATTTAAATTGTCCAGAAGTCATTAGTTACTCACACAGCTGCCATTTTGTTTTTTTCACTCAATATTGGTGAAACATATGGAATTGAAACGTTGCACCAACATTCATGAAAACTAGACAAAGCTACAAAAAAATTATGACAATTTTTCAAATCCATAAAACAAAATGGCGGCCATTTAAAATTCTGTTTCTTGAATAACTCGGAAACCGTTGATATTACGAAAATTTTACAAGAATAACTTGTCTAATTTAATTACAAATCGATTGAAACCTTATTTGTTAAGATTGGACCAATATTGACTGAGATATGGCAGTTTTAGTGATAGGTGACTGCCGGAGGTTACTTGCACCCATTTTTACTGTCTTTAAAATTCACACAAAATAATCTAAAATCGCTTAAAAATAACATACAAAGCAGACGGAGACTGTTGCATTGTTGTAACAGACATTGTTGCCCAGGATGCACTGCAACAAAATGGCAGCTGTGTGAGTGACTAAGGACTTCCGGACAATTTGAATAATATATAATATCTAGATATGGTTTTTACCCAGGAACAATGCCCTAGAGTATTGGTAGGGAGTTCTGAAACACCCTGTATAATTGGTAAAACGCCAATTGGTATCTACTTTTGATTTTGTGTACCAGCAAGGTCACTCTGTAGTAGTATAATTTTATGGAATTATTCATCATATAATAATAATAAGGTCTGGTGTCAGAGTTTTCTATGAATGTGAAATAAATATTGTGAAATCTTACTGGTTAGTGATCATCAGTGGAAAGTTTGTGTGCTTGTGATGACCAATTTTTATCAGTTATGTTATCACACTTTTCAAGATCACAACACAAGTTTAACTTCTCAGGCGGAACAATTATTATCATTTATAGAAAAGTCTTAAGTTTCAAGTCTGGCAGAACAATGTTTATTTTCTTGCCGTTTTCAAGTTGTGTTTTGAGTAGTTCTGTGAAGTATTATTTTAAGCTTCTCATATTGAAGCAACTTGACTAATGATGTGATACTGTGCCTGTATTTTTCTAATAATATCATGAGTAAAATATTTTGTATTCTGAAATTGTAATGAAAAGTTCAATAAAAATTGGGTAGATTTTGGAATAGCTGTTACAAAATAATGTTTGCTCTGTAAAACATTATGTGTTTGCCTCTCACCAAAGTTTATGAGATCTACTTTGTATAGGCTTATAAGGAATAAATTTTGTAATAATTTACATACAGTAGAAATAATAAGAGTTTATTAAACAACAATGATCCTCTCTTTATTTTCCCTGATCTTCACTAGAATTGGGTCACTTAGCTGTATCTGGAACTTACTTTACCTTTGCTAACCTTTTAACTAAGACTAAACCTGAAATCTTACCTACCTCAGCCTATTCAAGCTTTAAATATCTAGTGCCTTCAGCATTGATATAGTGAGCTCCTGATAGAGCCAATTCCATGTTCCCGGACAGAACCCAACTGATTTTGATGTGGCAAATCAAAATCATTCATAATATTATTGAGTTTGCCTTGCTACTCTACTTTACAATATTCTGGCAGAATTCAATGTTACCAATGATGTAATGATCTCTCTGATGAAGTTTTGAGACCACATACCAGTTACAGGATTTCTGGTAAAATTACAAGCAGAGTCCTGGAATTTGCAGTTTTGACTTATGAAAAAAGTCCTATTACAATGTGAAAATGAGTTATTTACAAGGGTACATATTGAAAGTGTGTTTGAGTGGGTGTTGTGAATGATTTATAGTCCTATGCATTTCCCCCCCAGTCATTAATGAATAGAAGTGAATTCATGTCTAAAGTGTTTTTATAAGAGTAGTTTATGTTTAAAACCAAAATAGAAAAAACCTAACCTTACCTGAATTTACATTACAGAGCAGTCAAAAATGCATTTTTCCTTCCTGTGACCCAATTGAAGTGTCCTAAATAGAACAATCAAGTACTGTAACTATTGGTTTTGAGTTATGTATGGAAAACTTGAAAATTCTTAAGAATCTTCACTGTGTCATGAAGTAGAAAAATTGTTCTTCAAATCTGAATTATTTTATTCTTCTCTGAAAAGGCCGGTTTCAGGGGATCTGGAACGAAAAATAGAGAGTGCAAGTGCTCGAAAAGAGTGAATTTACAGCATTGATTAAAACACAGAAGACTTTATATATATATATGAAGTTCAAAAACTTAATTCAATCTTAGATATTCTGAGTTCGGAGAGATATTCCAATAAAATTACAAAAGTGAATGCCTGGAATCAGATAGCAGTGAACAGCTTGATGTTCAGCAGTTTACGTAGTAGTCCGGGGGCAAATGTACCAAAAAAGGCCTTCCATGGGAAAATCTTTTCTTGAGCTCTGAAATCTATGTAGATATATTCATTAGGTCTAGTATAATGAGAAAATCCATGGTGGCCAGTCAGCCGCGTACGCAAACTCTCAAAAACAAGATGGCCGCCATAATTTATTAGATCGCCTGTAATTTGATCAATATTGAAGATATCTGAGTTTTCTTCTCACCAAAAGGTTCACAATAAAATTCTCTACAAGTTTTGCATCTAACATTTGTCTCTATGAGGCATATTAAATTAGTTATGGATTTTCAAAAACCTAAGATAGAGAAAATTGAACCAATTTTTTCCCAATAGAATTATTTGTGCAACAGATAGAGGGAAATTTTAAATCTACAAGTTATAGAACTATTCTTTAGCTCTCAATTGATATGTTTAAGGTCAATTCCCACATTGACGACAACGACACGACGACGACATTCTCATTTCGTTCTGCGCATGCGTCACCAGCCCGCGCTCTGATTGGTCTATCCTTTTAGAACTTCTGACCAGCCGAATTTCTAGGTTAAGTGACTAGGTAGGAAGTTTGAATGTTCGCTGTTTGGAATCAATTGTCAATTAATATTAATAATATTAGTACGACAATATAAATATAATAATCAGTAAATAAAATTATAATACAAACCTTTTCAAGTCATACCGGGGTACTGCAATTTTTAGACTTGAGAGCTATCATTTGTAAACAAAGATATACATGGACCAATCAGAGCATGGGCCGGTGACGCCCAAATGGGCCGGCGCAGAACGAAATGAGAATGTCGTCGTCGCGTCGTTGTCGTCAATGTGGGAATCGACCTTTATTCAGGTTGTACGTCAACTATTGTTGACACCAGCTCATTCGGAATAAAGGCTTGCGCGGGATGCAGGCACTTTTTCAACACTCATAATTTCATAAGCAAGAATTATAAAATCAATTTTCTCGTAACTCCTTGATGATACAGACAACATCATTGATACATGAAATGGTATCAATTTCTTCCTTAAGACTTGCTGAATCAGAATAACGATGGTGGCCAACTTGAAAATACTCGCCACCATGAAAAAACCAAGATGGCCGAAATTTGTAGAGGTTCACGGTATTGCATGTATTTTGGTGATTAACAAGGATTTAGAACTTTTCTTTTCACCGAAATGTTCTGCATGATGTGGGCTACAACCTCTGTATGATAAATGTTACTTAGAATATGATTTATTTTCGATTTATAACATTAACACCGACTTAACTTAATTTTTCATGCACATGAAATCAGTTTTCCTCTAAAAATTACTCTGGTGTGTCGGCGCGGTTATGTGTGTCCCGACCTTTAACCGGTTGTTGTCTGGCAGTTGTAGAATTTCAGTCTGAATTTTTTTTAGTTTCAATAGACCCCGCATTCCTCACCACCATAGATCTTCAGCTCAGGCCACGCCTATCTGCGCTTAATAGATCATCGTATTTTGAATGACTTGTAACTTGGGTCATTGAAAGTTGACTTTCAAACCAGAAAGTTATTTAAAAACGTGGATTAATAGAAGCTAAAAGTTGGCTTTCTCTATGACTGACTCTAGTAGCTTGAATGTAGTTGGCCATGGTACAGTCTATCACCAAGTTTTATTTATTTAGCGTATGGCTTTTGTCGGTGGGGAAACCTGAAGGTTGTTCCACCTCGCCGTGTTTAACCTAATACCACTTAGGTTGAAGTTTTATCCATTTTTCAGAATGATTTCAAATTTTGAAAGCAGTTCTTTTTGATACATAAAAGTCCAAAAGTTCATAAACCACAAGCACAACACAAGAACACCAAGTCAATCTATATAATGTGGATATACCAGCTGATATTGAAAACAAAATGGTGTTCAATGATATTCTTCAATATTTAAATACATAACTGGGTATAGATGGGCCAAAATTTCTTGGCACTTGGCAGCTGTCTACTACTAACCGCATTAAAAACATTGCCTGCTGCTATAAATCTTTATAGCAGGATCCAATTAACTTGTCATAAATCAGCTGATCCAGTAATAATTAAACAGTGATTTCGACACAATAATCAAAAGGCTTGAAAGTCTTAAAGACCTTTAAAGTCTTTAAAAGACCCTTTTAAAGAAGACCTTTCAAAGAATAACTTTTTAAAAGACCTTTTCAATAATCTGCGATATTCAGCATTTGTAGGTTAAGTATTGTGATCATATGCTCGTCGATCATATGATTTATGACAAGTTAAACGGATCCTGCTGTAAATCCCCCCCTATTATGCTCTCAGCTGATCGGTGCATGTGGTAGACCAATATTTTCAGAAACGGTCCCGCACTACCCCCCTCGCCATAGGTCGAACGGTCGAGCTAAGTGCCAAGAAATGTTGGCCCATCTATACCGAGGTCCGGGATGGGACAATGCATTGTTACAACAAATGGGAGAGGGGTAATTTATTAAATAATTTTACACTTATATAATTGAAATTCATCTGGGTCTTGGATAGTCTAGCATGTGTAACCTGCTGTTGATAGCTATTTCTTGTCCTATTCTATTTCTTGAAAGGTAAACATTGCTAGAATTGTTGCCGTACCTTTACATTTTATTATCACTTATCTTCTTCTTCTTCTTCTTCTTCTTTGGCTTTATCCCATTTAAATGGGGTCGGCATTCCTTCTTCGCAGTCTGCTTCTCCACAACACCCTGTCCAATGCTTCCTCTCTCCTCCAACCATTCTCCTGCATGTCCGCTGCTATTCTGTCTTTCCATCTCATCTTCGGTCTACCACATCCTCGCACTCCATCCAAAATCAAATCCTGCACTTTCTGCCCCACATAATCTGCCTCCCGTCTCTGTTCATGGCCAAACCACCTCATCCTCGCCTCCTGCATCTTTTTATTAATCCTTCTTCTCTCCATCATATCCACAACTCTCTGCTCTTTCCAGTCATTGTACCAACATTCAATGCTCCAATCCTGATCTTCACTTTCTCCTGTGCTTTGCACTTCCCTCCTCTCGCAAAATGTTCCCCCGGGAGATCCGAATGGGGAACTAATCCGGAATATTTCTTTTGAGACATCATATCATATTATTTATTATCACTTATCATATATTTTATCAATTGAAGGTTAAAAAAAGTAAAAATTGCCCCTTGTTCATCGACTTATTTGTCGATGCCAAATGCTATGCTCTAAAACTGCCTTTTTAAAGTTGAAAAATCGAATTTTCAAGGCTATACAACAATATAATTCTACAGATCTTTCTTGAAAATTTGGTTATTTTTATATAACATTTTCATTATTATCGGTTGGCAAATAGCATCTGAGAGAGAAAACTCGTTTCGACCTTCCTTCATGCGCGCATTGCAAAAATCACCTCGTTCTTATGGCCGGATTTCCTGAAGTGCGATATTCGAAACTTCACTACTGAATACAACAGTAGTGTATCCCGTCTTTCGGAGGAGACGTTAAGCCGTCGGTCCCGACTGCCTAAAAAGTAGTCGTCATATCTCATCATCATCACCCCACTCATTACCCACGCACAAACCTAGAGCTCATGTGGGCATCATCCTCAGAAAAAAAAGAGAAAAAAAACAGCCTTTTTTGGTTCTTAGGAAATCCGGCCTTTATAAATTCAGTCAATGGTAATGGAAATATTTCTATTCTTTTCACCGGCTGGTGCTAATATTGTTTGACGATTGCAGGTTACGCGAATGCGAAGATCTACAAGTGCGACAACGACAAGTGCCCGCGCCCGGCCTGCTACATCTCGGGCGGCTCCAGCAAGGACGACACGCTGCCGTGTCTGCGGCCCAGCTGCACCGGCAAGTTCCAGCTGGTGCGCCACGTCTCGTTCGTCGACTGCCCCGGGCACGACATCCTCATGGCCACCATGCTCAACGGCGCCGCCGTCATGGACGCCGCTCTCTTGCTCATCGGTCAGTATTTGTATTTGGCCTCGCTGACGCTCTTATTTAAACCTTATACAGGGTGTTTCAGAACTCCCTACCAATACTCTAGAGCATAGTTCCTGGGTGAAAACCATATCTAAATATCATATTTAAATTGTCTAGAAATCCTTAGTTACTCACTCAGCTGCCATTTTGTTTTTTTCACTTATTATTTTTTATCTCAATAATGGTGAAACATATGGAATTGAAACTTTGCACCAACATTCATGACAAATGGACAAAGCTACAAAAAAATAATGACAATTTCACAAATCAATAAAACAGAATGGCGGCCATTTAAAATTTTGTTTCTTGAATAACTCGGGAACCGTTGATATTACGAAAATTTTACAAGAAGACCTTTTTTTAGTAAATTTAATTACAAATCGATTGAAACCTTATTTGGTACGATTGGAACAATATTGACTGAGATATGGCAGCTTTAGTGATAGGTGACCGCTGGAGGTTACTTGCACTCCTTTTTACTATCTCTAAAATTCACACAAAACAATCTAAAATCGCTTAAAAATAACATGCAAAGCAGACAGAGACTGTTGCATTGTTGTGGCAGACTTTAGCCGCATGCCCAGGATGCACTGCAACTAGCCTCCAGCGGTCACCTATCACTAAAGCTGCCATATCTCAGTCAGTATTGGTCCAATCTTAACAAATAAGGTTTCAGCCAATTTTTAATTAAATTTACTAAAAAAAGTTATTTTGTAAAATTTTCGTAATATCAACGGTTTCCGAGTTATTTAAGAAACAAAATTTTGAATGGCCGCCATTTTGTTTTATCGATTTGAAAAATATTCATAATTTTGTTGTAGCTTTGTCTAGTTGTCATAAATGTTGGTGCAAAGTTTCAATTCCATATGTTCCACCATTATTGAGATAAAAAATAATATGTGAAAAAAACAAAATGGCAGCTGCGTAAGTAGCTAAGGACTTCTGGACAATTTAAATATGATATTTAGATATGGTTTCTACCCAGGAACAATGCCCTAGAGTATTGGTAGGGAGTTCTGAAACACTCTGTATATCTTTATAATGTATAAATTTATTTTCATTTTGTAATCAAGGGTGAATTGTTTATTATTTTGTATAGTAATATAGTAGTATAGTAATAAGTGTTCTGTGCTGTGTTTTAGTGTTATATATTTTTCGGACTTTATAAAATCCAAAAAATACTTTTTTTAAATGCTGATGTCTGTTTTCTAAGTGAAAACAAACTTCAAGTGGAACAACCCTACTCGGGTCTCCCCACTATTCTAAAAGCCATACGCTAAATAATAATAAAAAAATAATAATAGTAATATTATTTTAATTTGGCGGTTGGATCAGCTGATTACAAATGTGTAAACAGATGAATGTTCTTTTTGGCTAAGCGCACAGATGCTCGTCAATATTTTAATCTATAATAATTATATTATACAACAATATATAATCATTATTACCGGTATAGCTTTATTATTATTCAATATAATTGTTATTAATTTTTAATTTTAATGAATGATTTTGGCCTATATCCTGTAACTAATGCAAATCTACAAACGTTTACATTATTTTTATTGAGTTCAAATATAATTCGAAAAAGATAATTTCAACATTATTATTGCAATATTGTTTCTCATAAATTCAAACTGTTGACGAAATGAACACCCGAAGATCTGTAGGAAGTCATGTATAGCACGATCCTTTTAACTTGTCAGAAATCAGCTGATCCAGTAATAATTAAACAGTGATTTTGACACAATAATCAAAAGGCTTGAAAGTCTTAAAGACCTTTAAATTGTTTAAAAGACATTTTTAAAGAATTTCAAGAATAACTTTAAAGAGTCTTCAGAGACTCGCATTTGTATCATATGTCGATCATATGTTTTATAACAAGCTTATATAACAGGATGCAATCAACTCATGTCATAGATTTTTTATGACTTTTAACCTACAAATGCGAATCTCGCAGATTATTGAAAAGGTCTTTTAAAGTTATTCTATGAAAGGTCTTCTTCAAAATTTTAAAGATTTAAATTTAAGACTTTCAAGATTATTGTGTCGAAATCACTGTTTAATTATTACTGGATCAGCTGACTTATGTCAAGTTAATTGAATCCTGCTGTACGTAGGCCTTTCCGCAAATCAAGATATTCAATGCAGCTGATCAATTTATTTAAGGACCGAGACCTAAGGGGAGCAACACACTGATTGAATACTATAAATAACTTTTTAAACTTCTCTGTAATATGAATAATGAATAATACATTCTATGTAAACTTTATTAAACACAAACTTTTCATTTTGCTCACTAGGCTACGCAGTCCTTTCCTCTATTTTGTTTCCAACTTCAAATTCCCAAGACAAAAATCGGTACTTTCCTGTTATAGGACACGTCTACTCATCTAGAGATATCAATAGTCGATATCGATAACCTATAATAACCAATAAGGTTATGTTAACCTATAGGTTATGTTAATAACCTATAGTATCGATGAGTATCGATACTTTTGAAGCTCGATATCGACTATTGATATCTCTAGATGAGTAGACGTGTCCTATAACAGGAAAGTACCCAAAAATCAATACTTTAGATTGTCAAAAGTAAATTTTGATTCTTCCTCAACGCACATTTCTAACTTCGATAAATATCACTATTTTGCAGCTGGAAATGAATCATGTCCACAACCGCAGACTTCAGAGCACTTGGCAGCCATTGAAATCATGAAGCTGAAGCACATTGTCATACTTCAAAATAAAATCGACCTTGTAAAGGAGGGGCAAGCTAAAGAACAACACGAACAGATTTTGAAATTCGTGCAAGGTGAGTTTTTGAATTTTGAGTTTTTTGAATTATTCAATAATTTTTAAAACTGATACAGTAAATGCCATTCATAACACAATGAATGCTCTCATCATAATTATATGTTAGCAAATTTTTAATTCCGTTTAGTATAATATATAAACTCTTGCAAGTGTATATACGGTACGTTAATGAGTACCTATATTGCATAAATTTATGAAAACAACTTTATAGAAGTAAGCCCATATCAGAATTATTCAAAGACATTGGCATAAGTACGGCGGTGGCGGGGAAAATATGTTCCAACACACTGTTATTGATCCGTCACACCAGAAAGCACTATGTGATTCTGTGTGGGTGTGTCTGTAGTTTAAACTACAGAGAGTGTATAGTAACAGTGTGGACATTGCATGTCACAATTTTGATTGGGAAAATCACAATTTTGATTTTGATGAATTTTTAGCTCCCACAAATCCACCATACCAATTCCCGCAAATGCCAAGATTTGCATTGGAATGAAAAGCAAATCATATGTTATGATAAGTGATTCGCTTCTAACCTACATTTTGCCTTTGCCAGTATTAGTTTTCATCATTTTAAGCTTTTAAATCAATACCAAGAGTAGAGAGACTATTTTTAATGTTAGAAAAGTTAGTTTTGATGTTGTTTCTCCTAAAATAAGTTTGACAAATGAGTGAATGGGTTCATGTTTGCCTGTAATCCCATATCAAAATTCAAAAAATTTGGCAAAAGTATGGCGGCGGCAGGAAAAAGATTATCTCCACATATTTTTATGGAGTGCTTCACACAAATGGCCACACTGTTACTATACACTCTCGGTAGTTCAAACCACTACATTTCATTTTATTTCACCACCTACATCACTATGATGAGGGGCATGTCATATCAAAACCAGTCTTTCTTTTTCGTAGACAAAGTATAGCAGTCTTTTTGTAAAAAACAGTTATATTTGTTCTGTATAATTAGCTCATCTTTCTTATCTTATAATTTATCTTCATCATGTGTCATTGGAACTATTTTCCTTGTCTTGTAATAATATATCTTTACTACTTATTATTTTTGAAAGTATTCTTGCAGGGATTTGAATTTTAACGGCAAAGTATGTTTGTTTAGGAACCGTTGCAGAAGGTGCTCCAGTGGTGCCAATCTCTGCTCAACTGAAGTACAACATTGAAGTGTTGTGCGAGTACATAACCAAAAAGATTCCGATTCCGTCACGTGATTTCACGTCGGCGCCACGCCTGATTGTCATCCGATCGTTTGACGTGAACAAGCCGGGATGCGAAGTGGAAGATCTGAAGGGAGGCGTCGCTGGTGGAAGTATACTCAGGGGTGTGCTCAAGGTACGTTCACTAAATCATTTTTCCGTTACTTCTACCGTACTCATATTTTAAAACGGGAGTTTCCAGCCTAGTTATGTAATATACTATATTTTATTATCTGTTTTACTCATCTCTGCCGTCTCAAAATTATACAGCATCTTAGCAATTATTAAAACGGATAATCAAATTTGTGATAAAAGGTGATTTTTTATTAGCATATGCATTTCATCGGTGAGGAGACCAGCAGGTAGTTCCACCTCGCCTTATAACTCAATTTTCCTTTGATAGGGAAAGTGGTAAACCATTTTCTATTTCACTTTTCAGAATACAGTATCCACTTAGTGAGAAACGTTTTGACATCAGAGAGTCTAAAAGTATAATACAAAATTAATAACCGAAACACAACACAAAACCACTATTTGAATTTTGGAGAATACTGAACTTCAACTGAAAATTTAGAGCACAAATTTAGTTTTTGTAATGTTTATTTATATAACAGAAGTTGTGTCTGATAATAATCAAATGAGTGAACTTATTTATAATTAATATTTTGAACTAAATATAGTATAGAAAAATGTTAGAGTTGGAAAGAAATAGTGGTACTTTGATTTTATTTCACAGCACAACAAAAGGATAAATTAAGCAAGAATAGAAGCGCACTTGAGTTACCCCATAGCAGGTCGAAAATAGCACCAACAGCTCTCTCAACATTGAAGTAGCTTCAATACAATTTTCTTTCTTCAAGGAAATACTGATTAGGCAGAAAATAATGGACGATTTTTGTTTGCATTGTCGGCAGATCGGAATGGAGATCGAGGTACGGCCCGGTCTGGTTTCAAAGGACAGCGAAGGTAAACTGTCTTGCCGGCCTATTTTCTCACGCATTGTGTCCCTGTTCGCTGAACAGAATGAACTGCAGTTCGCTGTTCCTGGCGGTTTGATTGGTGAGTACATTCAACATTTTTCTATGTACCTTATGTTCGAATACATATTATTTTATCAAAATTCGGGAGAGGAACAGTTTTGGGCTAAGCCTGTTGTTTCACTTCCAATCATACTTTAATGGATTGTACTTTTATCAATAAATAAAATAATTTAATCAATAAACATCTACTCGAACACAACTTCAATGTCCTTATCAGAAAGCTGGATTATGATCATAAATTAAATCTTCAAGATACTCACTGGAGCCACGTTTCTTCTAAATTATCTGTTATTACTAACAGCACTACCTATATGTCTTAATGTCAGTTTCTGTTTAATTTTTTCCCGGCGTTGTCTTGAATTTTTCTCTCCTCATATGCTCCTTATTATTCGTGTTGGTTTAGCAGCATTTAAAAAAGGTAAAATTTTCACTGTTATCTTCAGAAAAATATAAATGATTCCATTTTCCAGTATTTCTAAATTTGCTTGGAAAAGTTAGGTAATTAAAGTTCTATGCATTGCTGGCGCACAGACTCTTCGTTTCTATGAGTTGAGGTGTGGGTCATCTTACACGATTGAAATCTATGCAGTATTATAAAAATAATATAATTGCTGGACAATCTTTATTCTCACTTGATTTACCAATTTCTTGTGTTCTACAAGGAGTGAGATACTTCTTTGTAATACAAGTAATTCACTTCAGAGCTTATATTTGTAAAAGATTATCTTTAAGTACAACACGTGTTATCTATTGAACCACGAGTACTAAAGCTCTAAACTTGTATTAAGCATGAAGTCATGAAACACAGGTGAAATGGCCGTCTCACATTTAACAGAAAGATTTAACTTCCTTTTAACTTGTCAGAAATCAGCTGATAAAGACCTTTTTAAAGAAGACCTTTCAAAGAATAACTTTTTAAAAGACCTTTTCAATAATCTGCGAGATTCAGCATTTGTAGGTTAAGTATTGTACTGGTGGCCGAGTAAAACATATGTTTTCTGACAAGTTAAAAGGATCCTGCTATAATTAATCACAAAAAATTTCAAGTTGTATTGAATTCTTGTCAATATTTTCAGTAGTTTATTGTTAATTCAGCTTGTCTAACAACCTTTTCAGATTTAAAATCGTTAGACTACTTTTTCTTAGGTTTTTTGCGAATGAATTATGTAGTAGACATAACCTTACTTTGGACGTTTAGCGTGAGTTGGCTATTTATTGACTTCCAAGTTTCATGAAACAGGCCCCTAGTCTAGAATATTGAGTACATAGTGGAAATTATACTTTGAAATAATATTTTTGTTTATTCATAATTTATTTGAATGTTCGTTTTACAGGTGTGGGAACAAAAATCGAGCCTACACTGTGCAGAGCCGATCGTCTGGTTGGCCAAGTGCTGGGTGCCATTGGTGCTTTGCCCAAAATCTTCATAGAGCTCGAAATATCCTATTACTTGCTCAAACGTCTTTTGGGTGTACGAATGGAAGGCGACAAGAAAGGAGCTAAGGTAATAATCATTCATTCCTTTATCGGCTCACTAACTTAGCTAATGTTGCTTGGACTATCAGTCTACACCAATGCGTAGATTAGGTTCGTTTAGCCAGATAGCAAGTGCATCTGATAGGGAACCAAAACTTTTTTCTTTTTTTTCTGAGGGCGATGCCCTCATGAGCTCTAGGCTTATGCGCGGGTAATGATAGGGGTGATTATGAGAGATGACGACTGTTTTTAGGCAGTCGGGACCGACGGCTTTTCGTCTCCTCCGAAAGACGGGAGTGGCTGTTTTTGTTGTCATAATCCTTTCCGTCAACTGTATTCGAACCAGGAAACTTTGGATTATCATATTGGCGCTTATCGCCCTCGGCTACGGACCACTCGAGTCTATACACAATGACTATGTGACTTATGTAAACTTGCTAATCTGTAGACTGCTAAACTTTTTGTTTATTGTACGTTTTGATAATCAGATCGTCGTCAAAATATAATCTCTATTCTACATTGATCACAAACTATAATTATTATCAATCCCTATGTCCACACTTGGTCGATTTTGTTTGCGACTCAAATGTGACTGCATATGCTTTAGCATTGGCTGTACAGCACACGAAAATCGATCAACTGTGAACATACCCAATTAGCTCCATTGATGTGAGTTTCTTGGAAAAAAATGATAATATTAATCAAGATCCTCTTCATCATAGTAACTACCTCTCAAGAACATAATCCGTTAATGTACCTAAGGATAACGATCATATCCAATAAATATATTTGAATTTAATATTCCTTACTATCGTAATAAATATCTCTTACATTCTACCAGAGATAATTCAGAGACCGTGGCGAAATATTTCCTATAGGAGATATCCTGGCGATGACCAAATAAGTATACCACGCTTCGCCAGTCTTCTTTTCTTCTCACATGTTCTGTGATTCTACATGAATGCACATTTCTATATTTTTGTAACTACTGTATTCTTGTTAATCATACTGTTTTTATGATCCACTACCCGAAGGAACAGTTTCATTTTATGAAGGAGGCAGAAGAAAGGCATTATTGTTCGTATTTCCAATAAACCAGTGATGGAGTTGATAATTATTACAAGTATGTTTATTATATTAATTCTGGGAGCATGCAGATGTTAGGTGAACGTACTAAATCAAGCACTAGATTCCAAGTTGAAAAATAGATTGTTCCATCGATTATTCATTTATTTGATCATTATCATATTCATTTGATTCTTACTCGTATTACAGGTTCAAAAGCTGACACGTAACGAAGTGCTGTTGGTGAACATTGGGTCTCTATCAACTGGCGGCCGGGTTATCGCACAGAGGGCCGACTTGGCCAAGATCAGTCTGACGAATCCAGTCTGCACTGAAATCGGCGAGAAGATCGCTCTCAGTCGTCGTGTTGAAAAGCATTGGAGGTAATTCACCACTTTATCGAATTCGACTAGGACTTTATTCCCTGTACCTAATTATAAATGTTTCTTCTGTAACCTTTTCTCCACACTCATCCGAGCGACTCGCGCAGGCCGTCCTCACTGCAGCGAGACCTAACCAAGAGTGCTAACGCAAGTGCGACTGAAGCGAGCTACATAATCAAACTGGCGCCGTATGCAAACGTCATAATATGCTAAATAAACGATCTGGCGGCTGCTTCAGCGTTATGTTCTGTTATGTAGCATATTATAATTATGTTTCTACACATTGAAAAAAATCTAGAAAACCTTTGAAGAAAGGTCAACTTTTGCTTATTTTTATGAAATTTATGTTTGGGGTCCCAAATCGATGGTTGCCCCTGGTAAAGTTGTTAAACTTGAGAACCGAATTATTCCACATTTCATTCACGTTGAAAAACGAAGGAAACAAAATGAAACCGAAATAATAAACAACACAACTCGATGTCAATAAGCACTGGTGTCAAAACAACAGACAAGAACGTACACGATAGTGTGGATGGTGTATTATGTGCACGCTCGCCTCGCCACTCAGCAACGCTCTTCTCCTTTGATCTCGCCTACCGACCGACAAAAATTGAAGCGCAGCCGAGACGAGCGAGCCATCCATTGATACTCTCGCATTCTCGTCTAGACTCAGCGAAGGTGTGGATGTGGCTTAACAGTTTATAATTTTAAGCTACTTCCAAACACAACTTATCGTACAACACCAAGTCATATAATTCCAATAATATACCTAAATCAATTCCATAAGCTGTATTCCAAAAAAATATTTTTGTTTTATCGTTCTGTAACGGTTTATAATTTTAAGCAACGTCCAAACACACAGTAACTTATGGTACATTAGTAGCCTGGTTTACGCGTTACCAGACGACTATAATTCATTACCGAACCCTGAATAGCTATGTCCACACTTGGTCGATTTTCGTTTCGTCTTGCGCTTCACTCATCCCATTGAAATTGGGAGGAAAAACGAATGTTGCACCGCATGCGTCATGTGCTTCGCAGCATTCGCTACGGCGCATTGAACTAATACGCTGTGACGCATTCTGTGCAGCAAAAAATCGACCAATTGTAGAATTTACGTTTAGGAACGCTTATTTTCATAGAAGATATTATAAATGTCTTCATCAGTGGACATGACTTCGCTACGGGGTGGACAAATTGTTTCAATCTGTGGAAAATATTTTCAATTGAGCCTATAGGTACACTTGAGCGACTGTTGCATCATGTCCACCTGTTCAAGTTTCTCATTAGATTGCGTTATCATTTTAAATTCTAATAAGATTCTTTTGGTTTCAGATTGATTGGATGGGGTCAAATTCGCGGAGGGGAGACCATTGAACCTTCCACATAGAAGAGATTTCTATATTTTCTAGGCTAAGCGTTTGTATTTGACAATTATTTTATTAGTTTGAAAATTGTTGGACTACTCACTAAAAGCCTATTGGAATAAAGATTTATTTGATAACTTGATACTTTCTTATTCATTGTCTCTAGATTGATTTTGGGAAACTATTTTTTTTAGCTCTAGGAAGTAGAGATTCGTTGTTTGTTTTTATTGATTAGTGATGATTACCCTCGTAGATACTATAATGTGTTGTTTCTGAATATTTAGTTCTTTCCTGAATACCGTTGATTCACCTTAGAATGAGAACATTATTTCTCCTTGATACATCAACAAAAATCCTCATGGATAAACAAACTCTTGCATATTATTGATTTTTGATTAGGAATATCGGATAGTTGGGTTAACAATAATTCTTGTCTGTGTATCATATTACAAATCACTAAATTATATAATGCAGCAGGTCAATGGAATGGAAAGGCGAACATTTTCAAGAAATAAAAAATTTGATTTAATAACAGTAGAAAAACATCATACCAAAATTTATTCAAAATGAACACATAAAGATTATATTATTTATGTAAATATAAATCTGAACAATAGAAAGTGATAAAATAGTATAGGCCTAGTGAGTATTTGTCATTCTGTCATGTTGGCCTATTGAGCAAATAATTCTCTAAAAACAAAACATTTACAGTATTATAACTTAGAATGTAACCATTCAACTCAATTCGTAAAAACCAGTAAAGGAACCAACAATAGCCGATTTAAAGTACAATTCAATTCATTGAATCGAAATCGAAATTAAAACACATAATGCATTCCTGTGGCTGGAAAGGCATGTCGTACGTCGCTTTCTGTATTTCCGGTTGGTCAGTGATGGGCAGTGCAGCCATTTTAAACTCTGAAGTCAGTCCTATTTACTGCCTGTTCCGTAGCTCGCTTATATGCCGGACAACTCAAACTATAGCAGGATTCTTTTAAATTGTCAGAAAACCGCTGATTGATGTACGCTCGTTTACTAACGTTAAATCAGCTGTTTTCTGACAAGTTAAAAGAATCCTGCTATAGTGACCAAGTGATTGTGTTGTCTTCTATATTTCTTACATGCACCACACTTTGGTTCTCCCTCTTTTTCTGTGCATTCTCTCCTGTCATGGTCTCCAGCACAGTGACAACAATATGGTTTTTCCTTACAATGAAATTCCTTACATAGATTCGAATTGAATTGAATTAAAAGTAATTTTTCCTCTACCCGTTTCTGTGAATATACTATAATTGACAAAACATTCAAGTTCAATATCATAGGGAATAGCCCTGCTATCACTAAAAGAGATTCCATGTCTTTTGTGAAATACGAAAAACTAACAACTTGCATAATGATCAACTTTTCAGATCAATATCACAATAACAATATTCTACTAAATAAGCGCTATTCATTCCATAATCCACCTTCAATCCATTCAAGTACTTGTGGTGTGTAGTAGGATATTATACAGTCAGCACCTGAAACAATAAACATTTTCAATAAAAACTAAAACTAACTTTTTTATAGTCTAAGCCGCAGCACAAAGCGCCGCTTGCTTTGTTTCAATCAAATTTGCCGCCACCTTATTCAATCTTAGGCTAGGCGTACACCGGTTAGTCAAGACAAGACGAGATTAGTCACGTTTAGTCACACAAAGTGATGAAAAAATCATAGTCTATCTTTTTCCAAATATTGTAACGCTTTTGTAGATTTAAAAATACTTGCCTGCTCTTCTGAATGATGTCAATGTTTCTCGAAGGGCTGATTTCAAGTCCAGACATCCCGCTTTAGCAGCATGATAAAGCATTGCATATTCACCAGATACCTGGAACCACCAGTGCACAAAATGAAAATTAATTGAAATTGAGAATTAGAAAACCCTGTTACGAGGTTCTTGAAAGTTGAAAGAGATACCAAAAAATAAGTAGAAGTAACACTACTATTGGCCTAAAATTAGAAGTATAAGAATTATACCAATATATAAGTATAGTGCGATCCATTTAATTTGACGCTTGGCGATCAGTAAACGGCTCATATTACGCAGCTTCAACACAATACAAATGCTGAATCTCGGTGATTATTGCAAATACTTTTAAAAGGCCTTTTAAAGACTTTAAAGTTCTTTAAAAAGCCTTTGGATTATTGTATCAAAGCTGCGTAACATCAGATGTTTACTGATCGCCAAGCGTCAAATTAAATGGATCGCAGTATAATGAATAAGATTTAGCAAAAGAGAAATTGAAACAGCCATCTGAAAATAGACTATCAGAAATGATTATTCAACGAATACTATACGCCAAAGAAGGTTCGACATGGTAAAATATTTCCTAATAAGGTTTCACTTTAGACCTGGAAGGGAGAGTTATTTTAACTATAAGTATAACCATAACTATTCAACTATAAATTGACTTTACCTGATAAACAAAGAGAGGATATTCCGGATGAGCTATCTTTGTTTGGTGAATGATGTCCAGATATGCTAAACCTGGTTTCACCATCAGCATATCACAACCCTCTTCCACATCACGAGCCTGAAAAATGAATAGAAAAAATTCTAAGACTACATAATCAATAAAATTTTAGTAATAAAATTGTAGCACATGGTACACGAAATATTGAACTGCACATCAATCCGAAGTACAGTATATAACAGTTATTTTTAAATTAAAAATTCACATTTGAGGGGTTTCGAAGAGGCCAGATCACAGCCAACTACAGAGTGATCAAAACGTCCATCCGCAGTGAAATATGCAATGAACCACTCAAGTATACAGTGATAGTGTAAATAATTAGTGTAGCATTGACGCAGTCCTAGCCAGCTTACACATTGCTGCTTCAGACATCGTGTCGTAAGACATGATGACTCAATTCATAAATATGATATATAAATAATTATAAAAATATAGATATATAAATAAGTCACCACGCAGCTACTAAGGTAGGAGAGACTTTATGATCACTCTGTATATACAAAAATAATTGCACTCAATCTACATACTCCAACAGGGTTGCCAAGTTGTATGCTGTGGCCTGCTACTAATAACTCTACTGTGAAATCAGCAGTGTCTGAATGTGTTCAGTATTTTTTTGAAAGGTCAAAACTCAAGTAACCATACTTTTACAAATTCAGTATTTGGCATTCAATATGAAAACATAATAATGTTATAGAAATGAAATAGTTTATCATTTAATGAGATGTTTACTCATTCGATCACGAGACAAATATTAATGATAAAGCTTTACAATTTCCAAGTTGAATCATTATTTTTCAAACTTTCAATTAAATTATACTTTACTGAACTTGTTTTATTTGATTTCTCTTCTTATCACTCTAAATTCAAAGTTTTTAGTAAACAGAAAATTTCTGTGAAATCATTAGGCCTACCTTATAGGCTATTCTCGGGTGTGCCTACTTTCTCAATGGATATCATGATGTATTTCTTATGTACTTGTGTACTGTCTTCGTCTGACGAGTTAAGACTGCGCAAGCGCGATAGAAGTATTCCTAATTTAGGCGAGTGGGCAGCCCGTAGTGTAAGTTAACCGTATCACGTAAAACGGCTATACCGAAGCAATGTTATTGCAAAGGATAGTAGCGCCTAGTTGCTGTGGAAGGGGAAAAACCGGCCAGGGATCATCTCGTCAGACTGCAACAGTAAGTTGCAGATTTTTGTGTTGTTATTTATTGGCAAATAAAGTCATTTATTTTGTACTACATCATTAATCAAAATTCGGAAGAGAAATAGTAAGGGCAGCCTGCTTTATCTCACCCAAAAACTATCTATGATTTTGAGGTAGTTTGCCATACTTGAGAAGTAAGTTTGCCATAAATTTTGTAGTATTTACTAATACTTATTTATACTCATTTTAGTTTGTAAACATTGTGTGATTTATAATGATTTTTTATTTCAAATTGTATATTTGTTTTTTATGGCAAATAAAGTTTCTATCTATCTATATCTATCTATAGGTTGGATCAATAAAGAATAATGAAAAGTTGAATAATCTTACGGCAGCTTGGCTTAGCATCCACAGGCACTGTGAAATTAAATTGTACAAATTCGGGATAGAAATAGTGAGGGTTGAGCCTGGTTTTTCGCACCCAAATCATACCGTGATTTTGTGGTTGTATCAATGAAGAATAATGAAAAGTTTGATTATCTTACGGCAGCCCTGGCAGCCAGCCCGGCACTGGCCGGAGGCAGTTGGTAAGCCTTGCGATCGCCAAATGCGGGTGCAGACTTGGCCGCATCTCTGAACGGACCATAGAAGCTGGACGAGAACTTCACCGCATAGGAGAGAACGGAAACTCGAGATCCGAGGCCACCAATAAGCAGAAGCTCTTTTATGGCTCCAATACGACCGTCCATCATATCTGAGGGGGCTACTATGTGGCACCCTGTAACAAAATGCACTTATTTAATTATTAATCAGACATATTTACTCTAAATCAGTTAGTATCTCATAAACGGTTTGTCATATCGATGTGCGATTTTCGCATGCACAGATGATGATGAGAGATGAAATTGAAGTCTACGTTTTAGCATAGACCATTGCAGAATCACTTCTACTTCCATTCATTACAAAGAAATAATGAATAGAAAAATATTTACAAGGCAAAGAGATTCACCACTATTCTTATCTATGAATAAACGTTTCATTACCTGCTGAAGCATATGCTAGGGCGATTTGTGCAATCCTTTTTATGCTTTCGTTATTTTTCAAACGACCAACTTCGTCCAGAATTCCACAATGACCATGATCAGTATAAGGGCACAGGCAGACCTGCAAAACAAGACATTTCAAATTAAAAAAATAATTATATGATACTTAATAATACTTATATAATTATATAGTACTTCTGAGTAGGCCTAATGTGTATTGTAAAAATTATGTTATCTCTTATAGACCTTGTTTCTTTTCAATATCTGTATAATCTACTATAATAAAGCTTCCTCAGTTATTTAAATTATGAATTATTGTTTTTCAAACCAAAACTGAAATAGACAAAAATGTATTGTTTCATGTAAAGGACCTTCAAATTAAAATTAAAGCTTTAACTGGTCAAACGTTTGTACGAAATATAATGCTCAAGACCCCAGGAATTATGAGAAAATCCTATACTGAAATGTTTACGCTTTTGTTAAAATCAGTTGATTTTGAATCCTGAAGAAAATTTATCCTATCACTATTAAATTTGGAAGGTGCTGGTAGCCTAGTACTAAACTTAAAAACACTTTCGTGCTTTGTAGTTATAATCCATCGCCTTAATCTGTATTTGAGTCATATATTGACTTCCGCCTGCATGAGGCTTTTGGTACAGCCACAGAAGCTGATTACAACAGATGGATGACTCCATAGCCTCCAATAATGTCATTTTCTTCAATTTATTGGAGTGGCCAGTTAGCCGAGGTGGCTTATCGCCGGTCTGATAATACAAAGGTTCCCGGTTCGATTCATCCCGCATCGACGTTAAGGCGTCGGTGCCAGCAGCCTAAAAAGTAGTTGTCATCTCCCTTATTACTCTCCCAGAATAAGACTATGAGAATTCTGTGGGGTGGATACCTGGCTCCTTGTCGACCACTCTTTGTTGAGCAACGTATCCCAACCGCGTTTGGCCTCTTCATTTTCAGGTCTGCAATTAAGGCAGTTGGGGAGGTGGGTGTCCTGCCTACCAGGGGGGATGTCCATGGGCATAATACCCGAAATAGGCATAGACTCCACCTCCCATATTGCAGCCTTGGAAGAACAGAGGTCAGCTCGGCCTACATGCTAGGAAAGATCCTGAACAGGCTGCCCATTACAGCAAGGACTCTGCCATTGTTAAGCCTAAAGAGAAAATTGAGGATGATCCTTGAAAAGAACCCATTTTATTAACTGGATGAGTTTTTCATTTGTGAAAATGCTACTGTGAACCGGTATTTTGTTTGATGGATGATCTTGCCTGATTGAGTACATGTTTTATTTTACTAATGTCACCTTGACTTGTCTATTTGTGATCACCCAATGGGGTGATTATTATTATGTTTCTGTCCACATCATGGACAGAAACATAATAATAATTACTCACGCCCAAGCCCCAGAGCTCATCTACTCATGTGGACGTCACCCTCAATGAAAAAAAAACTATTACAATAATTTACAATAAATTTCGGTAGGCCTACATACGCATTACTTACATCGCAGGCAATAACTAACGATGGAAATTCTTTTCTCAAGATAGGAATAGCACGCATGACTGGATTTTCAGGAGAGTCTGCATGTGTCCCAGTTTTATCCTAGAAAATATAAAAAACTCGATTATAAGTTCATTCCTTTGCTGTCATTCATTTTGCTGTCCAATTACTTATCAAAAACTAATATGTATAGGATTATAGTTTCAGTAGTTTTATTATTATTAGAGTAGAGCTACATTACTATTATTTTGTAACAAAAATGGTTACAATCAATAGTTTTGATTAAACTGGTTATATTATAAAAAAGAACGTAGAAAGCGTGACCAGGCCAAGTGACAACTTGTTTTATTCTAACTATAGTTAATCATTTTGTTTCATTCGTTTTATTAGCGAGCATGTTTTAATTTTAAAATTTGCTCATCCCATGTTAACTTGAATTTTTGTTGTGATTTACACTGGAAAAATACATAATTTTATAAAAATATCACATAATTTTATTAGCCTATTTATGTAAGAAAAACGTTTAGAGTTCAAAATTTTCCTGGGGCGCCTCCGGCCCCCCCTGTATCTGGGGGTATTCCATACCCCCCAGACCCCCTCCTAAACTACTCCACCGCCCCCCCCCAAAACACAGACCTTAATCCGCCCCTGGTTCATTCAATCAATGGTGTTATTCTCGTATAAAGAAGAGGCATGATTTAAAACAAAAAATTACCTTTGGTAAGCGGTCGATTACCCCAAACAGTAATACCGACTTAAGACCTCGTTTCACGAGGACTTTCAAATCCATGATGAGTTTGTTAACACCATATCTTCGCACACCAGGCATGCTTTCAATCTCCGATATTCCATCGTCATCTTCTCTGAAACATAAATTCGACAAGAAAGTATCTTAATAACACAAACATCAGATTGTATTAGTGGAGCATAAGCATAAATATCAATCAAAACAATAATTTTAAAGTCTTAAGATTACCGGTAGGGTACTTACTGTAAAAATATTGGGTACATTAGATGAGTGGAGTCAATATTAGTGTTTGAGGAGTTCCACTTTCTAAGCAGAGGATGAGAATAGCTGCTGTGCAAGATATTACGTTGTTTAGGGAAGCCTACACTCTCCATGACTGATATTTAGAATTAAGAAGTCACTCAAGAAAAAGTCACTAAAAAAATGTAACTTATAAGTTTACAATAATGAGAAAGCTAATTTTATTCAATAGATTATGAGTAAGGATGAAATTGTAATCGAATCATTAATCCTTCTGATGCAATTTATAGAAATCATAAATTATGACAGTCATGATAATACATAAATAACAGATAAGTCTGGTTTTTTAGTGTACAGTATCACTTTTCACTACTTCCTTTCTCTTTCTATAAAAATTTGAGGTTAAATAAATCATATGTTCTCATCGACATCTGATATCATTCGATAGTTGACTATCGAATTACCAAGATTGCTGCAATACTATCGATAACAACAACCTTACGAATTTTGAATCCAACAAAAATTCCTTGTGCGTTCTGAGGTAACTCAAAACGTTATTATATTCGTGAATAATTATTATTATTCGTTATTATAATAATTATAATTCGTAAAGAATAATATGAAAATCTTCCCACTTTTTCCTACATGAAAAATCACTCATTTTTTTGCAAAAGAAATTTTAAAGAGAAATTTTTCAAAAAAGTGATAATTTTTCGAGAAACGGAAATTCGAGTAGGATTATTTTCAATGTTCATACCTTACTTTTTTACTTACTTAAATTTTTATCTGAAGCAGATAAAAATTCCTTGCATTATGAAAATATCATATTATATTTTTGGTGGTGACTTATTCCAACTCAAATTTCTAAATACCATATCTACTCTTGAATTGAAGTTTCCTCTTAAAATGTTATGTTCTTGAGATCATTCTCCATCAAAATACCTTCTTTGCCGCTCTGAATTTATTTTATTTTCAGTAGTGAGATGTTAACATGTAAGAAAGAACCCTTTAAAAGGATTATAAACTGAGCACACCCTTTTACTTTTGTAAAAGTGAACGGATCTTAACAAACAATGGCTCATTTTTCTGAGCTGATCAAGGCCATATAAACTCATTTTCATCATAATATGAAAATTTCATTATAGCGGTTACCTACTTTGAATTTTTTCCCGAGAAGGCTATTTTTTTCAAATAAGTGTATCTCTAAAGCCCTTGATAATAAGAAATTGCTGTATTCGGTCTTATCTCTATCATTTACAATTAATAATTCTCGAAATACTTCATTCTTAAGGTGAGAACATACATTTTTGCAAGTCGAAAAACCACCAGAATTCCTCCCTTTAATCCATTTTTTCATCAGAATAAATATAAGGGCTTGAAGAGGTAACTGAGTTTGCAGGGAATACACTTTTCTACAGTTCAAGTCTACGGACATATATTTTCAAATTTTATAGATCTCCATAAGCTAACTATTAACAGATAAAAATAATAAAAAAACGTTTATATTTTTCAATTAGGCGTAGGTGTAAGGGAGCGCACTCTCTTACATTATGTACTATACAAGTAAATAGATAGGTGTTCATTGATTTCGGTATACCGCAACGTATAAGGCCGGCCTTAGGATAGAAAGGCCTATATAGATGAGCCAAAATTTCTTGGCACTTGGCAGCTAGCTGCTACTAACTGCGTTAAAACCATTGCCTGCTGCTTTAAATCTTCAAATCCACTTTGTTATCATGCTCTCAGCAGATCGTTGCGTATAGTAGCCCAATATTCTCAGAAAAGTACCCCTTACCGTAGCTCGACCGGTTCTGGCCAAGTGCCAAGAAATTTTGGCCCATCTATACAGACTCAGCGAGGTGAAGTATAAAACTCACTCACTCACTTAGAAGAACTCACTCACTCTCCTTGTATTTGAGCAGTTTAATTTAATCGTGGGGTTTGCAGTTACCAAGCCTGTGATCTCATTTGCACCAGGTCATAATAGTCGGATATAAACATATAAATGTCATAACTGGGCAAAATAAATGCAATTTGTTTCTAGTATTATTATTCAACATGCGAATGTGGCCCAATAACTAATATTCCATCAATTTCATTGGGCCTACTCATTCTGTGTGATATTTAGAAGTGATATTTGGTTTTGAAACACTACAGGCCGAGTTGCTCCAATGACAAAAAATAAGTAACAGATATGATGTTTATTTTTCAGTAAAAAAAAAACGCTCAATATTTTGAAATATCTATCAAAAATTGAAAACTGTGTATACAGGTTTCAATGGTGGATGCTATTATAATCTCTCAATTTCCTTGAAGAGGCAAGAAATAATTAGATTGGATTCATCGTATAGTCATATTAATTGATAAGAATTAGATTGGAGAAATTGGACTCGATCAAGGATATAGATTAACTTAAACACAAGTACAGTAATATGTTTTTCAAGCTCTTCTATTATCTCAATTGAATATTTCATTTCGTAATAAATTGACTTATTGCCTATTTATAAAAAGATAATAGGTGACAATCAGTCCTTTTGTATAAAATGATGAAAATATTGATATATTTTATATAAATTCAATGATAAGTACATTAGTTCATATTCCTTGCATGGAATTAATCAACTTATTACTTTGATTTCAAAGATTAAAGAAACAGAGATAGAATACTGGATTATAATCACGAAAAATTAATAACTGTAACCTAAAATCTAGGCGAGAGTAAGAACTCAGCATTTTAAAAATTGAAGAACATCGCCAACATCAAAATGACGGTTGAAGTCTCTGTTCATCAGCCTGTCTGGCTGGCCTGTCAAAAACTTCCACGAATGCGGAAAGAGAACACGTTCACCAATACTGAGTGGAAGCCATGTAGAGATGAGCCTGAAAAATTTAACAGCAAGCATGTTGTTGAATCCGTCAGAAGTGAAGCTCAGGAAAACGACAGCTGGCAACTGCCATTCAACACAGGCTGAAAGAAGATCATGCGCGAATCCGGTTCCACAATGCTTCAAACAATAAGGATTGCTAGATGTTGCTTCACTCAGTCTACTGCCTTGTAAATACTGTTTCAATGGTAGATTTTCGATTTCCTGATGATGCTGGTTGTGAAACTCTGGCGATTCAATGTAGCGGAATTCAGCCGCACTGGATTTGTCATCAAGTTCAAGTGGAAGACGACAGTGATCGTAAACAGCAGTGAGAACCAACAACCTTTTCACTTCCAGTCCTTTCAAAGTGTCCACCAATTCCCTCGCACACGCTTTAATGTCAAATTTGTTGGCGTACGGCGATCTGATTTGAAAAATTAGAATGTCGCTAGCAGTTTGATAGAGCTCGATCATACAGGAGAGATCTTTTGTCTGCGAATCGAGACTGTCATCGAAGGAGTCCATGCCCACATAAGGAATGAATGCTCTGCTCCACACTGATCCCACGCGCTTAGCTGATGTGTTGGTGATGAGTAAGTCCACTGTTAGTTGAGCTACGTTGGCCACTGAGATTGAAGGAATTACAACTGTCGCATTTTTGAACAACGATAAATCACAGTTCCACTTGAACATCTTAAATCTGATGAGCAGATGGTTACCTGAAATGCAAAATTAAACGAGATCAAAATCAGTGTATTGCAAAAAAGTTGAAAAACATAGAATTAGTGAGCTTCCTCAGTCAATTTAATCGACATAATAAGAGATGGGTTTAAGAGGATAAGAAAAATTACTATGATCAAGTTCATCAATTCATCATTGTTTTTAAATAATATTCTTAATAATATATTTATAACATATATTTATAAATGTTGAATATCAGTGGTCACTCGGTGAGAGTGGTTGCTAACATCATGACTGCCTCGGATGTGCAATGATATCTTATATACGATAAAAAATGATAATATCCATGAGATTCAAATAAATTATGTTGTCAATATAGCTCAATACTATTATATATGTTGTATTGTTGTATATGTATTAATATTATGTCAATATTAGCTTTGCAAAATTTTCAGAATTGAAATTGGCTACATATAAATGTAGGTGTTTGATTACGGTGATGGATTTACTTGTTTATAATAAGTTAAAGAATTTTATAGCGAAAATAAATTTACTCATTGCAAATTTATAAATATGAACGTAATTATGCGGCGATGAAAAAGTCTGATCCTCAATTGGTTAGATTCTTGACTGCTGGATATTGGGCGCATCTGAGCTGGCATAAAAGAGTAATAGTATCCACAGATTATTAAGGGTGCGCGCAGACAGAGAGCGGTCAGGCGTTCCGAATTCCGCGTCCTGAGTCCTGCATTCTAGGTAATATCTACTGATACCTACTATCTTACGTGACAGCGCACACTGGTCTGACCGCTGGTATCAGTAGATAGTAGGATAATGCCCGTGTTCCACCTAATTTTGTTAGGTTGGCAAAACAGTGGGTACATCATATGTTGCCTACATATGATGATTAGGGCATGATAAAAATATAGGTGGAACACGGGTCTCGTATAGCAGCCCTAGCTTGTGATACCTCCAGATGTATATATTTAGCTCAGTGCTTATAAAAGGAAATGCTATATGCATCATGTTGTGAATTCAATACTGAGTAGGCCTACAGTAATATAGGCTTATTGTAATATCAGTGGTCACTCGGTGAGAGCAGGGCCGGATTTCAACCTATTGCCGCCCCTAGGCACTATTCTGGCTGCCGCCCCTTGGCATATCAGATATATATTATGTATCTTAGGCTATTATATATTATATAAGTTATTATGAAAATAAAATAGCAAATTTACCAGTCAATAATGATGGTTTTAATAAAACAATCAGTTACTTTTAAATTTTTATTATACTGTATTTTAAAATGTCTATGCTCATTCAAAGTAAAAAATAACTGGTAATGAAAAATGAAACTCATAAACATCACAAACAATATTTAGTTTTTTCATGAATGGGGTATTTGGAATATGTCATTGGCATTTTTCAGTTGTTAGAACAAAATTTACAACTACAATATCAAACTTTGAACTAGTTAGCACGACCAATGTTATTAGAAAATCTCTAAAAATCTTAGACTGAAGAAGATACAAAATCATTCAGATAAACTTATTATATGGTAAATTATTGAAATGAAAAAATTTAATTTTAGTAAAAAACTTTATTATTAAAATATTAAAGAAAAGACTTGATCAGTATTCATGAGAACTATTACGTTTTTCTATGATTTGATCATTTCGGTTATTTGATTCGTAGGCCTATACCGTAGTGAGTAGTCCAGTATCGTACTCTATAAATTTGATTAGCACGACCAATGGTATTAGTACTATCAAATAGTGTGAAAAACTTAATACTGAATAAGATACAAAACTATTTACATAAAGCCACTACTGCACTATAATAATTTCATAAGGAAACTGAACTCGAAAAAACGTTATCAATATTCACAAAAAATAATTCATTTTTTATGATTAGAATATGTGGATTATTTGATTGGTATCCAGATGCAGAGGTCCAAAAAATTAAAAAAAAAAAAAACTATCAAATTACAAAACTACCTAAATAAACTCACTACTAATACTCCAGTGATTTGAAAATTTTCCTCATACTTGGATAAAACAAAAAATTTACAAATCTAAACTAACTTAGCTCTAGGCAAGTGCCTAGGCAAGTACATGCCTAGTGGGAAATCCAGGCCTGGGTGAGAGCGGTTGCTAAGTAATCGTGTGGTTAAGTAACAAACATTCAAGACCGCTCTCGGATGGGTGACCGACACAAAAAATTGTGCAATGAGGCGAGATGGAACCAATAAAAAAAAGCCATACGATAAAAAAGTAGGTCTACAAAGAACACAAACTTGAGTAGATAACATCAGACTCAGTCTGATGCACTGAAGAGTACTCGCAATAAGCATATACAAAGAATTCCACATAGGTAATATTATTATTATTATTATTTGAATTAGAGACGCTAAGTATTTATGATTCGTGGTGAATGGTATTCATTTTTCTTCTTTGCCCAGTATTCCTTCATCCTTTTCTGCTTCCTTTCTTCACTCCATAATGGATGGTTTAGGCGTAGCCTGAGAGAATTTCCCACTTCACTCTTCTGAATATCTCCCTGTTTAATATCTCCTGTTCAGTTGTGTTGAGTGAGGTTAGATCCTTTTTAATACTTTCTACCCATAGGTAATATTATTATGAAGAAAATAACATTTTTCTTTTTCTGCTCTACATAGTGTAGGGAAAAAAATTCCACCATGAATGGATAAAGCAATCTGATTAGCCTTTAGCGTTGTCTAAGAAAAAATATTCTACCATAAATATAGGTAAAAAATCAGAAAAACATCGTTATCTTGAGATGGAGCTAGGGCTCTCAGCTAATGATAAAAAATAATTTTGGTTCTACATTTTTATACTTATTATACCATCATTTAAACAATGAAAAGATTGTTATCTAATACTGTATGAATATTGTTTGGAGAAAAAGATGAATATAATTATGTTAGTAGGACATGACCTTGCTATTTACTGATGTTGATAGAAGATTGAATTTATGCCAAATAAGCAATCAATTCATTATGGAAGCTGGCACTGTATTGAGTAGTTTCATTATTGTGAAAATTCAACTTATATTTTGTGAGTGATCATTTTAAAATAGGGTTAGTTGCAATTCAAATGGGTGTGAATTGATTTAAAATTAATATTCTACAAATCAACAGAAATGACTAAAACAAGAAGGTAAGTGAATTAGTGAAGTCACATTTTTGCAAACTCAACTTAATAAGGACTTATCTTGACTAGATTATCCAACAGTCCAATTCTGCTTTACCGGCTTGAATAGCTCAAAACAGTGGCCTGGCGACACTCCTCCCTTGCTTGACTTCACTTCACTTACTCATAGATATACTATGCGAGAATGCGAGTAGTAAAGTGAAGTCAAGCAAAGGAGGAGTGTGGCCCGTCCCTAAGTGAAGAATCACAATTTAATTAGTGAGGTTAGGAAGTGCAAAATGTACGCCCTGGTTAAAAAAAATAGTAAGATCTAACTGCTTTTCATTTTTAAGTATATTTATCAGGATCTCGCAGTGATATTCTTCCATAAAATGATGATTGCGCACCTTTCATTTTTATTTTTCTGATGGGTTTCAGTCAAATTTAGCTGACTAAGATTTCAAACAGTTTTGGAAGAGTAGGCTACTGGTGTTGTAATTTAAAGAAGTGCTTCAAATAAAAAAAAATTCTTTTTTTAATTCACGGTGGTTCAGACTACCATAGACTAATATTCAATTAGAAATTCAGGTACCGTAGCATAATAAGTCATTTTACATTATACTTACCAATTAGTGAATTGTAAACTCTATTCAGCACTAATAAAGACGTTAATTTGCTGAATCAGCAATAACTAGACTTAAATTATTATGATTATGAATAAAAATTTTAGCCTGATAAAGTTTAGTCACGGAGAAGGCGACTGACGAGTGACGAGCAACGAGCTAAATATAGTAAACCATAGAGCGGCTATTGGTGTGCTTTCAGCGCTCTCAATGTGTTACACGGCGAACTAACCTCCGCCATCTTTGAGAAAGGCAAAAAGTGTTCTCCCGTCTGTATGTCACTGCAGGAATACGTGTTTCATTTTGCTGTTTCAAGTTATATCTACAAGATTTTATTATTTCAATTGGTATTTTCACTAAAAAAGAAAGTGTGAGAACATTATTAGCTCATTGAAATAACCTTTAGAAGGTCTAGAATCGGCTGAGGATACATAATATAAATGTACTAGCCTATAGTACCTACTGTTGTACTGTTAGTAGTAAGTACTACAGTACAGTTGTATTACATTCACTGTGAATTTACTCTTCTTGAAAAGTACACTTCAGTTGTAACAATTGGTTGGTTGCATGAGAAGGCTATTTGCTTTTCAAGTTCCAGATATGGATAGGTTATTAGAATATCTGGTGATGGTACACTAGATGGGCTTCTCTTGACCTAGGAGTTTTTCGTTTATTAAAACAATATTGCTCAATGTATATTAAATTTAACATATGGAGAGTAAGTTCTACAAGTTTCATGGAACGATGATTGATAAGAACACCAATGTGTTCCAAAGTTTAAAAGATGGAGTATGAAAAAATATAACAAGGATGTTCACGCAAAATTGTTGCAAAATATTAGAAGATGAACTACTTGGTAAACTACTCTATTGAATAAAGAACATTTTATTTAAGATGCTCTGTAATTTTTTAGAAATTTATTTTCTGTATTTTGTAAATTTTATGAATGCATAACAATTGTACATATATATTATTTTAAGTGCTAATATAAGCACCTAGTTTGTCCTATTTTAATTCTTAAAAATTATTTGAAAATAAAATAAATAGAGGTTTTTTACACAGAAACTCGAGTTTCTGACTTGTAATATTTTATATATTTTATTTTATTTATAAATATTTTTAAAGATTATTTTTGATGAAAATGGAAGAAGAATATTGTGATCTAAAATTTTCATAACTAAGAAAAAAATTTAGTTTTTGTTTTTACATTTTCAAAATTTAGTTTTCTATATTTCTTTGAGATATGGAAATATCTGATTTTCCAGCTTTAATTAAAACAATTGATTATTTTTATTGTTTATAAACGTATTGTCAAAACACAGAATTAAAAAGAAACTGACTGGTTGTTTTGAATCAATAAACCTTGATGGTATGGGAATGCATTAAGGTGGGTTTTGTTTTTAGTGTACGACCCAGCGTTGCCAGATGCAATTGATGAAAATCCCAACTATATAGTAAGTATATAGTTGTGATGTATGCATGCTATATAATTGGGATTTTCAATTGCATCTATCACTTTCGGGTCAATAACAAAACCCACCTTGGAGGAAGATAATTGAGCGCTTAACTCACTTAAGATGGAGAGCACTTGTTGTCATCTCTGTATTTAATGCATTCAAAAACAATAACAGAGCTGAGTTTGGTTTGGCCGTGAAATGATCGCGTTCATGATGCTGGTCCTCACATAAATAGGTGATTAAATTTTGAATCTGCCTCTTCTCCTCTTAGATTTTTGAAGGTATGAGGTACAATCTGTGTGTGTTAGGTAGTCGAAAAGAGAGGTGTATTTTCAAAATACAAGAATTGTTTCAGTTCGGGCAGTCTAAAATCTAGTATTTAGAGAATCATTCCTTACTCTAGACTAAATTCGCTTGGTTGGGAATTATTTCGCTTCAAATATTCAAGGATGGACTTCTTGATGGACTGGATCAAATCGTTGAAGAAAATAACATATTATTTATCATAAATCACGGAGTTAAACTTCAGCAATTGTTGAATCAAAAACAATTTCTCAAGAAAAGAAATGCTTATACTGAAAGATCTACATGATTCTTAAGCTAATAAGTAATTGCTAATGAGAAATAGGTTATCCACAATTTCTTAAGCAAATACTTATCTGAATAAGTATTTAATTACTTTTCTTAGTGAGGTATTCCTGATAAGAAATCAGTATTGTTTATCCACATCACCCAATGTTATTATTATTAATTAATAGAAATGATTTGCCTTGTCTTTTATGCAAGTTCCAATAGGGCTATTCAAACTTTCCGCCGCTTCTTGCCTTTTTCTGTCATGGCTGCCGATTTTCAATTCGTAACAGGAATAGAGGCCTGTCACCCTCTCTATGGTTTACTATTTAGCTCGTTGGTGACGAGTGACGACGATGACTGCGGCATGCGGCAATGCAATGCTGACGATGCTGACGATGAAATTGAAGAAATTAGAGATACAACGCTGTTATTGTCATGTAGAACATTTGGATAGCTCAGACATCAGAAAAGGAAATTATGAAGACTGATGAGGAAATAATTATGATAATTTATTTATTAATAATAGATTTTGATGTTTTAAAATAATAATTTTTTGCATGAGTTTTGAAATGTCAACAAATTTATATTTAAAAATCAAATATTAGATTCCTAAATTTCTGAATCATTATAATGCTAATGAAATGATAATTTGTAGAACAGTACAAATGATAATAATATGATAAATAAATAAAATAATTTAAACAAACTCAATCAAGATAAAATTATAAAACAAAAGAACAGCGCGATAGAAATTAGTTGTTGATGGCAAGTGGCAAGTGAAGTGGCTACTAGTTCCCGCTTCTTTTTCACATCACAACACAGTTTACACAATCCACTATCAAGCAGAATGTGAATTTGTGAAAGTGGCGCTTAATTATTTTATCCCAATATAATGCTATGATGTTATTTATAAAGTTCTTCAAGTATTTTTGAATTTTAAAACAATTTTACACCACAGATTGACGGATATAGTAAGTTATCCCTGGTTTTATCAAATTTTCAATCTAACCTCAATCTTTAACCGTCGAATATCATTATCTTGAAATTTTGCTTGATTTTCAGATTAAAAATACTATGCTATACTTTAAGGATCAATATTTCAATACACATATTATTTGTTAAGCATGGATGTATGAATATGAACAAATATTAAACATTCCATAAATTTGAGTATAAAAAACTGAAGTTAGTATGTTATTTAGTAGAGTTGAAGTATTTTTATTTACATGTAATTCTCTATGCTGATTACGTTCATTTAGTTTGTTTGTTTTAGTTCTATTTCTATTTTATTGTTTTGTTTAATAAAATCTATGGAATGTTCCCCGGTTGCCAAGGGACTTCACAGATTTTAGAAAAAAATATTTATTCAGTCAAACAAAACCATTCTTCACCAAGTGTGTGAACCAAGCTTGGTGTTCACCAAGCAGGGTTAGGGTCAAATTGAGAAAAAACTTTATCCATTATTTCAAGTCATAGTTTAGGTCTATTTTATTCAACTTTTATAGGCATTTCCAATCCACCTTCTATTGAAAGAGAAATCATTTTCATTTCCTTGATATAGGCTACACTACTCACTACTAATTGGAGTCGCTGTTACATAACACTGTATTTGATTTTTTGATATATAATTGAGATTCATTTCTCAGTTATTGACTACTAACAATAATAGAAAATTTATTGTTTTTCAGGCGAAGGGAGCTATTAAAATGTATTAATTCTTTTCATAGTGACATTCAAAAATTGGCTGAATACATAAAGATGTATACAATGGAATCGTGCAATTCTAAAATGGAGAATTCTCACAAGTACGGCGAAAAATTCAATCATACCAAGAGAAAACTATCTTACTATGGTAAGAATAATCCATATCCCTTAAATTAATTACTTTTCTTATATATGTTAATGAGTTCTGTTGATGACTGTACAAGTTTTCAAGTGAGAGTCAAAGCTCATCATGATGAACGAGCCAATAAAAATGGGAAAAAAATTAAGAGGACCAATAACTCAGCTTCGTTCTGATTCTCAATTTAAATGATCGATTTAATACATTTTTTAGAGTGACGGTGAGGCCCACATCAGCTCTTGGGCTTGTGCGGGAGGGTGATGATGAGAGATGATGACTACTTATTAAGCAGTCAAGACCGACGGCTTAACGTCTCCACAGAAAGACGATAAAATATACGTTAATTTTCAGTCCAAATCCGTGCAGACAACAGGAATTAAGTCATTCTATTAACTGGCCATCTCGGCTAAATTGAATTATTTAATTGAAAAATAATTTTATAATATTAGGTCCAATAACTCTACTTCATTCTGATTCAAGGTTGGTTGAAAACTAACAAAAATTCTTCTATTTCATGTTTAATTTTCGATGTTTCTATTTTGCAGGTAGCTCAGATAGAAATAACATTTCAAATTTGCTACAAAAATACCTTTTGCTCAATGATCATTTCACCATACATCATAAAATTGGTGAAGGAACATTCAGCTCTGTATATCTTTGGTTAGTTTGAATAACAACGTCGATTTCAATCAGCAACATTCCAAATTTGCCATGTTGTGCTATCTTATACCAACATGCAGTCCAGCTAGAATCATTCAAGAAATCACGTGTTTGAAAAATATTGGGTGAGTTGTTTATAAACATATCTCTAAAATCGATTGAACTCAATGTTGCTCCGTTATACATTAAATTACTGTATATCATTACGAAACTTGAATCATGCTTTGTAACGATATGAAATGACGTAGAGCTGTCCTGTGTTAGTGCCTATAACTTCAATATCAATATTTCAAATATTTTGATGTTTGTCCTATATTCAGAAATTTGGCCAATTTTAATGAGATAAATAGCATGAAAAGTATTAGATGATTGAAAAAATGAGCGTATGTAATATCATATAATGATAATAAAGTCTATGATTTCGAGATGTGTACAGTAATGTTATAATTTTCTAATGCAGGGTACACATATCCAATATTGAGCCCATAAGATAAATTTGCATGCATTGAAGTCTCTGGACGAAGACTCCACCAATTATTTATAAACAGAGAAAGGTGGATTCGCCCTACAGTGACGGCTGGTGAGGGAAAGTATAAGGGTGCGAGAACCCTGCAAATGAGATAAATAATGTTTATTTCATGTCATGCGAACTATCATAATTAGGATTTTGTCAAACAAAGGTTTTGCACAGAATAAAGTGATAATAAATAATATAAGTTATTTGTATTAAGTTAACACTTCTATTAAATCTAGCTTCAGTTCAAATATGCGATTACATAACAATGGAATATTGGTACAGGTCAATGCAAACAGTAATAACAGTTGATGTTGTTGTAAGGTCATTCTTCACACTGAAACCAGAAATATTATTTCAGAATAATTAAGTATTGAGATCTGAAAACCTTTACGGATTAAATATATATATTAATTATGTGCAACCATTAGAATATAAGTTTTTCACTTTTCTTTGCCACATTATCAAAATCCAAAAGAAAATTGAACAAATTCAACAGCCTAGAATAAATTTAACAAGACGAAATAATACTGATACAAAAAATTACAAACAAATTGCATAAACGACAAGGCTAATGTGTCGTTATATTACGTTGCATTACGAGCCTCCTTCTAGCTGATCCCCAAAACTGTATAATACCAGGAATGCAGTGCAAGTGCATATGTCTTTTTTCTCGGAATTCTCTACGCAAAGGAGGCACCGACGCCTATTTTTGTGTTTTTAGTGCCCTTTTGCCTGCCCATTTCAAGTATTATAAACATCCGGTCTCCAAATAATGCTTTTTGTGTCATTTTACAGAGGAACTGATAACGTCGTCGGTTTGAAACAGTGTGTGAGGAAGAAGGATAACTGTGTTTTTATCATGCCATTCCTGCCTCATCAAAAATTTTCTGTAAGTTAATTTGCCATGAATTCAATTAAAATTTGTTAACAGAAGTAATACTGTAACTCTTTATACGAAGCGTTGATGAATAGCTGATGATTTTCGGTAGCTCTGTCTAAAATTTAAGATTTCATTTAATAAAATCCATTCAATACTTTTTTCATGGATTCATTCACTTTTATAGAGATTGGTGAGATTTTAGCGGAGCATTCTCACCTAACTCCATTACTCTAACTGTTCTGAAAGTGGAAGGAAATGAAATATTTCAACAATTCAATCGATTTTAAATCAGACTTGATACCTGAACGAAATTTTATTCTGAGTATAAGTTTAACTACTCGGAGACTCCACATTACGAATAATAGCAGGCGATGTACCAAGCACGATTCACAAGGTCAGATTGGTTAGCAGCAGGAGTTTCGATGAACGTTGCCAGGCTGCATCTCTTTGTCTAAGGGATCGCTAGCATTCAGGCCAAGCGAGCCGCAGCGCCTTAAACTCTGACCACCGACATTCAGCGTAGAGAAGCATTTAGTCTTGAAATGCTTACTGGTCAGATATGAAGATGGCGAAATTTTCATTTTCTGGCCGCTGCTATACAGAAGGTGTCCTGTGGTCTAGAGGTTAGGGCACGTATCGGCAATCGGTGTTGTCTGAGATTCTATGCCCGACGCGACAACAAAAGTTTTTTGTAGCTCATCTGAATTTCCTTACTAGCTTTTTATTCTGTTGTCAATATTCGCTGTAACGGTGGTCTCCAGAGTAGTTTATAGCATTATTAATTAGAAAATTGTTTCAATTAATTATTATTTTGAAAGTACAGTATTCATAATTGCGAACAATTTCGTCCGTCAATGGTAACGTTCAATTAGTTGAAAAACATTGCACTATATTTGCTTCTTGGAATGCTGCTGATTCTGAACTAAGGGTTAGAGTTAAATCTGATCAAAATAAAATTGTCAGGAAGACTAAAAATCTTATATTTTGTCCTCCTCATGTACTATTATTCAATATTTTTCTTCTCTATTAATCCAGTTACTGATATTTGGTAGAAGAATGTTGAGCTTGCCAGGGTGCTGGAGTTGTCAAGAGAAGACAAGATTTAGCTCACAGACTGGTGTGTGTTGTTATAGCAGTTATAACACTGACGTGACCAAACGTGAACGAAATTAGTCACAAGCCGGTCACAGTACTGACATAGTTGCCAAGTGAAGCAGCACACACCGATGCAATGACTAATTTCGTCTTGTCTTGTCTTGACTAACCGGTGTACGCCTAGCCTTAGATAGTTTATAGACTTAGTATCATTTAGCATATTCTCCAATTTAAAACTCAATTTATAGTTTGTTTGCTATAGCATAATTGTTATACTGTAATATATTTCAACATCAACTTCGTCACTAGTGAAATTGAAATTTGTTTAATTGTGAACATGTGTAAAGAAACATCAATAAATTCTTATTTTCAGGACTATTTCATGGATATGGACGTTGCAGAAATAAAACTGTACATGAAGAATCTCCTAATAGCATTGAAGCGGGTTCACTCATTCGAAGTAATTCACAGAGACGTCACCAAATGAATTTCTGTATGGGGATCGTGAAAGCGGGCAAGGGTTAAGTAGTGTTCAAAATATTGTTGTTTCTTATAAAATGCATGGAGAAAAATTATGCCATAGTTTGTTACTCACACAGCCATATTTTTTGCTCACGAAAACTAAAATACCCTCTGTTCTTGTGCCTCTTTTGAACAATGCAAGTAAATATCTGTACACTTTTGTTAATAATTCTAATCTTGAATTAATTTTTCCCAGATTTCCTCTTAGTTGATTTCTGGACCAATGCTGAGAATGTTGAAAAGAACAGATCGTGCTTTCAAGTCTAGACAGAGCTCTACTGAAAACTTTACTGACTCATCGTAAAACGGAAACATTCGCAGTGACATTGGGATGTAAGTAGTTTATGTATTTTTGTCAACTTTCCAAGTAATTCAGACTTTTCTATGTATAAAATCAGAAACATATTCCCAGATTCATTTGTGCAATTTGTACATGCTTGGCTAAATTAGATAGATCAATAGATGGAGAGATTATCATTAAAACTACCTATCTGACGTTGAACTTGTTTTGAATACAACAGTTTTCTATAGTTTATAAACAGTTTTTATAGTTTTTTACTGTTTATACAACAGTACCAAAACTTTTAAACATGACCGTAGCGCTCTAATGATGGCAAAGAAATGAAATTCTCTATCTATCTAATGCCAAGCGTCAAACTAAATGAATTTTGATTATAGGCCTACCTTGTTAATTTTAGTTTAATGATACTTTATTAGTCTAATATTGGCTTTTATAGAAGTTGATTCTTACTACTTTTACAAAATGAATCAAGACATCGTTCAATTTAGTTTAATGATCTATTTTTCAATATTTCCATGTGACTCAAAAGACGAAGTTATACTTTCTAGTATAAAATATTAGAAGTTAGTAAACCATAAATTTAGTTGTAAAATAAGATACCGGTGATTATGGTGTAAATTCACCGAAACCGATATCTTGTTATTTTAATAAATTTTAAGTTTTGACAGCTTCGAGTCTTTTTATTCATTATGTATAACTACCATTACTATCAGCTTCACTGCTACACACAAAAAGATGTAAGATAGTGTTATGTTTTGTGTACTTAAACATCATTATGAAACTTGAAATCCCATTGTCCTATATCTATATCAGAGATAATCCTTCCTCTAATGGATTACTGTATAATTATATGTAATCTGTTTATAATGATTATTTGGTTAACTGGATGATACTAGTCTTGAAATGCCTTGAATAAAATATCGACCGGAGATATATAGTTATATAGATTTCAAAACTTACAAAATCGTTACCTTGGTATTTCTTCTTTATTAAATTTAGATTTTCCATGATTTATTTGCAGGAAAAATGAAAACGGAGAACAAGAGCACAGCATTGTAGTGTGAAGAGGAATGGCCCCTGCATCCCTCTAAATCTAGGAACGTGTCCAATGTCCAAGACATACCCTCCAGTGTTGCGCAAAGCTATCGAATTCTCCCCTAGTTTGAAGAAAGGGAAAATCAGTATCGAATCAGAATCAGAACAAAATTGAAGAAAACACAAGCTTAAACAAATACTGATGCCCAGAAGAAATTGGAATGCCAAACAATCCAAACTGGAGTCGAGTGTGGAGAACGTCCTGCTTTCACCCAAGTTGTCTCCGTCTTCCTCTCGTAGCGAATACGAATGCTGTCTGCAAATATAATAGCGAACAACGTATCGCCTAAAAAGCACTTTGTTATATCTTCTCACTCAGTACTGTTCGTTGTGTAGAAAATAAAATAAATTACATGTCACATTCAATTACGTACGATAGTACTTTCATTCCCACGTAGATTAGATCTAAATGGTAGAAATGAAAAGTGTTTTAGATCCTTGCTGCCTAGGACGCGAGTGGAGAAACCACAACAGGGCCTAGTTACGTTCTGTGGTACAGAATTCTCAGTACGTAAATAATAATTTAATCTTATATTTTTGTTCATTTCAAACAAAATTAAGTTTTCCCATGTTCTTGATTATCTTGTTATGCAACATTCTTGCATGCAATATTTGTCGCTTTTGCTGTAAAGACAAATGTACCTCAACAGTTTTTCTAGAATCATTCGAGAATATTGCTGTGTTTGAATGTTAACTAGTTATTATATTCTTTAAGCATATCTATATTATAGCATAGTTATTGGTATATCTCTTGGAAACGTATTATTTATATATTTTTTCATCCTATCATCCTTGTTTATATTATGCTTCTTGTACTGTATCTATTGCAGTTACAAAGTATATAAACATCATCTTGTTTTAATCACATTCCATTGTTGCATTCAATAGTTTGATTAAAGTTTGCATTCAAAGTATGTTTATCATTATTTTCAGTATCCTAATCACTCACTTGCTCATACTTTTTTTCATTCTATCTCCTTATTTGAAAACTGGAGCATTTTGGCATTTAGCAATATGTTTCTCTTTTTTCATTTTTCATCTCCATAGCTCTAATTATTGTAGTAGATGTTGTTGAATTTCGTTGTTGCTTGAAGTTACGAAAGTAGATGTAAACGTTGTATTCGGCGTATATCTAGTAGCTGTTTGTTTGAAACCTTTGTTTAAGTTAGGCGTACACCGAGCAGAAGACGAGATTAGTCATTTTTTAGTCATTAGTATTTTTATGTTCTTTATGAAGCAACACACACCAATTATTCATTACATCGGTGTGCTGCTCATAAGCAACTATGAATTACTGTGACTGAATGCATCAACTGTCTTGTCTTTCTTGACTAACCGGTACGCCTAGCCTAACTCTTATCTTCGATCAATCATTATTGAATTGAAAAAACATTTATACGTAATCAATCATGTAGCCTACAATAAAAAACATAACTTGATGCCGTGTTCTAAAAAATTAATTAGTACACCCATCAATATTGTTGATGTAGTATATTTTTATGAATTGCAAATATAATTATAGTTACAGTACATAATATTGGTTGAACAGATAGCAGTTAAGCTTAGTGGGCGCTGGGGCTGAAAGGTACTATGAGAGGCCGTAGATAGTGAATCATAATGCAGATAAAAATTGAATGCTTTTGAATGAAAAAGGATGCTTGCTCAGGATTATTTTGATGAATATGCTTTTAATCATCATGAAGATAGTTGAATTAGTCATTCATCGCCACTTTAGCTCAATAAGATCACCTTTAGTTTTTCATCTCTTGACATAGCGCAACAACATGATTGCAGGTGCATCCCGTGTTTCAAACGCCCAACAGCAATTCGACAATGAAGAAGTCGTCAATGACGTCGTCAGGAGCGACAGCGGCGGCCGAGTGTCGCTGCGACAGCAGGCCGCAGGTGTGCAACGTGTGCCTGGTGCGGCAGAACAGTACTGCGCCGGCACCCCGGCTATCGGCCGCCCGAGGTGCTGCTCAAGTACCAACACCAGACTACCGGTAGGCCTGACTGATTCATCTGATCAAAAATGCAACATCAAGAAAAAAACAACATTACTGTATTACTAAAGTTACAAATCAAACATAGTGCTTCTCATCCTTAGGAATTTGTGTTTTGATTCTAGTTTCTGTACCAAGACCCTGGCCAGCTTTGTGCATAATCCAATATTGGAATGCCCGGTATTGTTGTCATATTGTGAGCTGTTTAATCATCTTGGGCACGCATGCGTATTAGACCGAAATATCAGTCTACTAAAACGACTCTTGAATACATCATGGCCACCTAAGAACATGTTCTGAGGTGCTATGGATGATTTACAAGTAGAAGAGATAATCAGAAATTTGTTCTGCACATCTGTTAGTTACTATCAGGTTTTTCACTGCAGGCGTGTGATTTGTCTGTTAAATTACTTTTAACGGAGAATAATATGCATATTGAATATTTTTTTCCAATTGTGATTGAGTTTTTCAATTAAGATTCTGATAATTTTGTATCTATTGTATTATGGAAATTTTGGCTGTAGACAAATTTGAATTTATGGTAATTATTAGTGTACTTTTTGGGTTTTTCGCAGTGAGCGAAGGGCGTTTTAGTACTGTATTTCGCTTAGGCTTTGATAACTTGAAAAGGCTGTTCAAGGTTGATCGCTACCTACTAGAATAGGTTAGTGTTGGTAAAAGACATTAAAAGACTTCCTTGTTGTTGCAATACATATATGGAAAATATTCATTACGCAGGTAGAAGGTTGGGAAAGATTTCAATTTTCTCATGAACTAAGTTGCTACCTTAACATCACTGCTAGTTATTGATTCTTTAGTGTTAACAGAAAGAATTCCTTGAAGTTCGGACAATTTATAAAGAAAGTACCTTCCTAGTTTCTGATGCCATAATTTTGTTTCTGATTTCAGCCGTCGACATTTGGGCTGCCGGCGTAATATTTCTTAGCATATTGAGCGGCAGCTATCCGTTCTTTCAATCTAGAGATGATCTCATTGCACTGACTGAAATTATAACTATATTTGGAACCTCTTCAGTCAAAAATCTCGCGGCTAAACTAGGTAAGTCAATAAGTAAATTGATAAATTCATTTCATATATCTCAAATCATCAAATATCTATAATAGCTTAGCACAGGGCTTGCCCTAACTTTGCCCATCCATGTAAAAATCAATGTTTATTAATTGAATCATGTCTCTCAAATTCGTAATCCTTATAAATTTTCATAATATTTATTGTATTCTTAGAAGTTTCAATTTTTATTCATCTCTTTACAGTGATGATTTACTGTTTATTCATTTTGTTCAAAATTATTCTTTCGAGAATTGTAATTTTAAATGAAGTTTTCCTATTAGGTATATAATCTTTCAGTTGAAAAAATCTTTCACTTTTTCATAAGATAATGTCCTCTTTCATTCCTTGTTCTTGCCCTATAATTTTGTTCTATTTTTTTATTCTTGGTATGTGAATCTTCTTGGTTATTTTATCCTCCATAACTCTTAATAATTTTCATCTAATCAACTTTCTTCTCTCAATTTTAGCTTCTTTCGTTTTATTGCCCTATTATTTTCTTCTCAGGGAAACATTCCTTCTCACTTTGAATCGTTTGAATCATTCCTTAGAACCAGATCTGACAAAGCTTTCATTGACCATTCTAAAGGGTTTCGAAGACGAACTTGGTTGTCAACCTATACCAGGACAATATAGACTGAACCTTGACGTCACACAAAGCTATATACGTCGCGGTTCAGTCTAGCTAGATGGTCCTGGTCTAGGTTGACAACCAAGTTGGTCATCTGTGGACCATTTACATTCTTACTAATTTACAATAGCAATGTAATATTTGAAAACATTGTAGCATGTAAAAACATTGTTCACTTGTAGCTCTTTCATAAAAAGTAGTTGCTCACACATTCAATATGTAGTGAGTTTTCATTCAATAATATACTGATGCTGTATGAGTAAAATTACATCTCTGGCCCCTCTATTGAAATTAATTTTACACACAGATCAGCTTGGGCGTAAACGCTCTGTTCTAGCTAATCCAAGATTGTTTCCTTTTTGTTTTTAGGTAAAAATCTGATCTGCAGCAGTGAAAAGCAGCCAGTCAACCTGAAACAGGTGTGCCAACGTCTGAGACGACGTAAACTCGAATACGCCTCACTTTCGCCGAACTTGAAACTACATTTGTGCACAACCTGCGATCACTACGTCTTCCCTACTGATGGTTGCCTGTGCAATACAGATGTTAGAACTGACAGTGAGTTTCAACATAGTAGCCAATTCCCCGATCCGGCCTACGATCTTCTCCAGAGACTGCTAGATATCGATCCGGATTCTCGGATCACAGCCGAAGATGCGTTGAACCATCCCTTTCTTCTAGAATAATTGGAATTATTAGTATTTATTTGGAAACTGCCAAGTTTAGCATAGCTCAAAACATTACGGATTCTCATAGTAGGTTAATTGACTTTCAATAGTTCACATTAGGAGTGGTTGTGAATTTTCATTAATAATAATTATAATTACAAATATAGTTGAAAACAAAACTTATGAAGTATATTTAATTGCAATGAAGACTAATGATGTGAAATGAAAACTAATGCAATGAAGGAAATGCAATTGTCTTAATTGAAGACAAAACTTGAGATGACATCCTAATTATTAGGTTTTCAGCTTGTTTTTAGTATCCTTACGTGTTTTATTATTTTCATACCATAGAGGACATGGATCTCACTGTTCTAGAATTCAGTATAATTTGCCTCAAAGAAATTCCGTTTGAATAAAAAATATTCAATAACGGTAATAAAGATGTAATCTTGTTTTAAAAATAGCTCTATTGTAATTTTTAGGTTTTGTAAAATCTTCAACTTACTAAGTTTGACCACATAAAGAATGCCCCAGGCAAACCAGAGCAATACTAAATATCACTCCGCCAAGGGCATTGTTTCTCTGTTCAAACAGTAATAAAGAAAAAATATTCAATAAATGTTTTGTGATTTTTCTCAGAACTCATAAAAATTTGAGTTTTTTTAATAAATGCATTGACCAAGAAATGTAACATTTCATATTAACTTTTGAAGATTTCAACAAAACTCATACTTCATAGAAGGTTTTTTTTCAATTCCTGTAAGCGATTATGAGATAATTTTACACTTAAATTTTTATAACACATTCGTGCAAACGTTTTGTTCTTAACAACTGTACTTTTATACTAATAGAAAAAAACTAGGAATTGCTGGTTTACCTCCAATAAGAAATTTCAAGATTTTTTCCATACAGTTGACGGATTCAATATAATTTTCATAAACCCAAGTTTTTTCTTTACAATATATTAGAATTTAAAAAATATACATTTGTCCTTCAAAATGTAACATTTAGATTAGTGCCATAATTGAATATATTATTATTGTGTTTAAAATATCCAAAAATACTCAATTTTTATGTGTTTCTCGTCTTGTGATCACATCTCTTGTGATCTATGTGATCTCTCCCTTGTGATCAGTGTTCTGTTATAATACTGCCTTTTGAAATAGAAATTTCTGATACTCATTTTTATAAGAATCAAAACGAGATTACACTTCAATATAGTAAATAGAAATAGTAAAACATCTAGTTATCAATCACATATTTTATACTCAAATCTTTTATCAAATAGCCATTATATGATTAAAATGAAAACGCAAAGATTTTGTCAATTCTACTAGATTTGTGGTACAAAAACCATGGTTTCGTGGCCACACAGGCCACATCATCAGCTTGACTACGAAACCATGGTCCTTTTAATTTAAATAAATAGTAGTATTAAAAAATTCCTTGTGTTTTCTTTTTAATTAATGCGAAACAGTTTTACAATCTCAATAGTGACTAGAATTTTTTAATTTTCATTTTTCGCAAAAAATGATCTATTTTGAAAATACTTTAAATTTTTCTTGATTGAGATATTGTAGCTGTTTCATGGCCTTATTAAATAACTTGAAATACTCAATAAATAATACCAAAATTACATTAAAATCAATCATTTCATTGGCGAAAACTAATATTGTTTATTTAGTTTATGCTATTTTATCTACAAGAAAGTATTACTATTTCTTTTCAAATTAATGATCTTTTGTCAGAACTATATCGTAACTATAGAATTTCTATAGTTACGATTAATTTCCTATTGATTCAGTGTTTTTTGTGTATTATCCTACTAACTTAATTCAGTGTTCGAATTTTTGTTTCATTTTGTAATGTGTGTTAGAAAAATAAATTGATTTCATTTTTGTAATTGTGAATAATTATGATTTGAACCGGACTGGAAGGTGTGAGCAATCGTAGCGACATTTCTAGGAAAACGATATGACTCATTCTATCCACCAAAACCTAAATCGCTCAAAAATGAAGATAGAGAATTCCCGATTACAGATTCGGATTCAGCGCCCTCAAATTAACAAATTACTTCGCGAGTGCTCAAAAATGAACTGCTCTGTCGCATGCCTTAATTGCAAAGAGAGTTGCAAGAATGGAGTCTTGGGCATGACAGAGAAGATTACAAGGATGTGGATGACATAATCCATGCAAACCTGTAGAGAATCACTTCCTCTTCCATTTAAATCGAGAAAATTTTAAAATTCAAAATTTTACAAAAAATAAGGGAGGTTTTCGCGGTTTAAAAAAATAGAGGGGACTTTTCAAAATGTCAGCTTTTTCCGACGGTTTCAACCAAAATCGAATCAATCCCCAATCTCCCACGAAACCTAATCATCAAAACCTTTAATGTACTGTCCACCACTGGTAACTTGACTTCTGAAAGGAATGCGACGTGACGTAGGGTAGGCTATGGCATTAGAAAACAAGGCAGTGAGAATACAAACACTATCAATGGTCTATAACCTGGAGTAGTGAAGGCGAGGAATGGAGCACAATTGCAGGCTCGGTTTACTTGCCTTATGACTCCGGGGACCTTCCTCCATCAAGAGAACTTGAACTTCTGGTCATCTTGCACTGGCGGACAACAACTCCTAGGTTACGACGCCAATGCTCATCACACACCCTGAGTGTAAGACGGAAACCTGTTGAGACGGAATGGGTTTTCTGGTCCATATTTCATTTCATTTTAATTCACCACCTAACATCACAGGGTGATGTTACGTTTAGTCACAGTCACATAGTTGCTTATGAAGCAGCACACACTGATGCAATGACTAATCGGTGTGTGTTGCTTCATAAGCAACTATGTGAAGTACTGTGACTAAACGTGACTAATCTCGTCTTTTCTTGTCTTGACTAACCGGTGTACGCCTAGCCTAATACAAGAGGTGAGGCTCTTCTTCAGTTTATCATATCTAAAAATCTTTATATCTGTAATGCTGGACATTACATTTTGCTCAGAAGGACTCCTTAGGGTCATCGACAACTGGCACGTAAGTCATGAGGCCTCTTTGTCTGACCACAGGTACATCTGTTTCAACCTTCAAAGTGAATGCAGCTCGTCCTGCTATCGAGATCCGAGGAGAACAGATTGGTCACTATAAGTCTGACCTTCTGTCTCAACTTGGATCATTGGGCAGGAGGGTCACCTGCTTTGCAGACATTGATCAAATTGCTTCTGATCTTCAGAATTTAATCACAAGCTGCTTTCAAGACAATCGTCCATTGCGGCGGGGGAAAAGTCGAACTAAAGCCTTTGTTCCAACTTATAAGGATTATTTTAAATTGTCATAAAACAGCTTATTTAACGTCAGTAAACAAGCTTAAATCAAGCAAATCAGCTGTTTAATGACAATTTAAAATAATCCTGATAAGTTTGAACAAAAAGTTTGACAAACTTATCGTTGCGTCTAGACCGGGCTTTTAACACTAAGAGCCGGTTCATGAGCTCGGGATTTAGCCAAGTCCTAGACTAAAACGGGTGGCTACCGTAGCATCGACAAACGTCAGCCTCGATACTATGTACTAATAAGGGCTCTCTATGCTGCTAAAGCACTTACCAGTCGAGACAAACGATTGTCGATGCTACGGTAGCCACCCGTTTTAGTCTAGGACTTGGCTAAATCCCGAGCTCATGAACCGGCCCTAAGTGGTGGACTGCTGACCTTGGCCGCAAGAGAGCGGTTGTCAGGAAGCTTCATAACCAGTGCAAACGGAGCCGTATCTGGGAGCCATACTATAGGGCACTCATAGAATATTCTATTGCCTTGCAATCTAGAAAGAATTCTAGATTGAAAGAATTCATAGAATTCTAGATTGCCTTGCAATCTAGAAAGCGAAAGAGAACTCTTGGAGACAGTTTACACAGGAGGTGAACAGTCTCAGGGCGGCAGCAAGACTGCAGCGGGTTTTAGCTTCAAGCCCAATTGGCCTCCTGGGAACTCTGATATCACCATGGGGACAATATACCACTGGAATTGGTCCAGAGCCAAGCTGTGGCATAAGCAAAACAACTGCCTTTCACACAATAAACAAATGGTCGAGGGATGCTAGTGACCAGCAATGGCAAGGTCACTCGAGTCAAGCACTTGGCAAAAGGCTGCTAGCAGAAGGGGCGTCATTTGGGGAGGGCAGGGGGGGCATTTGCCCCCCCCCTGATTCCTGGGTTACAGAAAATATTCTGTACTATAGTCGGTGCAAACCTTAGTTTGCAGTATTACGTTTATGGGGCGCAGTGTTGCCGGATCTACTCATGTAGAATCTAACTCATGACCTAATGACCTTTTAAAAATTATTCATAGTATAATAGTAAAAACATATAAATAGGTAATTAGTGTGCTAATTTTTTCTCATTCATGTAGTTTTGATAGAATAAGAAATGTAAACAAAACAAGAGAGAGGGAAGAAAAGAGAGCGAACAGCTGTGAGTGAGGAGTAATGAATAAAATAATAAGCAAAACATGGCAACAGCGCTTCCATATCCCCATAACAAATAGCATTGCCATTTAAAAGCTTACTGCAAACTAAGGTTTGCACGGACTATAGCTAATGTACAAATGAGCATTTTATCCGGCAAACCCCCCCCCCCCCGGTGTTTGCCCCCCCCCCAAGGTTTTGGTGAAATGACGCTACTGCCTAGCAGACACAAGTTCTTACTTCACCAACTGGCTGGTTAGAGGTCAGGTCAAGAAGTTGATTGCACTGAGGAATCTCCATTAAAATATTCAGATGACGATAATTCATTAATGTTTTTTATATTCAGTAACTTAATCACATAACAACTTTGTAATTATAAGGATTTATAAGGGTAGAATAAGTAAGCTTATTTACTGGAAGACGTTTTATTTAGGCCTACTTTTTCATTTGTTGCTTATTAATTCCAGATTAAGGTCAATGCACACATGACCGACGGCAGCATTTTCGTTCTGCGCATGCGTCACAGAATCTGAAATTACAGAAGTAAAGCCCGGTCTAGACGCTACGATAAGTTTGTCAAACTCATCAGGATTATTTTAAATTGTCATAAAACAGCTCATTTAACGTCAGTAAACGAGCTTACAACAATCAGCTGTTCTCTGACAATTTAAAATAATCCTGCTATATAGCAGGATCCATTTAACTAGTCAGAAAACAGCTGATTGATGCACGCTCGTTTACTGACGTTAAATCAGCTGTTTTATGACAATTTAAAATAATCCTGATGAGTTTGAACGATAAGTTTGACAAACTTATCGTTGCGTCTAGACCGGGCTTAAGCCGGGTATTCGTCAACAATTATGGACATGGACCAATCAGAGCATTGGGCTCGTGACTCATGCGCAGAACGAAAATGCTTCCGTCGAATCGGCGTCGCGTCGGTCATGTATGAATCGACCTTTTTGTTCATTAGTTCATATATCCATTGAATTAAATATTATTCTTTGAAAATGAAAATATATATATATTTCTAGGAGTTAACTTGATACGGTAGGCACTTGGTTTGGTCTGAAATCTATTCTAATTTGTCACTGTTGACGACACTGTAAATGTCAATATTGGAAGCCGGAAGAGAGTCGTGATTTCATCACGAATTTTTTTAATACAGTTCAGAGTTCGAAGTTTAGTTCTGCACTTTGACCTCTATTGTTACATTCATTAGTTTTACACCCATTCGTTTTTTTATATTCACTCACTATCCAGCAGGATTAAAGGTAACTTAATTATTAATAAAAATAGTAGATTAGACTAGATTAGTCAATTTTTTCACCCAATTCAATAAAATAATAGAGCTTTGAATTAATACTTGACAATATTTGAATATAGATTATATAGTTGTTTCGAAACTGTACAAAATATGGGTAGGCTACACAATATTTTAACAGTTCTTTATCTTTATAACATTATAATCTATTATCGTGTAAAAACGAACGTATCGCGTAATGTAATTATTTTTATGTAATAGAGATGGAGAGATTGGGATATCCCATGGTACGGTAATTAGCTTTACTAGATCGACAAATATGAATAACCTATGAATAATTAATTATGAGTAATTTAACTCTAGTCCAATAAAACAGTACTTATTTTGTGGATGAATAAAGTTTATTCCATTTCATTTCAGATGTTCAACAATTTTATGAATATGACTAAGAATGCCGGTAACTCAAGGAAGGAAGACAGGAAGTATGGGGACGAAAGATGGGGAGGAAGTCAACCAAATTATTGTACGAAGTGTGCGTCACGACATCCGTCGTCAGCACACTGTGTCTCGTCTACCTATTGCACCAATTGCAATAAGTCAGGGCACTTGACCAAGATGTGCAAATATAATTAGTCACCTTTGTTTGGATAAGGAAGAATGACGCATTTGTAAAATAATTGAGTTCGTCTAAATAATAATTAATGTTTGTTGTTTATTCTTTGTAGGCCTAATTAATGGCTCAAGTTTAATTATAATTCAAATAATAATATAATATAAATCTACTTCTTATCAACTGTTTTTTTTTTTTTTGACTGAGTGAGATTTGAACAGTAATGTCCACTTTACCACGATTGCAACCTTACAAAGTTACAATTGAAAGTTTTTAAGAAAATATCTGGTGGCTTTCTTTCGTATTTCAAACAAGAAACAACAACAATAATAATCGATACTTTTATGCCTTACAGCTATTAATAGTTTAACCAAATACAATTCAATCTATAGGCTAGATTAGACAAATTCAATAAAGATATTCAATTTATAGATTTTGTTTAAGCAGTAGAATTGTATTTGGTTATACTCTACCGGTATACATCGATTTCAGGCCTGTCATAATGCTTCATTATGAATAATCGTAAGAATTTGAAGAAATCAGTATTCGATTATTCATGTGAATAGTATTTTCCATAAAATGTTCTGTAAAGCTCATTCACATCCACCGCACTGACACCGGACAGACACGGAATGTAGCGTGCCAGTGCCAGACAAAACTTTGGCTTTTTTCACACCAGTGCGGATCGGACTGGATGAGAATGTTTTGACTAATACCGTAAATAGGTAATTTGGGTATAATCAGATGATGTATTGTGAATATACCCATTGAGATACATCAGTCATCCTGTCCGATTCGCACTGGTGTGAAAGAAGCGCCTTATTCTTTCAAGTAATTTGATGTGATACCTATTTAAATTCACATTTACCAGAAATTTAGGATCTTACAAATTACGTTTATATGTAAGTTAGGTCTAATACGAATATTGAGAAAATAAGAATAATGAAGGGAATGTTATGTCGCACATTACGTGTCTGTCATGTTACGAGATGTCGATGTGTATGAGGCTTTACAGGAGATACAGATACAGGCTTATAGCACAGATAACGTAAATCACAGATAACGTGGATTTACGTTATCTGTGCTTATAGCCTACAGGAGAAACTGCCACATACTAGACATGCACAGCAACATGAACAGTGTAAAAATTAATCTAATATGTTTTGTATGAGTGAGTGGTCATCTTTTTCCTGTAATACAGGACTTTAAATTACTGGAAAATACAGGAAATACATACTTTTTAAATTAAAATACAGGACTGAAAGCAGGCTCAAAATTTTTTTCCAAGCTCCTGGCCTCATAGACTTCTGGTACAGTATGTGGGATCCAATTTTATTGGATATAAATTACTCGTTTCAGACGGCTTTTCTCAGTTCTATCAGAGACAATTTTTGTTACTATTATTAATTAGTAATGGATACTATTATTACTATTAGGAAAATAAGTATGCTAATTGTCTCTGGTTCTATCTACGAGTTTTAATATTCTTTACCAAACTTCAGAATATGCACCGACAAAATGTACTGTATAATTAAAGTGACTATAGAATACTTTTCTTTAGTCACAATATTCATAATATTTTAGTGACAACACATATAGTGACAACTTGTTTGTGCTCTCTCTTTAAAGTATAGAGTCCTGATTCACCTCTTTAAAGAAAGTCCTGATTCTACCCAATGATGTATGAAAGAGAAACGTTCAAGCTAGATGGCTTCAATGTTTGGTTCTGAATCATTATTTTATCATCGACGTCATAAATACGTCTTATTTTTAGTTGTATTCTACATTAAAATTCCCTATACACAGTGTGCATGCCTATTATTAAATTAAGATATAGAGGATGAAATTACGGTGGTCGGTTGGCTACTATACTTTTGGTTTCTATACTCTCTGATTACCTTTTAATTTCAAGCTAAAAAGAGATTGAAAGCTCTAAAATAAATCCTTCTATCATTGGAGCTTGAATTTAATTTTCATTGAATTCAAATAAAAATTATGTACAATTAAATTGAATATAAAATTATTTCAAAGCAGCAAATAATTTGAACTAAAATTGCTCATTTCTGCTTCATATAGGTATTATCTAGAATAATAATAATGAATGAAATAAGTAATTCCAAAAAGCATGAAGCAGGAACGAATGAATCATATTCATTACAGTTGCAGAAGCCTAAAAGTGTTGTGAAAAAGTGATAGTGAATGGAAAAAAATAATAATTCTTAAAAAATAAAGCATTCAGTTCTTGAGAAAATTCAAATATACAGCCCAGCTAAAAAATTTCTAACAAAAAATCAAATTTTCAGAAAAATTCATCATAATTTTTAAACAGCAATCATAATATTCAATTTTCCCTCACATTTTCAGTCTCAGAAATCGTCCTCTAAACTCAGAAACTTGCAGAAAATCTTTGGGAAGGTTCCTGAGTGCATTTATTCCTTCGATGTAGTTGAGTTACTGAAATGAAATATTTTTATTTTACTTTTTAGAGGTTTATTGTTCAACTGCTCTTGATCACGCTGATAATCGATCTATTCGAATAGGTACTGTACCAAAATTCAATGAATTCTCTCAGAACAGGAACGGAAGGCGTTGAAATTAAGACAAACGCCATTCATTTTCTAGATTTCTGTCTTCGTCATAAATCTTTTCATCTGAATCTATTTGTTTGCTTATAATAAACGTTGATTTTGGCACGGTCCTAGCTTTAATGCCAACACGTGAGCTTTATAGCCGCTCTTAAATCAATTGACCGACGCAAACCGGCCCCTGAGTTGAATCACCCAAACCACGAATCCCAATCCCAAATGATCTATCCTGAGAAATATAAGTCTTCTCCTACTTATAACTGAAAAATTTGGCAAGAAACAATAATATAAAAAATTGAAAGAGTTTGTCACTAAATTGTAATTCACTAATCATATGCCTCATGAAGTAACAGTAGATTTTTTTGCGGTTGAATGGCGCCCGAATTAAGCGAGTGCAGATACGGGAAACCATTTTAAAATTAAAAATTTTATTCAGCCATTTTAAAACATTCCACAGTAGTCTAATCCTCTAATCTGTTGCCAAATGCTAATACAGTGTTTAATGAGAGATCTGCCAAACTTCTCATGCTGATCCCTCACACCAAAATAATGAAAAAATGTCATATAAACATTCACACAGGATCCATAACAATATTTATATAAACTTTATTCATTATTCTGATGTAAAAAATCAGTCTTCTTAGAAATTTAGCAGATTCCTCCTGTAACTTTCTTTATAATAATATTTTTAAAATATACAGTGTTAGGCTACAGTACAGTATTACATTACACCGATTACAGGATTACAGGCAGTATTCAAATCCTTCAACAAAAACAGATTTTAAAGAGAGAAGAGATACAACAATCAGTGGCATAGCGAATCCGGACCCCCTGCCCCTGGACACCTCCCTCGTTGCCACTAGCTACGCTACTGACAACAATACTTATTTAGAAAACAATACAATACTTATACTGTAAGTACTATAGCCTGTGCAAACCAACAGCCGAGCTGATCGTGGCTAAAAAAGCCGAGTCGGCTTGTGGAGTCATCTACAGACTACAGATACTCGGCAACAGGTGTGTTCATATTTCTGTTTGAAATAGCATTGCCGCAAGTCTCCTTAAGCTAGGCGTACACCGGTTAGTCAAGACAATACAAGACGAGATTAGTCACAGTAATTCACATAGTTGCTTATGAAGCAGCACACACCGATTAGTCATTGCATCTGTGTGTGCTGCTTCATAAGCAACTATGTGAATTACTGTGACTAAACGTGACTAATCTCGTCTTGTCTTGACTAACCGGTGTACGCCTAGCCTTAATACACTCATACTGACTTATTAAAGAGTCCTTATTACTACATTATAGATTCAAGATTTGCACATACTATACTATTTATACTGATTGATTACTGATGTCAAGATATGTATCAGTATAAATATTATCATGAAGAAAATTACCTATTCATTTTGAAAATTGAACTGAAGGCTGTGGTAATGTACGGTTGGCAATACTTGTATTGATTGAACCATCAAATTAAATTCTCTGACAATATTATTTCTATTCAATAAGAGTATACGACATGATTATTTTTGAAACTGTTTTGAACTCAAAGATCAAATGCGAATGAAATTATGTAAGTATAGATTCAACAAGTGAATATGAAAATAGAATACTCTCTTACAATTTACGAAAATCTTGGAACCAGTTTAGTCAACTGGTAAAATAAATCGACTGTTGTTAAAGTTTTGTTGAACTATAATGTTTACCTTTCGTTAACTATAATTAGATCTCATCAGCCTAAGACTCACGCTCACGAAAGTAAGATAGTATTAAATAATAAACATTTTTCAAAATGAAACGAGTTCACCCCGTGCAGCGCAAAGTGCCGCTCACTTGAATTTTCTAAAATTCATAGTTTTAAATAGTTGCTATTTTGACTATCTGCAGCTGACAGCAGCTCAGTCATACCAATAAAATCCTACCTTGTACAGTGATTACTGGTCACTCTACTACTTTCAGAAAAACCTTTCTAAGCTCTATCTATTTGTCATTTCACAACCAAAACCTCAGGGATTTAATAATTTAGTACATTATTTTATACCAACAGATAGTGCCATAGGAAACTATTTTAGGTTTATGGCAAAGTTCTTCTATTCAAAAAGATTATTTTTGAAAAATAATAATAGAGCCTGCAAAGATTTGATTTTTAGTTTTCATTTTGGAGCAAACCGCATCAAAATCGATCCACTCAAACTTCTCCACGAACGTTCCAAAGTCGGGCACGATACTCTTTTCATGTATAAGATTGATCAAGGTTTTCTTCTTGTGTTGAAATTTGTATACAGAAACGCTTATTGTGAATTTCCAATCAAGTTCAAAATTATTATTGAAGATGAAATGAAAGAATTAGTTAGGCTGATAGATGTTTATACTGAAATTATGAAAAATATTTAAAAAAGGAGTATTTACTAAATTCCACATTATAAGAATGTCTAAAACTCGTTCAAGATTACTACAACTTACAAGGTTGTAGTATTCAGGGTATTTGGTAACAAAAACTCAAAAATGACTTTCGTTAATTTCTACTTGAAGATCTACTTGCTAATGATTCGTTTACGAATTCCATATCAATTTCTTTAGAGGTGATATGCTCTCAACACTTTATCACCTGCCCAATGGTTGAATAATGTCCGTACAATACTAAAGAAAGAACAAGTTGCATCAATTTATTACTTAGTTTCAATTTGTTGCTGCTGCTTGTTTTTTCTCCTGGATTCTTTTGCATCCCGAGCAAGAGAAATTTGTTCTGCTAGGCATTTCTACACCACAGAAATAGCTCGTTATTAGCAGGTTGAAAATCGAGTGTCAAGTGGCCATCCAATGGAAGGATTTATTGGTCTCGTTCCTCGTATAAGGTTGGTCGGTGTAGCTGTTCTCGAAAAAATAGATGGAAAATAAAGAAAAGAGGTAAACACTAACAGGGCAGTAAGATGTTGATGGAATCTGCATATCGATCTGGTTGTTTATCTTCAGCAGCTGAAATGTTATCTAGAATATCTCACTGATTTCAATTGTTAATGCATCTCTCACCCGCCAATAGCTTAGATTAGAGATAATCCAAATCCTTTATGGTTAGTCTACCCATGGATTATAACTATTGATTCATTATAGATATAATAACAATCTCTCAGAGTCAGTTATTGTGATAAAACGATTATTTTTTGTCTAATGAGCATTTATTTGTTAATTGCAGTGAGATTACACTATAATATTTTAATAAAGCCGGCTCCAGACATGCTGTATTTCACAAATACCAAAGATTTATGTTGGAAAAATGTATTTAATGATGATTGTTGCTCTCTAAATCAATTATTTCGTCCACTCATTCACAAACAATTATCATTATTTTCAATTTCTCTACTCTGTGATACAATTTTCGATAAGTACTCGCTTACGCTTACTCAAATGTTATTATTAATAGAACATTTTATTGATTTATTAGTAGAACATTTAACATTTATTAATAGAACATTTTATTCTATATAATACAACAATAAGGAGGGCAAAAACTTTAATTTCCATAACTATTTCTAAATTTAGTGGCGCTTATTCCAGTTAACAATATTTCAACAATTTTTTGGCTGGTCTGGTGTTGACAGAAAATTAGTTGTTAATTAGTGATGGGAAAAAAGGAGAACATAGGGGAACATGTATCAGTTTGACGATAAATCACACGCTACGCCCAAAACAAACAAGCTGCTTGTCCCAAGGGACATTCTGGAGAATGGTTGGGGATGGATGGATGGAAGAGAGGGGGTGAACTAGGTCTGCTGGCTGATTGCTGAGATGTCATCAACCAAATCTATCTGTCCACTGTGCTTTGGTTACTCTGTTACTGTTCTCCACTTATTTTTCTTTTTTTTTCTATCTATAGTATCTAACTTCATCCACTAGAGTGAGAATGAGAGTAGAATGGCGTGAGTTCTTCGGTAAAGTGAGTCTCTAGTATTCTTTGCAAACTTTTACACATTTTTATAATTCTTAATTCAAATTTTACACTCTAGCAAAGATTGCCAATGCTATTGAAATTACAATAACTCTAAGTAGAGCTATTTTCTGTCTTTTTTGCATTTTCTGGTGTCTTCCTAATGGATTTCAAGGATTTGCCCATCGATGATCACAATATCATTTCATCTTGCATTCTAGTTATACTTTCATAAGATTTTAGTAGAGCCCTATAATACAAAAAATAAAATAAATGCGGACGTAAACTAGACGTATTGCATAGTATTTCGTGCTATTCGTATCATCATTTTTCTTACTTAACAGAACTACTTAGTTGTATAGTATGAAGTAAGATTTTTCTACTTTAAAAATTATATGAAACAGGCCCTCGAAACTTGATGCACCAATAAATTGATCTTTATTGAGATCTTCACAACATAGTTACAAAATGAAAGTATAAAAAATCAATTTACCTGCAAGGAAACATTCTGTGCGCAGATAAGAGTCTATAAAGAGTGATAAATCATAATTAACTGACACGGAAAATAATTGAAAAATGTTATATCAATACTAAGAAGAATACAGAGAGTGAGAGCTCTAATAAGGTGAAAATGAAAGAGAATACGAAAGAGAAAGAGAAGAAGATGACAAACATACTATTAAAATAGGATATGAATTATTCCAAAAGTTTTACCTCGATTTTACTGAACATTATTCATTCAATAATTTCATTTTTAAACCTTTTATCAAGTTTCCTATTTGTATTTTCAATAAAATTGTTAAAAATGTAATTAATCAGTTTATTTGATATGTAAAATTATTTTCTCCTGGACACATTCCGATCTATTATCTATTCTGCCATTTTCATCTGGAGGGTCGTAATTTGAGGTGCAATTGTGGTAGATCTGTGATCCAGGGTGGAATTCAGCGATTGATACAGTTCAGTGACAGCAGCATCTGACATCGGGAGGGGAATTCGAGGATTGAGAGAAGAGCGTCTGGTGAGTGACGTACCACCCCTCCCCCGCTCACAGACCACGTGGTCCCTGAGGGGGGTAGGAGGGCACCGGTAGTTGGCTGGCGCGACGCTTCTCAGCTCTGTGAAGTGGCTCTCAGAGTTGCGTCGGCCCGCGAAGCGTTCGCATCTCAAACCGAGAGAGAGAACTCCGAGAATCGCGTCAGTGCGCTCTCCTCTGCTGGGAGACGTGTGTTCTTTCCAAAGTGCAGTGTTGTGACCAGTGTTGTCCATATTGCTCCAAGTGTACGTCATTGAGTGCAGCGGTTTCTGTGCGAAAGGTTTTTTCGAAGTGTTAATTTATTTCTGATCAATCCCATTTATTAAACTTTTTTGTCTCTCTAAAGTGCTACCTTTTATAACCCGACTTTCTCACTTCTTTTCAGTTTTTCTTCGATCAGTATTTTAATATTTCTTATTACAATTATATCATTCTACTCTTTTCAATAATTCTTTCCAATAAATCACTCTACAATTTACAATTGACTAAATTCTTGACCTTTTCTTCTTTCAATTCTCCTTCTCTTCCTCCAATCAATTTTCAATTTTAGAATTCCACTGGGCCTCACTGCTTCTCATCCTCGTTTCAAAGTAATATTTTAAATTATATTTTCTCCTTCTTATTTATTTCTTTCTTTCTGTTTATTTTCCTCCATCATATCCACCATCCTCTCTTTCTTTCTCTCTCTTTCTCTCTCTCTCTGCTTTACTCCCATCAACCCCATATTTCTTGAATTTTTCCTTGTTCTCAACCTCCCTCATTACAATTTCTAGCTGCTTCTCTCACCTTTAACTACTCTCACTTTCATTTCAGAATTTCACCCCCCCCCCCAAACTATTATGTACTTCTTCCTTGGCTGCCACTAATGATAATTCTCTTATTCTTTCCAGTTATTTCAATCAGAAGAACAAACAAAAATAAGTTATGCAAGTTTTAACAATGTTAATACACTTGTAAGTAAACTGAAAAAACAAAAGATCTAGTGAGACTTGGCAGTGTTTAATGTTTCAACAGTGAATTAACTATTTTACTGTTATTACAAACGTGATTTACACCTATCTAGAATACCAGAAGAACAAAATAAGAACTAGCCTAGTCAGGACGATCCAGGCACTCTTTAGGTTTAAATTACTGCATCCTCCATTGAGTTGTGTTTGCAATAGTGGCCCTACAACTTCGAAACGAACCCTCTTCTTCGATTTGCAGTGAAATTGTAGCAACGAAACTAAACTCATCGAATATGAAATACTAGAAACGGGGTTCCTATACGACAGACCGTTTTTCTTCTTTTTTTTTGTAAGAAAAGCTGTGAAAAAACGGAAAATTGAAGATCTAAAGCATTACTGGGTCTTACAATCATAACAAACTTTCTTTTTCAATTTTGTCTTCAGTAAGCCCTCCTAAAAGCATGAGGATGAAAACTAGTGAGACAATCAACTCATCCTATTTGTAGTCACAACTAAATTCAACCTTCTTTTCTCCTCTCTATATTGATAGTGGAGATTTTCAGTAACTAGTGAGACAATCTAATACTCCTTTGGATTACTATTTGCAGTCACAACCAAATCAAACCTCATTTTTCCGCTGTATATTCTTGTGAAAACGTTAGAAGTAATCAGGAATGCTAGTAACAGTGCTATAATCGAAAATTTATGTAGTCGTTTGTTAAAATTCAACGAATGTTGCCCTGAGTTGATTGAGTCGACCATATTTATGAAACCTCCTTTTTCCTCTTAGTATTCTTGAAAAAACGAAGAAATCAGGAAAGCTGTCAGTAACGGTGCTATCATCGAGATTCACAGTGCTCTTTATTGTTTGTGAAAACTTTTGAAGTGATCAGGGATGCTAGTAACAGTGCTATCAACAATTAACAGTGCATCTTCTATAAACTGCATCAACTGCATCATCTATCAACAATATCATTTATATTGTTGTGTAAACGTTTGACGAAATCAGGGATGTCAGTAACAGTGTTATCTTCGAAAATTGTCGTAGTTATTTGTTGAAAGTTGCCCTGAGTTGATTGAGCCAGTCAACGCGGGGTGGAAGCGAGTGCAGTTAGCAGCGATGCGGTAAGAGCATGCCGCGCTGGCGATCTGCCGATAGGAACGCACTGTTGCAGCTCCAAGCGGTGGTGGTGCTAGCACTGGCTGCAGCCGTTGCAGCTGCGGCCCTGCAGCCCCTGCAGTACGACGAGCAGTCGGCACGCAGCGAACGCTCGGCCAATCTGTCGCACATCACGGGTCCCGCGCGCAAGATACGCATGTACGTGCGGCACGGCTGCCTGCAGCTGCAGCCCGACGGATCTGTGTCCTCTTCCGCCGATCATATGTCGCCTTACAGTGAGTACCAAGCAATCACTTTATTGATATCAAACAATTGATAAATGATAGTTGTTAAATTTTCTCCACATTATTGAAATCTGAATGTTTCACAGGACCATGGTTTCATGCGTTTACACTATGTAACTTGTTTATAAAACTTTTGTTATATAACAAGTTTCACAAAAATGTTACAAATACATGTAACTTGTTATATAACAAAACATACGATTTTGTTATCTTACAAAACTTATATAACTTAGTTATATAACAAAAGTTACAGAAAACTTGTTACATGTAACCAGTTTATTAAACAAGTTACATAGTATAAACGCAGCTTTACACTTAACACATCATCAGCTGTACTGTTTAAAAACAAAAGGCTTCTCATTTAGGCTAGGCGTAGACCGGTTAGGCTAGGCGTACACCAGTTAGTCAAAACAAGACAAGACGAGATTAGTCACGTTTAGTCACAGTAATTCACATAGTTGCTTATGAAGCAGCACACACTGATGCAATGACTAATCGGTGTGTGTTACTTTTTTTTTATTTGAAATGTTTAAAAAAGTATTGGATGACTGGAAAAAGAAAGTTCAATTAGATATTCGTGCAACACTTGGCGTATCTTGATGTATTAATATGTCCAATTACAGGAGTAGGCTACATAGTCCAGATTCAAAGAGTGAACTCTGCAGTAATAGTTCAAAGGTTTTACCCCACCCTTTCACTTTTGTCATAATTTAACCCGCTTTTGATCACAAAAGTTGTTCGAAATTCTCCTTGACCTTGACTAAAGAGCAAAAGGAATTTGACAAATTCTGTGAGGAATCAGGTTCAACTAACAATATTATAAGATGCCTTAGTTGTGAATTCTTTTTTTGGATCGGAATTTAAAGTGTTTGATTAACCATTAAGGAAATCAGAATAAACCAATTACTGTATTGTGGATGTGAATGGGATGTTGTAGGCTAAATGGCGTGAAAAGTTGGCAAGAAATAGAATTTTGAAAGAGACAAGGAGAGTCCTGGATTTTTGGGAGAAACATGAACTGTATGTGGTTAAAGCGAAATAGTTAAATTTGCTATGTGGGTCAGTAGGTCACCTATCTGAATGTTAAATTTTCAGTTATGTAGGAGTTAGCATTCTTACGTTTTATTAATTAACAAGCTGTCCCGGCGAACTTCGTATCGCACTCTTCCCCCCCCCCCCCAAAGTCCCCCCTCTTCTCCCAACAAATGTCCCCCTTTCATGCCACCCCTCAAAAAATGTCATCCCCCAAATGCCCCCCATTCATTCCCCCCCCCAAATGTCACCCCAACATATCCCTCTTCATGTCAACCCCCTCTTCCCACCAATTTTTTTTTTTAATTTCTTCTATTTTGTATTTTTTTTCATTAAAATTTATTTATTTCTTTTTTTTCCGTTTATTCTTCAATTTTATTATTTGAAACGATAGAACATGTATTATACGAACGATAACTCATTCTTAATTGATGATTCTAGCGTAAAAAATAATTAGAGCAGAAAACCTAGTGCAAAAAAAAATGGTTCGGAGCGGGGATCGAACCCCCAACATCTAGGTCGTAGGCCGAAGCTCTATCAACTGAGCCACTGCAGCTTGAGATACCACTGCTATTTTTTCTGGTCTTGAATCACGATCATCTTTCCGTTCTTCGGTAGCCGGCAATTTCAAAACGTACGTCTGTGAAATGTTTGATAGGTTAGGTCATTAATGTACTAATTATTTATTAATTATAAAGGGATTTTCTTATATTTTAATACATATTATGTTAACCAGTGCTGTAACAATTCAAACTAATCCAAAATCATCTAAATCGGTTCAGCCGTTCTCCAGTTATAAGCGAGCGTACAGACACCAACTCTCTTTTATTAATATAATAATAATAGATAGGGAGTTGATATAGCTACACATAACTAATTATTAAAGAACTACTGTATTTGAATTGAAAATACCTCATTAGCATTATTGAAATACGAGAACACTGAGACTATAAACGCTCCATCACTACCTTGCATTCTTTTGAAATTATTGTGAAAGAAAGCAAACAAAATTAAAGTGAGTTACATTTTCTTCTGCAATCCGTAGTCGGATAATTGTCTGGATGTCTAGACGCTATCCTAATAGCCAAAAATTATGAACTTGATGTAATACAGTTAATACTGCGTGCAGTTGTATTCAAATATTAAACACAAATAATATAATAAGACTTGGCATTCTAATATAGACACTATTAGACACTATTCCAATATCTTTAGACACTATTCAATATCTAGACACATTAGACACTATTCCAATATCTTTATATTCTAGCATCAATCATGAAATAAAAATAGAACCAACAAAGATTACAAATTTATTAGTTGAAGCACAGACCAAGTACTTTCTCTAATATTATATAATTACAGTATATACGGTCTAGTCTAATAACAATTAGTATTGTCTAATATGGTTTGTTTGTGGTTGAAGTCATGGTTGGGGAAGCTATAGGACGGTCTACACTCTGAAAAATCTATTATTATAATGCCCGGGTTTTCAGTCGTTCAATAAACTTATTGAATCAATAACTTTTTTTGCATTTGAAAACACATGGTTATTGATTCAATAGTGCTATTGGATCCATAAACTGTCTATTGAGCGACTGAAAAACCGGGCATAAGACAATTAAATTTCCAATGGGAGGAAAAATATATTCAGTAGCTAGTAAAATGTGTGCTGCCAATAACTGGGAAAACACGTGTGCAAATTCATTTCGATTTCGTGTCAATGATCTGTCTCTAACTAGAAGCAGCTGACACACTATTTTCTACAGTATTTATTGAAGTTTGCACACAGAAGTCGGTCAATGCAGCAACACATTCGGTTTCGAATGACTATTTTAGAAAATTGGATTCTCATCGTTTTATTACTACTACTTCTACTTGAAATAAAATTCTCAGAAAGATTGTTCTACTTTTACTTTTATAACTTTACTTACTGGCCTCGAGTTATTGTACTTACATTATCGTGTTGTGAGAGTATATTAGAAGATTTTTTTTCAAATTCAACATTTCAGGTAACTCAATTTTGAAGAGTTAAAATTCTCACGGTAAATTTAGATCCCAGTAGAGATGATTCTATACATAGAGAAAAGTAAAATGAGTAACAAGTTCTCCTATACTCTCTGATTTTATACAACGTCGATCAGTTTTATCCCCTTTTAACCGCGTATTATGAGTCCTAAAAGTCATCAATCTTTAATATCCAAATAGGCAAATTTATATTTATGATCAATCAATCTTTAATATCCAAATAACAAATTGATATTTATGATCAATCAATCTTTAATATCCAAATAACAAATTGATATTTATGAGAACGATGATAGAGCATTTCTGATATTGTGCAAAGTGTTAGGATAACAGTGTTTCATTATAGAAGTCCTGTAAAACATGAAAAAGGCGGACACACACTGGACATGAATTAAAAATTCAAACCTCTATTGTGAATCGTTGTTACAGGACTTCTTAATTTCTATGAAACAGGCCCCCGACATGAAATAACATAGAAAACATAACATTAAACAAAATATTTATTATATTTTCTAAATTAGACCACACGTTCTGATTTGTGTGTTTCGAGACTCGATAATACATATTCCATCCATAATAAAACACATTATGCTCCCTAAACTGTTTTGGTTCTGGGGTAGGCCTTGAAGACCTATTTATTATGTCGAAAGAGACGATCAAATTTGACAAAAAACCATTGACGACTGTTTCAAACCATAAAACAGTGGCGCCTACTACCGACATACGACAAACACTCTGTCGTATAGGCTGACGATGTATCGATAGTTACACGATTCTGGGAGAAAGTTAACATTCGTTAACTACCCTACTGTTTACGGTCCGCTTTGAGGAAGCGACCCTGTACTTGAGTATATGGATCAGCGAGGATATCAGTAAACAGAAACAGTAATATAGACCAGCTGGACCACCTAAGGTTTTCGGGTGAACAGATCCGAACTTGAATGATACTGCTACTCAAGAGCTCTAACTCCAAGTAGCAGAGTGCAGGAGCTACTACTATACTGCAGTAGCCGGCGGCCTGAGACTCCTGCTATTGCAGGAGTGCCTGCATTCGAGAAATAAGTTTTTCAATTCTTTTATGATGTTGCTCATCAATTATTATTGCTTAACGGTTATAACAAAATTATTTTAAACTTGTAAATAAAGTAGGTTCGGTAGTCAATTATACAATCAAATAAATTTCAAATTCATCTTGTAGAAATAAAATAAAATAGAAAGGGAAGGCTGATATTTCTCAAAGTAATTAATTATGAAGCGTGAAGAAATTCTACAAACGGCAAATGCACATGAAGAACGTAATTAAAATTTATTCTTTTATTATTTCTGAAGAGGGGTTGCAGAACTGAGTTAATACAAGCTCCAATTACTCTGTAACTGATCCAAATCATACAATGCAGCAGTAGCATTAGTTAAAGCAGTAGTTGCAATAAATAGCAGTAGGAGTATTACTACTTTAATAACTAAAGTATACTATTCTTTACTGTACATAATACTCATGCATACTTTATTGCTGCATATTATATTCATATTACTACTGTAGCTGCAGTTATCAGCACAGTCGATCTGCATTCAATTATTATGTTTGTGATTAGAATGGAGCAGTCAGTGAAATAATCTATGGAATTATTATTGGCAGGCGTCAAATAGTAGCGGACGTCAATACATCAATTTAACGGCGTCATGGCCAGTTAGCAGAGATCAGTGAACGACATAATTGTTTATATAACTATATATTCATTCGTTCATGTGTAGATACAGCACCATTCGTTCAACTAGATACAGTACCCAGTCCGGCTAGAGAGAGGACCGCACTCCACTCCTTCCCAGAGGTCAACAGTGCTCTGAACCGAAGCATTTGCTATCGCATATCAGACGCTTCCCTGTCATTGAAACAATATTTCAATAATACACACTCTAATTAAAATATCAACTGCCTTATTTTAAGATACTGCCCGTGAGAGAGTGATATTTATAAATCGGTATGATTAAAAACAATAAGTAAATCCGAGGTTTGGCCAAAGATCAGTGATATAATTCATGTAGGCTCAAAGTTCTTGAAGTATTCAAAAAGCTGAAGGGAAATCGTATTATTATCAAGATTCATTGGATTTTACCTCAAGTTAGCGCAAGTCCGTCAAATATCAAAGAAGCTGATGAGAAATCGGATTCTTTTCAAGATTTTAAATTATTAATTAACAATAAATTTAAATTATTTATTATTATAACTATAATTTAGCCCATCTTAGCCCATCTCTAAGTGAATTTCATTAAATTAAATAAGCTCTTCTCCAAGTGAATTATGAAGATGAATGAATACAGACCTTGACTAGATATTCAATGATATACAAACTACAACAATTCACCGATAGTAAAAAAAGAAAACGTTTTAATGTGCGATATTAACAATCAAACCAAAAATATGTAATTTGTAACTTCAAAGAGTAGTAAGCCAACAATGGCTTCAATTTTCTCCAAAAATCTAATCATGAGTGATCCAAAGAAACCAATGATTTGCTCCCCGATCTTCCAGACAATACTTTGAAAAATGAAATTCAAATTTGGAATTACTAACAACATTCAATGTTGACAAGATAAATAACACAATAAAAAAGTTTTGAAATGAATGATCTGTTGAATTTTGGTCCAACTTTATTTGTTACAAATGGAACAAGAACTTTACTGATGATCATTAAAGTATATTTATGATCATTCAAGTATATTTATGATCATTAAAGTACATTTATGATCATTTACGGATTGTGGGAACCATTCCCAACCCAGAACTGCTAAATCTACTTGAAAATCAGGGTCGAAGATCAGTAGATGACACACCCCACAGACTTATTCCAAGAAACTGTGTCACGGTAAGCGAACTCTCATTCATTCTGTCTGAGTATACCGGAGCACTTTGAGTGATTCATCCACAACCACAAGTGAATAATGCCCCGGAGGAATTCATCAGACAGAAAGGAACTCCCGAAGAACAAACTAAATGTTCCCGAAGAACATTTCAGCGCACAAAGTAGTACGAACAACTCTAATAAGTAAACCAGTTGCGGTATGTACCGGTATATTGTACTATGTATATGTGATTACTTAGTGCTACATGTCTCCCCCCTCCCCCGACACTGTTTAACAAACCCATTCTTGTACCGCAAATCAGAGTTATTACAGGCGTGAATTATCATTATCGAGCATACTTATTGTGCTGTAATCGGTTTCGTAGTAGTAAGTAGCCGAAGCACGAATGCAACCCTGTCTAGACTAAACAATCTGCGTCTCTCTCTCGAAATTATACTCTTCCTTCATCTCTACTCTCTCTTTCTACCAATCTCTCTTTATAGTCACTCCTTCACGAACACATATTCTCTCATTCTCTCTCTCTTTAAAGTTTTTTTCTCATGGTTGCACTCAGTACGGGTTCATGAAATCTTATTCCTCCGTACTTCCTCCCTATGAAAAGCCGGATAAGCTGATGATGTTTCAAGAATATTTTGTACCAATCAAATTTTTTGTCCACAAGGAGATTAAACAGTGTATAGCCTAATATGAATTATAAACAGGGGCCTGTTTTAAAAATATATACAAGACATGCAATACAAGAAACTGTACTCCTAAAAAACAAGTCCTATAACACACGCTTTGTTCGTTATTATCACGTTTTATGTTTATTTAGTTATAGTTGACACGTTTTATCTTCATTTTGTTCAGAATTAGCTGTGAAATCAAGGAAGTGAGGTTTGGTCATATTCTTATTATAATTTAAATATGAGAAAGCATATATAAAAAATTATTTGCAGTATTTGTTTAATTTGAATTGGCATTTTATTATTCTTTTCTACTATTTCCACTTATAAATAATCAGCGGCGAGTTACAAATTCCTCAAAATCTCAAATTATTAACTTTTAATGAAACGTTTTAAGCTTTTAGTAGTCCTAAATGCGATTTACTCCAAAATTTCGATCTACGTATGAGAACTTGAGAAGCTATATGTAATAGAAACACATGTATTATTTGGAATTCTCCTATATTACGTGACTTATAAGTTTTATGAAATACGCCCCTGGTCTACAATCTACCCATTTATTGTGCAAATACTAGATTCATATTATTTCACATGATTTGAAAATCGAAAAAAATGTGGTCCGATTAAAAAATAATGTCACCTGGATTAGAATTATGCTTCGATGACGTGCTGTAAGTAACGGGTCAGAGGAATATCGCCAATCGCGTGAAAGTTAGCAAAAAAGAGAGAAAAAGCAGCACCTTGTGAAAGAGACAATCTACAACCTGTTAACTTTAGCTGGCTGATAAAATACTGGCTTCCTTTTAACGACCACCCTTTTTACTTATTACTTGATCACATGCGACCATTCTCTTTTATAGAGACAGAGAAGAAACATAATATAATTTTTTTGTGGAAGAAACAGCCCATTCACTAAATCCTGAATTATTTTTTGGAATCTTGAAATAATTTATTTTTTAAAAAGGTACTTTTCACCAAAACCTGAAATATTGCAAAAAGAGATTGTCTGAATTCAATTTTGGTTGCTGGAACCCCTACTTCAATAAACCTTCCAATATTCTCTTGTTTGATACACGATCTCCTTCGCTTTTGGTTGAAAACTTCATAAACTGAAAAATAAATTGGAGAGATTGTTGATGGAAAAACTAGTTCAATAAACTCTACAACAGGCTATTTTCTTGCTCCCTAACTATCGGTTTTAATATAAATTGGAATTTCAAATTGAGACAAATTACATTTTTCATAAATAAATTCCAAGAATAAACTATGTAGATTACAGTTTACAGTTACTTTGTGATTGTGAAAAGATAGGAGATCGGACCAGCATTTATTGTATATATGAATTTTAGATTCAGTACTGACCTGATTGATGATTCCATCAATGTAATTTGAAACCCCGATATGTAATACTGTTTGTATTGCATACATTCGAATTATATTGGAAAACTGGAAATAACACATTATTTGTTGAGATAGATTGCTTTCCTCATGTCTCAATTAGTGCTGAAGTGTTAATTATATAAACTTATCCGCAAACAATTTACAACCTGCTCAACGTTGTTAGCCTAGATGGTCAACTTGAAGAGACGTGAGCTAGGTCAGTGCTCAGCTCGGTTCATGGCTAAAGCCAAGTTCATTAAGGTTCAAGGACATATTGAAATCTTTTTCTACTATGTTGCTACATTGCTTAAATTCCAGTGGCAATATGATAATCCTTAATACTGTATTGGAATGATTGAGTTCGTCCTATGGTTGAACACAGACAATATATCAATAAATATTGTTGCTGGATTAAAATATTGAAATATATTGTTGGCTAAACACCAATATTGAAGTGAAAGAGAACGGTTTTAGGGTCGAGGTCAAAGCTGTGACAAACCAAGTAAAAACATTCTCAAACAGCTCCATCAATCTTAGTAATATTGAATGATATATTTTACACTCTATTGTGAGCAATATTATTGAGTTTATAAATTGACTGATTTTTATGTTATTCACTTCCATGAGATCAATAAAAAATTGATGGAATTGGAAAAACAGAAACGAAAAAATTAAAGCAATGATTCCAGAGAACGAAATATTATCAATAGAAAACCTGTAGTATTACCAATAGGTCAAACAAATAGAAATGGTATTAGGCTACCAATAGAAAACCTATAAGTATTTCTAATAGGTCCTCTCGAAAAAACCAAGTTCGAGTAAAAATTTGTAAGACTCTCACTTATTGACTTACCAAAATATAAGTGAAAGTGATTACAGAGTAGATTTAGATTGAGAAAATATTCATATAATTTCTATTGTAGAATAAAAAATAATCAAATGAACTAGTCGAATAGTTTGATCATTATACAATTATGATTGTCCTGTGCTAATGGTACACTTATAAGGTCTTGTACACTTATTACTTCGACCGTTAATTGTTATTTTATCCATTCATAAAAACCAAAACGGAGGCAAATCTTCACATAGCAATGCAAAAGCCCAACATTCGACATTATACACATAAAAACATTCGACATTAATGTCATCGTCATTAACTTACAGTTATTTCTCCGGAAAACATTCCTCGTTAATCATGGCCTTTCTTCAGGTGCCTCAGGCAGGTGGCAAGGAAACATGAATGTGGATTTATGAACAATGTTGAACTTGACTGTTATGTCTGCTAAATGATGTCAGAAAACTGAATCGAGATTGCTAAACAAAACGATGACTTCCTTTTATATATTTTTTAATGTTTGGTATTTCTCCATTACTCTTTCCTCTTTTAACCTCATCCTCAACCATCCAATCTCTTCCAATTCTACATCGCTCCTTAAGTTTTATCTCATACCGTTTTTTTAATTCTTGTAATTTTAGTTTAATCTTCTCATATCATTCTAAAACTTCTCATGTTTTAAATTACGTACCTTTCTCCTTTCCAACTAATTTTAATCCTTTTGTTACTTATTACCTTATATATTTTCTCATTCCCTCATCTAATCATCTCACTTTTATCTTTAAAAGCCCAACTATTTTTATCTTTTCTAATTTCTCTTACCACACACATTTTCTCTCTCTATCTCTCTTCCTCCTCTCATTTCCAACCTTAATCCTCTCATACTTATCTCCTGCAGTACAATAAACGTTCATTAGTTCCTGGTAACAGATCGTAAGCTTTGTCAAGAATTTGCGAGATGCCTCTTCCCTTCTCGAAGAGGACTCCTGCAGAAGCCTCCTCTCAAAATTATTGGGACCAGTTCGTCATGAATGCGGTCGCCGAAACTCGAGTCGACCGATTAAAATCAACAAAAAAGGATGAAATGCAACAGAAACAAAATGACTGAAATTTTAATTTGCACCAGGCTCAGCTTCTTCGTGATAACGTGTTCTTGATTACGACCAGCCACTCGTAAAACGTCTCAATGGTCGGTCTAAACAACGAGCGCAGACATTGGACAGCAGTCCCGGTTGCTTTTTTACTCCATTTCAGCTCTTAAATAAACCTTTTTTCGTCTACATTTAGCTTCGAGTTTAATTTGTAGACTGCTATTTTAGCAAAACTCGTCCATTGATCAACCATACAAGCCGCTAGATAGCATCTGTAATTGCTTGTAGGGAGCTAAAGTTGATCTATCATTTGCACCAGTTCATGACTCAAGATAGCTTATTCACATTAAATTTCATGCATGGAATATATAAATAGAACCTATTTCAAAAGATGATGGCGTGGGAGTCCCATGAGCTATGTTGTTCGAATATATTATACTGAACAACTTACAAACGTTGGTTGTAATTGAATGTATACTCTAATTCTTTATTAAGCCTTATTAGTATCAATCTCAAGCCTTTGAAAAACTCTTGGGTTCTCTTAATACTTAATAATTCTTGATTCAGCTGCATTGGTTTCACACTCAAGTTCTTGAAACTTTTTACTTTCAACTCAATTTACGTTTACCAAGTGCGTTTATTTAGCACTGACAATGAATTGCGAGTATCATATTACAACCATTTATAATAAAATGTACAAAAATTCATACACTATGATGTATATGTTAATATTGTGGGGGTAGTGAATGAATTATTATAGTTTCTTATTTGTAAAAAGCTGTGATTCATTGGCAGTCCAGTTGCCTTAGCGAAGTGAACGCGCTGTACATTGGGTAGGATGTGATAAGTTTCAAGAACTTGAGTGTAAGGCTGAATAAAAAGCTGTAGTGAGTTGTGATGACATTAATTTGTTTCCAGTCCAGATGCCCAAGCAAAGTAAACTAGCTATACTGCTGGAGGAATGATAAAACGAGTATTGAGATAATTTGTAGTCACAAATACTATTTATCGATTTCCTATCGATGTACAATACAGTAGATATACAGTAAACAAAAAGTAAAGATGCTGTTATATTGTTTCCATCCTGTTATCAAGAGACAGTGCGACGGCGCAATATATGCAAATACATACACACCGAATCTTGACTGGTGAGAAATTTCTCTACATACTGTAATAATATGTAGAGAATAATAAATATAATAGTAACTGTATCTGCTGGGATGTTGGAGAATTCAATTCAGTATATTACTGTACATATTAGATCATAATACAAACCCATGTATTATTTACCTTTCATTCTCTTCACCTTATGAAAATGATAGTTTCCGTCATCTTACTTTGTTTTTACCAAATAAATGTTCTCAAAATATAATTATAAGAACCAATTTTTTGTAATTTGGATAGAATAGCTTATACAAATCATCCTTAGAGTGAATATAAATAACGGAGAAAGGAATAAAGAAATTCATTTTTACTGTTACAATAACAGTAGGCCTATGTATACTTATATACAGTAGAACCCCTATCCGCCCTCGGATGGTTCGTCGTTCCGGTTAGTCCGACTATCGCTCCGGATTGTTGTTTCTTGTTTTTATCATCAAAACAATGCATTTAAAAACCTTTTGTTAACTTTAAAAATCACTAATTTCAGTCCATTACTTTATAAATCACTTATTTCAAGTATCTTTGTACGTTCAATGTTTAGATTAATAAATACAGTACTGTATTAGTTTTTTGGGTAATCCGACCTTTTTTGCGATACGACCATGCCCCCGGTCCCAAAGGTGACGGATTAGAGGGCTTCTACTACAGTATAATAGCTGTTATTGGTTATTCTCACTATGTATGACAAATTCTATAACTTCAGCAAGAACTACTCCACAGCCGTGACAATATTCACACATTTATTTTTATTAGAGATTTTCAGAAAAATACAGTTTAAAATACTAGTGATTGATAGAAAGTAGCATGGATCAATGAAAAACTATGGTTAGTTATTACTGTTAAAATAACGTACATAATTATTTATATCAAAGCTAAAAATACTTCTAAAATACTTTAATTTTTCAATACTTCTACGGAAAATGCTGAAAACTACAAAAAAGGCTACAAACTATATTACCGAAAAATAAAATCAACCTGAATCAATACAATGAATCAATAAATGAAAGACCCTGGTTAGTTATTATTGTTGTAAACTAAAATTACGCTCAATCAACTCTACTGCAAAATAAATCAACAAAAAAATGAAAAATTAATCTAACGGTTTCCTCGATAGTTACCAATACAAAAAACCCGTTATTATTCAATACCATGATCTAAAATCATTTAAAAAATAACACCATAAAAGTTTTTCTTATCAAGTTAAATGAGAGTGAGTTGTATTAATTTGCTATCAATTCACTACCCTAAACAAATAGGTAACCCACATTAAATAAATGAACTTTACTCATGTTATTAGAAATTTGTAAGCTCTCTTTCACTGTCAAGGTCAGTCAATGACCTAGAACTTGTCTCCTGCAGTCTGTGACGTCACTCATGAGCCCTCCAGTTCTAATCATGTGCAATCTCCTCTCTGTCGCATATGAGAAGTCCCGCGCACTTCGCCACATTTCTTCATACATCGCAACATCTGTTGACAGATAAAAAACAAAACAAAATTTAAAAAATTCACAATTCCAGCACCATATAACAAAACTTGAATGAAATCCAATCGAAGCAAGAGGTCTGTTGAGTTGTCTTGCTGACAACTGTTTACTTTTTATATCAATCAACATTATCTCAAGTAATAAAACTTGAGCTACATCCGTTCAATGTATTCCATGTTATGTGGTGAGAGTTTTTTCAATTAGTGCATTGAACTTTGTGCATTCTGCCTCTATTCATCAATGAAAGTAGTAATGAGACGTATAATGATAACATCTAGACTCAACAACAGAGGACCATTTGGGCGTTCTTACTTTGTTTTTCTTCTGTTCATCTTATTTTTCTCATATAACTTACCGTTATGTTTTGTTTGAGTGATTACTTGTTTATGTTATTTATGATGTTTCTTTTCACAAATGGATTTTGTTAAGGCTCTTTTTTCTGAATAAATTCAAATTCAAAGTATTTTTCGTTACACCAAAGACAATTTTTAATGTAATGGCAAGTTTTCACAATTCTAATGGACGTTCAGGTTACTGGAGGCAGGTTGGATCATATGATCGTCTACTCTACGCAAACAAATAGTCCAATGCACATCAGTCAGTGAGCATTGGATTATTTGTTTATATAGAGTAGATGATCATTATGATCCAACCTCACAACCTGCCTCCAGTAACACGACGTCCATTAGAATCGTGAAAACCAGCCAGTAGTAGAATTGTCTTTGGTTACACTGAACTTGGTCAAAATATTACAAGGGCAGAAGTGAGTAATTAAATTTTGAAAGTACAAAATGTTCGTTTATGCAGACAATTCTCTATTTAAGCCACTATAGAAGCTGTTATTCATCAAACGAATTCAGTTCCTATCGTCTTGAAGGGGAGGGGGGATAAACACTGATGAAGAAGATTTTGAGAAAGGAGAGGAGAAGGATGAATAAGAAGAAGAAGAAGAAGAAGAAGAAGAAGAAGAAGAAGAAGAAGAAGAAGAAGAAGAAGAAGAAGAAGAAGAAGAGAAGAAGAAAAGAAGAAGAAGAAGAAGAAGAAGAAGAAGAAGAAGAAGAAGAAGAAGAAGAAGAAGAAGAAGAAGAAGAAGAAGAAGAAGAAGAAGAAGAAGAGGAAGAAGAGGTTGGAAGAGGAGGGAGGGGTTAAGAAGAGAGAGGGTTGAGGTGGAAGGAGGAGGAGGGAGGGGGTGAGCAGAAAGAGATTTGAGGAGGGAGAAGGAAGAAGAAGAAGAGGTTGGATGAGATGGGAGGGGGAGTAGAGTTTGGGTGGAGGAGGGAGAGGAGAAGGATGATGAGGAAGAAAAGAGTGAGAAAAAGATAAAGGAGGAAAGAGGAGATTGTGGAAGAAAAACACAGAATAGGAAGGAAAAGAAAAGTTCGAATTTTAAACATGGTTAGGGAATTTCAAGAGCATCTGTTTTCAAGAGTGTGTCACATTCTGTTTGAAAGTGGAACTTTTATGATTTATGAGCCCAGCCATTCATTCACTATCGCACAGTTGTCACTGAAATATAGCAGACGTAACGTAGACTTTAATCCTGTTCAAGTGACATTCATTCAATTCGAGGTCATTACGTTTTAGAGCCTTTTAACGACACGTTTTCATCGCGATCGATATTACGATTTATGAGGTTCAATGTCAATTCCGTTTTTTGGGGTTCAAAGGAATGTTTATTGCTTTTAATCAATTTTCAAGAATTTTATGTGCATTTAATTGTATAATTTATAATATTATACTCTGTGGATGTGAATTGGAATGCCGGTTCTTCAACTAGAAGCATAACTTGGAATGTTGCTTGGAACTTGCTATTGACATTCCATCGATTCATGTAGGATGCATAGCATTGTACTAAGATCATAAAATGGTCACATGCAACAACATTGAGACTGTTTTGTTCACAACACTCACTTTTTCTCTGATATGAATATTCACAAAACGTTGGAAGACTTTATTATAGAACAAGAAAATGATATTCTCCAAGAAATTCTGACGAATAGCTGAAAACCTCTGTACTTACATGTTTTACTTGATTTGTAGCTGTCATCATGAACCATCAACAATCAGAGTAAAAAATGGAAGTTTTAGAATACCGAAGTTTGAAGATCATGTTAAATAATATCAGGCTGATAGAAACTGAAATTGAATTTTTTCGACCTTTATCATCAGTTTCTAATGTATGATCAGTTTCTCATAATCACTAGATCACTTATATAATTGTGAAATTGATACAAAGATACCCTGAAAAGAATCCAACATCATAATTATTTGGATCGGATGTAAGAGTATCAATCTATTGAATTGATATAAACCATCAAAATGTCTACACAACACACATATACAAACAAGTCCCAGTAATCGCATAAGCAAATTTACAAGGGAGCAATATTTTACACATAAATTGAAACAAAATTAACATACAATTTTACAAAATGCTTACACATAGAGGCAGTTTCCATCCACAAATTTACCTCTCATACATAATCTTTCTGAATCACACCATTTTCCATCTCTTTTTTCGTTGCCCGTGTCATTTCTATAATAGATTTTTTTCTAATTTTGCTGATGGCGAATGATTGTTGAGAGACTGCATACGTTTGTTTCTTTATTTAAAAAAGGTGATGCTTCCGAAAAATTAAAAAATTCTACTATACCGTCTGTGACTGATTTCGATCTCAGTGCAACATGAGCTTGACATTGGCTTCTATCTCCTTTCCAGTGAACTGCCATCTCCAATATAGTACACTAATTCAGTAGCACTGGCTGGCACTGATATAGTTGCACTTCAGTGAGGTGGAGCGGCGGATTAGCAACTGAGTACTAGATTAGCGCGAGCTCTATTGAAAAGGGAGTACTCCATTCTGTATACATTGTGCGAGTGATAACCTTGTCTCTCATTCCCATTCACAGACCAACGAGGTGACTGACCGATTACGTGGATTGCAACAGCGCTGACTCAGAGCAGGATGAGAGAAAAGAGATTGGAAATGCGGATAAGAGAGAATGTGGAGAGAGAAAATAGTGTGAGAGAGCATGCGAGGATAAGGTAAAAAGTAGAGGATTGGAAGTTGCGAGGAAAAACGGGAGAAATGAACAAAATGGGAAAGAGGAGAAGAGAAAAAAATTTTAAAAGGAGGTTAGTGTGGGGGAGAATGCGAGGGCGGAAAAGTAGAGGACTTGTGAGGAAAAAAGGTGAAACGTGTAGAACTGGGTTGAGGAGGAAAAGAGGAAAAGGGATCTAGACGAGGAAAAAAGAAGTAGGAAGAGGAGGAGGCAGGATATTAAGGGTGGAATGAGACTGGAGTAAAGAGGAAGGGAAAGGTTGGTTAGAGAATGGGGAAGTAAAGAAAGGTGCAAAAGAAGAAGGAACAAAGGGAAAGAGAGAGTAGGGAAAGTAGAGAGGTGAAAGTTGAGAGACGGAGAAGAGGTATGCAGGTGAAAAAGATGGAAGATTAGATTATAAGAGCAGAGATAAAAGGAAGGAGAAAGTAAGAGATAGACAAGAAAAACGTTGGGAATAAAAATGTGGAAGTGAGTTCGAAAAGAAGAAAAGAAAATGGGAGGGAGAGATTTCGGAAAAGAAGATGAAATGCGGATGGAAAATACAGATAAGAAAGAAGAAATCGGAAGGGTGAGAATGAAAGTTAGAGAGAAAAATCCCGATAACAACTTATTTTTGAATGTAAATGTAAAAATTAAGGATTGAAATCTAGAGTGAAAGATGTATCCAACAGTAAAATAGAGTGAAAATTAACATTTCAAGTATCCTAGATAAGAGTAAAATATGTGAAGTTAGAATGAATATTAGCCAAAAATGGTATTTATGAATGGGGATCAGTAAGAGGAAGGTTGAGATGTAGACAGAGAAAATAAATTTCGGGAAAGGAAGACATATTATAGAAGAAGAAGAAGATGGAAAAAAGAGTGGGGGGAACGGAGTGATAGACAGCTAGGAACATTCTTTTTGAGTGCGGATTGCACTTGTAAAAAAACGTAACTTGACACTATACTGATAACTTGGCTACATTGCACGTTCATTTAACAAGTTTACATAGTTGCATGAAACATTGTTTGTTCAAGTATTTTTAATGATGAACTTGCCGTCTAGAAGTGTACGGATAGAGCTCTGCTGATAACATTGAATGCAGTCACTGGATAAAAACTGATGAATTATTATGACAGTATAAATCATTTTGTAGAAGAAGAAGTTAAGAAGAAATTATCCGATAAAATTATGATAGATGTATTCAATATCCAATTAAGAAATTAACTACTGTATTAATTAATAGCATAGACTAACCAAATAAATGGATTATCTATGTTAAAAGTTAGCAATTATTGTTAACAGCTATTAACAAATCGCTGAGTAGAAAAGTATGAATAGTTTATAAACCAATGTTTTGAAACTTCTAATACAAAAATAAAATGTTTACATAATACAGTAAAAAATACAGTGAAAAATTATTTAGGTAAACGTAGTTTTTTTTATAAAATTGAATCTTATTAAGAACTAAATTGTATCTCATCATCTGAGTCTGAAAAATGAGTTTCTTGTAATTCGAGTTAAATTTTTCGAGTTGAATCACTAAATTTTTATGTAGCTGATGTCATCTGCATTATTCTATTTGTGTAGTACGGTAAATATAAAATTTAGCTTCTCATGGACTACTCAAGAAGGCACAGTAGCATATTAGATAGAATACCTTTCATTTCAATTGTTAGAGCTGTATTTGCACTCTCAGAATATTGTTTTTCTGTGATTAATTTTCCTCATTCCGCCTTTTTCAATATTTATAAACAAGAAAATACATTCTATTTGATGAACCTTGTGAGAGGAATGACCATGGACTTCAATTAAAAAGTGAAAAATACGTACAAAATATTATTATTTTGTTATCAGTCGATATTTCACATCAAGAAAGAATTCAGACCTCAGATTTTGAATGAGTCAAGTGCTGATTGAAATATTTTGATTTGAATTCAAGTTCTATTTTTAAACATTCAATGTTGGACTGATTTAACTGTCAAGGTTCTATTCTTATCATTATAAAAATATTTGCACCGTAATTCTGATCTATATTTAATGTTTGTTGTAGGCTTCAATATTGTTCAACACTGCTTTTCCATTTTTGTATTATTTATTACTAATAATTGATTGACATTGAATCTTGAAACGAATTATTTCGAAAATAATGAAACTTTCCTCGTAATAAAAACTCCCTTTCCTATTTCTTTTTGAACTCTGTTGGACTACTGAATTATAAGATAGATATATAACCTCAATATCAATATTTCATACAAATTCCCATCACCACCTTCGTTATTCTCAACCCGAAAATTTTCTTATAAAAAGATTATTTTTATCAATTCACCTTTTTGATATTAGTAATGAAGATTAAAGTGAATTTGATTGTGAAACATCACGTCTCAATATAAGTTGAACACTACATTCATATGTTCAAGTGGATATTTTTCATTTCAAAAATAAACATGGCTGCCAGAATATGCCTACATGTGTTAAATTTAACAAGCACACAGCTTCTGACATGACATGACAGGTTGGTCTGAGCAGTTTATGCATTGACGGTGTCGTCTTAAATTTTGCAAAAGTGCAACAAGAGAGACAAGATGCAACGAGACAAGATGAAGAAGGGAGCAAAGGTGAAAAATGAGAGGAGAAAAAGGTAGAAGAAGGTAGAGAGAAGGCAGTGAGCCGAGAATTGGCAAGGAAAGGCAAGAGACAGAGGTCGACACCCTGTCACCGATGCCAAAACAATCTTCGCACCAGTCTTCTTATTGTTTCCCCTGTCTTCTCTCCTCTTCGCCTTTCTCCTTATCCGTTGTCTGGCAGTGGATTACAGTGGCTGCAGTTGTCTCGTTCAATGAGCGTTTATTGAAAATCAAGGAGATAAGTGGCGTGAGTCGCTCTGTTGAAGTAATCCAATCATTCGTTTGTAATCTTTCTACCCTGGGAGTGTTTTCTGGGAAGTGATTCACAATTCTGGAGGTGAAGTTCATTGAAACAGTGTTTAAAGGGACGACATTCAAAAATATAATTACGAAGTCACCATATAGAATGAAATTTAATGAAAATTCAATGTCATCGGAACCAATGCAACGAGAACAAATGAATGAATCTTCATTAAAAAATTCAATGTCAACGGAACCAATGCAACGAGAGCAAATGAATGAATCTTTGGTGGTTCGGAACCCACCTGAAGCTGTAGTGCCACTCATCTCTCATCATCACGCACATTCCCACGCATCCTCTCATCACCCACGCACAAGCTAAGATCTTATGTGGGCATCACCACAGCACAAAATCTGACATCAATGCAACTAAGAACGACATTTCATGGTAGTTAAATTCAATTTTCAAATTAAATTAAAATTAATTTAAATTCAAATTAAATTTGGGTTTAGGTCTATCACGTTATAGAAAATTATTCCAAGACAATTATTTTGAAATTATAAATAAAGCAATGATAATACTTTCTAATAAAAATTCTTACATTGAAAACGAATTTCCTTGAAAAGTAATGTTGATCAGGAAAATACGTATAATAAGATTTATTTAATTTGGCGGATGGCATTAGATAGATAGAGAGATATTATTTATTGATGTTGCTGATGACCGTAGAGTCCGATGGCAAAAAATAATATCTCTCTATCTATCTATCTAATTCAATCCGCCTAGCTTCGATCAGCAGTGGAGGAACTTGTATCGAGAGAATATAGAAGTATTACAAGAGAACTAGATTAATGCTTGTTGAAATAACAAGAAATAATAACACAAACGCTATCTATCGACGAAAAAAGAAAAAGAAGTAGGCTGTTACTATCCCTTAATGCTCGACTCCCATTGGCCAGCTCCGCCCAGTGTTAAAAGTGGGCGTAACAGGTCTCGTCCAATTACAGAGCTCCATCTTAGCGTACAAGTTCATTTCAGCCATTTTGTTTTGAAAGACTGCCATTTTGTTTTGAGAGACTGCCATTTTCTTAGCCAATACTATAGAACACAGTGCAGTTTTCTATGAACTATTCAAATTATTTTTTTCAGTTTTAATAATTATCTTTCAAAGTAACTAAAAAATGTTAAACATGTAAAGAATCTCAAAAAATATACATAAATTTTCTATAATATCGATTGGCTTTGAATTTTGTTCTTTTAATTATAAAGCGAATACGGGGGATGTGCTTCTTTCAATTTTTGTTACAAGCAGTAAGCTATTATATTCAATACATTCCATATATCTATCAATCTACTCCTTGGGATACTATTAAATGAGCCATAGCTATAAATGAAGTTATTCAAAACCGGTGTATAAATTGAACTATGTTGTAGACATGCAGTAATGTCGCCTACTATCAGAACGAATGAAAAATGAGTTGCTTTATAAGTGGTGTAGCATGGAGGTCTGGTGAGACGAGAAATTATAGTCAACATATATCACTTTTCAGTGGTAGGCCCAGTTATGTATGGTATCTGTAATGCACTATGCTATGATACAGTAGTATATAGATTACCAGAAATGTTAGTGGAGAATAGAGTAATTAATCAATCCTTACAGAAGTAGTACTAGGAAGACTCAATTTGACAGGATTAGGAAAGGATGGAGAAGAAAAGTGGGATAAGGTGACTTAAGAGGAGGAGAATGAAGAGAAGGAGGGGAACAAGAAGGGAGTCGAAGAAGTAGAGTGGAGAAGAAGATAAAGACGTGCATGTTGACGAAGAAAAAAGAAAAAGAAATAGTAGAGAAAATTGATGTAGAACGAGAAGACGAAAAAGAGGTTGCTGAAGGATAAGAGTATTAAGAAGAACAAGAAACAGTAGATAATGAAGGAATACGGGAGCAGGAGATGGAGAAAGTATTGAAGGGGAACAAGAAGAAGGGAAGTTAAGGAAGGCGTGGGGCGTGGAGGTAACAAAGATGATTTGAAAAATAAGGAGAAGGAGAAGAAAGAAATAGACCACAATACAGAATAAACAAGAGAAAAGAAAGAAGTTATCTAGAAGTAGGGGAAATAACTAAACAATTACAATATAGAAGAATTTGGAAACGAAAAAAATCAGAAGGAGTAAGAGTAAGTGATTATAGCCTACGATTTGGATGGAAGAAAAACAAAATAATGGAATGAAGAAGGTGAGCTAAGTTTTGATGGAGGATAAAAGTAAAAAGGAGGAAGAAGTAGAGTATGGAGGAATAGGAATAAGAAGGAGAAGAAGAAAGATTTAAAATATGTTGTGAAAGAGGAAAAAAGGTGGAAATGGAGAGAAAGAAGATTCAAAACACAATGAATTAAAACAAAAATATAAACTGGAACGTGGAAAAATCATATAAAATAATAGAACTGAATAAAATAAATAGAATAATTCGGCTTTGTAAAAAAAAGTAGAAAGAAAATAGAAAGAGAGGTTGGAAAAAGAGGAAGTTACGGAGGAAGCAATTGTCATAACTAAGAAGAAAACATTGAGAAGGAAATGGGAGGCAAAGTGGATAAAAAGAAAATTAGAAGGAAAAAGATTGTAAAGTAGCCTAAGAAAACCAACAGAATGTCACCAAGAAAATACAGTTTTGATTGTTTGTGAGAAGAATAATATCTAGGACGACATGGGAGGGTGAGTACAAGAGAAGTGGTAATAAAGAGAAAAAGAACATGTACATGGAAGAGTGAGAGAGAGAGAGAGAGAAGAGAGAGAGAGAGAGGATATTATTGGGTCGCGTGTCAGGAAGATCATTGTAATGCGTGCCGCTCCAAACGGATTCCTTTACGGCTAATTAAATCATATTCGAAAACGATGAAATAAATCAGTCCACGTTAGTTCTGGAAGGATAGCTTAACTGATAGGGGAAAAAAGGAGAAGGAGAAGAAGAAAATAAGATGAAATGGAAGAGAGGAATAGTATTACCGCACATATCGTATCCGGGGAATGTCGAGCTCGCGGATGTTGAAGAGACCTCCCGGTAGTCGATTGAAACCTGTACCTAGCCTACGTTCCCATAACGTAAATAAAGTTTTTCTTACATTTTTTCAATAGTTCTCTACTGTGTTGTGTATTCCACTGATCCGGCTTTACAACGAACCAATATTTTGATACAATCTATCAGTACCACAATTGAAAGCATAAGGTCAACCTTGGAATGAGATTTACAATTTCGGAGAATGAATTAGATTTGAGAGAAGTTGAATATGGGTTTTGTAGTAGAAAACTTTAAAAAGTTGATATGGGAAATTTCTTTTAACTTATAACAACTATAACAAACTAACTTCAATAACTTTGTTTATACTGGAGCTTACATAAATTATTCACATGAACACATTAATCAGGATAATTATATTTCAGAATCATAGACTCTTACATTGCGTGATTTTAATGAATTTATTTTCACCCAATTTTCTAGAATCTTCTCCTATTATTAGAATATCAAAATTCTATCTGTCTATTTCTATACATTACTATAAAGTTATAAATTTATAATGTAAAAACAAGTACTGTATATTCTATATCTATACTTTCTAATTATCTAATCACAATCCTTTATATTCCTTAGTATTCTCCTTCATGTATTATGTCTTGATACATAGTTTGCTAGCCTTCTCAATTCTCAATACATATTTTGTATAATTTTTTTGATGAATATTTTGCATATACATATGCATAATACTTGAACACTTTATATTCAAGAAGAAGGCCTTGAATTCGAAGAAGATATGCAATAAAAAACAATATAGACATTCGAAGCGATGACTTCTTATGTGAGATTGAAAAAACGTGTTAAAAATAATGTCATCAGGCTACACCACTATTGTTATCTGTGGCTATTATAGCCGCGTCTTCCGCAGCCCAAACTAGCAATGAATGCTACTAGAGCCAGGCAATATATAGTATTACTACTACTATCTAAATGCCCACGAGAATCGTTTAGGAAAACGGGCTCCATTCATAACTTTCACACCGATAATTTGTCAATTGTAAGTGATTTAACCAGCCGCGTTCCTACACAACAGCGATGCTCAAAGTTGCTGAAAGTTACAGCCTAAACGGCGCAAACTTATTTTATGACACGATAAACTATCGTAGAAACGATCGGTTTTGTTCACAGCGAAGAAGACGAACGGTAATTGAGGAAAACAAAAATTCAGGGAGATGTGTGAGAAACAATGTAGAAAGGAGAAGAGGATGAGAATAAGGTGGGAAAGAAAAAAGTGGAGGAATGGATGTGAATGATGGAGGAATAGAGGCAATAGAAAATAGTTGGGAGGCGTGGTAAGAATATCATTCACTCGAAGTGTGATTGTAGAAGATAGAAGAAGCAAGAAGATGTAGAAGAGAAGGTGAAGAAGAAGAGAGGGGAGGAATATCGAGAATAATCTGATGAAGATTACTGCTAGAATAGTTGTAGGGCGTGGTAAAACTATTACTTAATATGATTTGCGTATAGTATAATTGAAAATAAGATGGGTATTACAATGCATACCAACCAACGTCTATGAAAGATTTAGTAGGCCTTATATGAAACAAAGAATTTATTATAAAAATTCTTGCAATTGTTAAATATCTTTTCCATAAACAAAATACGAGCCGAATAATGGTAAAATGTAATTTACTACGCTGATAATATAAGCTGATTTTGGAAGGGAATTAGTTAGTTGGAGATGGATCAATGGATTCATCTATTCTTATTTATGAAGAGAAATTAGAAGTTCTCTACAAGTACAACCACATTGTACAATAGGAGTAATTTATTTCGAACAAAAATAATTCTTTGTTGTTCCAATTTGGTTGTTGAATTGTTTGGTGTGCTTTTGCCTGCCCACTGCAACAACAAAACTACTTCATAAAGGAACAGAAATTCTCTTAACCAATTTGTTCGACATTGTAAGAAATTGAATATATGGTCTGTAAGCTAATTTCTACACTCCAATGCCAAGTGCATTTTCTCATTTGAATTTTTCAAGTGCGGCCGGACTGCTTGAGAATGAAAATTGAAATTTTTCTATCAACGCCCCTTCATGAAAAAGCCATAAAATTGAATGCCAACTAGTAGACTGGACTTGAGCAGCTGTCGTCTAGCACAAGTACAAGCTAACACAAGTTTTAATTGGGTGATTGATGTCCGCCGAGCTTTAAGGAGATCTGCCTTTCAATTTTCTTGTATCATACTTGTCTCCACTTCATTTATTATTTCTTTTCCATTTAATAGTATCATATTGTCGTCTTGGCGAGTGTGTACAAGAGGAGATAGTTTAGGAAAACAAAAGTTTGAAGGAAAGCGAAAATAGCGGAAGATAATGAAGAAAGGTGAATGTAAATGAGTGAAAAAGTAGAAAGCAAAGGAGATAACGAAAAGAATGGATGAGAAGTATATACACTCCAAAAAATTAACGTGGAGTAACAAAATTGGAAGAGTATAAAAGAGAAAAAGAAGAGCATGACATGATCAACATTAGCGTTGAAAGAAAAGGATGATAATATTGAGAACCGGAAAAATAAAGGAGAAAGTTGAGATAAAAATATTAAAGATGTGCAGGAATAAAATGGAATACGAATAAGACAGGGTCTAGGACAACTCGCCGCGGCCAACTCGCCGCCGCCAACTCGCCGCGGCCAACTCGCCGCCAGACCAACTCGCCGCCGGGCCAACTCGCCGCCGACCCAACTCGCCGCGGCCAACTCGCCGCCGGACCAACTCGCCGCGACCAGCTCCACACAAGGACTGATTCCCTTGGCATTTAATTTATTACCACTTTTGAGGGATATTCAGATGCAGGTAACGATTCGAGATGATATATAAATTAATTTTTAATTCACTAATCAAACTAATGTATTGAAAAACACAACTAAAACATGTTAAAAGGTACAAAAACTAAATTCATTGATGAAATTTGTATTGAAACTTCAAGTTCTCTGTAAAATGCCTAATTCAAACAGTAATTCCATATTTCAGGAATTCAGTATTTTAACAAAGTTAACATAGTTAATTTCATTTATCACAGAGAATGTTTACCATTTATGTCACAAAAGTCTTATAAAAGAATAAAATTTAGCTGTTATCAATATTATAATTTACAAGCTGTCCCGGCGAACTTCGTATCGCACTCTTCCCCCCCCCCTCCAAATGTCCCCCCTCTTCTCCCCACAAATGTCCCCCTTTCATTCCCCCCCCCCCAAAAAATGTCACCCAAACATATCCCTCTTCATGTCAAACCCCTCTTCCCACCAATTATTATTTTTTTTTAATTTCTTCTATTTTGTATTTTTTTTTCATTTATTTATTTCTTTTTAATTTTTAATTTATTTTTTTCCCGTTTATCCTTCAATTTTATTATTTGAAACGATAGATCATGAATTATTCGAACGATAAGGCATTCTTAATTGATGATTCTAGCGTAAAAAATAATTAGAGCAGAAAACCTAGTGCAAAAAAAAATTGTTCGGGGCGGGAATCGAACTCCCAAACTCTTGGTCGCTAGGCCGAAACGCTGTCCACTGAGCCAAGGAGGCTTGAGATAACATAGCTAATTATTCTGGTCTTGGATCACGATCATCTTTCCGTTCTTCGGTAGCCGGCAATTTCAAAACGTACGTCTGTGAAATTTTTGATAGGTTAGGTCATTAATGTACTAATTATTTATTAATTATAAAGGGATTTTCTTATATTTTAATACATATTATGTTAACCAGTGCTGTAAAAATTCAAACGAATCGAAAATCATCTAAATCGGTTCAGCCGTTCTCGAGTTATAAGCGAGCGTACAGACACCAACTCTCTTTTATTAATATAGATCTCGAATCGTTAGCTGCATCTGAATATCCCTGAAAAGTGGTAATAAATTAAATGCCAAGGGAATCAGTCCTTGTGTGGAGCTGGTCGCGGCGAGTTGGTCCGGCGGCGAGTTGGCCGCGGCGAGTTGGGTCGGCGGCGAGTTGGCCCGGCGGCGAGTTGGCCGCGGCGAGATGGCCGTGGCGAGATGGCCGCGGCGAGTTGGCCCGGCGGCGAGTTGGCCGCGGCGAGATGGCCGTGGCGAGATGGCCGCGGCGAGTTGGCCGCGGCGAGTTGTCCCATTCCGAATAAGACATAATAAAATGAGTTAACTCATGGAAACTGATCGAAGAAGATAGAGGAAGAGATTTAGAGTATGGATTTTGAAGAGATTGCAATGAATTAGTTTGATAAAGAAATGAGTGAGAGACCAATCTGTAACCGAAACAGAATCGTACCGAATCTGTAAGGAAACTGTAATCTGTGATATGAGGTAATGACGTTAATGAGAACTAATAAGCCAAAAAAATGGAAAAGCTGAGAAGAAACTGAGGACCCTGAAGAAGAAAAACAGTGATTACAATAATAATATTATTTAAAATAGAATACTGTAAGCATTATTAGATTTGATTTAACATCTAAGCACATAACTTCATTGACATCCCGTAACCAGGTGGTGTAAGTAAAGATTCTAATGAAATACAGTAGCTACCTCTTCACTCTTCATCACTGAAAATCATCTCATAGCTCCCTTCTGTTCTGTCAAGGCCATGTTTTCAAGGTCACGTGATCGCCAATCACGTGATAAAAGCGAGACACGTGCGCTGTACTACCGGCGTGAATATTTGAGACCACATCTGAGAAGTCCACACGTAGGTGGATCATCTATTATCAGAAAGCACCCATCTCGTTAGTGCTTGAGACGTCTATATGTTCGTAACAAATAGCTTATCAGCAATACACACAACTTTATTGAGTACAAACAAGTGGTCTATCAGCAATACATTGTAACGTATCTAGTAACTTTGAGTAAATCGACTGAAATTGCTTCCTTTTTAGCTTTATCACAATATTACTGATCGTTTATAACTATGCTGAACACTAACCGGTGACTTTTAACGCCCACCAGGCAGTAAAAAGTGACTCTGGAGGATAGAAAGTTTTGTGTCACTGGGTAAATATGTCAATATTTAATATGATTGCAACATAGGCTCAAAACGATTCAAGGGTTTAATATTTAGGAAGAGAAATTTCACTTTTGTCGGCTCATTCAAGTGCAGTGACTCATATTATGACTGTTTGGTTACTGTAGCTCATTTTTGTCTCTGATAATAATTCTCTATGTACAGAATAATTTGATAATGTAGTAGGAATTGATGAATTAATAAGTAATTAAATAAATCGAGCTAATTATTTGTTACCGCCAATATCATCGGCCAATGCCTCATATTGCGGTAAGCGTCGGCTGTGTTAATTTGAATCAACCGCCTTGTGAACAGTCCGCCAACTTCGTATAGTGGCAGTGAATAATTTAATTTATTATGCATTATCCGGCAATGAATTTCTGATTGCACGGGCTGTGAACGCTTCCTGTTCCTGTGGCGTCTCGGTTTCTCTTGTGTGTTCCCGCTTAATGAAGGCACGCTCTCCGATTTATTACGCTTAAATACTTTCAACCCGTGAAATTCTATTAATGTTTTGGACCGCGTTGTTCGCTAAGTATACTAACAAGCTTAACAGTGATTCGCCTTATGAATTAGCGACTGATCACCGCTAATTCAGTACGGTATAGTTACCTCGCGACTGACGCCTAACCCCTTTCATCCGCTCCACGCGTCCCCATGCTATAATACGTCTCCTGAAGTCACCACAAACCCTGTGTTATTTTCAACACCCAGTCTGCGAGCTCCACATCTCCCAGGTACCTGGGAACCGCCGCCGTTCGCATGAGTTGCTGTAAACCGCTGTTCCTGACCGCCTGCATGCTGTGATGCCCGCTTAGCCCGCCAGGTGACCACTTCAGGAATTTTACTGTGAGTACCGCTAATTTTCTATGTCTTGCCCTAAGACAGAAAACCAAGGGCTGGTCCTCCATTTTTAATATACAAAACGATTTAGAGCACTTCTACCACTATTGCAAATTCCCGCCTCTCTACCACAGAAGCTACTACGCTACGCGTTAGCACGCCTTGTGAGAGGCTCTAACACGATTTCTGGACCTCAGCGGGCCGGATATTTATTGAACCAAACGCCTATGTTGAAAAAGTCCACCAGTGAACGAAGTGCTAAAACAGACTTGAACAAAATTGGCTCTCGTGAACTTTAGACTTACGCTTACCGCTGGAGTTAACCTATAACCTAAAAACCCGCAAATGTGTAGACTACCCGCTTATATGTGCCAATTTCGTCAAAAGTGATAACCTCTTTGTTTCCTTTTCCCCGCATTTCTCTCATTTCAAATCAGTGTAGTGTTACTGACAATTCGAATTTGTTATCATTCGTCCTTCGACTATCGATTATTGTTTGCGCCGCAACTATCGACTGCACGCAGTTAGTCTATCGCATATCGATAAAAATGTTGTTATTCACCCGCTTACATAACCTAAAACATCTTCTTCGCTGTATCTCGCACTGATTGAATTTGCTGAAAGTTTTACGAATTTGTACTACTGTGACATTACTTTTTGCGATCATGGCCGCCTCCTTCCCTCTTTTAAGCAAACTCAAACGCTTGCATCAGTCGATCTCCGCATTAGCTGATAAATATTCTGAGCTCGTACCAATGACCTGCAGCGAGTTTTATTTCGGTCTGGATAGGAAGTTTGACAAGGTAATCAACGAATATGAGGAAATAGATAAGGACTTGCTGTCGCAGTCGCAAATGCTTGAATTCGCAGAGCTTCAAATACAATTCCAAGAAATATTTGATAGAATCAAATTGGTAGAAACCGCTGCAAAACCTGTAAGTACCGCTAATGACTCTCCTATGAATAATTTTGTGAAGCCACAGTTACAGATCCCAGTCTTTGACGGTAAGCCGCAAGAATGGAATTCATTCAAAAATATTTTCGATGCCGTTGTGCATACTAGCAAAGAATATTCAAATGAAGCCAAATATCACCTATTAACCTCCTATCTGAGTGGTGATGCTCTTGCTATGGTGCAAAACTTCGCCAATACAGCTGACTGTTACCAGACCGCTTACGATAGTTTGCACAAACGCTATAACAATGCTAGATACCAAGCCTATTGTTTATATAATGAGATCAATGCTTTCTCACCATCAGCTACGCTTGCTGAAACTCTAAAAGTTTTCAATTGAACTCAGCTCTGCCAAACGATCATTATTCAACATGAATCTAGACCAGGCTGATTTTCTTGTCACCATGTTGTGCATGCAAAGTTACCTATTACTGTCCGTGCGAAATTTGAAGATACCATTCCAAACGATCAAATCCCTACTTTGATCGCCTGATGGGCTTTGTTGCCAACCAAGAAAAGTCTCTTGCAGTAACCCCTTACTAGGAATCAGGAACAAGTAATTAACGCTAGCATTGAATATGTAGCTCCTGTTAAGAAGAACTCAGAACCCAGTACTAGTTCCAATCAACAAAATGAAACCGCTATCTATACCAACTAAAACGAATTATTTTCCAAGTAGTATCGCTTGTGTGCTTTGTTCCGCCACGCATCAGCTATACAGATGTGACCAGTTCAAACAAGAAAGCATTTCCAAACGAATACAAATTGTAAAACAGCATAAAAGATGCTTTGTTTGCTTGGGATCACATTTAAAAATCAATTGTAATTCCACCATATGCTGTAAAATATGTCGATCTAACCATCATCACACGCTTCTATGTAACAACAATGCTAATAATCCTCAATCTTTGTTTGTCGCCGAGAAACCTCGTTCTGGCCACAGCCGCACTGCTTCTATGACGCCTCCGCCAAGTTGCTACCGCCCGCCATCAACCAGTAATGCTGTTGGTTCCAGTTACGGCATGCCGCCCACGCACTCTCATGGCACGCTCTCCAATGACGATGTAAGTAGTTACCAATTTACACCTCCTGTGAGTTCACCGCCTTCTCATGTTATGTCGCCGACCGCATCGTCTGAATACCTCTCACCTGCGACTGCACCACCTGTCGTCAATAGCGCCACTGTACCTATTGGACCGCAATCTGTTTCTAATAGTGGTATCTTACCTCCAGTGTCTTCTGCTGCCACTCCTGGATTTTTTGCAGGCTGTGCCCAGGTAAAGGCTGTTCACGCCTCCGCCTTACTAGGTACCGCCATTGTTGCTGTCGCCAATCAATACCATCAACATCATTTTTTGCGGGCAGTCTTAGATTGTGGTTCTATGAGAACTATCATCACTGCTAGGGCCGCAGAGCGACTTGGGCTCAATGTCACTCCCGCACAAATCTGTCTCAATGGCATCTCTGAAAAGAGCACCGCTGTGAAAGTCACAACGCATTTGACTATATTGTCACGACCTCAGTACAATACCGCTCTTAAAACTGATGCTCTAGTGCTGGAGCAAATTGCAGGAAATCTGCCTGCATTTCCGCTACCTGCTAGCCTCAAAAGTTCGTTGTCGCATTTAGATCTGGCTGACCCCTCCTTTGATCAGCCGGCCGAAATAGATCTATTAATTGGAGCTGACATCTATCCTAACGTTTTTGTATCAGCAGCCAATGCCATTATTCCCGGAAACCCCGCCGCCTTTGCTACTATATTCGGTTATGTACTGAGTGGCAAGCTAAATATTGAAGACTCTCCCGCACCACTCAATCAAATGCAATTAATTTGCACCCTGTTTGCTCGAGTAAATCCGCAAAGTGCCACCACTAAGTCTATGAACAATACAGTACATCCATTGAATAAAACACATTCTTCTCAAATGTTGGAGCTAGACTAGCTGCAGAAATAAAACGGAACAATTACGTAGAAAACAGGATTCCGGCGCAACCAGTCTGCGACTCGCGATTCATCCTGAAAGAGATGACCGAGCAAGAGGTGAGGCAGTGGGTGCTCGAGATTCGAGGGCGCTCTGCTCCCTGGTTGTGACAATATTCCTTCTTAGTCTAATTAAAAATAATATTGATTTCATTATTGTTCCGTTATGTCATTTAATCAACCTTAGTTTTCGTCTGGTATTTTTCCTGACGCATTCAAGATGGCAAAAGTTATTCCTCTATACAAGTCAGGAGAAAAGGGAGATGTAAACAATTATCGGCCAATATCTTTGCTAAGTGTAGTATCTAAAGTGATAGAGAAATGCTTCAAAAAACAGCTCATCCAATATTTAAAAACAAATGATTTACTAACTGACTGTCAGTTTGGCTTTAGAGATGACTACGAATCCGCTAACTGCTTCTATCAATTAAGCGATTACTTGAGGGCAGGTATAAATAAAAATAAATATATACTATTGCTATTTGTTGATTTGGCAAAAGCATTTGATTCAATAGACCGTAAAATTTTATTAGAAAAATTGAAATTTATGGGTATTTCTGGAGTGTCTCACAGCTGGATCGAGAGTTATCTGACGGATCGCAGGCAGATTGTGAGCATCACTGAACGTTACTCCACAAGTAATACAACACGTCCACGTAGCAATAGCAATAATAACAATAATATCAATCATAGTTTTACTGGAGGTGTATATAGTGAAGTACAAAATATTGATTACGGAGTGGTCCAAGGCAGTACACTGGGCCCGGTCTTATTTCTCCTCTATATTAATGATATTATTAAATGTAACATCTCTGGTAAGATGCTCTTATTCGCTGATGATACAGCAGTATATTTTGAAGCAGATAGCTGGGAAGGCGTATATCGGATGGCTTCAAGGAAAATAATCAAACTTAAAAAATGGTTCGACATTAATATTCTGAGCATGAACATAAAAGACTAAAATTCTGCCTATTTTTCTCCACAAGACCAGAGCCCTCCCGGACACATCTCATTCTTAAGCTACACACATGTGGCGAAGAATGGAATGAGGACTGTAATTGCCAGACCATTGAGTCAGTAAATGAATTCAAGTACTTAGGCATTCTCATTGATAATAGCCTCCTCATGGTCACCACATATAGTTTACCTAAAAGAGACTTAGAAAATTAATTTATGTATTCTCAAAGCTTCATGGGATTCTAGATATTAGAAATATGAGGACAATTTATTACGCATATGTGCAGTCAATCCTATCTTACGGAATTATTGCCTGGGAGGAGCATATGATTCACTAAGCAATGAACCATCTGTTAGTCAAAGGCAATAATCAAGGCAGGATTGGGCCTGGCCAGAACTTATTCATCCAATCGCCTTTTTCTCCTTTTCAAGGTATCTACCGTAAAGAAACTTTTTTAAAGAATACTAATTTTTGCTTTTAAAAATAAAATTAATTTTAACAGTACTTCTGACCATCCTTATCCCACTAGAGGCTCTCTCCTCCACCATTCAGGGCTAGAGCGCAACTCGCGCGCTGCTTGTGACAGGAATGCATCATATTTAATACATGTTATTTTGCGAAATGCTCCACTTAGCATAAGCCATCCTGATTTCAACTGCTCTTTACCACACTATAAGAGAATCATACAATCGTGGTTAGGCTCCATCAACGATGACGAATGTTCAAGTCTAATCAAATCAATCTATGCTTAAACATTCATTTTCAGGTGTAGTTGTGTGTGTGTGTGTTTGTGTGTGTGTGTGTGTGTGTGTCCCCTCTCCTGTGCAAGTGTGTGAACGAATGTGAAGTAATAAAAATTTTGATCTTTAATTTTTGAGCATTTCTGTTGCTACATTTAATCAACAATTAAAAAAATCTTTACTAAGAAAAATTATTAGATTACCTTCTTCTTAATTTTATTTTTTTACAATATCTTATTGTAATTAAAATTTTTATATAATATTGATATGAACTCAATCTCACAAACAAACCTTGCGGTTCATGTGAGAGTTGATTCCTTATTTTATAATTTATATTTTATCTTGAGTGTATGCTTTGTATCTGTACAATTGTATGCTTGTATTTGTTTTTGGAATCTAATAAAATTCAATTCAAAATTCAATTCAATTCAATTCAAAAGTGAATCTCGCCGGAACGCCGCTATGACGTCACCGCCGCCTTCAAGCTGCTATGATTTTTCAAGATGCCACGGCCAAGCTGCAATTGGAAACACCTATTCATTGGCGCTGCCCACCTATGACTTGCCGCCACCTCCCCGTCCTGGCAGTAGTCCACAGCCTTGCTATAGGCCTGCTGTAAGTAATCCAAAATTTGCTTCATCTATTCTCTTCACCGCTGCCTGATGTCTACACCACCGCTCCTGTCTACAACGCCGTTCCTGTCTACACCGCCGATCCTGTCCTCACCACTCACCGCAGTTCTGCCCGCTCTCATCGCCACCGCCGTTATGCCCGCTACGCCTCAACGCCTCACTCGCAGACCGCTCCCCCTCGTCCGCTGCTCGTTCTCGTCCAATTCGTCGCCTCGCCCACTACTCGCTGTCCTCGATGTCCGCACCGCCTCGCTTGCTGCCCGCTTCTCTTCAATTGCAGCCCGCTCTGCTCAATGCCCGCTTCGCCTCGCTCGCTTGATGCCTGCACCGCCTTGCTCGCTCTCGTCACAACGCTCGACCGCTCACCGCTGTACATAGTTATTGATATACCGCTTATAACCCCATTCAACGCAGTTGCCGCATCATTCGCCGCAGACGCCGCCTCGCTCGCTGTTTGATCTCGCCGCATCGTCAGAAACACCGTGTAACGCTCTTGAGTCTACTTCCACCGCTATGAACTTCTAGTGTCACCGCCATTGCCGCCGCATCGCCGTGTTTGATCGCCGTCTCCGCTGATGTTATCGTCCGTTGGACTTTGAGAGAAATGCATTCCTTCTCCTATGTTCCTTCCCTGCCCTTCGGATTTTCCTGTATCGCACGGGTTAAAAACTGTCCGTTTTTGAGGGGGGGGCATGTTACCGCCAATATCATCGGCCAATGCCTCATATTGCGGTAAGCGTCGGCTGTGTTAATTTGAATCAACCGCCTTGTGAACAGTCCGCCAACTTCGTATAGTGGCAGTGAATAATTTAATTTATTATGCATTATCCGGCAATGAATTTCTGATTGCACGGGCTGTGAACGCTTCCTGTTCCTGTGGCGTCTCGGCTTCTCTTGTGTGTTCCCGCTTAATGAAGGCACGCTCTCCGATTTATTACGCTTAAATACTTTCAACCCGTGAAATTTTGTTAAGGTTGTGGGCCGCGTTGTTCGCTAAGTATACTAACGAGCTTAACAGTGATTCGCCTTATGAATTAGCGACTGATCACCGCTAATTCAGTACGGTATAGTTACCTCGCGACTGACGCCTAACCCCTTTCATCCGCTCTACGCGTCCCCATGCTATAATACGTCTCCTGAAGTCACCACAAACCCTGTGTTATTTTCAACACCCAGTCTGCGAGCTCCACATCTCCCAGGTACCTGGGAACCGCCGCCGTTCGCATGAGTTGCTGTAAACCGCTGTTCCTGACCGCCTGCATGCTGTGATGCCCGCTTAGCCCGCCAGGTGACCACTTCAGGAATTTTACTGTGAGTACCGCTAATTTTCTATGTCTTGCCCTAAGACAGAAAACCAAGGGCTGGTCCTCCATTTTTAATATACAAAACGATTTAGAGCACTTCTACCACTATTGCAAATTCCCGCCTCTCTACCACAGAAGCTACTACGCTACGCGTTAGCACGCCTTGTGAGAGGCTCTAACATTATTTATAGGTGTTTCTTCTGTAAATCAATGCTAATTGACCAATTTGTTTTAGTCGATTCCATTCATTACACTAATAATATAATATCGAAAGTATGGAGAGCAATAAATTGCTCGGAAAATATTAAAGTTGGAAGGATGCCCCATCGGCGGATGAGTGGAAATTCTGAAAACGGTGAACAATAAAAACGAGAAGTGGAATGACAGTGTATGTAAATGAAAATGAAAGTAAATGAGAGTGTATGACAGTCTTTTCAAAGAAACGGCTCGCGATCACCAACTAAACTAAAGCACAGATAATGTATAATCATTATACATTATCTGTGACTAAAGTATCCACCACAAGAATATTCACAATGAGAAATTGCAGTTCTAAAACAACTCGCTAAAGGATGAGCACAATTTGGAAATGTGATAGTCTGAATAGAATCAGGAAGGCAAAGCTTTTCCTTACTTTTCATTCCCAAGATATTAAAAACTTTTCTGTTTGTAATTTATTCGCTAAGCTAAATATTCAATGTTACATATTATGAATAGTATTTAAATAATTTTCATTTTTTACCAATAACTATCACTTCTCAAGAAATAAGTGAAAAATTTTAGGAACGATACTATTTGAAATCCAAACCAAGAAACAAACATAGGGCCTGCTATCAGGAGATTCCTGATCAAATAAAGCTGTTTTCATGGCAGCCACTCATTTAACGCCTTGTGTGAAATCGCAAAAATGTTAAGCATCGTTCCAGGCTATAATTATTATAGACATCGAAGAGACTTGTAATTGTGATGGGGCGGGCATAACTGGATGTTATAATGGTCAAGCAGCCAAGCCAAATTGCCTGAGGTTGCACTTCATAGGTCGAGAATAAAATCGAGATTTTTTCACAGCCCAAATGGATGATCAACTTGTGGACAAACACTTGTAGGATAGTCGGAATGAGCCAATATGCATGTTATTAGGCCTTTTTAGATCGTAATCAGCAACGACTCACACCTACTGGCCAGTTTTGAATTGCCCTTGCTCATCGACAGGGAGACATTGAGTTTTCTAAGCACACGTCTACAAGCTCTCTCGTGGAGAGCGAGCCAGTAAAATAGTACATTATTATTTAGCGTATGGCTTTTGTCGGTGGGGAGACCCGAAGGTTGTTCCACCTCGCCGTGTTTAACCTAATACCACTTAGGTTGAAGTTTTATCCATTTTTCAGAATGATTTCGAATTTTGAAAGCAGTTCTTTTTGATACATAAAAGTCCAAAAGTTCATAAACCACAAGCACAACACAAGAACACGAAAGATACAAGAAAATATTGAATTTTTAACTAAAAATTTAGAGCCCGAAATTTATGTTATTTACAAATTTTGTCATGGCAACGATCCATAAAATAGTACAAAAATATGGCGATTTAATTATTGAAGAGAAGTTTTTTACTGCTCTGCCTAAATGTGCTTTCCCTATATCATCGTTTCATTTTTCAGTAATTATTGTAACTGGTGCAAAAACAATGCGCATTGTCATTCAAACTGAATTGAATTCACTTCGACAAAATTACACAATTAGATTACAACATTTTTATTAGGGTACAATATTGCTCACAACATCAACATGAAGCACAAAATAGAAACTATTCTTTGCATTTTAAAAATAAATCCAATGTAGCACTTTAATAATAATTATATTCTTTCAAAATTCATTTTTCAATTATGAACAACAACCACAAAATATCAGAAGAAGTATGAAGAAGTAAATTCAAAGCTGAATTTACATGGATAGAATTTAACTATTGAGTTACAGTATGAATGCAAAAAGAAACAGTCATATCTTTGTCGTAAGCAACTATCACTGAATCTTAATAAGGATTCTTAGCTACTCTAAAAATAAAGTGATTATAACAGTTTAATTTTCTATAGTACATGTTGTTTTCAGATTAATAGACGGACTAGAGTAGAATTTGTTAGGATAGCAGCTGAATAAGAGATTCCCCCGCACGATTTGATTTTTATTTGATTGAGGCGCATTTCAGCCTAGATAAATTCTATTCTTTATCTTAGTTATTGATTTACTCTTTAAATAAAGTTGTGTGTTTATTTTTATTATTTCAGTTATGTCTTGTCTCATCTGTGATACCAAACTTTCCTCAAAAGCAGATGAGGATCATTAGTAAAAATCGTTTGAATCCTTATCCGTGTTCCTGCTTTCCACTTTCCTCATCTCCACATCCACCTTGAAAGTTGGCTAGGGTCACAACTTGATGACAATCGGGAGAGAATCGTCTGTCAATGCGTGCTGATCTATTTCTAGTGTGGCGTTAGGCACGGAACGGAAAGAGACAGACAATATTGTCGGCTATAATTACACGCGGGTCTGCGGTGAGTAGGGAAGGGGCTACTGTCACAGAAAAAGAGAGGAATAACAGAGAGATCTCTGCTACTGTGCTGGTTGATTGCAAATGTCAAGCGGGCAGCCAGCAACCTGCCAACTGGGAAGGAAGGACGGTGGAGCCGCAACCGCGGTCCGCAACTGGCGACGTACGGGACCGCACCAGTCTGCCAGAATAGAGCTGACATCTCTCGACCACTGTTATCATTGTTATCGGCCCAATGTTGCACAACTTGCACTTATCTCGTGATACATAATGTTAAGACAAAACAAAATCAACATAATTTTTTCTGAGGATGATGCCCACATGAGCTCTAGGCTTGTGTGTGGGTGATGAGGGGGATGATTATGAGAGATGACGACTGTTTTTAGGCATTTGATTTTATATATTAATTGATATACAGTATGATATATATTTAATACATTCCAATTGATTTAGTATAGTGTATTGGTTGTTTGAGGAGACGAGACAAATAAATCAACATAATTGATTTAGTATAGTGCAGGATAGGGTGGTATTGTTGATTCAATGATAGTGCAGTATGGGGTAGTATTCAGTGGCGAAGCGTGGTATGCTTATTTGGTATGCTTATTTCCTATAGGAAATATACCCGGCGATGACCAAATAATCGCCACGGGTAGTATTGTTGATTTGATGAGCGGTGACCTATACTAAATTGAGCATTTTAATTGGTACTAATCACTGAAATCAGTATTGTATGATTTTAGATACTTCATTTCAAATGACGTATGACATTTCAATACAATTAAAACTATACAGTTGATCATAATAAAAGTGAACTAACATAATTTCGAATGACTAATTATAATACTGTAATAATTTATTAGAATAATTTGTTTCCTGACGCAGCATGTAACACAAATTGGATGGAATATGTTTGGACTCTTCAATTTTTATGAATGAGTTTTTAGCCAACAAAAATCAACCCACTGTTAATATTTTCAGCCCATTTCACCATTTGTATTTATGATTATCAATCCGCATTCCTTTGCATACCATTTAGCGACCTCAGAGTCGAAATTTGAAATATGTAACTAGTCACTCTGTTGACTAGTAGATTGTTGATTTCTGTTGACTGTTGTAAGTGGAAGACTTATAAGACTTATAACTGGCTACTTATTCTATCTAAAAATTTTGACAACCTCTTGCCAATACCTGATAATCGATTGTATAAGCTGAGAGCGATTGGTAATTGGAATAGAGCGGTGATTCAGTAGTAGGAAGTGCGAGGGTTGGCGAAAATAGATGCACGGATAGGTGAAAGGTCTGAACTCGCTATACAGCCACCCATATACATATAGCTCCACTTTATATATAAGCACCTTCTCAGCCAGCACCTGCCAAGAATGCATTTGCCGACGTTGTAGCTGTGTCTTTGTGGCTCTCAGTTACTGTTTCAAGGAGAAAACAAGAATAATCACGTGACAACTACTAGGTTTTAGTTTTTTCGCTGCTTGCACATCGTTTTTAGTTGCCAAAAATTCTTTATTTTACTCTTTTATAACGATTATTCAGCTGTCGCATTCAACAAGATTTTAATCCATGTCTATTAGCAGATTAGCACCAAAATTGCTACACCACATTCTTCATCTAATGTTTGACTCGCTTTCAAGATTGATATTTTTACGAGTTCTATTCCCTTCCCTTGGTCGATGCTAAAAACCTATCCAAATTCAATTTCAATGGAAAGCGGTTGTCCCAGTGGCAGAGACGAGTCTAATCGGTGAGACAGCGCCTACCACTCCCGTTGTAACGGTGACCGGCTCCTCTAAATACAAAAATTAATGAGCTTCAAAATCGCTTCCCGGTGGCTCGGAATCCACCTAAAGCTGTAGGTTCATTCATCTCTCATCATCATCCTTCCCATTACCCACGCACAAGCTTAGAGCTTATCTGGGCATCATCCCTAGCAAAAAAATATCAAAATTACAATCATAGTCTATCAATGGCACAAAGATTGATTTCTAATTCGTCAAATTCCAAATAAGTCTTGTTAATAGAGTTCAAAAATGTTTTTGCCTTTCCTATTGATAGTAGCCTACATGGTTGATCATTATAAATAAATATGGAGTTTCTTTTAAAGCTTGAAGAGCCAATAGTATCAATGCTATGAATAACAAACATCGATAGTCTACTAATACTTGATTATTCTAATGTCAAACATTATTCAATTCCTGTCAACATTATTCTAAAAATGACAGGATCATTCACTTGAATATCATCAAGATTTCTATTATTCAGATTTGCGTTATTGTAACTGTATTGGAAGCCTATTCTACTAGCCCAGTTCTACTACAGTGACAATACCATGCTCGCAAAACATCAACTTTGCAAGTGATGCATCAAGCGCTCAGCTCAGACCGGCGACAATAGGCGATCTTCTGCACGCAATCCGGTGTCTTCGGATTCTCTGGAGCAAATTATTCTGTTTCCAGTTTGACGGTAAGGCCGCGCTTAGGAAAGAGAGGGGTGGGGGATGCTGAAGAATTTCATCGACGGGATAAATTATGGGGAGTCGCTTGACTAGTGGGGAGGGGGGTCACGTGTCAAAGCAAGAGGGGGGAAGGGGTAGATCCTTATAAGGTGCTTGCATGGTCGATGACATTCAGTCCACGTTCGTCTTTTATCTGATCCTCCCCGGACGGTCCCCGATAAATACATACTCTAAACATACCTATTGCCCCGTGAGCCCTTTCTTTTAGACTTATTTCTCGGCATTAAGCTCTTTGTCAACTTTGTCAAGCAGCACTCCACTTCCAACTGAAGGACTGATAACTTTGTGTGGAATAAAGTAAGGAAGGTAACAGTAGAACATGTATGAGGTAGATTGAAATACTCATAGTAAGTGTATGAGTGATAAGATGAAAGGTACGCATAGTAACATTTACTATGATACATTAAGGGCCGGTTCATGAGCTCGGGATTTAGCTAAGTCCTAGACTAAAACGGGTTGCCACCGTAGCATCGACAAACGTTAGCCTCGACACTATGTACTAAGGGCCCTCTATACCGCTAACCCACTAACCTATCGAGACAAACGTTTGTCGATGCTACGGTAGCCACCCGTTTTAGTCTAGGACTTTGATAAATCCCGAGCTCATGAACCGGCCCTTAATGTATCAGTGAGAGACGAAAGGTACATAATAGTGAATGTATGAATAATGTGGTCCAATAGACTTGGAAAGCAAAATAAAATGGATAATAAGTGAGTGAAATAAAATTTTTGTTGGTAAGTCTATTCAGTGAAAATTCCATAGTGGTGACAGAGACTCAGATTAAGAAAGGGGTTCCCAGTTTTTAAAATGACGTTGTTTTTCAAGATAAATTTATTTTTTAAAACGTTTCATGGAAGGGTTTAATTCAAGAGTGCTTCGAGGAGTTGTCGGTAACAATTAGAGCATTTGGTTAGAAATATGTAAAAAATTTATGCTTTATTTCAAGGAAAAATTAAGAGAACAAAATCTGGATGATAAAATCCCGATACATTTCGATATTTATCGAAAACATTTGAAAAATCATGTCATTAAACAGGATTGGAAGAAAAGTTGGTGAAGCGTTGAAAATTGAAAGTTCGAGACAATGACACAAAAGTATTTTACCAATATCAGCATAAACATTCTCCTGTATTACCAAAAATCCGAAAAGCAAATCCCTCTGGCAATTCCCCTTCTATCTACTCCTCCTACTATTTATCGCAGGAATGGAATTAAAGTATATTGATAATCACAAATTGTCTACAGGTTGAAAATTCTTTCTCAACAAGCTACATGAGTGTCGAGAAGAGCTATCAGTATCCTTGTAAAGGAGCAGATTAAGAACAGCAAATTCGGTCTGAAATTTGACAGCACTCAATAACGACTCAATCATCAGCATCCACATAACACAGATATCAAGCTGCTCTAGACGTTCTCAAGAGAGAGTGAGATGAACAGATTGCAAGAGGAAGAAAGAACCCTAATTTCTCCTCCATCACGTCTGATAGGCGGCGAGCAAATCACATGATTAGGGTGGAAAGCAGGTGAAGATTAGAGCAATTTTCAAACTAGAAGTAAACAGATCGCTTATTATGGCCAAGAATCATCGGTTCTTCTTTTTATTGTTTGTTATTTTCCTTTTTACAGTTGGTCGATTCGTTCATCGTTTGCGCGGTGAGCGGCAATCTAAATTCCGCTCAACGCCAGCCACTACTGTTTGACCCGCCCTCTTTTCTGCTTCCTAACCTGCTCTATCACTTCTATAATAATAACCACACACATGTAAACGTGTATTCTATTGATATACATGTATATACCCCACACTTTGTACCTTTTCAACGGATATGAACCAGAACTTCTGGTGCCTAACTACCTTGCTATACCATCACTAAACTACGTGCATTTTACGACAGTAATGACAGAAACGACACCATTACTCCGAGACAGGTATGTTGACGAGGTAGGAGAACGTGATGTATTTACACTAAACCAATCAACCATCGTCATTAGTGGCATTAAATCTCATGAAAATTGAGAATTTAAATTCTCAGGACGTTTTGCAGTAGACTAGCATGAGTAGTGATTTTGAAATTCAATACAGGGAAGCATTGTGCTATTTCTCTATGGAACTAAAACGTTCTCTTCTAAATTATTCACGGACGGGTTTACGGAAGCCATGGTTAATTTTCACGGAAGCCAAGGCTAATTTTTACAGAAACCAAGGTTAATTTTTACGGAAACCAAGGTTATTTTTCACGGAAACCAAGGTTAATTTTATGGAAACGAAGATCAATTTTTAGGGAAGCCAAGGAGTGATAGGAATTTAACCGTCGTGAAATGACGTCTGATGACGGAACCAATGCAACTATTTTCCTACTCATCTTTGCTAAATGACACAATTTTATGGCGGTTGAATGTAATTGAATTTTGTGCAATCGGCTGTTATTGAGTGAAGTTGTTATGAGTAAACCAGTAGGATTTTCAGGTGAATGAATATTTATAATAGCTTTTTATCTGTAGCATGGAAAACAGCGAGGAAGCCTCTGGCTTAAAATTAGAACCAGCTTCAAGATAAACGATAAATTAATTTGTGGGACTGACAAAATGTTCTTCCAATCCACTCAAAATAATAATAAAATTCTCGCTGTTAAAATACCAGAAATATCTGTTGATCATGACAATATTCTTGAATAATAAGCAGCACAAAATTCCTAATTATCATAAATTAACAATATAATTACGTGTAAACATGGAATTCCTAAAACGATCGAATGATCAACTTCAATGCCCAAGACTGAATAAAAACATAGGACATAGAACCATACTTTTCTCCAACCTTGACCGTTGACTAATAACTACATCGACTTTTGCCTTGTCTCCATTCTTGTATAAATGTTTTGATAAAAATTATTGCTGGGAGTTTTCAAATGTTAGCCTTGTCTGATTAAAAGGATTATCAAGTAGTATTTTGATTAGTTGAGAAATCGGTACATTATTTCACTTTGTGTTAGTAGATTCGAATGAATTTTCTATGTTCTGGAAGAAAATATACAAGGAACAAATATAATTACATTACGCAGTTGTGTGTTGTTTCGATTAAGAAAACTGTATAATTAATGTTCTGAAATCAACAACTTACATATTTAACTTGGCGTATGTTAATTGCAAATCTGAACAAAATACATCTTCAACACTCTCAACCTACTGCGTTAGATTATTCCAAACGATTAGCATATTAATATTCTTGTGAAAAGAGGTTACACGATGCCAAGATTTCAATAACATTCTTGTCCCTTATTAAATACTGTAGTTATAAAGTCAACAGGCTCAAAAAATACTTTTTGTATTATCACGGCCTGTGAAACTTATTGCTAAGCAGGTGGTCCCAACCCAAATACCTCTCAACTCACACAATCACTTTCGCTGTTCTGTTCTCTATTATTCAACGTGTGAAGTGTCTCAATTGATAGCATGCACCTCCCATAGGAAGAAGATACAAGATTCAAGATAACATGAACCTCATTCAAACTGAAGAGCGTTCCGCTTCAGGAAGGTGTTTGAACTTGAACATTATCGAAAGTGAATCAGAATCGATGTTTGCCAAGCGCCAAGAATGTCGATAACAATCGATCAATATTATCCGATCGATATTATCGATTCAAACAATACTCAAGAATGTACCGATCCCAGAATCTCTAGATGCAACATTGTTTGAACTATTCTGTATGCAAAAATGTAGAGGCATTTCACTGAGATCTTTACTTGACATGCCTACAATGTTCAGTTCATAGAATATTTAAAATCATGTATGTACACGAAGTATCTTGGGAATATCAAATAGATAGCACCTTAATTTGAAAGCATTTGTACATGGAGATCCATTAAATAAACTCAGTTACAATCAGTTTAGTTGGTTGAGAGAATTGTTCATTTATTACAATTGGAAAGTTCTGGAGCTAATCGGAATTTCTGAAGTTCCCAAAATTATTTTAGATAATTACTCTTATAATAATGAGAAATATTATATTGTACCTGCTTAGGTGTAGAACCTGTGTGTGGATTTGTATCGCATAAACAAATTTAATATAAAATACAAAGAAAAACGGTATTAAGGAAAATAAAAAACATAAAGGATATTATAATATTTGATGCAATTTAAATGATAATAAGAAAAAAAAGAGAGAGATGAAAAGAATTATGGCAGTTGAAAAATAAAATTGAGTAACCTACTTAAATTCAAACAAGTATTTAGGGTGTGAGAGACAAAACTTCACATTATGTTTCAAGTAACAATGCAAATGTGAAGTCCACAAGAATTTACAATGCAGAAGAGATGATCCAACCAGGATCAGCAACAATAAATTCAAGTACAATATAAGATACGTCTTCAGAAAAAATACAAAACTGTTGAGATAGGGGCACGTCAATTTGTTAACCAGGATCAATTACAACGCACCAGACAGATGCAAATTGTGGGCGGACGGTTATAACTCAAAAGGCGTTTGAATCGATAATTAGGAGGCGTGTTGTGCTAAAAGTGGACCGCAGGCAGATCACTGACTCGCTTTAGCATCAATTTAGCAAACAGAATATTATCGTCTCTAATTTTAACGTTGCGGTATTCATTTCAAGCACAAAATATTTCAAATATATCATAACATCAATTTTGCTTGAATTTAAATTAACATGGATAAATCTTTCATCGGTGCTGTCATTATTTAGAAATATATCTATTCAAATTGCAGTTCTTTGTGAGGCAGAGATCCTTCAAAAGGCATCTTACGGAACAGACGGCCTGATAATTTTGAATGTGACGCTGATGCGTTTTGAAGGTTTTACACCTCATAAAAAAGCCGATCAATTTGAATTAATCGTTTTCAAAATAATTGCAGCGCCGTAAGAATGGTGATACTGTAACAAGATAGAACTTAGCTGAAATGTTATAATTGTAAATCATAAATGATAATCTCAATGCATTGAGCTGACTCACCGCACACTCTTTCCCCAGTCTAGATGTACAGTATCTCAGAAAAAGAAACAGCTATTATGTACCCTACCCGCCTATTTGGCTGTAATCAGGGTACCCTGTCACACTGCAGGGTTTATTTGGACCAACAAAAAGTAGCGCGGTCTGACAGCCGCCTCCAATGCAAATTGCCCGTTTTTATCACGTGACTCGATCTGAAGTCAGCAGGCGCCTTTTACGCGGCAATGTGTCTGTGGAACCTGACATCCGAAAAAGTTCCATTGTTTGTGGACGCGCGATATACTCAGAGTTCCCGCTGCTTTACAACAATTGAATGCAACTGAACTGTCATTGATTTGAAAAAGATTAAACTGTTTTCAAAACGACAAATCAGCTATTTTTATTACAACAGCATTTATATTAAAAATTAAATCTAAAAAGAATTAAATGTATTAAAATCTTAAATAGTGTTGTGTGAAATTTGTTGTGTGTGATGTGATATTTCTTCATAAAAGAAAAATACAGAGATATTGACAAACCATTAATTTTGCCAAAAAGCATAAAATTAGTGGTTTGACAAAATAGCTTTGTCATTTTCTTTCATCACAAAAATTCTAGTAAATCTTGTGATTAAATACTGGGGAACTTATTAATAAAGCATCATATTGAACATCCGTATTTAGACAAATACAAATCATTAAAATGACATCACTATGAATAATTAGATCACGAAAACAATATGCTACATTCATCTTATAAACTCTTATTATTGTCATATTAATGTGATTCATAAAGTTCGAAATAGTTAATTTCGCCGTCTAGACAGCAAAATAAAGTGTTGGTTTTAGAATACTTCTTAGATAGTGTTGTATAAGGATGCCAGTAGAGGTCGGTTGATATGCGACTAGTTAACCGAGTGTAATGAACGTATAAAAGTCAGTCAGTTGAGGGTTAGAAGTCAGTGCTGTAAATCACACGGGTCATTGACTGGCAGGGCGGACTGGACCAATTCGGAGAGTGAAGGCTTACAATAGGATGAGAAAACTCAGGTTCATTACTGAGGAAACAGGAAAGGAGTTTACTTTTCGAGTTTGAGTTTAAATAGAGTTGAGATTTTCTAGCTTGCCGCGTATTCGAGTTCAAATAGAGCTGAGACTTTTCTAATTGACTTGTGCTGTGGTCAAATAGTAATTTACTGAACTTTATACACTGAACAAAGTCTATTCCATCAAAAGTTTTTTGGTCTTGTGCTAAAGAGTTTGAAAACGGCAGATTGATCTACTTCAATCCCACATTTAAAGTATACTTAGTCAAGTGCACTCAGTCAATGGGCTCCTCAGGGTATCAGTAATTGAAAAAAATCACTCTTGCAAATTCGCTCAAATTGCATTCACTATTGCAAATGATGTAAGTTTTTAATTAATACTATAAAAGGCCTACATTACTAAATCTATTCAAAGACTAAATATTCGAGGAATTTCAAAATTCACATTTCAAACCACAAAACCTTTAAATGACAATTGACATTAGTCTAAAAGCTCTAAACAGTATAAGTCATAAATCATCCAAAATCAATCTCCTTAAAGCTTACAACTAGAAGCTTACAAATAATATTGTTCTCACAGAAATCTAGTACAGTATTTCATATTATACATGAAAATAGTTCATGACTGGATTGAATGGGCTGTTAAAGTATATGTGACTATTAACATAGATAACAGATTAGAATTAACCTATAATTAACCTTAATAATATTAATAATAACCTTAATAATTAACCTATCTCTTCTCTATGCTATTAATCACTGCTTGATTATTCCACTCCCCATCAGTGAATATCCTCGATTTCTTCGTTGAATATCGTCCAAGTGTTTCATAATTTCAAGTGTTTTTAATCCTGACTTGTAATCGCTTTTCTATCTATCGATTCTATTCCCTACACCACTTTCTTCCACTTTTTCTCGTGACTCTCCCGTTTTTTATCACTAAAACTCTTCAAAAAACCGTTCGACCACACATACACCATTGACACGCATCTGCTAACGAACCGATCTGTAGAACATCAACTCAACGCTACTGTCCAAATTAAACGATCATTAGGCCATTAATAAGCTGAGAATAAGAATTTTATTAGCCGGCTCTGAAGCGCCGTGTCTCCTGGGTCTCGTTAATCATTACCCGAACCAAATAGGCCATAAAATAGTTTGGTGATTAGGTGGGCTGGCTGGGATGATAGTTACAAATATCTATGCGTGTATCTATCAACGTCCAGTAAACCAGTCGAGCAGAAGTTTCGGAAAAGAATGAATATTTTATTAACTTCCATCTAGACGGAAGTAATACATTAGAAACGAAATATTCCTGAGTTATTATGCCTACGATTGTTTTACACGCCTGTCGGATCGGAACTCATTTCAAAGGCAAACACAAATAATAAGACCGACCACGATGTGTTTTCAACCACCCAGTTTCAATGGATTCATTCAATTGAAATTTATTTGTTTTGAATTTGTTCGCTTTGTTCTCAGCTTCACCTAACAACCGTACATCATTGTTGTGTGTAACTGTAATCAGTATGTGTGTTCTTCATAAAATATGCCGGTCAAATGTGAATCGAATTATAGTTCCACTGGAGAAGATGAAATAACTTATTAGAGACAGACATTTTTACTTGACCATCCAGGCACATCTAGGCTCCAGGCACAGAAATCAACTGCCGCTGCCGGTATCATTGGAAATTGATTCAACTAACCATAAATTGAGTAGACAATTTGAAAGATATTCTTTTTGATGATCTAGTAAAATTATCGTTCACATTCAGAAGGAGCCTGAATAACCTCATATTATAAAAGCCTAGAAATTTTTTCAATTAATGAAATATAAATTTACTAGCTCTTCATATTCATCATATTTCCGTTCCAACGCTTCTCTACTTCTCTACAAGAGAATAAGAGCTTCAAAACACAAGCACAAATTTAAAAAAAACTTAAAATTGAACAGAATTTTTAAAAAATACAAAGTTTATAATTGAAATTTCTTGCTGTTCGCCATCATTCCACTTTCACCAATATTCACCCTCTAATTGCACTGAACTTGATAAATTCACTATGATGATGTTGATGTCCGTGAAGTGAGGAAAAATAATAGTCTGAGTTTGAGTGGAAAACGTTACTGCAATTATAGGTGAGATTTGAAAATAAACATGGTTTATTTGATGCTTCAACAACCATTGCTTTTTGTCCACTCATCAGTCTAATTTGTTTGTTTTATTCAATTGAAATTTTTCTACTTATTCTTTGTCGACAATCCTCCCATTTTTAGGTCACGATTATTTTACGAGTGAAATTGAATAGATTAAAGCTAGTCAGGAGGTAATTTTCAATTCAAAATTCAGAGGAATTTTCTTAATTCTCTTTATTAAGATTCAAGTTTTTAATTGAATCTAATCACCGACCAGTTCAGTGGTAGGTAATTGTCGTATGACTCCAGTCGCATTTATCATTCGTCGGTTGAGAACGTGGAAGACTGTCGGAGTGGAGAAAAAGAATAGTCTGAGTTTTGAGTTGAAGTCAACGAGTGGCGAGCGGCTAATGTGAAACTGATGGTGATCGAAACAATAATATGAATTATTCAAACGGACAAACCGAGACCCAGAGAACCAGATTTACGTAGATCGGTGAATCACAAATAAGGAAACTTGATTTTTTCCTACGGTATACTTGAAGAGGCTCGTTTACACGTTACGACAATATAACGTGTATTAGGCAGTAAAAAGGTAGTATTGAAGCAGTTACTATTGTGGTAGACTGGAAACTAATCCATAGTTTTTACTTGGTGATTTAGAATAGTAAATGGTATTGTAAATGTTAAAGGTTCGCTGTAGGCCTACTGTACAATCAATACAACATGTATTGGGCAGTAGTCGTTTTTACTTGGTAATTTTGAATAATAAATGGTATAGTGAATGTTAATAGTTTGTTATAGGCGAAATGAATAGTATGGATAGAATAGAGTTCTTCATTTACAACAAGGGCCATGCCCTATACAAAGTTTCGAACAATTTTACAATAAAATATAGCAAAAAGAAATAATTATTAGGATGTCAAGCAATGCAGTATAATAGTACCTACGAGTTAACAATAATTAATTAAATAACTATAAATTTACACTGACTTTGAAAAACTTTTAAGTAGAAAACTACTGTACTTACATCATCGTTTCGTCCTGGTGTTGGACTTCTTCAGACTAAGAAACGAAAAGTATGGGCGTAGGTGGGGATGGTTACATAGAGCTCACATAGAAGCCTAAGCGGTATTAATTATCCATTCAATTCCCTCCTTTATTCCATTACAATTTATGTTTCCAAAGCGACATATATGTCAATCACCTTGGGTGTCAAATCTGTAACATAGAAACAATTCCGTCATAAGAAAAACCAATATTATAATAACCGTAATGTAACAGAAAATGACTACTGTATGTAAATAACTGTCTAAATTTAAGAATTGAAGAAGTTTTGAGCGACTTCCTGTTTATCTTCTCTTTTGCATTAGTTTGTTTGATTCAATAAAATATTAAGATTCATTTAATGCAGAATAGGGGTCTCTCCGAATCTTCATAAAACCTCAAATGGTTACATTTTGCAAAAATTTATATTTTATATCCAATTTTTGATACGAGAATACCTCGAGGACTCCTCTTGAGGACTCTCATTGAAGAGAGAACGGGGTAAAATTATTCTTGTACACGTTTTCATTACTGTAAAACGATCCTGGTAGAATTAAAACGAACTTTGTACACGTCAGTCTCGTTTCTAAATTTGAGGTTAACACTAAACAGAGATAACAATTTTTTCTTCGTTTCATGGCGCGTTCTATGGAATTAAATAAGCCCCCCTGTAACTTTGAAGAGCGCCATAAGTCATCCGATTCCAAGCATGATTTATGTCTTCCATATCTTTGGACGTCTTCATTACGTCTCTTTAGAAAAAGATGTATCTTTAGAAAAAGACGTTCCAAGTCCGGTCTGGTCCAGCCGATCAGACGAGTGATTTACCGACCACAAAATATCTCCAGTTGTACCCCGAGTTTCTGTGAGTGGCGCTTCTTGCTGGAGGTGGGAATCTCGCAAAGAGGGGGAAAATGAAGTTTCTTGGGCCTCTTCAAAACCGACAAGCCGGGTTATGATGAAGTGGTTGCTTGATGATTTTTAACAGCCGCCTTCTAATTACAGTAAATGCTCAGATCCTCAACACTGTTGAGAAATGTTCAAAGAGCTTTCAATTCTGTGAGGATGTCTACGAAACGCCTGGAGACAAAATACCAGCCTGCAGTAAAGATACGGTCGTGATCATGGTAGGACTATTTTTGGGCGAGATTAATATAGGTATAATAATTTATAGAAAAACTTATATACAAATATTATATAAAATTGTCTGCTACCGTTTTCACAATTTGAGTTTTGAAACTGTGTGTCTCTCCCAATCTATCAACCTCCAAAATCTCCATTATTTCAACTTTGGTAACTTTAATGGACTGTAGTTGTTGGTTACTCGTTACTCAAAAGAATAAACTGAAGAACCTATCTAAATTTTTGAGTTTTATTATTCAGTGCAATTCAAATTTATTTAAAAATATAAAATAATACAATGTTCAACTGATTTTAATAAAATGTTCTTTTATTTTTTATTCCTGTAATTAAGGACTTCCGATACAACTAACGACACTCAAATTATTAGCCATGACACACTCGTATTATTCTGCATACATATTGTGTTTATTATATAATTATTTAAAATATTATATAATAGTGATTGTCTTATTGTTTATGATTCAGTTCACATACAACGATAGAGAGCAGACTGCACTTGACATAGACTATCTTCCCACTGATTCAATTGAGAGATTCAAATCTTCCATATTCAGTAGATGTTTAATTTAACAATTGAAAATTAAGAGTGGCATCAAGATAAAAAAATGGAAGACACATTCTGGAACACGTTATACCATTCAGTAAGGAGAGACAAAATGAGGATTTTACTTATAGAACTTGGATTATCAGCTGTATATTGACAGAGTAGAACGAGTATCAAGAACGGTCAATTTTGATGGAGTATCGAAAGGAATCAACAAACATTGTAACAGATCGATTTCAATCCATTACTGACTCTGGAAGTCAGCCAATATTGATTCAATTAGAAGAATTCGAGGAGAATCTTTCAAGAAATCTAAGCCTACCCAAATACAGCAAATCATCGGGAGTAATTAGGAGAGAATTTCTACAAGGGTAAAAATTCAGAGAAAACGACCTTGGCGCTCCAATGTTGTACATTCAGAAATATTGGACTCTTTTTTATGACTAATTCTATTCTTGAGCTTGTGATGGATAATCATCAAGAAAGAAGTCTAAGAAGTTCAAGTTGATGCTACTTGAAGATTATTATCTAGAATTACTTGGTCCATTATTTGTTATTACGAGCACTATTATTTCAAGAGAAAATCGATGAAAGGTTTCATTTTGTATATGAAAACAATTTCGAACATATAGTATATGTTTTCCCATGAATATTACGAGGTGAAGCACAGTGATGTACAAGTCAAATTCCTTCGAGATTTCATCCCAAGCTGGCTAGCATGTAGTCAAATTCCCAACTCATTCCTTCAAGTTTTCGTCTCTCACTATGCAACATGCTTAAACATCCAACAGTGTTCTTGTAAACATTTCCGAGACGAGGAAACAATTCTAGAAATTCTGTTTACATTATTTCATGGTCAACTGGGAACCAGGCAGCAACCCTGTTCTTCAGGAGACACCGTTCAACAAACAATGGATTTGTGTCTCATAGCAGCAGCCGTTTTCCCTATAGTTCTCACGTTACAATCCACGACATCCTTGAGAAATGTCCTTTCTACCAACACCGCTACAATACTTTTACAAGCTTGAAGTAGCTTTCTAACCCTTTGAAGTGGAATTATGTCCTTTGAAGTCCTCCGGAAATAAATACAGTAGTGGTGGAACTCAATTGCTATGTCCACATTGTAGTCTAACATTCAATTCCTAGTGCATTATTTACTCCTACATCTCCTAATACATTCGATAACCTGACACACATTCAGTTGAACATCTCTCAACCTGATTGTATATATTCAGTAGGCCTATTCACTGCTGAACCCTCAATCGTCTTATAAATACGATGAAATGGCACACATATAATATTAATGAAACAACTGACATATTGTCAAACCATTAATTATCACAAATTACAATTTATTTACTAATGAATTACAAATTACAGTATCTCGATTTCATGGCATAACCTGCCACATCCTCAGCTGTAACTAGTTCCTACATCTTTGTTACTGGTTAAAAAAGTAGTTTGACAATATTTAGAAGTTTTCATTCATAATGGAGAAATACCACGGAATCAATTCAAACATAACAGAACACAAAGATTGGTTATCTTTCAAGCTGATGTACAGTGTACACATCCAATAAACTCAAAGATTCAACTTGACTGGAAACTTTGACTTGAACTTGGATACGAACTGAATTTACTCTTAATCATAATCTTTGAGATTGTTAGAGCTTGTAAGATCAATAGAGTCATTTATACTGATCATTTTGAGAAGCAAGCTGCCAAATAACAAAAATACAGTACTACAATAGCAGACAGAATCTGGAAGCAGATTTCAAGCTTATTTTGTGCTAGATGTTATACACAGAACAATATGCGGTAGTTCAGGGCGGAGCTCTCTTCACAGCATACGGTATTGCAGATGTACAACACCCTTATTTCTTCATCTTTCATTCTTTTCTTCTTCTCTTTTCATCCTCCGTTTTCTTCTTTCTCTTTTCTTAACCTTTCTCTTGTTCTTCTTCTTCTTCTCTCTTCTTCCTATATTTCTTCCTTCCTCCTCTCCTTGATCTTCCTTCCTCTTATTCTTCTTGTTCTTCTTCTCCTTATCCTACGCCGTATTCTTCTTTTTTCTCTTGTTCTTCTTCTCCATCCCCTCCACTATTTCTTCTTTTTCTTCTTTTCCCATTCTCTTTTTCTTCTCCTTCTTTTTCTTCTTCCTTCCTTCTCCATCTTCTTTTTTCTCCTTCTCTTTCTTTTTCTTCCCTCTTCTTCTTTTCTTCTTCTTCTCTTCCACCACCATATTCTTTTTCTTCTTATAAGATTTCATTCACAAACCGATATATGATTATTGGGCTTGCTCTGTTGCCTTTTCTGTAGAGTTTCTGCTCTCGTTTCTTTTGAGATTTTGTCGAAAAACATGCATCCCGCTGTTCGGCGACTGTGTCCTAACTTCACCGTGTCCGCCCCCTGTCTGTCTCACCACAAAGCCAATCAGTTCTCTTGAGTTACGCCCTCTACTTTGTCACATTGTATTTCTTGTTACTCCTCTATACTTTCTTCTTTGTTGGGGCTAGATTAGCTAGATTTTTGACAAATCGTCGGCAAACCACAATGTTTGCTGGTCTGCTCCCCCCTGTCAAGGTGGACAAATGTTTTTCTCTTCCTAGAAATTGAGAAGTAATTTGCCCTATTCTAGTTCCTGAGGTTGTCTGAATATGTTCGAGTTTTATCAGCTGTTTCCTAGTTCCGGTGTATCATTTATTTTGCAAACACGAACTTATTATAACGAGAAATCCATTCTTGAAAGATTCACGACATTACAAGTACAGTACAAGAAAATGGCATTACAAGAACAGAGTTCTAATCCCGGCGATCAGCCAGTTTTTTGCACATTCCCTTGATTGTTCAATAGTTCAATGACTTTGTTCAATTTTTTTCAGCATCAGAGCTTCAGTTGCACGCTCAAATGAGTAAAAATCTTTCACATACTGTTTTTATATTACAGTATTTTATTCTGTACATTGATTCTATATCAAGTATTGTTTTGTGGAAATGAATGAAATGATTGAATGATTGAAAACTACTAAATAAATGAAGGAGACAATCTGTTATTTTATAGTTCATTTTGCTCGTTGTTGAAAATTTTATAAATTGTTTTCTTCATCTTCATTATAATCTATTAATTAAAATTTAAACTGGTTATTATTATTGAAACTCCATTATTATCAATTGCTGATTATAGTCCAGGAGATGAAATATTTGAAAAATGCGATAATTCGAAGGATTATTTAAAGTTGTAACAACAGGGATGAGTAGGAAGAGAAGTGAAGCTATAGCAGGATCCTTTTAACTTGTCAGAAAACATATGTTTCGACGAGCAATATCACAATAATTAACCTACAAATGCTGAATCTCGCAGATTACAGAAAAGGTATTTTAAAAAGTTATTCTTTGAAAGGTCTTCTTTAAAGGTCTTTAAAGACTCGTCTTTAAGAAAGCCATTATTGTGTCGATATCACTGTTTAATTATTATCGAAACAGCTGATTTCTGACAAGTTAAAAGGATCCTGCTATACCAATAAAAAGATTGAGAAGAAGAATATTCAGATGAATGAGGAGTTTCAATGAAAAGGATGATACGGAAATAATGGAATGAAGAATATGAAAGACTGGACATCAAACTAGAAGTAGGTAGAATACTGTATGTAGAAGACATTACAGAAGAGTTCAAATAGAAATTTATGATACAAGGTAAATCAGAGAAGAGGGAAATGATGAGATTAACAAGGGAAGGTGTTGAGGTGAGAGAAATCCAGGAGAAAGAAGCCCGGGAGAAGTGTTGCTCTTCATTGAGTAATTTACGACGGCGCAGGAGTAGTTTACGGTCCAAATTACCATAAATCCGATTGGTGCAACAGCGTACTCATTTGTTCAACAGATTTGGTGATCGTTTAAGGAGGAGGGAATCCTCGTGGGGATATTGGATCAGTACAGAACAACCCAAGAATGTAGAGGAATTTTGTGTCTAGTTTACCCGCACCGATGTTATGTGTTTCTTCCCTTTGTCGGAATTGTCAACAATTGGAATCTGTTGGGGTGGCGAGAATTATGGGGGGCGTTGAACTTTCACATTGTAGAGTTATTGGCCTACTCACCTACGAGTTGAACTAATTTATCATTACTTATTTAAAATTCTCAACTGTTTTTGTAACAGTAGTTGGTTGAAAATTGGAATTGGTTGAAGCAGTAGAAATAATTCAATAAGGCATGATTTATTCGCGAATAATATGGAATATTATTCTCCAACTACTATGGAACAATAACAATAACAGAGGTAATCCTTTCATTATTTGGTATAAGTTATTTATGAAATGTACTAATAATATACTGCTATAAAAACTATAATTTTTTATTGTTTTCTCTTTCCATTAATGTTTTATTTTGAACAAATGAATGAATATGAATATGATAGTATTAAAACTACTGTTTAACACTATCAGTATAAAACTACTAACAAAGGTTTAAATCTATAGTACCTAAGTATTAAGTACTCAAGTACTCCTGAACAATAGGAGTAATAAGCAAACGTGAAATATTATGTAAAAGTAATCTTGGTCCATTGTCAATTGGTAAATAATACCTGTAGTGAATTGTGGAGCTCAGTTTTCTCAGAAATCCTTCTTAGATAATAATTTATTATGAACAAAAATTTAGATGATTTTGGATTCGTTTGAATTATTGATTATTGACATCAAGTTGATCAAATGTATAATCTATATAATTAATAAATAATCAGTAAATTAATGACCTAACCTATCGAACATGACATCCATTTATCCAGTAAACAATAATGCTATATGAATTTAAAATGGACATATTCAATTCATAATATTGGAATTGATTGAATAATAACTTATTTCAGTAACAGGAACTGAAAAGTTTTGTCACAGTATTTCAGCTTAGCTCCACCTAGAATCAGTTCTGACTTACTTTAGCTACTCGATTTCTAAATGGGCGTTTAAACTTAATTACTATAACGCCTACATAGAATTAATAAATAGAAACATGTTATTTTCTATATATTCACACCTTAACTTTCTAACGGGATCCGAATCTAGATCGAATCAGTAACATCTAAATTGATTATAACGTATCAATCATATCTTTACAAAACGACATGTAAGCGAGTTGGTGCTTCAATACGTTCCACTTGAAACATTCAAGTTCAAAGTCAGCCTACAAGTTCTATTCAAGTGGGTGTCTTGATATCAGTTAGTTAATCGACTGAGAATTCCGATAGTCGTGGGATTTTGTCTGGATTTTGATTGATCCACTAGTCAAGCTGCTATTCTCGTCACCAGTTTGAGTTTTGAGATCCTATCTCTCTCTTTATCAGAGAATGATTGACCATTAACCTATTCTCTATTAACGCTTTTCTCGTCACCAGTTTGAGTTTTGAGATCCTATATCTCTCGATTTATCAAAGAATGATTGACCATTGACCAAAGACAGATTCGACCATTAAAACAAACAACGAAATACAGTTACAGACTTTTATCAAACAGATTTTCAGATTGTGATCGGGATGCTTAGAATGTAGAGCGAAACAAAAAGATAATTGAAACAAATAGTTTCTTTGTTAATTTCTTGTTTATAGAATATAAATAAATGACTAAAATGAATGAATAATCAACAGATTAGTATCTGCTTGAATTAGATGACATTCTATTTAATTGATAAAAAAAGGCAAATTCAATATTTGGAAGAAAAAACCTACTCCACGTCATCAGTTCGCACGTATATGTATATGTTCACAGACGCATATACGAGTTATTGATCAAACAACGATTGATGAAACAATTTTTGGAAGAATTGAAATTCAATGATATTCTAATAGAAATGATCATTCTACAATGTATCAATGGATCATACTACAGAACAACTACTGCCATGTTCTTTTTTCGGATGAAGATAATAATTTATTTCTGCAGTTCACGCAAAATGTAAGAAAGTGGCTGCATGGATTACGTTTTAAAAGTTGGTGCGGTATAGTATAGACTACATAGCAACACACATCATTACAATAGCGGCTTTTCAGACAGGGTAGCCACGTCAAAAACGGACTAGATTGATAGCCACACAACACAACTACCGCGGCTCTCTTTTTTCTCGAATTGTACCGCTGCGGGCCTGCTTGCCACTGATATAATTCCGCATACATTATCGCTTAGGGGCGGGAGAGGGTGGGGGAAAGCCAACGACCCAAAAACCCACGATAGAGTAGTAGCAGAATCAGAAAAAAGATCGCACACAACTAGTTGAAAACGATGTTTATGCTAAATACTCACAACAATACTCTTCACTTTCTTGTTTTATTCCAGCGATTATGTTCCGGTGCTGCCAGAAATTATGGAAATTGAGTTTTTTGGTCTTTATCGTTGTTGTTTGGCAGTTTTTGTACTGCGGTAGGCACTCAGTTACCACTTCTATTCAACAGTGTTGTTATCTATATGAATTTCAGATCAGAGTCAAGTATTTTCCGATTGTCATTTTGCGATGACAATATTTTAATCGTAATTTACAATGCTAATGTTATTGCTAACAACCATATTAATCGTGAAAATTATTATGGTTAAATCCTAACTGTTGAAAATATGAGTATAAATGGGGAATATGAGTAACTGTTACGGTCAATGTTTGTTTGGCGAATTGTATTGATAACGATAAGCGGCGTGTACTCGCGATAATTCGAATGTAGGTTTCACAACATACGCTTCAAGGTCAAGTTCAATGGCATTAAGTTCACCTTTATTACTTGAACTGATTGTAGTTTCGCACTGTCCTCACGGCGTCATATTTTATTTTCGCTCCACTGGTACGTATTTGATTTATGATTTGTTGATAAAAATAATTTATCTTGTGTTGAATAGTTTCATCTCTTCAAATTCTTTAAACTTTTCCTATAGATAGATCATAATTATTAAATTGAAACAAAGTCTATTCTTTATACTTTCGTCTTCACTTTTACGTTTCGCCCTTCTAGGACAAAATAAAGACAGCCAATCAATCAATCAATTATGTAGCTCAGAAAGTTGGGTTTAATTTGAAAAGAAGAAGATCTTCTATTCTTGAACAATGAATTGAGAGAAGAAATCAAGTAGTTCCGCGAACAGTAGACGGATGCTCATGAATATAACTTTCATGATTTGTGACATTACATAAAAATGCTTATTCCTCCAATCCTCCTTCTCCTCCTCCTCCTCCTCCTCCTCCTCCTCCTCCTCCCTCCTCCTCCTCCTCCTCCTCCTCCTCCTCCTCCTCCTCCTGCCGGTAGATGTGAAATTCTTATTTCTCTTTTCATGGATCCATGGGTCGTTCTGTCTAAACAAACTGTCATCAATGACAACATATTTGATTTAATTTTATATTGTAAATCATAGTAGTTAATTGTAATTCGGAACATTTCTCCTTTTGGGTCAGTCTCTTGTTTTCTCCATAATTTTCTTTTCCCATCTCCTATTCATTTTCTCATTTCTTTTCCTTTTACTCTCGTGCGCCATTAGTCAAGCCGTGTGTTGCTTATAGCGGCACGTGTAGCCGCCACAAGTGACCTATTGAATTTGGAGACAGGTTGCAGCAGTAGCAGCGTCATAATTCCAGCATCAGTAGCGGCAGAAATGATGCACTGCTCTGTGATTCGTTGTACGATTCTCTACGCTTGATTTTCGACTCTGACTCTGTGTGGTCCTCAGGCTTGGTTTGCCGATGCGCCATAATATAAATCCTCGAATCGAACTATTTATCATACGGCAGAAGCTTGAGATCTCTTTTTTTTGTAGGTAACATTTCCCTAACTAGCCACAAAGCGCTTGGGACTATGGCTGTTGAGTTTCAAAAATACTTATATATCTCACTATGCTACTGGAACGCTACAACTCTATTTCCAACATTGTTCTTTTTTATTTTTTCTACCATCATTTCTGACTTACGTCCTACTCTAATAAGTTGCGCTGTTTTGAATGAAATACTTTTTTAAGCTTGCTCTAAGATACTTACTGCAAAGGTATTGATTGGCAACTTCAAATAATTTTCCTCTTTATCTGTTTTTAGAAATATTATTCTTCTACCAAGAATTCTCTATTGGGAATATATATTTGTATGGCTTTTAATCGGTGGTTAAATATTAGACCTTTACGGGTAAGTTCCATCTCGCCTTTTTTTTTGTGTCAGTCACCCATCCAAGAGAGGTCTTCAGTGTTCGTGACTTAACCTCATGATCACTCAGCAACCGATTTCACCGAGCGACCGAATAAACACAATTCTCTAATTCAAACACAGTTTATTTGGAAATAAATAATGCATAAGTATTGATCTTGGAGGATAAATTGAATGGTAGAATACACATTAATTCTATCTTAGAATAGAGCAAAGTTCTTAATTTAACATTGAGAAGTTTAGAAAACTATCAGAAGGGATAATGCTCTCATGGGTCTGAAGATGAATTAGGAATGAGCTCACATCTTCACATGGGTTCCGAACCAACAAGATGTAATCCTAGTAACGTAGTAACCTAGCTATAAAAAAGCTATCTATCTATTATAGATCACTGAAAGTTTTCAGCGCTTTGATAAACAAATAGGTCCTACAGTAGAACGAGAAGCTTTCGTTCAAGGTTTGCTTGATAATAATAATAAATTCATTATGTTTGAAAAGAAGGGCAATCCAAATAATAATTTGAATCTCTAATCGTCAAAAACTATTAAACATGTTAATGTGAAAAAATAACGGAATAGAAGAAATATGCTAAACCTCTGCAACATTGTTATAACAGATCTTTTACTGTTTGTTGAGAGAAAAAAAAGAAAAAGACGTCAAACTAACACTCTGCTATAGTCAAATAGAAAGAGGAATACTGAGACGAGACTTGCCATCTTCTAGTTTCAAAAAACCGGACAGTTTTTGATAGCTGTCAGACAATATTTATTCGGCGGTTGAATATTATGAGAGGCTTCACAGCATTAAGAGATTTAGCAGCAGATAAACAAGATGGACGGCAAACTGATTAACATCTGTCAAAACTTGACGCTATTATATACGCTGTTTGTAGAAGTTAAAGAGTGAAAGAATGTGGCTGAAAACAAACATTGGGCTGTTATAGGGATTCATGTGGAGCAGTAACGCCATCAAATAATTAGATAGGTCCACCACGCCTGCAGCTTCAATCCCCGAATTGCCCCCGGATTAGAATGCTGACAATTCAGATATCATCTCTAATAAGATAGCGTGCAAATCTGAATGCGGCTCTTTATTAGTGAATTGAAAACGAGCTCCTCGGTCTGATTTGATTTCGGATTTGACGGCTGGTTAGACGCCTACTTCATTTGAATAACGTGCCAGGAATCTCTTCTATTTTGTACAAGTCGACTGGCAAAATCAATTAGTGGATGTAAACTAGTGGTGCATGCTATACAATGCACTGTACGAGGTTTTGAGCTGAATATATTATGGTGTATAATATATCTGTACTCAGGTAGAGTACAGATTTCACTTTCTGAATTGAAAAAATACTGTTGGTGATCCTTGAAGAATATTTTGAATATGTAAGATATTGGATATTTCTTTTCATTATTTTTTGTTGTGGTGATACCCATTGAACCTCTTGGCTTGTGCATGGATAATGTGAAGGATGATAATGATGAAAGATGAATGAACCTACAGCTTTAGGTGGGTTCCGAACCACCGGTTTATGTTGGAAATTGGATAATGATTTGATAATAATTGATGGCGTCAAGATAAAAATTAAAACTTTCAACAAACAATAAAGATTGTCTACCGTTAGTAACAAGATTACTGTGAGTAGATTTCTAATTAAAACCCATTTTCAATAAAATATTGAATATTAAGCTCACCACCATCAATTTTATGAATCACTAGTCTCAACTTCATGAATGAGCATCATCATTAAAAAAAAAAGAAATCCAATGGGTAAAAATATCTAATTAGCGATTCCATAAGATAGGTGTCACTATTATTTTCAAAAATACCTATTTATTACTACTACCAACAACAGCAGAAGATAACTTTAAACTAGCTTCAAATGAGCATTGAATCTGAATGAACGATAGAGGTGCAATACTTTACGGCCTATTGTTGAGGACTATGAGACGTAACACGGACAAATAAACCTTTTTTACAGCAATAAAAGTATTCGAGTAGCCACCATGACTGAAGTAAGCAAGTACTTGGTCGGAAATAGTAGCCATTGAATTTCGTTCGAGTAGGTAAATAAATAAGGATTATCAGAGTGAGGATGACACTTTTAGGAGTTGAGTAATCGACAAATGAAAGCGCTTTGCTACAAGTAGCGTTTCTAGAGAAGAAGAGGGGGCAAGGATTTCAATGTAATAGTACTTTGTACAGTACAAGATACAACATTGTACTATGTATTGTAACTTGCAACTCTACGTTGAGCTGCATTGACTGGGATTAGAGCTCGATGGTCGTTGGAATCAACGGTTACAATAGTGATACATCGTTAAGTACAGATATGTACAACAATCGACTTTAAAATCCAATTGTATCGATATTTTCTGTATCAATAACAGTGATTGTGAATTATGGGCCTAATATGTTGCTGGATCTGTACTTCTGTAAGAGGCGATAAAGTTGAAATTTGAACGGTGATTACAGTAATAATCAGGATAAGAGGAGAATGTTTTGAAGGTGAGGAGAAGGATGAAAATAAAGTAGGCAGAGAAGATAAGGGAGAGGATTAGAAAGAGGAGGAGGAAAGAAGAAGGGAAATAATAGAAAGGATAGATGAAATAGGTAAGACCACAGAGAACAGACAGGTATTAGGCTAGGCGTACACCGGTTAGTCAAGACAAGACAAGACGAGATTAGTCACGTTTAGTCACAATACTTTACATAGTTGCTTATGAAGCAACACACACCTATTAGTCATTGCATCGGTGTGTGCTGCTTCATAAGCAGCTATGTGAATTACTGTGACTAAACGTTACTAATCTCGTCTTGTCTTGTCTTGACTAACCGGTGTACGCCTAGCCTTAAAGGTATTATAGAACAGACTAGAGAGCACTGCTCCTCTATGATAAGACGGAAAGGGAATGAGAAGAAGTAGAAGATGAAGACAACGATTGAAGGCTAGAGACATCAATGAAAAGTGAAACCCGTGGCTATTTCCTATAGGAAATATACCCGGCGATGACCAAATAAGCATACCACGCTTCGCCACTGGATGAAACATATGAAAATGAACAAAACTGGACATGAAAGGTTGTAGGGGATAAGAAAACAAGAAAAAAGCTCAATCTCAAGCTATTTTCATCTCGGTAACAAAGGATTCCCAGACCAATATTCGATATTCATATTCCTAAATTTATGTTTTTTTAAAAATATATTGTTAAGTAAAACATGCACTACATGTTAAGTAAACATGCACTTTATTCGACACAATTCTGTACAGTTCTTTATTCCTTTACAAGAAACAATAAAAGAATAGAAGAAGCTAGCTATATTTGAGAAAAAGTTAGAATAAGGAGAGAGAGGAGCACTAATAGAAGAAAAGGAGGCATGATGAGGATGAAAGATGAGAACCAAGGATTGGACAGATTAATATAATGATGAATAGCAGCAATAGAAATTAATTTGAAGAGTCTAACAGGCTGTCAATTCGTTAGGGAACAATAAATTATTATTAATCCGCATTGGTAGCAACTAAAGCGCAGTTTAAAGTGGCCAGAATTGACTTCGAAATTCAATTTCGCTCTGTCTGAATAGTTTCGCCCTTGGCTACTATGCAAGTCAATAGGCTGTCTTCTCTCCACTTATTCACCAAATATTGCTAGTCAATTAAAACACGGTAAAAAGTCTTCAAGTCAATAAAGTGTTGTATTAGGCTAGGCGTACACCGGTTAGTCAAGACAAGACAAGACGAGATTAGTCACGTTTAGTCACAGTACTTCACATAGTTGCTTATGAAGCAACACACACCGATTAGTTATTGCATCTGTGTGTGCTGCTTCATAAGCAACTATGTGAATTACTGTGACTAAACGTGACTAATCTCGTCTTGTCTTGTCTTGACTAACCGGTGTACGCCCAGCCTTATACGGCATATATGTTGTAATCATACAGCTCATACTTAATTGCTCTATAATGTGATCTATCAATACAGTAGTAGGCTACCGCGTACCGGAATGTTGAAGAAATTGTACCGTCATAGATTCCTGATTAAAACATTACACTAATCAATGAATTATCCGCTATAGGCTACACACCCCATCACGAATTCAATGGGAGCAGTTCATTAAATAACCGTTGCTCTGTTTATAACGGCTACAAACAGGTCGATAAACTCAAGATTTTTATTTATAACTTACGAAATATTATTTCAGCTTTCCATTGAGCTCAGAGATGGGAACTAATTCGCCGATGATAAAACAGTTCATAACTGAGTTATTGCCAAAACATTTTTTTCACGAGCAATCTATAGCGTTTGATGTGAAAAACAAAACAGTAATGGCTGGCCAGCTTTGAGGTTGTTGTTGATATTTTTTTCCACTTCCATTCAAAGTCTAGGAATGGGAAGAAAGGAAATAGGCACACCGGAAGTTTGATTTTATTAGGTGTTGGCAAAATGTATTGAAGGGCTGCAAGCTGCTAGTATGACATTATTCAAAATTCTAAATACGGTAAGTATAGCAGGAGCCAATTAACTTGTCATAAATCAGCTGATCCAGTAATAATAAAACAGTGATTTCGACACAATAATCAAAAGGCTTGAAAGTCTAAAGAACCTTTAAAGTCTTTAAAAGACCTTTTTAAAGAAGACCTTTCAAAGAATAACTTTTTAAAACACCTTTTCAATAATCTGCGAGATTCAGCATTTGTAGGTTAAGTATTGTGATATTGCTCTTTGAAACAGCTGATTTCTGACAAGTAGAATTGGATTCTGCTATAGGCAGTTGGCTACTTACAGAGTTGCCAATAAGTTTAAATACCCGCATGTACATAAGTCATCGAACATTAGTATCTACTTAACGAAGGAAATTGTAAGAAGATTGTTTAACATCGATTGGTAAACTATAATATCAATGGAAAAAATGGAAAGAAACAATAAATTCGAAAGAAGGCTCTTCTTAATCGAAAACAAACTGTTATCATTGCATAAAAATATGTCACATTAAATTTCTGAAGCAGAAAATTACGCGTCAAACATATTGATTGATGTTACACTAAAACAAGATGAAAAAACCCGAAAATTAAATTTGTCATCTGCTGCGATAAGGTGTCGTCACTGCAGTGTATCCTCTCATAAATCAATTTATCAATATTTATAACGCACAAAATTCATCTACGCTGACCTTCAATGAATAGGAATAATTTGAAATTGGCCTTCAAAAATTATTATCGGTCAATAAACTCGTTATCAAAACAATACTCTAAATATTCATGGCATTTCCCAAATCAGAATACTATTTCAGCAGAGATTTGTTGGTTAAGAACTAGGTCAAAACATTTGAATTTGTTGCTCCTCTATCTAGTGTAGCAGCTGTATGGTTGATGTAGAACTTGAAAAAGATTAAGATTATTGTAATTGTTGTCTAGTTCAAAATATTTCAAATAAGTAATGTTGAAAATAAGCAAGAGTTGAATTATTAGGGTATTCCATAAAATTCTCCCTTTAATCAAATCTTCAATAGAAACAGTAAATTAAAGTATTGGATGAGTTTCAGAAAAGCCATTATTAAGGATTGGAATTTGATTTTTCTATGTCAATAATTTGATTACTATCGAAAACATGTGCCTCATTCCTTAAAATTCAGGTTGAATATATTAAACTCATCAATAGGAATAGATTTCATTCTAACGTAACATGAATACAGTAAGTCAAATTAGGGAAAAAGACGACGTGGAGAATTTATTTGCATCATAATTGTAAATCTGTAGTGAGCAGATCAGAAACATCAATTGTTTTATCAACATCAATAATAATTTCAGCAATAAGATCATCAACATCGGACCGGTTACACAAACTTGGGATCTTCATCTCAAATCATCAATAATAATTATAACTAATTAATCCAGTTTTCTATCGATCTTGACCTAACTACTTCAAGTGAAATTTTACCACTGTACCTACTCTATTATTCTACTAACTCAATCCAATACAGTTTATAAGTGAGACAGAATTATTTAATTATTTCAGTGTAATAGGATGCTTCACCGAAGATTGATCTTGACCGAACTACAAGTGAAGCAATCAACAATCATGTGATTAATACACGTAATACATCACCACATTTAAATAAATGGAAAAACTTTCAATTCGATATCCTTCCAGTACTTATCTCCTTTTAGTAATTCTTCTAGTCCTTATCCATCCTTTTACAATTCCGAATCTTGATTTCAACTATATTTTACTCCTTTTCGGAGATAGGAAAGCAAAACTTACCCACTCAGAATGAAAAACCTGTTGCAATTCAAAACCATGCAAGCGGGATGAAAGAACCAAGTTCACTTCAGTCGAACCCTGAACGATGTTCTTGTCAAAACCACTTTTCTAGTTTTCTATTAATTAAATTTTTGACTCCAGTCGGCGCCTACTGTGACCAACTACTTTTCCGTCCGGCAGCCTTGTTCAACAATCGCTAAATCGTTTGGAATTGTTCGTGTCGAGAATTTCAAGTTCGCTTGACACATAATTTGAAAATCGTTTCGGTGATCTGTATTATTTGAAAACCGGGAACAAACTGGATAGGCCAGAAATGAATAAATTTCTACATAGGAATATATACATAAAGGCTATATAATATATTTAGCAAAATATATATATTTTTTTCTCATGATAGTAAGTTATGTAAATTTACCAGGGTTGAAGATGAACTTCCAAGAGCTATTCTTTTCAGCCAAAAGCTAATCTTTACAGCCGAGGCAAATATTGAAGAAAAAAGAACTTGTAAAATCAATCTATCAACATCCAAAAAGGCAAATGATAATGATTGATCGATTAAGAATTAAGAATTAGGAAATGAACTAATCTGATAATTCGTAATTAAATAGGAAGATGCAAGTTTATCAGATCAGTGAAAATTATCTACAGCAATGTTATCGAGGAATTTTAATAGAGATGACCAAAATCTGAACATAGATGAGCTATAGTTCTCATGCTAGAATAGATTGCCTTCTGCATATCAAACGTGAAAATCATACAAAATCATTACTGTTTCGTTATATCTTTATTGGATCAATCAAACAAATTCAAATGGGAAAAAGAAACAGACAGTCGCTCAAAACTTCTTCAGCTCCTAAATTTAGTTACAAATTGTGAATGTGTAACTCATTATGTAATTTTAAAAGAGCGTAAGATAGTTGATGAGAAAATAATAATGAAGGAGAATGTAAAGTTAGTTGATAGAAAGTGAAATATTGAAGAAAAATAATGATAGGTTGGAGGGAATGAAAGGTAATAAGCAAATACAAAATTGTTGGAAGACATTATTAGACGTTGCAAAATTAGTAGTTACAAAATTGTGAATGTGTATTTCATTAATGTGGGTAATGTGAGAAGAGAGCATGAGAAGAAAAACCGAAAGAAAATGTAAAGATAGTTGATAGAGAGTGAAATATAAAAATAATTATGGGGGGGGGATGAAAGGAAATAAGCTAGAAGAAATAATTGATGTCATCCAAAGACGGATGATCCATTGAATTTTGAGGACGATCATTATTGTCTTGTTGAAATAAATCGATGTCATGTATCGATAAGAGAGGTGTGAGTTCGATAGTAGCTGTAATCGATGAAAATGATTTATTGGCTGACAAGGACAAGGCCAGCAGCTAACTGTCTGCTGGTATCCGCGTGCAGACTCGTGTCATGTGGTCAGACAAATTTGGGCAGCAGGAGCTTCGAGAGTGGTTTGAAGACTAGCTTAATTGTATCCAAATCGTAAAACTTTGAAAAATGTCACCAGAAAAAAGTTCCAAATATGCCGATGCACAGCCTTAAATTGATTTTCTATGTTATGGTTATGTTATTTATTATTATTATTTCATGTTTTTTTTTTCGTTTAAAAGTATTAAAATCTTATTGCGTCATATTCTTGAAACAATGTAATTTATTTATTTCTGATGTTGCCATAGGTCTCTCAAGAGCTAGAAAAGGAGATAAAAAAATTAATCAAAATTAAAGTCTGAAAAGGAGTGAGATGCGTAAATTGATTAGGCAGAATCATCAAAATAATAAACTATTTGAACAGAATGTATTTGTTAATTTCAATCGAGCTGGCAAAAATATTATATTAAAAAATATACATAGTTGGAGGAATGATTTATCTTCTATTGATTTTATTCTCTGAAAAAGACAAAAATGGTATTGTCTTAAATCTATATAGCCTACGAGTAAATCATTATATTATTTTCTAATGAAGAAGTTTCACTCTCTATCAATAAGATAGCTACAACATCAGATAAGATAAAATTATTCTGTAGATTTTTTGTTAGAATTTGATTCAAGTTGCAAAAGAATGCAACAATTTGAGACGGCGTGAGACAGATACCGTCCTAACTAACTTCAAGAACAAAACTGTTCGCCTGTCTGTAGGAGCCGCATGTTCCCCTAATTTATAATCGGCGAAAGCGAAATCTGTGCCAAAGTCGCAACTGGAAATTCTCTTTGAGGACATCCAATCTTCGCAAAATAGAAGTAAAAAATTATTTAACACCATAACCGGTTTGAAAATTGAATTAACACCTTCAGTTCCCATTGTAGAGCGCTTGTTCTTCCAGATAAGATAAAGATAGATCGCTACACATTCTTACCTTTTGTTGATAAGATTAGTTCGAAAAATTGGCAAACATCCTATCGGAGGTTGTTCGCTCACTGATATTTTTTCTCATTTTTTATTTCATTCATACATACTTGAATGAGACTCTACAAGCATCCAAAAACTGAAAATTCAAAAGTAACTTGCACATTTGCGTGTCTTTTTAATTGTGTAGAATACGGAATCTTATTATTAACTCTAATATTACTGTTTTATGTTATATTTTTTATTCAATAAATGTCTCATAATTAAGAAAACTCTTTAAAAATAGAATCATAAGATCTCTAGTTGAGATCTTGATAAGGGAAGAAACATTAAGCTGTAAATTGTGTAATTTGTTTTAAATATACGAGAATGAAATTGAAAGTGTTTTTTTCATAATTCCACAAATCTGAAATATATGAGAATTTCCATATTCTATATGTATTACATATTCAGTTCCATTTCATGCGTGTACGATAACCATCAAGCAATGTAATCACTATTTCAAATTTACTGTATATACAATGAGTAAAAAATTAGTGCAATCATAGAACAGAGCTGGAGGCTTCTATAGAAGAATTTATTTTCTTTGAGTTGATAAGAAATAGGAGGAAAATGTTAATGGTTAGTCCAAGTGACTAGTTTAAATAAAATAATAGAAAAAAATTACTGTAGTTGAGATACAGTATTATTCAAAGCATTTCAACTCAAAAAAGAACTGAAACAAGAGGAATGAGAAAGAATGCAGTAGGTACTGTATAGTAATGTGTCAGATCCAAAAGAAATAATGCAAAAAAGCAATAAATAGATATAATTTGATAGATCAGAAAATCGTTTCTAGTCATAACAGAACGGAACTGTTATGTTGAATGATGCGAAGCTGTTAGAAAGGATATTACTAGCTTACTCGATAGCGATTTCGGAACGAGTTATTTAATACCATTGAGCAGTCTTTAAAAGGTTCCCGGCTGAATTTAGATGATACTTTTTGTCTCGCCCTCGTAAAATTGGCCAACCAATTATGTCGGTCGAATAAAAGTTATCACCTTGCCGTGGTCTGGCCCCAAGGTGGGCTGAAACCCATCTCAAAACGCTTCAACCATGGAACTGTGAATGTGGCAAAGAAACCGACTATCATCAATATCGACTTCATCTGGTTGTAATGATCATCATCAACATATAGACAACAAAAACATCATAATCATCATCGAAAGTGTACACACTTTCATGTTAGTGTAACATTTCATGTTAGCCGCCATTGCATTGCATCTATAGCAAATTTTCAAATGTTGCCCTCTAAAGGTGCCGACAAATTCAATTTTCTGTTATTAAAACCAAGCCATTCAGCTATAATAAATCACAAGTTCTTGCAAAGCTTTTATTGAGCTTGTAATATTGTGATTACCAGTAGGTGGAGAAATGTATTGAAAGAATAGAAATGAACCCTGGATGTGATGAACAGGATGGCAGCCAGATGAAAATTAAGGTCCTTGATAGGTTGGATCACAATTTTATGATGTTATTAATAGGGATTAAATAGTGATATGAATCAATTATGGATTGTAATTGATATGTGATTGATTAAAGTAACGTTGTTGAGAATTCGAGAATTTCAATGAAGAATGAATTGAAAATTATCAAAAATCAATTTAAACAAAATATAATAAAACCGATACACATTCTTACAGAAACTTGTCTTTTACATGAGTATGTGATACAAATAAGCATTCGACCAACAATGTGTATCAGAGCTGATCAGTGTCTGAATCCGAAATAATTATACTGATTTATGCATTGATAAACTCAATAAATGATACTTTTCATTAACTAAGCACTGGCGGACTCAACTTCAAGAATACGACGGTAATTGAAAAAAACCATTGTAGAAAGTTTAAAAATCTGGGAATCACATGAATAACAATAGAAGATTCTTCAAGGTAATCATAAACTACTTTGGTTTCAGTTAAACTCAAATGCAAAATGGTTCAAATCAAAGATTTAAATAAAAGAATAGTTTCTATTAATAGTGAACATCTTGTAATCCATTTTAAATTACATTGTCTGCCGTATTTCGTTTAACTCACGCTTCCGTCTGGAAATTGGTTCTATACAAAAGTAAAATAAAAACCAATACTCCACTTCAAAATGAATGATGTTTGATGTATCAAGCTCGAAAATTTATAGCCATGATCTTGTAATAGCGAATTAACAACAATTTTCCTGCCACACACATTCATTCATTCTTGCTTCCTACAGCATTCCTTAAAACATATGGTAGCCGTGGGATAAATTACAAAATATTTACTCAGTTCTCTCAACATGTAGGCTGAAAGGTGATCTTGTTCTACACTCACGCTTTTATTGCTATTACTTGCTTAATACATTCTTAATGAATGTCATATTTTTCGACCTAATCGATGGGTTGACATGAATGAATTTGACAAATTGAAAAAAAGACAAATATTACAAGAAATGAAATTTCAAAAATATTATGCCCATTATATACCGGTACTGCAGTTTTCACCATCGTACTGTTTCACCATTATTGCCAATGAATCATGCGGAGGCTGTGTTTTGAAAATAACATTGCCCTGTTTATCTTTGTAGAATGCATATTTAATTCGTATTAATGATTTTGATCTGAATTGAATGATTATTATCAAAATGGAGTTTATTTATCCCGTCTGCCATACTAGAGTGGTTATTATTGGATATCTCATACTAGAATAATTTATCGTACTTGCATCTCATTGGATAAGTCATACTAGATTGGTTATTAGATATCTTCGTCTTGATGATTGGAAGTAGATATCATCACTGATTACTATGGTCAAGAATTCAAAATTACCTATCCTTATTGCCCATTAATTTAAAGCCTTGGAATCTTTTAGTTGGTGCATTTGATCGAACCCAACCACTTATTTCTAATTAAATTTTCTACACAGTTTGACACATTCACTTTCGAAAACAATTCAATAAACGCCTATACCATAGCCATAAAAAGAGTAAAAATTTAAGAAATAGAATATAACTATCATATTATTAAATTGATATACCTTATTTAATGTCTTCAAATTCAAAACAATATGTTTCTATTATATTTTCCATTTTTTCCTTTCTTCTTTTGCTTCCCTTATCTCTTTCACTTTTCTTTTTTCTCTCTGCTTCATTCTGATCACATTCAATCTTTGAATTTAACCATATTTTTATCCTCATCTCTGGTCAAACTATTCTTAAATGTGCATTCAAATGTGTATATTTAACTTCAAAATTTGACCATATTTTTATTGTCACCTCCAGTCGATATATTCTACAATAAGCATTTGAATTTGTATTATTTGCCTTTAACATGAAATTTCAAATTTCACCACCTCCAACGTACCAAAAGGAGCAGTAAATTATACGTTTAATATGATGTTATGTTTAGAATATTCGAAATTTCAGTTTCCAAGAACGTGGGAAATACGACTCAAGTGTATTCATGCAAAATATTCTACAATAAGCATTTGAATTTGTATTTGCCTTTAGCATGAAATTTCAAATTTCACCTCCTCTAACGTGCGAGAAGGAGCAGTAAATTATACGTTTAATATGAAGTTATGTTTGGAATATTTGAAATTTCCAAGAACGTGGACAATACAATGACTCGTGCAAAATAAAGCACAGCATTCTACCAAGGGTGGTCCAGCACAGGTCTTGTTTATGGCTGGCCAGAGACTCGAATGTCGTTCCTTTAGACGAGTTGGTGACTAATGACCAAGAGCAATAAATTGTCAGGTGGATAGTCGTCAGGTGCTTGCTTCTTTCTGCATCAATGTTGTCCTTCCAACGTCTGTCAATTTCCATTTGCAGCCAGCAAAAGAGCGCGAAACGCAAACGAACCTATTCGCGGTGTCTCCTTTCATCGAGTGAATAATTTGGCAAATAATGCACAACACGTAAAAAGCACTGGATATTTATGGTGTCTCCCCTCCCACTTAATTTTCCTTTTTTCTCGTCTCTCCTTTTCTAGTATGCATTTCCAAACACCATTTTTCGCTCATTTTTGTCACTTTTCTAAGTGTAGTTGACACAATTTATCCTTTTCCAATTATGTAAATTAATAATAAGGAATAATGTATAGATCCTGGTAATATGAGCAGTATTCTCTCTAATTTTGTGCTAATCCGTTCATTATCCTTGTACCTACAGTCCCTATGCTGCCTTGTACCAAAGACAATAAGAATACTTCCTAGTAGCTTCCTATCGTCTTTGCTTGTACCTAAGCTCACTTCTTCTCCAGTTCAACCAAAGTTCAGGTTTTATCAAATTCCTTCAATTTATCAGTGAATTATACATTTTTAATAACATAGTTTTAGATAATTTATGTGATAAGTTATTCAACATTATAAAGTGTCTTTCATCTTCCATGTAAACGCATGACAATGATGTACCTGGCAATACCATAGGTTCGGAGCCACCTTAAAACTGTAAGTCCATTTATATCTAATCATCCATCCCATAGTCCCCGCTTATGTGGGCATAACTTTCAGCAAAATGTCACTTGAAAAGTTGGACCTTCACCTCAAAAGCTGTAGGTCCATTCATCTCTCATCATCATCCTTCCCATTACCCACACACAAGCAAAAAACTCATGTGGGCATCACTTCCAGCAAGACGTCACTTGAAAACTTGGACCCACACCACAAAAGCTGTAGGTCCATTCATCTCTCATCATCATCCTTCCCATTACCCACACACAAGCAAAGAACTCATGTGGGCATCACTTCCAGCAAGACGTCACATGAAAACTTGGACCCCCACCACAAAAGCTGTAGGTCCATTCATCTCTTATCATCATTCTTCCCATAACCCACACACAAGCCAAAATCTTATGTGGGCATCACCCTAGGCAATTTAAACAATTCAAGAAGACATAAGTTGTAAGTAGCCAAATCCCTCGTAAATTCGCAAAGGTAAAGCCTACAGGCTGTTGATGAATTCAGACATCGTAACATGCACTTCGGTTGTACGAAATCAATTTGCATAATTGAAGCGAACAACAATTTAGCAATGTGGCAGAAGAAGTTGAAGAAGAAGACGGAGAGGAGGAAAAAAGAAGAAAGTGAAGAGAAAAGAGCCGATAGAAAGGGAGAGCCCGCAGATCTTGGACAAGGCAACGTCGAGTAGGAAGTCAACCGATTACTGACGGCTTCTTCGGGGTCATCAATCCTCTCTTTAGTCTGACATTCTCTTCATACATCTCAAGTTCCTCCTGCTCTTCCTCCTCCGCCTCCTCCTCCTCCTCCTCCTCACCGCCTCCTCCTCCTCCTCCTCCACCTACTCCTCCTCCTTCTCCTCCCCAACATAACTCTTGGACCAGCGGTTCCGTTTTTACAACCTGCTTCTTCTTCCCCCCATTCACAACACCTCTACTTGTTCACCTCGTTCAATAAAACTGCCCCCCCCTTCTCTATCTTTTCGTACTGCTACTTCTTTCCCTCCTCCTACTTCTTCCCCTCGTCTTTTTCTTCTTCTTTCCCTCTTCGTCGTCTTGTTTCTTCTCTTCGTCGTGGGCAATGCGCTAACCAGACCAGCGGTTGATCAAACAATTGGCAAACTTGTTGGCGAATATTCGTAGCGAATAAACCGGCTGCCATTACAAGGGACACATGTCGATTTGCACGTAGCACCCGTAGAAAGAGAGGGCAATTATAAAGGAAGAGAAATAAAGAAGAAAGAGATGAGAGGGAATAATACTGGGAGAGAGATTTGAATAGTCATTTCAAATCTATTCAAAATACAATCAAATGTGAAGCTGTCCACTTCAGATTAGAATTAGTCAGACTTGGAGTAGAAGGGTACTCTAAAATTGGTGGTACATCTGAAAACGACAACAGTTTAATTTTGAAAGCTACTAAATCAATTTCAATTTCAATTTTTTCAATATCAAAAACCCTAAATCCATTACTATTTGGATGAATTTGACTATAATCTAGTGTTATCCAAACTTGACCGAAGAAAAGTACTGTATTTGAAATATTTATTCAAAATACAATAAAATTTGAATTAGTGAATACTTATAGAGAGGAAAGAAGAAGGAAAAGAGAGATAGAGAGAGATAAGGTGAAATAGAGGATAAGAGGAGAGAACAAGAGTTGAGTCTTGGGTAGCAGGATAACGATAAAATTGATGTAAATTAAGGGACACTTGAAGAACTCTATCCAGAATTGGTTGTTTATCTGAAAATGTTAGAAATATCAGTGGTCACTCGGTGAGAGCGGTTGCTAAGTAATCATATGGTTAAGTAACAAACATTCAAGACTGCTCTCGGATGGGTGACCGATACAAAAACAAGGCGAGGTGGAACCTACGCGTAAGGGTCTCCCCACCGATAAAAAGCCATACGATAAAAAAATAAAAAAAATCTGAAAATGTTAACACATTAATTGAAACCTATTAAATCCATTATAATTGAGATAACCAAAGAAAAATATTGGAATGATAAAGGCAAATCTATTAAAAATACAATCAAATTTGATTTGGTGAGCACTTATAGAGAGCAAGAAGAAAAAGGAAGAGAAGAAGGGTGACAAGAAAAGGAGAGAGAAAAGAGAGGATACAAAAAGGGTAGAAGGATAAAGATTTGTATAATCTATTCAAATAAAATGAATGTGAATTAGGGGAGACTTGAACTCTTGAATTGGACGTTCAACTTGAAATGGCAACAGATCAATTAAAAGCTATTAAACCCATTATAATAATTGAGATAAATATTCGACTATAATTCAGTGTCATCCGAAAATGGGCTCATCTACCTGCTCTAGTTGATTGCAAAAAACGATCTTCTTAGTTGACTGGACATTCTTTTTTAACATGATGGAGAATCACTTAGAAGACATTACTTACTGTGGGTGTGAAAACTTGAAAGGGAAGATAAGATTCACTTTTAAGTCTCAATTAGAAGACGCCGTGATTTTTTTGCAATATAATCTCTGTGGTCATTAAGGAGAGCCAAAATTGTCTTTTCTGAACACCAAGATTCTTTTTTCACCACTAAGAATTTTTTTTTCAGCTAGAAATCTAGATTTCAGAAATGTTTTTATTGACAAAAATTACAAGAAAAAGTGTGAATTAGGCTACTCATAATGCTTATTGTTTATAATTTCTTTTAACTATTCACCAACCACTTCTTTGGAGATTCTTCTGTTATGCAGGGCTCTTTTAATGCCATCAGAGGGCTCATCAAATTTTTTTAGCATTTTAACATTTTTAGCATTTTAAAACATTTTTAGCATTTTAACATTTTTAGCATTGTAATTAGTGTAGTGTAGTGAAATGGCATTTATGAATACTTACACTATCACATTAAAATTTAAATTTTCCTTTCAAAATTCATTCATTTATGCCGGGTTTCACCAACATTGGTCAAATATTTAACCATGTTCAAACGCATCAATAGGTGAAAAGGTTATTATCACACTATGTGAAAAATTGATCTGTGTACATTGGTGCATTGCTATATTAGCATTTCATTCCGCTGTTTATGTATGAGAATTCCAATTACTTGAAATTCATTATAAAAGATCAGCTGGACTTTCTGCTTCTTTGCAGCAATTTTTTACTGTGTACGCCATGGCCTTTTTTGAACATGGTCAAATTCTATTTGAACAAGGTTGGTGAAACCCGGCATCATTCTTTCCATTCTCGATTTATTCTTGCATTTTTCTCCATTCTTATCTTACACACTCACAATTCAGACTACCCGGATTTCTTTAGAAGTTCTACATAAACAGGACTCTTGCTTTATATGTTTTTTACGATAGGCTTATTAATTTTTACTCATTCATTAATTTTTTATCAATACTCTCACAAGAGGCTTATTCGTGTTTAGAATAAATCGGAAAATTTTTTAATTAAATCTTTTTTGATTTTCAGCAATTCTACAACGGTGGTCAGTTGGGCCTGGCCAGCTGAAAATACAGGGTGTCGCTTCCTGTATGCATCTCTGTCTAGATCCATGTGGACTCCTCTACGGATCAGTAAGTCTACTTACAATAACTTCCATGCAGAATTTCTTTCAAGTGAATTTAGAAATTAAGCTTAAATCAAACATTTATCACAGTACCTCGTATTGATTGAATAAAGTTTTCAAGTTTTTTTTAAAATAATGGGCTAATGAATGATTATGACCAAGAATATCACATTATTCATCTCTTCTTCATCCTTCTCATTACCAACACACAAGTCAAGAGCTCGTGTGGGCATGATAATAACATTAGCAACAAAAAAAAACATCTCGAGCTGAAAAATTGAACAGTTTCAAATATTATCAGACCTCATGAAATTTTTATGTACGAGCTTCCAATCACAGACAATACACATTCTGAGTAAACGCGCCACATCACCAACATTCAACAAAAATTCCAGACAATTTTCAAATTCTAAATCCTCATCGGATACAGTGTACTTATTCTTGAAAAACCGGACGTATATGTTTTAAAAAAGTAGTCGATGCCTAAGCTCACTTCCACCGAGATAAAGTTATTAAAGGTTGATAAGGCAATAAATCTGACTTTTTATTAACCCGAAGAAGTGTGGCTGTTGAGCTGCTTTTTTCGTCTAAAAAGCCACTCAATGATGATGGTGACGATAAAGATGATTAAAGAGATAAAGAGATATCTCTCTTTCTATGCTTTGGATAAAGAGATAGAAACAAGATGGAAACGAGAAAAATAACGAGTGTGGCTGTTTAGTGGTTGAATAATGGTTCGTGTTGAGAATGTAGAATCGAAAGGGGGAAGGGGGTGGTGTTCGGATATTGCTCGGAGCAGACTTTTGGAGACGGTTTTAAGTGTAAGTCGTCATAGAACTGTTTGAAAATGTTGTCATTGGGTGTCTTCATTGATATGAGAGCTGTTTTTCGGGGCGTCCCGCGGTTGGACCGTGTCGTAAAATGCTCTCCTACAACCCTTCCAGCATTCTATTCCTAACTCACTGTTAATCACTTTCTTTCTCACTCACTCTCTCACTCTCTCCCTCTCTCTATCCGATTCACACAATCTCATCACATAATAAGGCTTCACCCACATTTCTTTCCTGCCCATTCCACCCCGTTTACTTTTATTCGTACACATTTCACTGATACCAAGATCAAAGCCAGAGATGCACATTGTACACTAGATAAAGCACGCTACGACACTCTGTTATCTTGTATCTTTTCCGCCCTATCTTTCTTGAGTTGCTTTTCGGTTTCGTTTTCAATATTGTTCCTCTTGCCTCGTATGAACAGATTCTAATCTCGAACCTACAACCTGTCGAAGAAATAGAAGTTATAAATGTTCTAAAATACAAGGTGGCGCAAAAAGATGGGAACTTTTGGATGTGATGTTGACAGGACTGTGTGGGGCGGAGAAACGGGAGAAGCGTGGCAAGTTGTACAGTAACATTGGAGATTTGGTAGCTATGGAACAGTGGAACATTCAAGAACGTGTAATAGCCGTGCGCGCTTATTATCGAAATGGTGACAGTTTAGTTCAGGCCTGGTTCAAACCTGTGGATGTCAGACGAAGCTCATTTTCACCTAAATGGCTACATGAATGAACAGAATTGTCGATATTGGGCCCAACAAAATCCTGCTGTTCTTCATCAACGTCCTCTACAAAGCCCCAAGGTAACTGTATGATGTGCAGTATCTGCTAGAGGGGTGATAGAGCCGTATTTTTTTGAAGATGACCAGAGAAACACGGTGACAGTAACTTATGAGCGTTATGTTACTATGCTTGAGACATTCTTGGCTCAAAGAATTCAAAGTTCACCCAACATTGACATTGAAAACACTTGGTTTCTCCAACCGCACATACTGCGAGAGTTTCAATGGCAGCGGTCCGGCACCTGTTTGGTAAGCACGTCATTCCCAGGAACGGCGACATTGTTTGGCCACCTCGTTCGCCCGTCTTGTCAGGGTGCGATTCTTATTAATGGGGTTACTTGAAGAGTATAGTCTACAATACACGTCCCAAAACCCTACGTGCAGTCAAAACAAAAATTGTAGAGGAGATTGCAGCAATACCGCTCGACACTTTGCGCAAGGTAATGGACAATTTTCAAAATCGACTTGCTGAATGTATTCGACAAGATGGACATCATATTCACAATATTATCCTCAATACTTAAATTTTTCTTCAATTTCCAATGTTGTAGTGTACATTGAGTACCCTGAATAAATTAAAAAAAATTGTTTTCCTTATTTTTTTCTTTCTTCAAAAGTTCCCATCTTTTTGCGCCACCCTGTATAAGCTATAATCAAGTACTCGATGTTCCAATATCAAAATCTATCACAACTTATCACATTGCAAACGTCATATCAATTGAAAATATTTGATTAGTTGTTACCAAGTACACATCTTGTATATATAATCATAACAAATTATTTAGAATTGAATTAATTTCAATTAAATTCAAATTAATTTAAATTAATTAGATATGAAGATATAATACATTTTAACTAATTATGGATTATTCAATTTCTATTGACAGAAAAAAGTCACTGGATAGATAAGAAATTTATGAATAGGAATAATTTTAAGTTTGAAAAATATTCTGTTTAGTTGCTTGTTATAGAAATCCAAGAGAATCCAAAATCTTTAGTTTCATTAAATATCTATTTGGAAGCGATTAATACCCGTACTGTAGGCCTACTCTTCAACCAATATTATTTTAATTTTATTTAAAAAAACAACTTCAGATTTTAAAATAAAATTGTTGAAATAACTTGGAAAATCAAGGTACTATCTTTTTAACTTTTCCAACAGCTCTTCCAACTTTCTTAGAAAATATAAACGCATTAAATGAATAGACGGATTCAAATGGAATATATGGAATAAAGGAAAATACAGTAATACTGTAGCTTGTTTTTTCATAATACAGTACTGTAATTAGCGGATTGAATGACAGCCGACGAAATTTTTATTCCACGTTTTGAAGATTGACAAGCTAAGCAATATTGATATCATTCCTGAATCATTTTGTAATTTTGACCTTGATTTTTTATGAATGGATACTGTTTGCATAGCGGTTTGCATACGTGCATTCAGTCACATCAGCAACGAGTATTTCGCAACGTTTTTGCATTAATTTGAATAATGTGCCAAATGCTGTCGTTCTGTGCAAGTTTTATGACCCAATGAATAGAAGATTGAAAAAGAAAGAGAAAAAGAAAGTATCGAGATCTTGAATACATAACATAGTAATAATGTTCCATGAATTTTGAACCATTCCATGAATTCAACAACCATTATGTTCCAAAATTTCGGGATGGGATACATCTCCTTATAAATCTCGCTATGATTATAAAAGAATCTAAAATGTATTGTAGCCTAATACGAAACAAAAGTATTTATGAGTAGATTGAAACTGTGTTCCATGTTCCATCTGAAATAAATTTATGAACATTTCTTTTATAAATATTTGAACGCATCATGCAGTTGTGTACATTTTAGGAAACACGATATTGTATGTAGTTCAGTAAGTGAGGGTCAATTGACTGATTATTTATAGTAAGGCATTTGAGAAGCCACTTAGATGCTTTGAGAGCTCAATATGAAAACACTTAGTTGAGAAGATGAACCTGGCTTGGATTGAAGTGTTTCATTCACACTTTACGCATCTGGGAAAGACTTGGAATGGTGCCTCTGACTTTTGATGTCTATAATGAATATCACATCTCTCCTCAAATCAGACACATTCTCCTTCCTTACCACTCTTATTTCTCATTCTATCTCTTTTCCGTCACCACACTTTTTCTCACTCGTTATTTGAAACCCGGTTTGGAACTTTGAACGCACATAACCTCTTCTTCATTTTCAACACACGAGTAAAATCATTATTATGAAGCTCCTTCAACATTCTATTAGCATTGAATTGGTTTTAATGCAACGTGAAAAGTTCAGTTCCGAACATTATTTGGAGAGAAATATAGCTTTTTTATGATGGTTGAAGTTTGATAAGAAATTTTTGATAACTAACCTTCATCCACCGGTTTTATAAGCTCTTTAATAATGGGTATTCAGGTTGAATCATACATTCATTATCGATCAGTAAACGGTCATGAACAAGTTCTGGGGTAGATTTGGAGGTTTTTATTACCGTGTCTCTTATATGTGGAGAGGTGTTAAAGTCAATCAAAATGTCAATGTCAGCTTCTTTTCCTCTTTGTATGTTGCGGCAAGGAATAATCCTTGATTTTCAAGCTATTCAGAATCCATCAAGTTTGCGAGTGAGAAAATTTGAAGTCGAGCGAATTCTCCATTGTTTTAGAATTAAATATCTTGTGTGTGATTAGGCTAAATTTTGTTATCGTACGATAGCTAAAATCGTCAGATTGCCTACAAACTTAGAATTACGTTTTGAAATAGAAACAGATGGCAATGAGTTTTATTATGGTTACTACCTTCAGATTTTTATGGTATATACAAAGGTGAATAGAACACATTCTAATTTCCTTGGTATAAACTAACTACGGGAAATTGATGATTTAAAACATCTTCGCTGCTAGTTGAATACCCGTTTAACGGTCACCCTTCCAAGGACTGTAACAATCTGTGTTACCTGATTGCATGAATTTATTGTTTGGAATAAAAGTTGAAATTATTGGAAAGTTGATAAAAAAAGTTGAGATTCAATCATTTAATAACGAGAATCCTTCAATTAGAAGTGCCCTTGCAAATTGCAATGGGAACCATTACACTTTACTGGTTGCAACAATTCGAATAAATGTTATTTGTGTAGAAAGCCTACAACGTTGTTGAATCCCACAAACACACTGAAACACTCTTCGCATTTACTTTGAGATGCATTCATATCTCCACATAAAGCTGTCTGTCACACTGCTAACTTACTATGTCAGTTGCAACCAGGAAAATTTACTCGGTTACTGAGTACAACATAAGTGTTTGAACCAGACCATTACTCTCGCAAATCAACTACAGTATCAGAATTCATTTCTAAACCTTTTCTAGCAACTAGGAAAAGTATTTCCGACCACAAAGTCACTACTCACACCTAGAAACCGGAGTTTCGGAGTTTCGGAAAGACCGGAGCCGGTTCAATTCAGTCGCTTGTCATGCTCACCCTTCCGCAACTCTAGTTGTCAGTAGCCAATCGACTACTATCACATTATTCTCAATAAGTAAATATTTTGAGAGATTTATAACTTATCTTTGATAAGTTTTAATAATCAAAAATGAATACTAGGCTACTTTTTAAAGTGAATAATCCTCCTTTTCCAGTTTGATGTGTGTGATGTGGACCTAACCTCACTTTTCTGTACGTGAAATCTGTCAACTACACCTACGATTGCTTATCAATCACACAACTCGATCACTCGGCAACCACCATGTTGGATCGCAAAGCAACGTAGTTGCGCTGCGATCGGGTTTCTGATTCTGGAATCGCTTAGTCTGAATTTCATCATTTGAAAACACATGCTGCATCGCTGAGTTGCTTTGCAATTTGAAGTTTCCAAGTGTGAGTAGTGCCTTAACTGTAGAATATTTTTTACATCCCACTAATTCCTTTCGCTTCTTAATCCTTTTCTCGATTGTACCCTAGCTACCCCTACCTACATCTACAATTGGTCGATTATTGTGTGCTGCACAGCATGCGGCAATGCTTGAGCATACTTGAATCACATACAAAATCGACCAAGTGTGGACTTATTCGTTTCAAAGTGTGCAGCTTGGTCACAGATTCGCCACTTGCAAAATCGGTGGAATGTTGGTGAGGAGTGACGGAACGAGTGGAAGTTAGAGCAGTCTTGCTGAGATTGGCAGTCAGTGTCGGAGAATAGAAAATAGCCAAGTCGTCTACTCGAAATAGACCACTCTAACTATTTTACGTCTATTGAGTGCCAGGTGGGCACAATGGGCTTCTTCAAATTCAACTGTTTGTCTGCTATTTCAATGCTTTTTCATTTCACTAGTCTACATTCTCCTCCTCTATTCTTCACACCCACCCACTACTTCAACTTCAAATCTCTCTATCTGTCTTCCCCCTTTCCCACTCTCTTCTCTCTCTTTCTCTCTCCTTGTGTTACAACCAGACTAAATTCTGAGCAAAGGCTGCGGTAATTCTATAGTTGTTATCAATTAGCGTCCGTCATTGGCGAATCAAAATAGTCTGCTCTACTCACACACACACACGTGGAGTTTTGTTATTTGGCCTTCCCATCATCTCTGCTGTTTGCTCACTTTGATCTTCCTTTCCAATCTAGAGAACCTTGTCCTAGTGTTGAGTTCAGGAGCAATGACCTGCCAAGTCGGACTTCTGTAAATGAGAGACTTCTTCACGAGAGAACTTGAAAAGTTTTAAGTTTAAATTCAATCGAACCTTATTTATTGATATAAATTGATATTAAAATAATTAGTGAAACGAAAACCTTTTTGTACAGCGGTCTTCATCAAATCTCGTATTTGTTCTATTGTCAAAATAGGCGACATCTTGTAAAAAATGCTGAGATCTGCTAAATAAAATAAATATAATTATTGTGATTGTTTCTGCTTGGGCCTACACAATATTATTTCTGAGCATTTTATTAAGTAGACTAATATAAATAAAATCACCGTTTTCTAGTATGCTTCCCGGCTCATAATCCTGATTTTGATTTGTGCCCCTCCTCCCCCAAATTCATGGACCACGCTACGCCTATGGATACAATAGAATATTCACAAATTGAATAGGCGAACATTGAATCCAAAGTTCAAATACTTTTTTCAATACGATTCTTTGTTTGTTTGCAGAAAATAGGGTTTTAATTCGGATTGAATGACCGCTTCAGTCTCGTTCCGTTTACAGATTCTGGGAAAGTGGAGTGGAGTGGAAAGTGGGAACTGAATATACTGAAGAGCTAGATCAAAGCTAACGGAAACACTGAATACAGAACACTTCTGAAGTGTTCTGTATTCCGTGCCGAAAATAATGAAATTGGTTGACATTGATTGAAGTCTTTTTGAATAAAGAATTGTTCGTCGTTTGATCACAGTGTGAGACTAAACCATGGGCGCCCATACACGGGGCAGGGTTTTTAGGAAAAGAAAAAATGTTGTGAAAAACAACGTCTAATAATTTCTTCTGTATTTGAGCAAGTTTCATGTACAATGTCTTTGCACAATAGAGAAACACGAATAGGTTCGTCTCCAGTTGAACCAGACATTATCTCATTCAGTTTTAGCATAGACTAACTATACATAGATAGTTGGAGTTAGTCTATGGTTTTAGATAGAAAACTCTTGTGCAATTTTAATTTTTAAACTCTTCTAACGATCTTTCAAAGTAGACCGGCAAAATGCATTTCACACTTCCGTTACAAAGAAATTGAGCTTAGAAGAATAGAGAACTTGGACGGTCGGAAGTAACCGATGGAGTGAGAGCGCGCACTTGAAAAAGAAAAAGAAGGAAAAGTGGAGTCGCGGCGGCCGGCAACTTGTTAGTAATAATTATTGCAATAAGTTGGCGAATTGCGCGAATTATTACCAAGGCAAGCAGACACATTCATGCAGACAGTCACGTAGGCCACTTCGCACTAGTAGTGGAGTGACTAGGTCTGGGTCGGCTACACCAGACGGGCACCTAGAGAAAGAGCTTCGGAGAGAGAATCAGTTGGAAAAGGAAGATTAGTAAAAGAAGACAAAAGTAAATGAAGACAGAAAATGATAGAGTAGAATAGAAAATTATTCGAGAAAGAAAGAGTGAAGAGAAATTATGAAATAAAAGAAATAATTAGGAAAAAAGCTGAAGAGGGAAAATTATAGAGGAAAATAGAAAATTATTCGAGAAAGACAGACTGAAGGGAAATTATGAAATAAAAGAAATAATTAGGAAAATAGCTGAAGAGGGAAAATTATAGAGGAAAATAGAAAGTTAATTGAAGAGAAGTAAGAGAAAAGGAATAAATAGTAAAAATTAAAATATGAAAGATAAGAAAAGATAGAGTTCGCGAATATTCATTTGATGAAAAATCGTGTAATTTTTGGAAGAGGGAAAAGAAGCCATAGAAGAGAGAAACGAGAAAAAGATTGGTTTAGAATGTCAAGGGAAAATGAAAGTATGTAGGAAGGAGAAGAAGAAGAAGAAGAAGAGAGCACAGAAAGAAGGTACAATAAGGAGTGAGATCAAATTATTTACTTATTCAAAATCACAAAATATTTCTGCTTGGATTCAAAATTATAATAGTTGAGTAATTAAAATAGTTAGAATATTTAAGAAGTGAAGAATAGAAGGACTTGTTTATTTTACTGACGTGGCAAAGTTTGAACAATAATGTCCACTCTACCACTCAACCACGAAGAAGTATAGTGATTATTCTATTAATATGCAATATTAATTATTGGAATATTATATACTTGGAATATTTAAGTGTGATAATAGTATGAATTTCACTATGAACTTGTGAATTATTCATCAATATGAATATTATGTGCAATGTGATTATGATATCTTATAGATTGTGAGAGAGAATGGAAGGATGAGACAATGAACGTAGAATAGACAATTTCTAGATAAACGAGATAAGAGATGGAGGTGAAATAGATAAACAGAGATAGAAATAGAAGAATGTGTAACCAAAGAAAATTGTAAAAAGTGTGACAAAACAGTTCAGGTGAAAGGGAATAAGCGAGAGAGAATGCGTAGGGAATTCAATGAAGAAAGACGGAAGTAGAAGTAATGGAGAGTGAGAGTGAGAGAGAGTGATAGTGTGAGTGAAATGTGGAGGAAAAAGGAGTTGGAGAAGGAGCTAGTGAAAAATGTAGAGAAAAGGAAGATGTGGACGTGTTAGAAAAAGATAAGCAAAAGGGAATGGACAAAGAAATGTTCAAAATAAAATATAGATGAAAATGAAGGAGAGCTAAAGACTCGGAAAAGTGTACGAGACTTGAAAAGATCTGAGAATGTATGAAAGGAAACTCTACACAGGAATACAGGAGTGGCGGAGAGGGTAGCCAGGAAGTACAGAGAATTGGAAAGAGTACGAGAACTATTGAAAGAGTAAGTATAGACAAGGAGCAAAGACAGAATAACCGTGTTTGAAGAGGGAATAAGAAAGAGAGAGAGAGCGAGTGAGAGATGATGAGAAGAAAGACAAGAAAAGAGAGGCTGATCAGCGAGTGAATAAAAAGAGTGAGAAATCACTTTTTAGCAAGCTACTCGACGAGGTTAGATTTTTATTGCTTATTGGAGTCTACAGACAGTATCCAATAGTATCCGGCCACTCACTCTGTTTTTACAGTTAATCAGGTCATTAATAAAATACAGGCTCAACTTAGTCTGGACTAACCTCCAACAACAGCATTGAAATAAGGTACAGCTGGGAAAAGGTACCTAATTCATGCATTATGAAGTACAACAGTACTAGAGGTACCGACTTTGTACTCATAAGTTATTGGCCGGAAATTTGTATTTATTTCCTAATTGGAACCCGCTTGTACAGGTGAAAGGAACTCTGTGATTCTCTCTCTGATATGATCAAATGCATAAAGAGGTTCTGATCAGATAACGCGCAAGAATGCAAAGTGCATTGTAATAGATTTTTTCCTGCTCTTTACAGTCAGTCCTCTTATGATTAGTTTCAGATTGGATCTTGATTTTTTTCGCTAACATCGAGGATGAGAAATTGGATGTACGTGCTTCTATAATAAATGTTTATTAGGCTAAAAACCTTCAAACCCACACACTTTGCTAGAATACAAAAAACTTCACACAGTCTTCTTCATCACAAAAATGGTAAATATTATGTAAAGTAATATCGAACTTCAAGCTAAGTGACAAATAGTTTATGCACGGCGAGGTGGAACTACCTTCGGGTCTCCCCTCCGTTCAAAGCTGATACGCTACTAATTAAATAATAATCACAGAACTATTCGTTCTATATAATACTTGTATATTCAGTTATTACTGTACTAAATTTTCCATAAAAGAATTGCTCAGAAGTTTTGATGCTCCAACAATTTCTACCCAAAGAAGTGAATGAAGTAAGGCAGAAAATCTGTTGATTGAAATTTGAAAATTTTCTAAAGGGTAAACTTGAGGCTCATGTTACTTCTCAACTAAATGAGAAGCTAAGAAAGTGAAGAAGCTAAAAAGCAAGATGAACTAAATGGAACTAAAATTAGCTAAAGAGCATCTAGATTTTTTGAATTGTTATCGTTGTAGTTATTAGACGAATGACTTTACCGATAAAAGTACAAATTTTGTATCCAAAGTTTTGAATAAACCCTTGACAATTTCAATTCATTACTTAATTCACAGAAAGATACGAATAATAAACATATATAAGTACAACACTTTGAAGAAACAAAAATAAATCGATCAAAGTTAAATGAAATACAATTTAATTGCGATTTAATCGCAAATACGCGATTATGCATTTTCTCTTTGCGATAGACTAGAGGATAGCGAAAAAAGTGTAAACAAGGCTTAGGCATTGAGTTCGTAATCGCAGAAGAAGAAACAAAGAACAATAAGAGTAAGAATAGGAAGAGTAATAAGAAAATGCGAAAATGAAAAAGAAGTATGACGGCGTCAGAGTGTTTTTCGCGAGTTCTTGGAAGACATTCCTTTTAGGGCGGACCAACTTGGTTCCAGATTTGGTCAGATGAATAGATGGATGGACGATGGACACTGCTCATCCCATCTTTACTCCACTTGGCTCGCATCATGTTTTACAGCATCCAACATCACGCGCTTTCCAATAACTTCTAGCCTTGTCAAGGTTATTCCGGTACTACTAACGACTACCGGTAATTCCGGATGCAATTTGTGACTAAAGGTTTTGAAAATACAGGGTGTCCCAAAAAATAGTGATGCCAGTACTACCACGGTATTCCACAAGTCAAAACAAACAGAAAATGTCGTTGGCAAAATGCTGAATTCTCCTTAGTTTGCCTGTAATCCGCCATTTTGTGTTTTTAATATTTTTCATCATATCTCGTTAAAAAAACAAGATTTTCTCATGGAATTTGGTAGGAGTATAATCAAAGGTGTGGTTTACAAAATACATATATCAATAAATTTCAATATCTGTTTTTTCCAAAATGGCGACCGCCTAAACTTTTCAATTCGATTTTGCTGGAGAAATATTGCTTTTTATGATAAAACGTAGAACAACAAAAATGTAGAGAATTTTATTCTGAATAAAATGGTATATAATTTTAAAGAATCGGATAATAAATAACCGAGATATGGCTATTTGAAGATTAGCACTTCTGTGTTTCTTCATTTCTTCAGCAGAGACATGAGAATAAATTTATGAATGCAAAACATATGTTTGCCTGTCTTGAACGTTCTCAAATTTACTACTGTAAATCATATTTTCACATTCATGAAATTCATCAATTGGTTGTTCCAAACAATAATAAATTGAGAACGTTCGAGTGACAAAGATAGGCAAACATATGTTTTGCATTCATAAATTTATTCTCATGTCTCACTGCTGAAGAAATGAAGAAACACAGGAGTGCTAATCTTCAAATAGCCATATCTCGGTTATTTATTATCCGATTCTTTAAAATTATATACCATTTTATTCAGAATAAAATTCCCTACATTTTTAGTATTATACGTTTTATCATAAAAATCAATATTTCTCCAGCAAAATCGAATTGAAAAGTTGAGGCGGTCGCCATTTTGGAAAAAACAGATATTGAAATTTATTGATAGATGTATTTTGTAAACCACACCTTTAATTATACCCCTACCAAATTTCATGATAAAATCTTGTTTTTTTAAAGAGATATGATGAAAAATATTAAAAACACAAAATGGCGGATTACAGGCAAACTAAGGAGAATTCAGCATTTTGCCAACGACATTTTCTGTTTGTTTTGACTTGTAGAATAACGTGGTAGTACTGGCATCACTATTTTTTGGGACACCCTGTATAAGCCTACAATCAAACTTTTAATCAAATTTCATCCAATGAAATAAGATTGAATTGAAAAGCTGACTTTTAAGCTACACTACACACTATGTAGTGTTCAAAGTGAATGAGATTTCATCCACCATGATACAAATACACAATATTAATACAACTTTATCATGAAGGATAAGATTTTTTAAACACTTTCATCATTGTAAAAAGCTGTAATGAGGCAAGGTTATTAGAGAGAAGGTTGAACACTCGCTGGTGTAGAAGGCGCAAAGTGGAGGGGGAAGTCTGATTTCTTGATTCATGTAATTTCATACTCGCGGTCCGCCAATTACCAGTCAATTTTCAACAGCTGATATTATCAAAATAAATTATCAAAATGACGTCAGCCAATTTGTCCCTCCACTCCAACAGCTTGTGGATTCAAAAAGCATTAGGAATGGTTCAACCTTCTATCTAATAACTTTGGTAATGAGGTACAACTGTAATTCGTTCTCAGTCCAGGAGCCTTAATGAAGTGAACGCACAGTATATAACAATAATACACTTTCAAACTATTTATATTTATTGAAAAAACTACACAGTTGGAGACAAGGAATTGGATTCTAATGATATATAATTTGGGAAGAAAAAGTATCATTGGATCGGACGATAACCTGATCAATTTTCAGGCACGTGTCGTAACGTAACCGCTATCTGGACTTGAACTTGACCTATAGTAGAGAATCAAGTACGGCCGCTAGGTATATTGCCATGTACTTGACATTGATATCGGAAATACAGTAGCATAGTGTTACTGTAACGAAATAGCGCTACTGTAGGTATTCTTGTCATGATCAAAATCTTCCATATTTGTCTCATTTGCTTTATTGTATTCCAAAAAATTTTAATTGAAGATACCAAATTGATAACTCAATCAATTAAAGAATTGGCTGAAAATTTTTTAAATAACTGATCTTTCCTTGTTAGACTGAAATTGGACTAGTACACTTTGCATTATTCTTTTATTCCGTACAGAATAAAAAAATTGACATTTTTTAATCAAAAACCGCTTGACAGCTTTGAAATCTGGTCTGGTGTAATCTAATTGCAGCTAATAATAATTGGATTGTACTGAATATTGTATAGCAGACGATGTTCTGACAGCAGACTGTTTTTTTAGTGAAAAGATGATAAATTGGAGTTCAATGACATTGTTGGAGGAACACTGTACACTCTCAAATAAAATATTTCTTCAAAAAATGAATCTGGATTCAAACTGATGCAATAAGTTTTAAGAATTCATAAATAAAAATTTAAATGGGTTCAATTATCTCAACAGCATATTTTTTCCAGAATGAAAGGTATTCTACAAGATAAAACTTTATTACAGTATTGTTGGAATTAGGAATACGTGGATGTCTGAAGATGAGATGACTTTTTAGTCATTAGTCTCTTTGGTCACAATAGTCTTTTTAAAACATATAAATAAACTCTATGGTCAAATAATTTCAACTATCATTGAAAAATAGGCGAACAGGTTATCTATGCTTATGAGTATCAATCAGCATAGTTAGAAACATAGTACAATCTTCATTCATTGCATAAGCTATTACAAGAAAAAGTTCATACTTTATTCTAACTCTACATAATAATACAATCAATTGAAGATTTTACTTACTACTTCTGAATTCAAATGAGGACTTCATCTTTTCGATAGTATTGATTGTCGAACATGGAAAATTAGAAACAAGAATCATATATTGTAGAAAAATTACGATATAATATTTTTAATTAGCCTACATAAATTTATACATTTTATTAATTTTGTACATTTTATTCACACTACCACAAATTAAATTAAACTGAGCTCAACTCGTCTAAAACTGAATTCAATATGTCTCAATCATGTAATTACTAACTTATGATTATTAATTGATTAAATTAACCATGAACACAATTTGAAGAGTGAAGCCAGAATTTAAGAGATATAAAACTTGTTTTCATTTGTTTGTTGCAGAGAGAGATGAATGACGAGTGCGTTTTCAACGAGATGATGGAACAGCATCACTACAACACCTACTCATCAGCCAAATACTCCAACACCAACCGCACCGTCTACCTGGCACTGGACCGGGCGGGTCTACCGCGCAAGGTGCAAGTCAAAGCGGGAACGCCACTCGGCAAACTGTCGAAATGGACGCGGGTGCTCACACAAACCGTGGCCACGCCTCCCGCAAGTCCCGCAACGTGCCCCGCACCCCCGCCGCCCTCGGAATCGCGCCGCTGCCGGCGGAAGAGGAAGAAGAAGAAGCGGAGGAAATGTCCTCCTTCCCCGGGGAAACCGTGTCCCCTTCATGACGAGGAAAGCGGAGAAGATAACGGACGTCTTCTAAGACGCAAATGCGATGGAAAGCCGTGTCGACTCCTAGTAACCAACAAAAAAGTTGGTGCCTCCAACGTGAGGCCGCGTAAAAAGCTCGCCCGTCACCAAACGAGGCACCTCCACCATTTAAGGCACATCCACCGCCCCCAGGCTGACGAGCCGTTAGCGCAGGTCGCCCCCAACGACGACCCCTTCGACCTGGATGAGGATGAGGATGACGCGACTGCCGCCCCCGATGCGATGGACGACGATACCACTGCCACCGACCTCCCCGTCATGCTTCTGCTCGATGCTAATGATAAATAATGTGCCCAGTTATGCTCAAATCTATAAAAAAACATCAACTACTTGACAATGTGCAATATCAGCACAAAACAATTGCCCCGCAAAAATGTGATTAATTTTTCACTTTAAAGTGTATATTTCTTTCAACTTAAAAACATTAAAATTGATATTTTATCTACAACTCTTCACCGCATAAAGTACAATATTGCATTCTAATAAATGATTGGTTCCCAGCGACCACATAATACATTTGTATTATGTGGTCGCTGTTGGTTCCCACCTCAGTTTAAAACGATAAAGTAGCTGATACTGACAGTTGAAATTATCTATATTATGTACATTGTGTTACCTGAATGGCGCTTCATTTATCACTGTTAAATGACTTTAAAATTCATTACTTTAGAGTAACTAATACTAGCACTCTGCTAAAATGATATATTATGTACATTGTTGTACCTGGAAGGCTCTTCATTAAATAGATTTGATTAGAGGAAAACTTTCAAACTTTTGTTGAGACCAAGATATCGTGATTCATCAATGTAGAAATTCGACTGTTTTATTAAAATTCAATGATGAATTGAATTAAATTAATAATATATCAAACAACTTTTTATGAAAATTGAAGAGTATGATAATAAAGTGCCATTGTAGCCTACCATTTTTCTCGCACAGTAAAAAATGTAAAACTACTCTAGAAAACACCTGATCTTCCCTCGTGAAGTCAGTAGAGCTTCATTCTCAGATATTCTAAGTTTGAAGTACGGATGTACCTAAATTTAAAACTCGAAGAAATGGTTCATGTTACCCAATACCTTTCCTGTTTCTGATAATTCACGTATATATTTTGTCCTATTACCATTAGCAGCAGATAGAACTACAGGCTTGGTGGAGAGTCACATGACAACCTTTCAAGAACACAGTAGGTAGTCGCGAACAAGACTTCAAAATGTCCGCAATCTAGAATCTAGTCCAGATCAGATACATGAGTAATGTTGAGTGACCAATCGATACTTTCAAGTTGTACTTTCAATTTGTCAAAAAGTAATTAAATTAGTCAAGAAGTAATTAAAATGGATATTTTTCGAAATCGGACTTTTGTAAAAGTTAAAGTTTGGCTTATTCAGAAAATTGATTCCGCGAATAATAGAAAGCTTTTCAATGGCGATAACAAATTGGAAATTTTTTATTAACAACGTCAGTGACCAATGAAAACTATTTTTTATCGATTTTGAGCATACAAGGCACATTATTAAGGCATTATCTAGTTGCGTCATCCCATTAGTGCTTAAGTAGAACTTAGTAGGTTAGATAGTAAAGTAGGTAATAAAATGAAAGGAATAGTTTACGTTTACGCGACTGTGTTATGAGAGTTTTTAAATTAAGTGTGTGTCATGTATGAATGTAAACGGTCTAATGTGATACATTATCGACCAGAGAAAACAAATAATAAATACAGTAATTTATAAAAAAAAATAGATAAAAAATCACCTCATTTTAAACTATGACAATTTTTCATAAGAACTTGATATTTGTTCACATCTTATACTTTTCATAAATTTCACTATTTTTATCAATGTATTAATAATGTTAGAGAAATTTTGCAATGACTACCAACAGTATTTTTCTTTCTAAGTTTAGGTAAGATAGATTGGAATTAATTATTAAAATTTCTTTTCAAAAAATGTTTTAATGAATTATAGTAATATTATAAAAATTATGTTAAATTCTAGTTAACACATCACAAATTTTAATCTTTTTAGAAAGATTTGATATTTTGATTCCATTAACCATTATTAATTAATAGGTCCTGTTTTATACTCTCATAACAACATAAATCATTTCACGAACTTCAATATTTTCCAACGACTAAATACTGTTCATCTACTTAACGAATTTAAGTAGTGTTGCTGTAACACTGTATAACTACTTACCTTAGATGGCATTATGTAGTGTTCAATATTCACTTTTATGCAATAAAAGTTTTTTAAGCCAAAGTTATCAACTAGAATAGATAAATGATAGTAATAGCACATCAACTACCATGCAGTAAATAATCAAATCAAAAACATTTTGAAAAAAATGTTGTACAGGGATTTATTTATTTGAAGTCATTATAGTAACGTTTTTAACTATAGTGAATAGTAGCAGTATTAGCGTTTTTAACAACAATTCAAGTTACCAGTAGATCTTTTATCTGACGGAATATCAAAGTTGTTATAAATGTTTGTTTGCTATGTGTGTATTTATTATTATTGTGAACTATTCCTTCTGGCGCTGTTAGCTTTTTTATAAGATGTTTGTTGTATATAAATTTATGAATGAGACTGTTTTTATAAAATGATAGGCGAACAATAATTAATTATATTTTATCAAAGAATTTTCTTGTAAATATTTTCATGTACAGTGTTAATAACTGAAGTGTATAATGCGAAAAGTGAAGCAAAGTGAAGAAAAGTGAATTTAGTATGATCGCTTTTAGGATATTGTATTCTAGGTTAAATGTACAGCTTTAATGTAGTTCTATGTTGCTTTTAACGATTTACCAGTATTTACAGACGAAAACTAAAGACAAAGTCTTGAAAAAGGAAATTGATTAACTAAACAAAAAAGTATTTGATAAGATTGATATTGTAGTAGCCTTTAGAAATGAACTTGGAATATCCTGTCAAATTATCCACAATAATCCAGACATTGTGAAACCCATTAATCATTTCCTTGAATAATTTTCAAATTTCACAAATAGGTAAAACAGACCGAACTTCTCATAGCTTGGCATCATTAGATTACCTTGTCTTCAATTCAAAACTTTCGGAAGAAATCGTGATTTGGAACTGATATGTCTTTTAATGCTCATAATAACTTTCTATTGTTAAAAATTTTCTTAAGTAACGAATCCATTACTACACGCTCTTTACAATGCCATGCAAGTCAACATTTTTCATTTGTCCTGACTCCTGATATTAATAGTATTAAGTCTGTTCTAATTAATCTGACAATTTCAATTTAAATAGTTTTTTCAATTTCTTCATGGAATTGAAAGTGGGAAAAGGAAAGTGGGATTTCACCACGGAGCTTGGGAAATGTATCCAACGATGATGAAACTTCCTTGGATAGGGGACTTGGGGGGTATGTTGTTTTTCTTTTCATACTAAAAAAATGAATTTGTATCTTAACTTTAGATTTAAATGTTATTCCAAACTCATCCTTCAACAAACGAGCATTTTCTCAGAATTCTCCAAAATTAGCCTCTTTGTTCTCATTAACTTACAATAATCCAACCCTTCATTTCAAAAATGTTCATGCTTTTTACAATAAGTAACGCCATTGAATACCTGAGCACAATATTAGTCTTCTTTCAGTTGATATACCGGCTTATATTATTCTAGAAAGATTGACAAGATTTGAATATCCTTATCTTACGATACTTTAATTCATACTTTAAAACACTTTAATTCCCTCTATTGAAAGAGATCAATTTTTTCTCTGCAATACCACTTTTGTTGGTGTAAATAAATATTAACGGTATGTGATAGGAAAGGATTTGCTTGAATGAGACTGAAGTACAATGCTGAGTGATGGCAATTATGTTAGAGTTTTACTGAAGTAATGAGAATTCCTGATTAATAAGAAATCATTGAACTATAGAGAAACTAGCTTTTGTATTTCTAAATTAACGGCAATTAAGATTGAACACTGAACCAGTATTTTTTCCCTCACCTTATAGAATTAATTCGTATTCCAATTCCCAGCTACTTTTCATGAATTTCATAATTACTTGAATAATATACTTGAAAGAGTCCATGAATTGTTTGCAAATTGAGTAAGCAAATAACTGAAAATCGACTACAATTTTGATATTAATATTTTGTAAAATTAGTAGAATAATAGTGATATTTTGGTAATTGTTGGAGTTTTTGTTCCCATCACAGAAACTAATGGGCATTTAATTTACAAATTTGGATCGAATTTTGATTGAAACTTCATGCAGAATAAAATTTGTAGAATCAAAGAGAATTCTATTTTAAAAGAAAAATATTTCTTTCTTGTAGAATGCATAACTTTTATATCTCTCATCTGAACCACAAAAGGAAGAAAAATCGAACACAGCAATTATTAATATTACCTCCTTCTTAAATTACTGTGGTATCAACAAATACACAAAATTATTACATGAAATCCGAGTGATAAGACAGATATTATTTTTTAAGCTGACAACCAGTGTTTTTATAAGTAGTTTTGGTAGCGCTTATGACTGAATTCGTGCGTATAATAAATAATTTTTTTACTTTATGAATGTGTATGTGAATTGTATAATTTTAATATTATGTTATCAGTTGATAATACAACGAATAACATTATTAAATAACATTATTGCTGAATCGACAAATAGAATGGCAGAGCCATATGAATCTCTGGTCAAATTATTTGTAGTAATTGTATAATTATAATAATGATGATTTAGTTTGTCTTTGTAGAATTTCTACTTGGAGCGTTGCCAGTATCTGGCTGAGAATCTATTAACGTTCTTCAAAATTAGCTTGGAGACCTGTGAATCTTACAAAGATGTAATAATTAATAAAAAGAAAAGTACCTATAACTGAATCTGCTCATTTCATTTCTATCCATTCCTCCTGAGAGTCTCATCTGTTGACTAGGTCAAGTCTTTCATGAGATTCGACTTAAATATCTATGATAAGATGAGAGATTATGAGAGTAGCCTATATTATTTGAAACAATATAATTACACATAATTATAATTTACACATAAAAGTCATGTCCAATGATCTCTGATAGACTGCAGCCTAACAAATATGTTTTAATCGGAGATCAAAGTAAGATCGTCGCAGCTAAGTTATTGACGGGATTTCTGAGAGCCCATAGCGAAGCAAGGGTGACCTGCTATTCCACAATATTTTTGCCAATTCCCATAAGATTTGCATTGAAATGAAACGCAAATCACTTGGTATGTTGAGTAATTCACTTCTTACTCACAATTTGCCTTTGCCAGTATTAGTTTTCATTATTTTAAGCTTTTAACACAATACCAAGAGTAGAGAGACAATTTTTAACGTTAGAAAAGTTATTTTTGATGTTGTTTCTCTCGAAATAAGTTTGAAAAATGAGTTAATAGATTAATGTTTGCCTGTAATCCTGTAATATCAAATTTAAAAAATTGGCAAAAGTATGGCGGTGGCGGGAATAAAAAATATTCCAATACAATGTTATGGACCCATTCACACCAATGAACATACTGGTATTATACATACTTTGCTTTTCATCCCTAGGTATTTAGGTTGGAATCCAACTAAAGGTTTATACCTTTAGGCAGGAGCCATCTTTGTTTCTTGGTGAGAAGGGCAACCGCCCAATCACTAACCGTACCGGAACCTCATATTAAGATAAGCAAATAAGAAATTTAAATATTCATCTATACTGTAAATCAATCTTCATCTATACTGGATTCAAATATTCATCTAAATTATATGTATTGATCAGGTTATTGAGATGGATTATTATATCAGACGTCTCATAAAACACTTCCCAGTTATGCTAATACGTAGAATATTGGTTAATCCATCTCCTATTTGGTTATTTAATGTTTATTAGTCCATTCTCTATTTGGTTATTTTTTTTTTTGTCAATTCTCTTCTATTTTGCTAGACTATGATAGTATCATTAACATATTAGTTTGAGTACGTTAGTTTATCCAAAGCAAACTACCTTCACTGAAAAAATTCTTAAAAACACGTAAAAACGTTATCAGAAACACTCGAGATACACAAGTTTTTGGTGATCAGCTGTTTGTGTTTGAAAGTGAGTTATCAAAAGAAGGTCATCACTGAAGGTCACTTTTTGACCCGCCCCCTATCACACAAAATCTCTCCTCTTGCTCCTACTCACACTCTCACTCTTTCTCTCTCTCACGATCTGCATCACTCTCTCACTCACCCACACTGTCTCTCTCTCAACCGCTCACACTCTCTTTCTCTCTCTCTCGATCACCGACTCTTTCTCTCACATTTATTACCCTTTCTCAAACCAAAACAATCTGCTCGCTCAGACTCAATCTCTCTCCTTCTCTCACTCGTGCGATCTCTTAAAAATTCGCGTACATTCGCGTTCATTGTACATGAACGGGCGCACGTAGCCCTCAGTGACGTAGGTCTGGTTCAGTGACGTCACAGCGTCTGCTAATGGACCAGTGACCTGTCTCTCTTTAGAAGCAGGACGCGCAATCAAGCGCCCTTCTACTGTATTAGTAGAGGTGCGTTTTCTGATTACTGCAAGTTTTGACTCATATCTATTTCACTGTCTGAAATTTCTTGGAACTAGGATAAAAGGATAAACCAATTCGGAAACGTCCACTCCAATTATTCAAATCAATTGTCTCTAAAGAAAAGTCATAATTTTGCATTTAGCCTATTGGAATAATAAAACAGAATTAGATAAAAATTCTCCAATTATAATAAAACAAAAAATAAATTCAAACTGGAGTGGCCAATTAGCCAAGGTGACTTATCGCCAGTGTGATTTAAGCTTGGGACACACAAATCCGCAATACGGACACGGAAAGTGTACTACAGAGCGTGCCATCCAAATTGGCCTCTCACTGGAGCATGCGCGTTGATCGCTTTCTCCCACTACAGTGCCTGCTGACTCGCGGTACAGTAAATTTCAATAGTTCATTCAGCTGGCAAACTCAGCTTTATAAAAAATTCATATTCACTTCGGTTACCCAGCATAGCCCAGGCAAATTAGACCAAAAAAAGGGTCTAGGTCCTAAAAAATAACATAAGGCTGGAAATGATCTCAAACCACTTTGGGCATTCCAAAGAAGGCTACTATGAGTTTGCGACGGTTTCTGAGTGCCGCGTAATATAGGGTGCCCAAGAAACCTCGAAATTTTGGTTCCGTTTCTAGTTATCTTCAATTTACGTGGAAACTAAGCGTCGGGCAGAAAAACTCATTTCACCTTTTTTCTAGTAAATAAAATTTCCAAGAGATTGGTGCCTAACTCATTCCTCTAAGTTCAATATCTACCGAGTTATGATTTTCAAAGAAGGGTAATTTTGGAGAAACTAAAATTCAAGCATTCTAAGTTTTTGATTGTTCATATCTTCTGTATGATGTATTAGAATTGTGTGAATCAAAATCCCTCTGGGGATAATTTTCTTCTCTACAATTTTAGACCAAGTAGGCCTTCTTATCTTGTCTACTATTTGAGCTAGAGCTGTTAACAAAATTCCTTGCATTTCAGGACCATATTTTTGGTGTTGAAGTCTAACACACGTTTCTATGTACTTCTATTGAAGTATCCTATTAGAATATTGTTTCAGATCATTCTCCCTCAGAATATCTAGTTTGCGGCTCCAAAATCAACTTTAAGAAGTAGAAGGTAAGAAAGGACCCTTCAAGGATGATAAACTGAGGACGCCCCTAACTTTCCTATAAGTAGACGGATCTTAACAAACAATAGCTCATTGTTTCAGCTCATTAAGGCGGTTCAAATTCATATATCATATGTTAAATTCGGTCAACATTAAAAATTTTGTGCCCAAAGAGTCCTTTGACTCTATTCCCATATACCGAGAATAATGCTATTTTCTGTTTTCAAATACATCTACCTTGAATGCCGTTGATGATAAAAATTTTATTTGGTCTCAAATTGTAGAACAGAATCTCGTCTTTCATTTGCAATCATTTGCGACCAGAATATCGCATTCTCAAGTTGAAAACATTTGGTTTTGTAAGTCGAAAAATCATCAAATTCTTCCCTAGTTCATGTTTAGATCAATTTTCACCCCACTGGAGTTAAATGGGTAGTTGAGCTAATTATACGCGTAGAGAATAAAATTTCCTACAATTTGAGCCCAGATACATGTTCTTTCTTCCATTAATCCCAATTTAGAAGCCAACTAGTAACAGCAAAATAATGAAAAACGTGAAAAATAGTTTTCTCATCTTTAGATTGCATGTACTCAACTTGAGAATGCGATATTCTGGTCGCAAATGATCGCAAATGGAAGAAGAAATTCTGTTCTACAATTTGAGACTAAATACAATTTTTATCATCAACGGCATTCAAGATAGATGTATTTGAAAACAAAAAAATCGCCTTCTTCTCGGTATATGGGAATAAAGGCAAAGGACATCAAATATATCTAGCTTGGATGCCGTTGATGATAAAAAATTGTATTTGGTCTCAAATTGTAGAACAGAATTTCCTCTTCCATTTGCGATCATTTGCGACCAGAATATCGCATTCTCAAGTTGAGTACATGCAATCTAAAAAGATGAGAAAACTATTTTTCACGTTTTTTCATTATTTTGCTGTTACTAGTTGGCTTCTAAATTGGGATTAATGGAAGAAAAGAACATGTATCTGGGCTCAAATTGTAGGAAAATTTATTCTCTACGCGTATAATTAGCTCAACTACCCATTTAACTCCTTTAGTGGGGTGAAAAATTGATCTAAACATGAACTAGGGAAGAATTCTGATGATTTTTCGACTTACAAAACCAAATGTTTTCAACTTGAGAATGCGATATTCTGGTCGCAAATGATTGCAAATGATTGCAAATGAAAGACGAGATTCTGTTCTACAATTTGAGACCAAATAAAATTTTTTATCATCAACGGCATTCAAGGTAGATGTATTTGAAAACAGAAAATAGCATTATTCTCGGTATATGGGAATAGAGTCAAAGGACTCTTTGGGCACAAAATTTTTTAATGTTGACCGAATTTAACATATGATATATGAATTTGAACCGCCTTAATGAGCTGAAAACAATGAGCTATTGTTTGTTAAGATCCGTCTACTTATAGGAAAGTTAGGGGCGTCCTCAGTTTATCATCCTTGAAGGGTCCTTTCTTACCTTCTACTTCTTAAAAAAGTTGATTTTTGGAGCCGCAAACTAGATATTCTGAGGGAGAATGATCTAAGAAACAATATTCTAATAGGATACTTCAATAGAAGTACATAGAAACGTGTGTTAGACTTCAACACCAAAAATATGGTCCTTTTTGAAATGCAAGGAATTTTGTTAAAAGCTCTAGCTCAAAAGTAGACAAGATAAGAAGGCCTACTTGGTCTAAAATTGTAGAGAAGAAAATTATCCCTAGAGGGATTTTGATTCACACAATTCTAACACATCATACGGAAGATATGAACAATCAAAAACTTAGAATGCTTGAATTTTAGTTTCTCTCCAAAAATTACCCTTTTTTTGAAAAATCATAACTCGGTAGATATTGAACTTAGAGGAATGAGTTAGGCACCAATCTTTTTGAAATTTTATTTACTAGAAAAAAGGTGAAATGAGTTTTTCTGCCCGACGCTTAGTTTCCACGTAAATTGAAGATAACTAGAAACGGAACCAAAATTTCGAGGTTTCTTGGGCACCCTATATTACGCGGCACTCAGAAACCGTCGCAAACTCATAGTAGCCTTCTTTGGAATGCCCAAAGTGGTTTGAGATCATTTCCAGCCTTATGTTATTTTTTAGGACCTAGAAGTCTAATTTGCCTGGGCTAGCAGTAGTATGATGTTATTTGCTTCACAGATGTTATCTTTCAATGAGAATTTTGGAGGTGACTGTACTAACCTTAGCGGCTGGAGGGGAAGCGTGGTGGGAGAGATTATCCATCTCTCTCGCACACCCTCCCCTAGACGCCAATTTGGATGGCACGCTCTGTACCGTACACGCTGAGCTATTCAGTCCTAGGAATTCAATGCATTTAGACTCCACACAGCTGATATATGAGCATAATATTGTATAGTCGTACACTCTCCGTGACGGGACAGGGCCGTGTTGCGGATATGTGTGTCCCGACCTTGAATCAATAAGATTTTGTGAACTTGGTTGTGATGAAGTTTGATTGTCAGTAAGCAGCTTTGGTCTCCTTTCAAGTTTTATTTCAAAGTTTGCTCAAGTTGAAGAATAAGTTTTATTCAATTCTTCATTAATTTTGTATAGTTCATGTGTAAATTTGATGTTACTTGCTTGAAACGTTACTTGATTATTAATGCAAAGGTTCCCGATTCGATCACTGTTGACTAAAACAGATTTTGACCACAGACGGCCACTCCTGTCTTTCGGAGGAGACCTTAAGCCGTCGGTCCCGGCTGTCTAAAAATAAAGTAGTTGTCATCTCTCATCATCATCCTTCTACGCACAAGCCTAGAGCTCATGTGAGCATCACCCTCATAGAAGAAACTGACAGTAAGACGGTCACAAATTAAATGATAGTTGTCATATCCACGCCATAAAAAATTACTGATAAGGTAACTAAAGATAACTTTACCAGTTATTTCATACCCCTTCACAGCTTCCTTATAAGCCCTCACTACATGCTGAGTTACCATCTGAATTGAGTTACATGTTGAGTTACTCATTATTTAGAGTTGACAGGTTGAGTTAGTGCTCACCATTTTCTACATCACTGATATGAAAATGAAATTAATTAGATCAATATTATGAAAACCGGCCAGAAAAATTATATAATATGAACTAATCAAAAATTTTATAAAAATTAATATAAATTTGAGCATAACCTTGATGTTAAAATTCTTTTTCTCAGGAAAGGAGAAGAAAAATAATATTATGGGAGCAAAGACTGATTTGTAGTAATGTAGAAGTCATGTAGAACAGGAACATAGAATATAAGATACCAACTCAGTAGAGTGACAAAGACGGCGAGCTATGTAATAGCACAAAAAATTATAATTATCTAATTTTGTACAATCTGTGGTAATAAATAGGTTATTTCTGGTGTCTGGATATCTTATATTCGTGTTCACCAAGAATTATAAGTTTCCATGAAATAAGACTCTCATTATAAAAATTTTAGGGGAAGAAAACCCATGACTGCCTAAAATAATTGGGAGATGGTGAAGCTATCTTACATCTTTGAAAGTGACAAGTAAGACTTCGTTAAAGAAAGTAAATTAAATAGAACAAACTGCTTTTAAGATTCGAAATATCTATTAAGGAAATATCTATTAAGGAAAAAGGAATAGTTGAACATAAAACTATAATCGAAGCAAAATCTCTAGAACCATTATTGAAACCAATAGATAGTCTTTATTAGTACTTTGGTCAATTGAAAGCAAGGCTAGCATACAGTATTACATGAAAATTCGCCAATCGTCTAGAGACCCCCGACCGTGAGGCCAATAAAGAGGACCGACCACTTCTCGCATGTTTGCCAAACGATCACACCTAAATTTTCTTTCCTCCCCCACCTAACCCCCCCCCACCCCCAGTGGGGTTCCCCCTATCCCTTCTTCTCTAGCTCCTTCTTATTTTTCATCTTCTCCACCTACTCCATGTTCAACTCCTTCTCCATCACCAACACCTTCTTCTTCATCTTCTTGTTCTTCTCTTCTTCTCTGCTCATCTTCATCTTCATTCTTCTTCTTCTTCTTCTTCTTCTTCTTCTTCTTCTTCTTCTTCTTCTTCTTCTTCTTCTTCTTCTTCTTCTTCTTCTTCTTCTTCTTCATTCTTCTTCTCCTCTATCTCCATCACCACCTCCTCATTCTCCTCGTTATTCTTCTTCATCGCCACTTCTACCTTCTACTCCTCCTTCTCTATCTCATCCTCCTTTTCTTCTTCTTCTTCTTCTTTTCTTCTTCTTCTTTTCTTGTTCCTCGTCTTCTCCTCCTCTTTCTCTTTTCTTCTTCTTCTTCTTCTTCTTCTTCTTCTTCTTCTTCTTCTTCTTCTTCTTCTTCTCCTCCTCTTCCTCGACGTCCTCTTTTCCTTTTCATCTCTCTTCGTCTTCTCGTCATATTTTCACAGTCCAGGTCACGTTTTGGCGAGCCCTGTCCCTAGTAGCCAAGCTACAATGGCTACCGACCAATCCATTACTTACGACTCTATTCTTCACGCCATGCTACACCATGCTATTCCACATCCTGCTATCCGCTAGACGCATAACTTCCACCTTCAACCCCATCGCCATAGCTTACCATGCTCCTTCCCGTCTTTACTTGCGTTTTATAAGCTTATTAACCTCGCTTATACGGTATGTTCGATCTTTAATCGAAGCTCCTATGGACCGTCAAACAACCGCCTTCCTGCTTCTTTATTTATATGTATAAAAAAACACATTATTAGATCTTTACGTCTTCCGACTTATTTTTCTTCTTCATTCGCTCACATTTTTTCAACTACTGTTCTCCTCTTATTCACGTGTCTCTTCATGACTCCTCTTACTCAGTCCCTATGTACTCTCTATCTGATGGTCAAGTGTAAGAGAGGGCAGGCTACGCCCTAACTTCAACCTCTCAGGCAAAAATAGAAGCTATTCTATTTATTCCATCTCAATAAATCAAAAAACTGTAATTTTGGTTTGAAAACTGAATAGAATATTGTTAAGCTCTCAAAGTTAGATGATACACCATACATCCATATACCATAAATATAATTGATTACTCAACAATTTAACTGGAAGAAGTAACCTTTGAAGTATAAAATACTTAATCTATGAAACATTCATTTTAGTTCTACTTAGTTCCATTAAACAGTTATTCTGTTTTACTTTATTGTTGTCCTCAGAAAAAAAAACTTCAAAAAAGAATGTAAACTACATTGAGTTGAAAACTGAATAGAAGGTTTTTCTAAGCCCTCTAGTCATATGATATAGCTTAGAGGATTTAACTAATGAATTATTTAACTGGAAGAAGTACCCTTCAGAAGTAAGAGACACATCTCACCTTGTTCATCTTGAAATCTGTATCAGTGAAAATCGTTATAAAAGAGATACTGGTGATGATAAGAATCTATTATTGTTGATGGTTTTTTGTCCAGAGATAAAACATAGTGAAGATCAAAGATGGTAAGATTCCAACTTGACCTTGTGTGATTGCCAAATTAACATAGATTGACTACCCCTAATAAAAAATTATCTTTTTACAATCGAGAGTTAATCGTAATCAAAGCCGTGTAAGGAAGCCGACCTAATAGTTAGAAATATTCGTCTAAAAAACAGGACAATATCTTAATGGAAGTTGCTGATTGCAGCATTGGGAACCATCTGACCGAAAGCTCATCATAGGTTCGCCTTGTCTTTGTTAATTAGAAGTGTAGTCCTTTCGTGCAGAACCCAACCGAAAAGAGAACAAGAAAAGTAAAAGGAAAGAAGAAGAGGAAGAATAGAAGAAAAGCCGGTCGTACAATTAATTAGTGACAGAACACCGAAATCAAGGATTCATGTCAGGAATCTTCCCACAGTCTCCCTTGAATCAGCAATCACATTCCTTTGAGAGAGATTCGTAAATTAATTTTGTATATGGATGGAGAATGTATGATTTTTACAGAGTATTGAAAATTGAATTATTAGCAAATCATTATATAGATAAGTGTACACTCTCGTCACAATAAAAAATCAAATAGTATAAGATCAGCATTTCAATAATGATAACTAAGGAGGCCGTATATTCAGATGGTTATGACAGGGGTGCCCCACTCGCCCTAGAGCGTATGGCGCACTAACCCCCCCCCCCCGCTTACTATTCCCCCCCTCCTAGGAAATCTCTTAGCACAATGTGCTCATTTATCATTACTGGATATGAATTCTCCCAAATTTTGGTGTTTTAGTACGTGTTTAAATAAGAAATTAAAATAAAACACATGCAATACAAAATGGGAGTGGAAATTCATAAATGTACAGAATACAAAAGGTTAATTGAATATTCGAAATGATATTCAATTTCCGAAAGAGCCTTTAACATTCGCTAGTAGCAGTAATGAATAGGATTGAATGATTGTTGGCATTTGACAGTAAATTCTGATGGTAAGGACATGGGTAGTTTCATGCTCTTCAGCTGCATATTACAACTCCTTTAAGTCTTGTCGATTCTTGTTTAAGTTTTTGGACAAGACATCGAAGACCTTGAAAGTCGTCTATAAATAGTACTGTCAAGAATTGAAAAAGATTTCTTTCATTTTATTGAATGAAAATTCTGAATATGCATACGTACAAATGATATAATTCAGGAGTAATTATTTATGAACATATATGTAACAGTACCAAATTTACAGTAATATGTCGAATGGTTTTTCTGCAATAATTTTTTATAATCAGTGTAAGACTTTATGCTCACACGGTATAATCAATATTGAGAATATTGAAACCCTTTATTCATTACTTATAAAATATTATTTATGAAAAACCAAGAGATTGATGTTGCAACAAGCATAAAGCATAATACGTAAACTTACAAGATAATAAACGTTCTACAAGTCATTAGAGGTCCAGTCTGTTGCAACCGAAATTTTGATACAACTCAATCACTTCCAAAAAGTTCCAATCATCGATTTCAATCAGGATCAAATCCATTCAAGAATGCCCTGTCATTTCAGTTTTACTAGCTGCATGCTTGACTGAATCTCCTCAAAATCTAGATAGCAACTATTTAATGCCAACAGTTCCATGTAATCCCTGTTGAAAATGCTAATTTACTGACCAACTTTTAAAAAGCAACCGCTGCTCTATTATAATAGTCTTACGTAATTCGGTTCATTATTGGTCAAGCGGAATGATTGAAATTCAGATCTCTGTCCGAATTGACGGCTGAAAATTACGTTTCTCGTCGGGGATTACAATTTTGTTTAAAAAAAACTTCACGATAATCGTTTTGTAGGACGTTGATGGTGAGTGCACATGGTTGTTTTCATGATTTTTTTATCTTGTTTACCTCCCAAACACAGTACAGGACTACAACATTATAAAACTCAACGTTTTTTAGCGTTCAACACAGAAAGTGAAATGCATTTCTAGATGCAGTATTGTTTCTGCTCCGTCAACTCGGTTAGCGATCATCATCAGTATTGAAATAGCATAGTTCACGATAGTGATAGACTACCCACTGTGGGGAGAAAAGTAAAGGTAGCTGCCACCTCAAAAATAAATGTTAAAACCACTATGTAAGTTTAAGTTTTTATCATGGTATGCTGCTGAGATTAAGCATTAGCAATTAGTCACATATCTCATTCTATTCAGATATCTGGGTTTGTATTTTACTCCAGAAATTTATTTTTATCACACATAATGCTCTTCATTTCTGTGGTTTCTATCTATTATCAGGTGGCCTTGGACTTGATCTAAAGAGAAAGACGAAATCGAAAGGGACAAAGAGATTGGGTGCTCATCAATTTCTTTGATTGGTTGACTTGATTGATAGAGTTTGATGAAAACTTCAATTTTATACAATTGCCTTGAGCCGTAAAATCATAAAACTGAAATCAAAGATCAATAATTAAAGAATAATCAATGATTCCTTACAATAAAACTCCAATCTGTGAAATGAAGCCACTTCAATGAAATGTTGGTTAGATATTTATTTATTTATTTATTTATTCAGTAATGTACACATAATAAAAGTTATTAAGAACTAAACATGCTCATAAAATATAACTTTGTACGTTCACTATAATACACATTTAATGTCGCTTCATGTGCAATTATTTGAAACATTCCACGGTCATAAATTATTGAATTGAACATTAATTCCTTTCCTTTCTAATATTATTATTGACTCATTCAACTAACAGGACTTTTTACCGTTGGCACTAGAATACAATCAGTTAGCAATAAATTTATTCAATTTCCGATTTCCTCTATTAGAGTTAAGATTTACTTCTGGAAGATCACTTCTCAATGTTTCTATGGTCAAACAGCTTTCATGCTATCTTATCTATTTAATTAGGTAAAACTGGAATGCTACATTCATCCTTCAACGATACTTGCAATATTTATGCGATCTGGAATTGAATAAATTGGAATGAGGATTTCTTAGTTTGTCTACGACCAGAATTCATCTTTATCTTCATGGTTTTTCATGTTTTTGCGATGAACCGCCTTCGTGATATCAAGTGATATCCTGAGTCCCACTAATTACAACGCTCCCACGTGCATTTCCAGTATATCCCTGTTCCTTTCGCTATAAATTATCAAGAGGCAGAATTGATACTTGACAACTTAGTTTTGATAATTTAGGACATTTAGGTGGACGTTTACCTTAAAATATACTTGCTGTCTTTCACCAATACTTTGCAAGCGTCCAATTTTATCAGACAACGATTTTAAGCAATAAATCTCTAATCAGCGTAATTTACCGTTAACATTCGTCTAACTATGTTTTATAGCATCTCATTCGATTCTATCACTAGTGTACATCGAAAGAGAACCGTATTTCATCTCTCAAGCTTTATTGACACTACAGCATCATGAATTTATCGGCGTAGCAATTCTCCAAAAACATACTTCAATATCAACCATTTTTGCAATAATAATAATTGATGAACTTTTTTTCCAATTAGGCGATTCATTCCTTTGGAACTAATTATAATACTGTATCACATTATTATCAAATTGTATCTTCATTACATAATATTTACATTGTATTCTATTACTATCGCATTTTATTGTTCAGTCAATTTTGTAACTAATGCTTGATTTACGACCTCTGATTTGTGCATTTCATTCAATTAAGTCTGGTTTTTCAATCAATTTCCCATTATGTCATAATAGTACTATGAACAAGCTATTACACTTTATAGTCGTTTAGTGTACAACTTCAATAACGACCAATAATAACTAACCATTTGTGGTGCATTAAATTCTAATTGTAATTGCGGTTGATGAATCAAGATTTGAAGTTAAGACAAAATAGTGTGTTCCTACCTTGTCATCTAGTTTTTGACGATAAAACTATGAAGCATCAGTTTAACGTATGTAATCTCGAAGTTAGTCAGCAAATGCAGTATTTAGTTCCAGGTTCAATCAAGAATCTACTGTAATGGATGCGATGAGTGTAAAGTTTTATGGCATGAAAATTATTGTCCAGTTGACTTTATACTAAAGATGGATTCAAAATTGAAGTTTGATCTGACCGAAGATTTCGATAGTTAGCGCGCGATAAGAACGTGGTTGGCCAAGAATGGGCAGAGATCTAACATGGCGGCTACCACACAGTAATGCTACCAGAATTCCTTATGAAAATAGGCCTACTCAATAGCTACACAAATGTGACCACAAATATGCAAAATCACTGCGTCCAAAGTTGCTTAGCTTGACTTTATCTAGCAAACAGCTAGTTTTTAAATTTTTAATCCAATTTTTAATCCAATTTTGAATCAATTTTGAATCGACCTATAGTATAAATTTCATGGAAATTCTGAAATGGTTTTTTCTTGGTTAGGCTATAGCTAGTTTTCAATTTTTTGCTGTATAGTTCACGTAAGTGACATTCTTTACACTCATGTTTCGCGGGTTTTCTAGATAGAATTGATAATTCGATCTATTCATAATCAATTAGATAGAATTGACAATGAAAGTACGGAGGTATTGACAAGTTCAAAATAAGCATAAGAAGCTGTGGACAAATAATTTATTTAGCGTATGGCTTTTAATAGTGGGGAGACCCGCTGTAAGGGTTGTTTCACTTCGCCAACATAACCAATTATCCCTTGATAGGGAACATGGTGTAAGTTTGTTTTCACTTGGAAAACAGACAATAGCATTTAAAAAAAGTATTTGTTGATTTTAGAAAGTCCGAAAAATATAACACTAAAACACAGCACAGAACACTCATCGATGATCGAAAAAAGATTGAATTTTCTTCTTCTTCTTCTACCTATCAGGGTTTAGGCATCTCTGCCTGTTCCGAACCTCATATCCATCCATCGTTTCCTTGGACGCCCTCGGTCTCTCTTGCCTTCTGGGTAGTAGTTGAGAATTAATTTTGGTATCCTGTCTTCCTCCATTCTATTCACATGTTGAATTTTGATTCAAATGATATTTTACAAAATGAAATAAAAAAGTTAAGTGTTTTGTCCAACAGTCCAAGTTGCATTGCGACGCAGACCGCGGCTGCGCTGTATGGTTATCACGCAAAGAAGTGATGCATCTCCTAAATTTCACAACACAGGTATAATATGCGTCACAATGTGCTAGGGTGACCCACCTTTAGAAAGTTCATATGAATGATGACACAAGTACAATTTTCAGTATATTATTTCTAGGGAATCACAAGCCACAAGTCAGAAAATCAAAACCAAATACTTTTCGTGTTCGTAAAACCTGTCACTGACAATTTTTCCTCAATAACTTAGCGAAAACCCCAGTGTGTCATCCATTCATTGCCAAAATCGCAACTGGCCTAAATTTGCAGTTCCTGTTTTCTGAAAATCGGCGCTAGAAACAATTCAAAGAAAGCCATTGACCGCAAGATGACGAACCGACATTGGAATAAAATCAAGAGACACTTATTGCATGCCAAATGATTGACAATATGAATTCACAATTTCAATCAGTAGGTTTTTCCTTTCTAAAAATGAGTCATGGTTCTCGGATACGATTCTCAGCTAGGATGTTAGTATCAATGATAGTTGAATCGAATTCTAATTAGTTTTCGAATTGAATCCTAATAGAATTCAAATTATTCTAGTTGAGATAATTTTTAAATTTTATTGTCAAATGGTTGCATGAGAGAGGTAGTTGGCAGAAGTTCACAGGTATTGGGAAGCCGAACCGAACATCTATGTACTGTACAAGTACTAGTAGAGCCAACAGTTATCTCTAAAACGAACTTTAATACTGCATTTGAATAATGATAATCAATTTTCTCGAGTTGATAAATGCTTCAAGACGAGACATTTTTAAGAAATGTCGAAGGAAAGATTGATTGTCAGTGGAAGCTGTGTTGTTTGTTTTCAGATTGGTTTCTACTTATTCCGCAGATTTGACGTCTATGAGATGGGAATCCCCAAATAATGTATGAATGTAAATATATAAATACGTGATTTTGGAAAAATTTGCTAAAGAAACAAGAAAATAGCGACAAAAGGGATAGATCCGTTTCTAAAGGGAAAGTTTCCAAAGAAAACTGGGAAGAAAGTTGATACAACTTTCAAGTTGAAAGAGAACTGTTCAATATAAAGGTTGTTCAATAAAGGTTGACTAATATCTTTCTTAGATAGAGAACAGGAAAAACGCCATGAATTATTTATTGACACATAGAAATAGCAGCAATAGGATGTGGTGAGCGACTTCACGCATACAGAATAATCAAATCATTCTAGTCTCATTATCGAGGCAAGTCTAGTTCAAATGTGGTAATGCGGGTCGAATTCGTTCTTCACTTGAGCACCTTTTCTATTTGAGCACCAATTCTGAGATTTTGGATAACTAGTTTCCCTGTTGAAGGTTGTTAGAACAGGACTGGACTATTTGAAAGTGATAATTTTTGGCTACTGCTTGTTTTTCGGACAACATTAAAGGCTAGGCTACATTAGATTAGTTTGGGTTTTTATAGTTTTCTTGGTCATGCGCGATGAACATGATATCCGGAAAGACTAGAGTTAAAAGCTTGTCGAAAAACGCACACCAAATAAATAGGTCCATCATAATAACAAACCGTTATTTGGATATACGTAGAATATAGATATAATACAGTTTGATAAAGAAGTCCCATTAACCTTGAACTTCGAGCATTGTTTATTAGACAAGTAGTAAGTGCAATCTTCTACTTGAAATCTTGTAGTTGGCTTTGAGTAGTAATAAAGGGATTAGTACTGAAACATTTCTATAAGATAGGCTTCTATGGTTAAAGGTAGGGGCCTATTAACTGGATCAGGAAAAAACCAGACGTATTTAAACAGGTGTTCATCAGTGCATTAGTAATTCTGCAGATTGGTTTTTCCATTTCTTTTCATTTTTCCCACTCGAGGGAGTCTAGGCTACCTTTCAGTTTTTAAAACAATCTACATATTTTTATCAAGTGATAAATTATAAGTTTATTTCCTCCTCTATTGAGAAATTATTATATTCTTACATTTCCTTCCTTCTTGTCTCTCTCTCTCTCTCTCTCCCTCTCTTATACTTATAACTTATTTCAGTTATTTAACTAACTTTCTTAGTTATAACTTCTTTAGTTATACTTACAACTTCTGTAATCTAGAATCTAAGCAGTTATAATTATTGTTATCTACATGAATAAAGTAATCTAATCTAATCTAATCTCTCTCTGATTCGCCCTAGTTTTTTTTAGTATTATCACCTTTTTCTTCTTCTGCTCCTTTCGTCATTTGTTTTTCCTTCTCCACCCCTTTTCACTTATTCTTCAAATCTACATCCTCATTTTCTTCTTCTTTACTATTTCTACTATTCTCGCAGTTGAAGCCTTCCTTTATCCGGTTTTCCTCTTCCCACATTTCTAACTCTTCATTATAATTATCTACTTGATAAATTACTGAAAATTCTACAGCATTTGACAACATAGCAAACAAATAAGTGAAACAACCTGGATGAATCAAGAACACGACAATATTCCTAAGACAACATTTATTTCAGAGAAATCACCTCTAAATTTTGTGTTAAACCCACGCAAAACAAGCTCTACAAGATGTTCAAAGCTATAAAACGCTATATACTATACAGGCAAGTTATTTTGTAAGGCTGAGTGAGCTTGCTCATGAGCCAAAAACTGTCACCTCGATTTTCTTTTAAATACATCTCTCTTAAAATCAGATTAATAACTAATACTGACACCTCTAATCTGGTGCTGTCGTGCTAGTGTTAGAAGTTGCGAATTCGAGTTGAAACATTGCGGTAAAGGTAAAATGTGGATGATTCGCTCAGTACGTTATTTTTCAATTTACACCTTTATAAAATTGTATTTTGGACCCAATTTTCCACAAAATATAAGGAAAACATAAATTCTTGATTGGAGGAAGCTACTAACATCAGGGAGTCATTTTCAAATGAATTATATTGAAACCTTTTGATGATCCATAAAACAGAATAACTGAAACTAATTGTATTTTCAAGTAGTACGCCTATACTAGGACTTCCAGAGTCCCAGTTGATAGAATTTGATTGAAATGTGAGGTCACGGATCTACGACAACTAAAACATCCATCCACCACAAACCACACCATGCATCATCAATCCTGAGTATACAAATAAAAATTCATCCAGTAGGCCTAGACATGAATTTATTATTGATTAGTCATTTCCCAAAACAGTGGTCCACCACTCAAGCAGCATGCAAACAATATTCTCGCGAAAAATGTTGGCGAGAAGATTGGCACGTAGACATCGATCACATGGTGCAGTTAATTTTAACGTAACTGTTCGAGAGCTTTGACTCATCAATTCGCGAACCGACGACTATTTTAATAAGTCGAGTCTTCCAATGAAGGCTACGTTGAATACTTCACGTACACATTCGCGAAATTCACGCAATAAAAGATAAGATTAAGATTACATCACTCTGCCACATTCATTCATAGCATTCGTCGACCTTGAGATGTAATAATAATAATAAAACAAGAAAGTGGGCCAATGAAAGTGTATAACTCACTTCAAATTTAAACCTCTATTCAAAATTTGTATTATATTTGAAGATTTGAGTACCGTGTACTAGATTTTAGAATGGATTTGGTTATTTTAGTTTTTCTATCGCATCTCCAGCCTTGGCACTTGATCTTGATGTAGACAATGTGAAGTTTAGAATACAAAGAAGAAGCCGTAGCCTATAGGCCTATTTGAATGAGAGTTTGAACATCATATTTAAAAAATCTCAAATTCCAGATTGAATACCATTCACTAAATAGAGTTTTAGAGATAACACTTTCAAAATGGTTTTAACTAATAACATTTTGTTTTTTTAATTATATATTTATCTTAGTTGATTCTACACCTCCAACTATAGACAGGGCAAATGACATTAAATTCTTCTTTGGTGTGTCATAGTTGCACAGTAAAATCCTGTTAAGCTTAATTACAAAAAATGGAGAGATTTATCTTGATCATCTATGGCTTATCTCCAATTCATTCAATCACTTATTTATGCATTCATTCACTATACATATTAGCAGATACGTATAATATATTCATTTAATTGTTTCATTAATTTGAAACAGATGGGGAATAACTTTCATCATAGAGGAGAGAGTATTGCTTTCATTTAACATGTACATGTCTAATTTAACGGGTGATGTTACTGTTGAATGTTTTCCACATAAATACTGCATATTTAAAAATAAATCAACAGAACATCACCCGTTACCATAGAAATGTTAAATAAACATAATAATTAAAAAAAAGAAAAAAAATTTCGAAAGTTATACCCCATCCGCCAAATTAAATGAATATTCCTACAACACATAAAAGTAAATTAACAATTTAAACTAAGACCAACAATAATGATAACAATCAACTCTAATATTCATTCTTGTGTAGTCCTTCAACTTGTTATAAGCCCTGGCGCACATTGGAGCTAAGCGAGTAATTTGTTACAGACATCCAAACGGAACGGTGCATACAGCAGCGAGATAAGCGCTCTATTTATAGAACACGAAACTGTGCTCCTTTGAACGCGGCAGGTGGACGTGACATGCGCAGCCGCCTCCGAAATATCAATAATCAGCTGTTGCCCAGCTGTTATCTAACGCCTCTCAGCTGGCTCTGAGATTCGAAGAAAGCAGTCTACACCAGGGCCAAACATGGCTGGCCTTATCACCAAATCCTTGAACAGATTATTTCAAATTAAACCGATAAACAGAAGTTGTTTGAAGAGGTCTTTCACCTCTCAGTCATCGGATACATTCACCGCGAAGGGTGCAAATAAATTGCAAGTGATATGTGGTTTTGGAACGGGGTGTGCGGTGATGTTGTACCTGCATTCAAGAGCCAACGCCAATACAGTCTATGCATTCAAGTTGAGAAAGGTAAGCTTAAAAATTAGTGAATCACCACAAAAATAAAGTATAATATTTTGTCCTAGTACAGAGTTCAACTGGGTTTAGAAAAGCCACCCGAAGGGGATGCTACCCTCATATAGTAAAGGTTAGGTCTCCTCCCGCTCTGAACTAATGTTTATTTTCAAGATATTGTTTTCATGACAACTTTGGTTTTGTTTATGAACTTTGGTTGTTGAAACTACTAGGCCTTATAAATACCATCTACTAATATTTATTATTTATAATTATAATAATAGGCCTACTATATTATTTATCAGTTCATAAAAATAAAGACCTAAATAGTATAAAAATAAGGACCAATAAAATGTAAAATAACTATTGGAATTCAAATAGAGTAACTTTTAAGTGAAAAAACACTCACTTATTTTGATGTGACGACATATGTTTCGTGATGGTGTTGCATATTTTCAAGTCAAACAGAAACTATTTAAATTCCAATAGTATTAATCAGTGAAAAGAAGATGGATAATCAACAACAGATTGTAAAATAACGATACTAACTTATTATAATATAGTGACTGCATGGACTTTGTTTTTTTACTTGTTTTTCAGCTATGCTTAACATTATAATTCAAGAATTAATAATAATAATGATTCATCTACAATCTCATTTATTTTTTCAATATAAGTCAATGTCACTTTCATAATGATTCATCCTCCTCATTTATTGATGATCAATAAATATTTGTAAGTCAATGTCACTCTCATGAAAATAGTGATAAATGATGAAGAATTTTATGTTATTAAACAAGAAAAACAGTTGAATACTCGGTTGCTTGCTATCAAAAAAAGATAATAGACCGCAATCAATGTTTTAATATTTTCAGTTCAGGTTTATTTGGCAGTAGAGGCGAAGCATGATATACTTATTTGGTTATCGCTGGGTATATTTCCTATAGGAAATATAAGAAATATACAAGTATACCACGCTTCGGCGCTTCGCCACGGTTTGGCAGGAATTTATTACTGTATTGTTGATTCATCACCAAACTTCATTTGGAGAGAATAGAAAAAATTCAGTCTAAAATAATACAGTTTTAAAGTTGATTTTTTACCAGTAGCCTACCATGAAGACATAGATACAAATTGAAAATGATACACTTTTTAAATAGAAATTTATTGCTCTAAAGGTGCGTTTAGACTACGTAACTTTGTTATAAAACATTTGTTCTATAACAAGTTTTCTGTAACTTTTGTTATATAACAACAGCTGACACTACACAAAAGTATTCATTTTGTTATATAACATTTAACATTTTTGTGAAACTTGTTATAGGCACAACAAATACATAACAAATGTTTTATAACAAAGTTACATAGTATAAACGTACCTTACTGTATTCTAAATTTATCATGATTAGACAATTAGTTTCAATTATTATTGGATTTGTCAAATAATTCAAATGAATAATTATATATAAATATGCTTACATTTAAAATAATATAAAATATTCATACATATTAATAAACTACTGAACGATATCTAATTAATAAATCACAAAACATAGGCTTCTCATACTACTACAGTATTAGCTTTCCGATATCAATTTTATTTGTTCTTCAGATTATTAGGCTTGCGAAAATAACTTATTAGGGTGATATTGTAAAATTGATGATGTAAATTATAAATGTATATTATAATTAATCAAAATTATAAATTTACAAAAAATTAGATTTCATTGGCTAAAAGTTTTTTTCTATTTCAATATACGCTATGTACTAATTAAAGTTCATGCCTACTTGTTTTAATACAATTAATTTTCTCTGTGAGTTCAAAAGTAGATAAGTTATCAAATTTATTATTTATTCAAACAACAGGGTTTTATGTAAATTTTCTAGTGAACGGGTATTGAATGGGGTTAAGTAAGATTCCCTCAAATTGTCTGCTTCAATGAAATCAATAAATCACGAATGACACACTCAGGATTTAGTTTTTGAAAGAAGTTGTTGGCTCAAATGCAAAACTGGAAATATTTTTTGCAATAAAATTCAAAAAGGATTCATTTGCTGTGCACTGTCTTGGATTGTCTCCAATCTGATTTGGATTCATGCTCTTTTTCAAATTTATTTGAAGTATGGAGACCAGACACTGTTTTCTCTTGCTGTACATTATGTTTTCTAGCTGCTACTAACGAATGAAGGATTTAAATATATTATGGTTATCTTCGAGCCATAACTTCATACATTACATTATTGTATTTTCAACTTGACAATATAAGAACTCATGATTTAAAGTATTTCATAGTTTCAACGTAGAAAACTTATTATTGCTTCACATTGAAGCAATGCCTTTTACTCCTTCATTATTGATGCTATTAAACTATTATTTTTCTGATTTCTAATGTTATCTTCCTATTCTAAATTATTATAATTATATTGCTAATATAGATCAATTAATTGTTAGATAAAGTTCAAGGTAGGCTAGCTGTTACTAGTTAATTGTTGGTAATCAATTCTTCATGTTTGTCTTAATGGGTTAATTAATACAAATTACTTAATTATTTCTGTAACTCAAGTTTCTGAAAAGAGATTCAGTTAGTAGACAAGAGTATTTTTTCTACGCAACAACTCAAAATAAATTATTGCTATTAAAAAATATATATTTCAACTTTTTTTAAACAAATTATCATACAAATTTTAAAACAAAATAAATACATTCACTCGAATAATACTGGATTTATGTTTTTATTTAATTTTACTGAAGTCATAAAGACAGCGTGTGGACCGACATTCTCTGTTCAATTCAATGTAAAAAAGTCTGTCCACACGCTGCATAGTATGTATGCATACAAAAACGCGTCGTGTACTCGCGCATTAACCAAATGCTTATCAGACAATAAAGAGTGCCAGTGAAATCTATTGTATTGAGCAGATTCATTGTAAATCAATCAATTCCGAGAATGGATATTGTAACAATTTTATGAGGATATTTTGACAGTAATTTTCACGAGGAGTCTTTACTTCTATACTTTATTACATTCTCTTCTAGAACGTGGATATCATTTTAAACATTTTTTGGATTTTGATTATACTATTTCAAGACCACCCCGAGACGAACCAAAACTTTTTATAACTACAGCTTCCTCTGAATTCTTATCTGGAATTTTCATCTTAAAAAGTCAGTAATTCTTTCATATCTGTGGTTCAGTATTTTGCGACTTATAACTAGCACTACTTTCCTTGTAGATCTTGTAGATTATTGATTCAAAAGTACTAAAATAATAGGTAGCAGATATAAGATTTTTATCATTTTTATGGAAGACAAAGGCACAATACAAAGACAATCGTAAAACGCCAATAAACCTACTTCTCACACGTGGGCTGTGTTGTACGGTTGCAGGTTGGCGTTTGCCTTTTTAAGGTTTTATTATCATCATTTATCTATTTTAAATTTATTGAATTTCGATTTTACACTTAAGGGTTTGTGCTAGTTGAAAGGCACCGCGATTCTTTTAGCTATTCTACCCGTATGTGATGTTAATATTCATGCCACTGTTGTAAAATCTATTGATCCCGGTGTCTCTCATCCTGCCGTTAATTTCATTTTTTGCAAATATCTGTCCTGACAAAAACCATTCCTGGCCATAAAATTATTGTCTCGTATACAGTTTATGATCAATGTTAACACCTACGTCTTTGTAAAATGATTATTCGCTATTTTTTTTATTATGCACAGTAGATGTGTCCCTATTTATGTTTCCTGGGATACGTGCTATGAATTGTAGAGTAGCTATTCCAACTTTAAAAGCTATATTTTGTAAGTGCCCTCAGGCATTCAAAAATTAGCATCTTGACTTCAAATGTCGTTAGTTCTTTGCTGTTTAGTGTAGGTTGGAAGTACTGTATGCTACTAAAAGTTAGTAGTTAGTAGTTATTGATAGCAACTAGTTTCAGGGTACCCACTTGAGAGATTAGCATTATCATTAATAAATCCACCTCATCTTTGAAATCATGTGATAAGGAGTCTAGAATTCCTATTATAACTTATCTATTTACAGTTATAAAGATGATTTTTTGCTGAGGGTGATGCCTACAAGAGCCCTAGGCTTGTGCATGGGTAATGAGAGGGGCGATTAAGAGAGATGACGACTACTTTTTAGGCAGTCGGGACCGACGGCTTAACGTCTGCTCCGATAGACGGGAGTGGCCGGTTTGTGTTCAAAATGCTTTCTGTCAACTGGGTTCGACCCCGGAACCTTCTTTCGATTATCAGTCCGGCGCTTATACTACTCTATATAAGTTATTATATGTTTGTATACATGTAATAAGTAAACCCTAGATGAGCTTTCTTATCTTATAGCGCGGTTTCACGATGCCAGAAGACGTGTAGGTTACTGGCATGCAGGTTGGTCATATGATCTTCCACTCTATACAAACAAATAGGGCAATGCACACCAGTCAGTGTGTATTTGTTTGAAATAGAGTGGATTATCATATGACCAACCCGCATGCCAGTAACCTACACGTCTACTAGTATCGTGAAACCGCGACGAATCTCAAGCTGAAGGGAAAAAATTTGTCTCATCGAGGTATTCGTAATAAATTAGTTCGTTTTACCTAACAATAAAGGTTCAAGGGGATTTGAAAAAAATCGTCTCATCTAGGAATTCGTTTTGTCGAGGCTCGTACAAACGAGGTTCGATTGTATTTGATGAGAACAAAATAGGCTTCACAACGTCCAGCTCTGCTATGATAAGATGTTCGGCAAATAACAACATGATATACTTGAACTTGTCGAGTCCGAAGACAGAGAATACAACTACCACAACAACAGGTGGTTATAATGATATTGGTTTTCGGCTGGATGTACACGACCGACAGTTGCAGTGACCGCACCGCAACGGCGATTAGCGGTCGATCAGAACACACTGCTGCTAGTTGCAGCACTGGCACCGTGACTGCAAGCTGCAGCATTTAAATTAGTACAGCCAGGGTGGCAAGGTGATATCCGAACGCACCATGACTGGAGTACTGCATCGAACTGCACTTGTGTAGCGACTCATTTGTCTCTGTTGTCAGCTCTTCAATGTGGTATCAGTCGCGAAGCTATTGCTGCAACTGTCACTTGAGTTTACCTAGGCTAGGTTCTATTGCAAATATTTCCCACACATATTTGAAAAACTTTGGTAGGCCTAATCAGTAAAACTTTGGAAAAGCAGTAATCCTCTAGTAGTTGATAAATCAGATCGTCCCTATTTTTTTTTTTTTATTTCTATAACAGGGGCAGGAATTACAGTCGAGCTTCGTTTTGAATAGAGGTGGCTGGAATGCTAGGAATGTAGAAGCTGTTCGAGTGGGGGTAATTAAGATAGGGCAGACGCAAGCGTGCGAGAGAGAGAGGAATAGTGTGTGAGAGAGACAGCTCCCCGCACACCTCATACCGTACCTCTATTCTCTTCGTAGCTCCACTGTACACGTATAGCCTACTATTGTTAACCATACAAATTAATCATCACCTAAAGTATACTAGAAAAAATATAAAACTTCACAATCCCGTCAATTAAGAATCTCACTAAACAAGACAATAATTTTGACATGTAATGAAGATTCAGGACCCTATTCATTAGCATCTCTTATATCAAACGTAATTGATATATTATATTATAAGGTACTTACTTACTTGATACTTGAGGTCGTTGCCAAGGACTAGGGTTTCCAGATCGGAAGTGTGATGTGGATGATAATAATAACCTGTGCAAACCAGAGACAAACCAGTTACATCAGAGACAATACCATGAAATACTATGGTTATCTCTTATACAAGTTGGGCTATAACTTGTAGCGGATAAGATTCACTTGAACTAAAGTGTCAAGTATTGTCTGGCGCCTTTGTTATTGCAAATCTATCATGCATGGTAGCCTACCCTGCAAAAAATAGATTCTGATAATGTTTGGCCGTTTGGGTACATAATTAATGCTTGTTTCATGGCTCCAAACGAGGAAGATGATCAACCAATGTGTGTCAGTTTTTGACATTTGATCATTCCAATTGACATTTGCTCATCTATTGGCAAGAGCGTGAAGAACTTCACACATATCCTACTCATTAAATCTTTCTACATTGAGCTACTATAATAACTGTAGCTAGCTCCCATTTCCGCATGCCTATGATGCTTCACAAATTGGAATTCATTAGTAAGTTATTGATTTCTTAGCATTAATTTGTTGGTTGCTAAGTTAATTGTTCTGCACCAGTGGCGGATCTACGGGGGGGGCTTTGGGGCTGAAGCCCCCCCCCCCCCCCAAAAGGCCTGGAAATTTTTTATGAGAATGTAAAATTCATACAAATATCATATAATATAATTATAATATTTATAGATTACTAATATTATAATATATTATTTATAAATTAGTTTTTAAGCTCTTAATATAAATCTTCATTAGCAAGAATGACCGAATTCCACCATTGAAATTGCGAGTAATCGCTTGAGATGCATTGATAGCATTGATAGAAAAAATGGTTCTCGGTTCAAGAAAAACTAATGAACATAATATGCAATAATATTTTGTACATAAAGATAATTTCTAAAAATGTTAAGTTTCTGTGATAAAATGGTTATAATGTACGATTTCTTGTTTATTATTATTTTCAAAGTGATTATATGTCTGATTGAAATTTCAACGAGGCATTAGATTTGGCAATACAATCCTATTTTATACGATATTAAGTGCAGTTTAAGTTTAAATCCATATAAAATCAATAAAAGCGAGACCTATCATAAGAATATCATTCTAATAATAATCAACTACCCCCCCCCCCGGTCATCGGTTTTAAGCCCCCCCCAAAATCCATTTCTAGATCCGCCACTGTTCTGCACTTATCTAGTTGGGAGTATATTATTAGGTCTATGTTCTAATGAAACAAAATTTTAAAATTATTCGGATCACTGCATTAGAGACATATTTATAAATGATAGAGATTTAATTATGTAGTTTACGAATATAGTAATTTTTAAGTAAAATGTTATCTAGAAGTTGATTAAGGGGGTATGGGGTGAGTTATGTATGAATGATTTTGATTACTTACCGGTACCTAGCGTAGTGTTTAGAGTCAACATTACAACATAATGAATTGCATTAGTCTATTCGTCTACTTAAAATATGAGAATAAATAATTTCATAGATATTCATTTATCAATTCCATCTTATCCATCAGTTGGGAGTGAGAAATTGAACATTGTGGAAAGAACAAAGAAGATTCTCTGATGTAACCGGCAACTTGACAAACAATATAAATTTTCAAAACGAATAGGCTACAATGAATCACTAAAAGTCAATACTGAGGACTTTGTCGAATCATAGATACAGGGAATCTAGGCTTAATAGGAGATAGTTTAAAAAGTCACTCTTCCAAGCCCTTTCTCAGCCCTGACATCCTTGAAAAGTATTCGCTTCACTGTCAGTTTGATCCCTCATAATGCTTTCAAAGTCTTCATTCCATAAGATCCAAGTGTGAGGAATTTGTCATCGCCTTGTTTAAACAAATTACTGCAATTATGTTGCAGACGAAAAGTATTAATCATTGAAACTAGTTGATCCCACCCAACATGTGGCATTTATGTGGGAACCATAAAATATCGGTACAGCGTAGCCTACTCACTTCTGAGTGATTCACAAACGCTCTACTTCTCTACTTATTAATATTGAAGTGTAATGACATTTGCATAAAATTTAATTTTTTAATGAATTAACACAAATCCTGCTGTATTTTCTGCATTATCTATAATGGATTATTCTACACCCTTTTAAAACGTTTCGCAGGTATTTTTAATCAGTTCTAATGATTTAAAAAGGGCTTTGAAAGGAAGCTCTAACTCTAAGGATTTAAATGATCAACCATATATATAAACTATCCTTCAACCTTCTACCAAAGACGATAGGAAACTATTATTTTCCTATTATATTAGTATTATATTATTATACTTATTATATTTATTATATTTATTATTGGAAACTATAAGTATTCAAATTGTCTTTGTATTCTAAGAATTGTCTAAGTATTCTAATTGTCATTGCTTCTACCTAACTTCATATTCAAACTATCCTTAATAATATGATAAGTAATAATTCACCGTTAATTTAATTCGAAGGATAACAACAAATTATGCGATAATCATGCAATTTTTGACACGTTTTCTGTCCAATTGATCCAGTTTTTTGAAGAGTAAACTTGAATTTATTCACCCCATCCATATCTCTAGATCAACTACAACAAGAATCCTCTTATTAATATATTCAGCATGATCCAAATCTTGATGAAAATGCCAAGAATATTATCATTCTGATTAATCTGAATAGTAAAAGACTAAAAGACATCATTAACATGATACTAAAACACATTATAATGAAATTCTCCAAATTATGTGGAGCCTGTCTCGACATAATTGAACACTCTGAATTAGTAAATCAGAAATCAAATCTTGTTCAAGCTCTTATTGCCTACCTTCTTTGTTGAAAACTAAATGAACGTGTTTCCAAGCAGATCGTAAAATTTCTGGAAGATCTCTTCAATTGAGTTGTAAAAAAATCAACTCTAATTGACCATAAACGTCTGCAAAGACTAAAATAAGATATTAGAAGACCTTTATCTCGGTTAATCACATGATCCCAATCTCAGCTAAATCCTCAACTTGTAAAAGTACATTATTTATGAACGTCGTTAGAAAGAGATACTTATACTTAGTAAGAATATAAAAAATAATAAGATTCACGAAGTCCTGCAATTGTTCTGTTCTTGTGATGACGCTGTTGGATACGATTAAAAAACTTATTACCTCTTTTTTATTGGAACAAGTATAGAGTGGAGTAAATACTGGGGAAATTAACGAGGTTGTTAAAACAAACACAGTTAAATGACATGGGTAGGCTATATTTTTCATTTTTATTTGGTATTTGTGAATTTGTGAATTTGTGAAGAGTTCCTCTCGACGCTAGCTGGCAGAAAAATAACATCCGCTATGTTCAATTGTTCATTCCTCCAATGAATATTTCCATTTCATCGTAAATAACAATATTCATACGATTTTTTAACAATCTTATAGGATTTCCAACGTAATCAGTAAACGTTTACGACATTTTATCCGAAATCTACCATTTAAAATGATTATTATTGAAAAACAAATGGAGCCTGCAAAACTTCGATTTTTTATCTATCTTTTGGCGCAAACCGCATCAAAATCGGTCCACTCAATCTTCTCTACGAACTTTCCAAAGTTGGACACTGTGTGGACACAAAATTCTTTTAATATTTAAGATTATCAATATTGAGGAAGACCGTTGCGATAACTAGCTATATTTTTAGGGATTTCTAACCAAGGCATTATTATGAAGCCAATAATAAAAGTAATTACTATTTCAACATCCTTATCCTCAAATACCTCTACTCAATTCAACATTCGATACTCGATTCAAGACTTATAAAAAAAGGAATGCATAAAACATTTCGTCTGATTTCTTGCTTTTTGATTGAATCATTGTTTCGAATAGTTCCCACTTGTGCCTTGCTCTTTTCAATGACTGAATTCAAAACCCTTTGACCCTTTTCAGAGCACCTGCATCATGTAAGCAACCTGATCTGACGTAGCATGGAACATTAATAGTGTCGTATGTCGACACCATGAATCTTTCAACCAACCCTGTATAGATTACCGACGACAAGATTATTATTTCTGGACAAGACAGAAATAAAATTTAAGGGCTAACTGTTATCGGACCGCGGACATCTTCACCCTTTGGCCTCTGTTGACAGGGAATCTACTTTGACGCCCTTCATAAATTTGCGCCCCTCTTTTTTCTCTCCTCCTTTTTCTACTTTCGATACCGCCGTTCTATAAATTTAAAGACGTTTGATAGTCGGAACGCGCGCGTTTGGCTCTGTAGTTTTACCCTCGTCGTAAATATTGTTGCTCTTGTTTCCTTGTCGGCTTGCTTCAGAGAGGAGGAAGTGAGACAATATGGTTGGTGCTTGACCCTGCTATGGGTGTACTACCCCCGATGTGGACCCTTTTTCAGAATGCAGTATAGGAAGGTGATGCAGATGTTGTAATTTCGAGGTCATTTCCCTTGAACGTAAACTACTTAATTACTAATATTATTTTTTCAGAGCTAATATTATTATTTATTATTTAGTGAATTTATCATTTATTTTATTTAGCGTATATGGCATCTCAAAAAGCTTATTGCAAGATATTCATTATTCATCCTTTCTCAATTCATTACCGAAAACATAAAAATTCAAATACAGGGTGGCGCATAAAGAATGGATGTTTTTCAAAGTGTTATAAGAAAGTTTATTTGAATCATACATTTATCTTTCTAACACCAAAATACTAAATAAATAACCCAATTTGAGAATTTGTATGAAAAACTCCAAAACACTTACACACCAAATTACATAGGAAAGATGGCGCCCTTAATGCGTTAATGCTCATTAAAAGCCTCAAATTGGTATTTAACTTTTGATACAGCAGCAATTCATTCATGCATTGCAATATTCAAATCTTCAATGTAACGATATTTACGATAGTAAACTTGAATTTCAAGTAAGGAAGCCATTAAGCTCGACTTGAAACTTTCTGCTGAAGCTCCGTTGAACGACGATTGCAGATTCATTCTATTGGAAATATTGTTCTACAGCAAATACGTGATTTTGCAAGGTCAATTGCGCCATTGATACTAAAACTGAATACTTTAAACTACAAAAAAATCAACTATTTCAAATGCATTAAAAAGGATCTGTAGAAAGTGCAATTTCAAAGTCACTCTTCTCAATTATAAGCTATTGTTTCAAGATACAGTATTTCTCAACGGAAATACTAATATCTTTAACTATCAGGATAGAGTTGTACCACAGATGAAGGACACATCCTTTATGTGTCCTTATCCTTAAGATGTGTCCTTTATCTGTGGTTGTACCAAACTATATTAATTCTTTATTCTTCCATATTTATTAATATCACTGAATAATAATGATATTCATCTAATCTCCTATTTAAAAATTCAATTATAATGTTTTTGAGGGCGAATTACCATTTTCTTATTTTGTGTACAAATTGGGTGTTACATTCTATGTGGACCACATTTCAATACTAGAACTAGTATTGTTACTATGAAGGCAGTAATACTGTTCCGTTGTCTTGTTATGTATGTTGTTTATAGCCTGAGAACAACTTTCATTGGTTGTTCTATGTTATAAGACAGTCGACATGGTAAAGCACCACTCTTCAAGTGTCTGTTTTACGACTCACAACCCATCTCAGGTAATAAGGTTGAGCGAAATAGGCTACTTTTATAAGTGTGCTACAAATAGTAGACTCAAGCGGTGAGTTCCCGTCGAAATACGGTTTGGAAAACAGAAATGTTGAGTTTGAAGGATTGGACCGAATTTTTGAATGGAATAGGAACTGTGAATGGAATCAAGTTAGATGTGTAGCACAGTTCATCATGAATGGAGAAGACCGGACTCTGTTATTTTTAATGAAAAAATCGTGATAAAATTTTAGTATTCCTATATAAAAGTTTATGATAGTTCAATCACATTTTCCAATCTCAATATTTGAAGCTAAATCAGAGTTAAATTAAACTACAAGCTAATTTGGTTGTGGCCACAGTAGATAATTCAGAGACCTCTCCACTTTCTATGGGTTTTACATTTCACGTGAATATAAGAGTCTGTGTAAAAGTATTATGTGTTTGGTACGGTTTATGTGTTTGATTAGTGTATAGTCCATATAATATGTTTATCATGTAGTACTAAATTAAGTGATATAGTAGTTGAATTTAGTATAGATAGCCTATAGTTATATAGACGGTTTTTTTTTCTTTCAAATTTTTCAAATCAAATTCAAATTTATTTCCTTTTTGCCACAATACAAAATACAAAATAAATTAAATCTTACTTACTAACATTTTAAACAAAATCAGGAAAAAACCTGCAAAGGCATAAGCCTGAGCGCAGGTTATATAAATAAACTCGTCAGAAATGATTGAATGCTCTTATTTGTAAAATGTTGAGGTCGTGTATGATTCACAAGCTCAAATGATTAGATTGTAGTAAAGGGATTCAGATTTATACTTGGAAGTTGAGGCATATTAATATCGCAATTTGACCTAATTATTTTTTCATTTCCCCTTTTATTATCTGTATAAAAATTGTTGTTTCACTATTCTTACACTAATTTTGAAATTTTGTTTCATGTTTCAGGTAAACATACTATCAAGAATTGAACTGACTTGGTGAGAGAAAGTTGAGAAGTCTCGTTATTATTCTACTGTATTAATATAGAGCTAATCTGTTTCTGTATGAACTGGAAAACTATTGAAACCTCTAGTTTTATTGTATTTTTTTAGTTGAGAACTACATTAATCATCAGTTGAATTCGTTGAATCATTTCCATAATTAGTTTATCCGAGTATTATTTTTTATAAATACTAAAATCACGAATCCATAAAAATAATGAAATTATTGATTTTTTCTATACTCTCCGATGATTAACAATAAAAAACTTTGTCAACTTTGAAATAGTATCCCCCATAAGATGTTGACAAACTCAATTCAGCTACCCATCAATCTTTCACTGACTCAAGTAACAATTCATTTGGAGTAAGAATAACAATAGTTTCTAATTTTATATGACATTAGTTAATCAGAGATTGACTAAAATTGCTTCTAAGCAACCAGCCAACCAGAGGACTTTTAATTTACTTAATTTACTTTTAATTTAGCTCAATTGTGTCAAAGATAGTGTGTGTGGATTAGAAATGAATAGGATTCTTTCACTCTGAGCCCAGGCTCAGGTGTTCATCAAACAACAATTTCAGCACCACAGATAACGTCTCCTTCGCAGACGTCTCAAGTTTGGTTTTACCATAGACTAACTATACAGTTTTACTCTTTTTTACTTTTTTTTAGCTACAGTTTTTATAGCTAGGTTTTACTAAAGACAATTTAACTACAGTACTTATAGTTAATATTGTCTTTGGTTTTACGAAAAAATGAAACAATCTTTCTCAAACAGGTCGAATTACCCATAAAGAACAGGAACAAAATGAGGAAATGAACGCTTGAGGAATGAAAGAATGAGCGATTTGTAAGAGAATGTGGCCGTTGGACGATTTTTACGTCAGTTTTTATAGCAGACCACCCATCACTCACCCCCAAAGTCTGGTTAGCATCATCCACACCACTTGGCCATTCTTTTTAACCTCCAACTGGATGCTAACACTTGGTGATGATTACTCATCCATTAAACTAAATGTCTTGTAGCTTCCTGAAGCAGTGTTATTACTAAAAAATGTATTACTAAATAACAGATTTACAGATTTTACAGATTACAGAATTACAGATTTACAAATTACTATATTACAGATTTATTACTAAAAAATACAAGTTTGTTAGGTATTATTACTCATATCACAGGCGCAATAAAAGATCGAATAGTCTGTAGGCTACTAGAACTGTGCTAGAATAGTCTGTGAAGTAGTCTGTGCTAGTTGTAACTAGTCTGTGCTCATATCTTGTAAATAATAAAGGAAAAAAATCTTGTATGAGTAATCCTGAAGCAGTATATTCTGTATGAATTACATGTTAGTTATTATTATTAATATGTTGTAGATATTTCAATAGAATTATGATTGTGATATAGAAAATAAACCTTCTTGGCCCATCCAAGAAGGAAATTCAATAATTCAGTATCAATCAATGTAAGTTTAAGTTCTCACACTGCTTTAAAACCAATAAAAATGTATATAATTTCAACACTAGAAAGTTGGAGTTAGTTTTTCTGACAGTAAAGACAATTTTGATGAGGTTGAACCATTATTTGTATTTTAAATAGAAGAAATAATTCATTTTCCGATTATTAAAATTCAGTAACCATGATAATAGTAGAGCTCATATCTTGCAAGTTTTGTGCAGTGCAAAATTAAAACTTATTTGAATTTTAAATTTTATAACATGATAAAATCAATCGTGGCAACCTAAATGCAGTAAATTTATAATAGATTTAATAAATTTATGTAGATAAAATTATTTTCTATAAAATGTTATCTTTAAAAGTTTGAATTGTTTTTTCTTGCCTGAATACTTGGATAGTTAAGTATATCGGTTTTTTGTTCCCGAATTATAATCTAATGTAGTACACCCGATGCTTTCTTTACAAGCCATGATCATTTTTATCAGTAGTGTAGTGTTTTCATTTTGTTAAAGATTGAATACAGTGGTTTATTATTTCATAATTCATAAACATTTTTATTATTTCAAGATGAGTCAAACGTTTCTTTCATGAAATCATGAATAATCCTCTAATTGGTTCCAAGAATACTAGAGTATTTTCAAGTACACTTTCAAAAAACAGATATCTAAAATAAAGTCGCTGAAATAATGAAGAAATAAGTTGACAAAAATTCCGCCCAACGTGGGGCTCGAACCCACGACCCTGAGATTAAGAGTCTCATGCTCTACCGACTGAGCTAGCCGGGCGATGGGAGAAGAAGAAGAAATTACGGCACAAGAACCGGTGTGGTGTTTCCTTCCACAGTGCATAGAGAAGATTCTGGTGGTAGATTTGAAAGCACGGATCTGTACAACCAAAGACGATAGGAAACTATTATAGTTTATACTATAGTATTTTATAGTATACTATTAACTATAAATAGTATACGATTAACTTTTATAGTATACTATTATAGTATACTATAGAAACTATTCTAGTTTATACTATAGTATTTTATAGTATAAACTACTGTATAGTAGTTTCCTATCGTCTTTGGTACAACCGTACAACTAATGTGTACTTCACAAAAAAAGTGAATTTAATCTCTCAAAGTAGGAGATAATATTTTTAATTCATCTATCTACGTTTGTTTGTTCACCCCTCTATTCTTTGAACAATTCCGTTCGTTCAAATCTTTCAATTTCCTCAGGACATATTTTTCATAACAATGGAAATAGTAGGCATGATATATAAAAACAACATGAAAACTCAATATACCTCACTATTTACTATTTCCTTCTATTCTATTTAGGCCTATTCTTCAAAATAAAACAGAAATAAGTAGGAAAATCTCTATTCCAGAGGCTCAGCATGTGTACTAGAAAGAATATTGGGCACTCTTTATCCTAAAAATCCGTCAATTATTCCTTATGGATCCTTTCAAAGGCGAGGCAAACGAACGTTTTTTGAAAGGAAGCACAGTAGAGAACGGAAAGAGAAACAATTAAGGTGATTCACTAAACGGTCACTTTCCATTAGGGCAATCATAGAAAGGAAAAGGGAGAAAGGGTTAAATGGAAGAGAGTGATTAGGATGGCAAAGAGACTTTATTTTCGGATGAAATGCTTTCGGAGTTGGGAGTAAATCCCCTTAAAAGGCTTATAGCCCTGCAACTTTGTACCGAATTTAGCGTTTACTTTGTGTTTATATATGAAGCCTACTCTTACGAAAATCACTACAACTTGGTAAGAGTTTGGCAATCTACACCGTAGGATTCAATCTACACTGGAGCAAATGCAATTCAATGCTTAATATTCTACATCAAGTGAATGTAGGTCTTTATTTCAAGTTCTAATGATTTTGGTTTTGGAATCACACAGTTCAAAAATGAGAAATTTTTCAATCTATTTTGAAAAATCTAATTCATTAAAACAACAAAAAACTTATTAGACTGATGCCCGGTTTTTTAGTCGTTCAATAAATAGTTTATCGATTCAATAGCGCTATTGATTCGATAAACATGAGAATTGCGTTTTTTAAACACTCGATAACGCTATTGGATCTATAAATCTCTCGATAAACTATAGAGCCAAAATCCAGCACATAAATATTTATTGAACCAATAACTGCACAGCTGGAGATTATTTTGATCAATTTTTTATCTAGGTTAGTTTGTGTTTCGTATATCGTAGGTATCTCGGCTTCCAATGGAGATATCGATTCAAACTTTTTCTCATTCTTTACAAAATTAATTTTTCTATAATTTGTTTCTTCACCATTTTACTCTTAACTCTAGTAGTTTCAGAGTTATTTGTGAAAGAATGAAGAAAAATACAGATTTATTGCTTAAAAATTTTATACTTCTGCAAATAAACGTTTACATGATTGTTTTACTGAAAAATGTTTCATATAAAATTTGTAGAGCATTTCATTATCTTTAATGTAAATAATCACAATCTATATTTTACTCCACATGAACGTGAGAATTAAGACCGAGTAGGCGTTTTTATCTTGTCTACTTCAAGGATGATAAACTGAGGACGCCCCTAACTTTTGTAGGCTATAAGTGAACGGATCTTATCAAACAATAGCTCCTTCTTTTCAGCTCATCAAGGCTGTTGAAATTTATGTATAAATTTATTTTAAATTCGATTAAAATTGGAAAATTTCTTTTCCATAGGATCCTTTGACTTCATTCTCATATACCGAGAAGCATGGCTATTTTCTGTTTTCAAACACATCTAACTTGAATGCCATTGACAATAAGGTCTCAAATTGAAGAACAGATTCTCCTCTTTCATTTGCAATCATTTTCGACCAGAATATCGCATTCTCAAGTTGAGTACATTGTTTTGTAAGTTGAAATATCCTCAAAACTCTTTCCTTTTTCACGTTTTGATCAATTTTTCACCACACAAAAAGGTATTTGAGCCGATTGTACAAGTAGAGAATGAAATTTCCTATAATTAAGCCCAGATACATGTTATCAACTTGCATAAATCCCAATTTAGAAGCTAATTTAGTAACAGAAAGATATGGAAAACCGTGAAAAATAGTTTTCTCATTTTTTAGATTGCGTGTAACTTTTTTATGAGTAAAAAAATTGAAAAGGTGACCAATTGAAGAAAAAATTCTCCTTTTTTAATTCACATTAATACTTTCACTCTCAAATGGCTGATAGAAAACGAACACGCAATCTAAAAGTAGACTGTAGAGAAAATAGTTACTGACAAAGAATAAAACAGATGAAGGGATACAGGTACCCTAACCTACAAAATGTGGCATTTGTTTACAAAATAGAGCCTTTTGCGATGTTGCCAGATTCATTGAACCGATAAATCGTTCAATAGCTATCGGTTACATAAAAATGTTTAACGAACGCAATAAGTTTTATCGAATGGATAAATTTATTGACTCTATAGCTATTGAATGATTTATCGAACGACTAAAAAACCGGGCATGATTATGCTATATTGTAAAGTTATTATAACACAGAGACTTCTAACAAGGTCAATATACTGTAGTATGAAATATTTCTTGTCTGCTTCTATAGAGTTTAAATAACGTATACAATACATGCAAAGCATGGAATGAATTAGGCCTATATTCAGCAACTCGTTAATAATCCCTTATATCCTTTCAATCCTGTGTTCTTTATTATTTTCTTTCTTATTTCTCCTTGGTTTCTCAATTCTTTCAATTCTTAGCTCCTTAGTCCTTCAAAACAATTTATTATTAAAAGTTCCCTTGAATGGTTTGCATTCAGTATGGACCATTTGTTTAGAAGAATTAAAGTAATTTAATTGATTGATTATGTAACTAGATAACTTTATGCAGCTTATGTATTTTTCTTGATCTTGAATTCAGATATCTTTAAATTTTCTATCACACTTCCACGTGAGGCTTCATTTTGGTATTGAAAATAAATAATAATAATAATTTGGGTGTTGAACTGGATCGTAGATGATTGTTGGAGAAAGTACATATCTTTCTCAATTCCATACTTCAATCTAGACCTGTTTCAAATTAGTTTGAGTGTATGTTTGTACAAACCGGCTGTGTTCGGGTTTAAAAAGCCCGTTCACATATTTATGAGTTCTGTAAGTGTAACTAACCATGCGTTAATCAGTTTTTCCGCTCCCAATAAATATTATTGTGCTGGATTGTTTGTTCAGGGGGCCAATTTATTAGATGTCCGACACGAGACCTGCTTGAGAAAGAGTGTGAGCCCAGTTATTTGAATAGTGCATTTCTTATTGCTCTCTCATAAATCCCTTTACGGCTTCCGTACGTTTGAAAACGTTCAAAACTTACAAGAAGTTCCAGCTATAATGTTGGTTCTCTTATTGAAGATGCATTACACATAGATTCATTTTTATGGCTCTTTCTTCTATACTTCTCGAAAATGGAATGAAGAGCACTTGTGATTCTCAACTTCAATCAGAGATAATAATTATTCAGAGTCCTCTCCTTTTCTGAGCTTCAATGTACTTCATGGTAACTTCTATCGCAGAAAAAGTTATAGTTATGTCTACAAAATTAGGCGGGTCATTAGAAAACAACATTATCAAACGACTCCCATTCGCTACAGATTTTCTAATTTGTACACTATTGTTTCAACACTAGAACCAGAGACAATTGGAACTATTAAGTATTCCAATTGTCTCTGCTAGAACTCACGACATGCAGTCAAAGGAACCCTAAAGCGCTTCAGTCCAGTGAGTAACTATGCTATTTACAGTAAAATTTGACTGCATGGCGTGAGTTCTAGGGTTGAAACATTAGTATATTATTTGCATTTTATAAGCCTTGATAATAAATCAAAAATAATTCTTCAATTGAGAAGTTTGTTGATAGGTTTCTTCGCTTGTTCAGAAGACAGACATTTTTTTAAAATTTGCTTCTTCATTAGACTTTCCAAATAACATGCGAAGTTTAATTCATGAAAGTAGGCCACTCAATTACTGGCTTATAGCATTACTAATATAACCAAATAAACCAAATAGATGTTATTCTTGTCTTATATGTGCTTGCAGCCTATCGTTGTTCGAAAACTGAACATAATCCAGTATATTATTTATAAAGAATTCACACGTGCATACGCGTAGAATGTTTCAACCGCCAGATGAGTACAGTGAACCTCAGTTATTGCAAACATTGTTGACGTTATTTACATTATTCTTTCTTCTTGGCCTTCTCTGCGAATCTATCTCAACGTCAGAGGTAAAATTTAGGGCTTTCAAACTCCACACAACGCGTCTAAAAATAGACACTTGAACAAAATTGTAAGCAAATTCTCAGACACTTTAGTTGATGAACAGACGTGGGGTACGCAGAAAATTTGAAAAGAAAAATTATTTGTTTGGATTTGGCTGATTGGTGATTGATGAGTCTGGTGTTATCTGAAAAATTGTTGCGTGTTTTTTTTTTTTAATTTATGATGAATGAAAAAGTGTTGATTGAAATTTGTGTTTCGTAACTGTTTGTCCAAAGTATGGTTGTTCAATTATTGAAAACAGAATCATCAAAGACTTTCACAACACGCACATCTTTAAATTTTCACTTTCTTGTTTGTAACTGGAACGTATTTAGATTATTAACAAAATTGAAATTTAGCATGTATAAAACCAGGAATATATCTGTTTTATACATCGTTTGCTATCAGTCTATCAGTATCATTGTCTATCTTATGTCCAAAGTTATGTCTTGGGCTAAGCAAGATAGCCAATTCCAATTGTTGTTCTTATCAATCACTTATCTCCTTAGCTAACCCTATAATTTACTAGGGTCACGAATACCATATGAATCATTCATTCCATCTCTCTAGTTGGATAGGCCTGTGTTATAACACTCATCATTATTATGCAGTAATTACATCACTACAGAGCAGGTACCAACTCATTAGTCACAAAAATATTGATTAGCAGTATTCAATAGTCAATAGTATAAATAAATCTTCATCCATATCTTCAAACCATAGCATGGTATACAATATAATTAATGGTAATACAATACCATAGCATACAATACCATACCGATACCATGATTTACCGCTCTAACCGCAAAACAAACTAAGGCCAGGCGTACACCGGTTAGTCAAGACAAGACAAGACGAGATTAGTCACGTTTAGTCACAGTACTTCACATAGTTGCTTATGAAGCAACACACACCAATTAGTCATTGCATCGGTGTGTGCTGCTTCATAAGCAACTATGTGAAATTCTGTGACTAAACGTGACTAATCTCGTCTTGTCTTGTCTTGACTAACCGGTGTACGCCTAGCCTAAATGATCAATGGCAATAATTTATTACAGGTTAACAGTCAATGGAACTACTAGATTACAAGCGACAAATGATGTTGCGTTGTCTCCGTTCATCCATAAGTTGCGTTTGAAAGTATTTTCTAAACAGATTAAATACTTCCGACAACACTGCAGGAATCCAGTAGTAGTGTCGGCTTTTTGAGGATTTTTAATTGGGTTTCTGATTACATCCTAAACTACAGACAAAGAACCTTGTCTTATAGATAGACCTACTGTGGCGATGTTGCTCAACATTTATTAATTACTTCACAAATTTGTGTGAGTGACCATACCACAAAAGCATTTATTTATAAATTTATTATTGCATGTTTAGGCATCAATAAAATGAGTAGGGCATTGAAGAGATCGGATTTATTCCCTTTATTATTGGGAGAGAATAGAAAGAAACAAAGAAGAAATGCAAGGGATATGAGGGAAAAGCCAGGATACATGCATTCTTATGGAATGCATGGAAGAGACAATGAAAAAATGAAGCAAGAATGTTGAAGTACATGAGAATCGGCAGTACACGTGTACTTTTATAGAATGGATAGATGAAAAGACACAGAAATGAAAAGTGAAGGAAAAATTATTGAAGATATTGAGAAGAGAAGAAAGGAGGTTCAAATTCAAATTTACTTATTTATTTGTTTCCAGCAGTACATCACATAAATACAATATTCTAAACAACATTTATTAAAAAACAATCACATGGACACGCAGGTCAGGTTAATATGAGAATCCGCTGGACACATGGATTACTAGTGAAGGACAATGAGAATGAATGGAAAATTATGGAAAAGAATGACGAGATACGAGATGATGTAGGTATGGTACTCTTTACTATGAAAGAGAAGCAGGGGGGTTGAATTGGACACGTAGTCCAGTCGATATAATGAAAAAAAGTGGGTTTGCTGGAAAATATTCCGAAGTCTATGAAATTTTAACATGGTGTCTGGGGGTACTCTGGGATGTATATCCTGAGTTTTCCCCCTCCAGTACCCTGTGCTAACTTCGAGGGCCAAAACTTCAAAATTTTCGGTATTTTCTATGTTTTTCGTGTATATCTTGTAAATTGAGCATATTTTGTGTACCATTGTGCATTACAAAGTTGTAGAGCATAAAATTTGCTAAATTTTGGTTGGTGAAACAATTTTGTAGACTCAATATTAACTGGAATACAGTCCACCAAAGTTTGAATTTTTTCACCCGTTTTTTAGATAGTTAGTGAAGTCGATTTAATACGTCTGATTAATAATTGAAATATCTTGAAAACGGCTCCACATATCGATGTGCGGTTTTCGCCATTAATTTTCTCTTGAAATTCTGTATCGAAATCATGTATAACATGACCACCTTCCCATTTAATAAAATGAAGTTAGAATCAATATGGCGGATTCAAGATGGCGGACCAGACTTTTGAAGTCACAGTAAAGTAGTATTTTCAATTTTAGTACGATCTCCAATGTCACCTACCGTCAAATTACCTTTGTTTAATAAATATTAAGCCGTTTCCATCATTTTCACCAACCCTGTATGCTCAATATCTGAATCTTATTCTCAAAAGATGAAGAATTACTAACCAAGAATTAAAAAGGGGGGGAGGTTCGTTGATAGATATTCCAAGATATTGTTATTGATGAATTATTAAAATAACTACATAACAAATATGATAGTAATAAAAATAGTTGCAGGGCCGAAAACTTCAGTTTTTAATAACTTGTTTACATTTTTAATAAAAAATTCAAACTTTGGTGGGCTGTATTACAGTTAATATTGAGTCTACAAAATTGTTTCACCAACCAAAATTTAGAAAATTTTATGCTCTACAACTTTGTAATGCACAATGGTACACAAAATATGCTTAATTTACAAGATATACATGAAAAACATAGAAAATACCGAAAATTTTGAAGTTTTTGGCCCCTCCCGAAGATAGCACAGGGTACTGAAGGGGGAAAACTCAGGATATACATCCCAGAGTACCCCCAGACACCATGTAAAAATTTCATAGACTTCGGAATATTTTCCAGGTAAAAAGTGTATATCTACTTGATTAACGTGGATTTTGATGGCAACGAGAGAAGGCAGCGCAAGGAGAGCTCAGCTCAGGTTCAGAAAAGAATCACGCAAAGGAGCAACAACTGAATCACTGGATGCGAATAGAAGTGAGACCAACGAGTGAGATTGAGGAGCTTTATCGGTATTGAAGCGAGGGTGATGGCCAGACATCAAGTTTATAGGCTGGAAGTCTCAGTTTAATTGGAAAATTCCATGCCGAACCCGCGAGAAGTAGTTGAGACAAAAAAGAGAGAAGAAAAAGCAAAGATGGAGAAGAAGAAGAAAAAGAAGAAGAAGAAGAAGAAGAAGAAGAAGAAGAAAAAGATGGAGAAGAAGAAGAAGAAGAAGAAGAAGAAGAAAAAGAAGAATGTGCAGGGTGAGGAGGATGAGGAGGAGGAGGAGTGGGAGAAGGCAGTGAAGGAGTAGAAAATAAGACTGATAGATTCTTGTCGGGTAGTATGTTTTGACTTTACGCATCGTCGCCTCCGCTTCTCTTTATCTTTCATACTTATTGCCAAAAAAGAATGAAATCGAACAACAAAAGTAACCGAAGCTCATTCCAAAGCAACGCACTCCTCTTTTCGACACCCAAATTATAATCTGCGGCAGGATTCTCATCTCACCGTTGATCACTTTCTAAATAGGCTGAGGATGCTGCATCAGACGCAACGGGAACAAACAGCTTAGCCCAGTTCGTAGCATTACATGGTGCATAGTCGCTTTTTCTCGGACTCAAATTTAGCCTCCAGTGAAGAGTACAGTGTTAGTTTTAAGAAGCCCCAGGAGTCAACTCTGCCGGCCGAACGCTGATCGCCCAATTTAGCATGGGACGAAAAACTTATCGAACGATTACATGCGTCGCAGCTGTGAAAGCATCTACATTCTACAGGGAAAATTTCCCGTTTTTCACTCTGTTCCTGTGCTATTAATTTTTGTCATGATTTTCTTCTGAATGGTAGAATTTTAGTGATTAGTGATTTTTCTCTGTAACATTCTACGGTAATTCATAAAAGTTGATACGTTGGTAGGAAATTCAAATTAAAAGTTTATATCATAATAGATTAGAAAGTCACTGTATTCAATTATTATTGCTTTTTTTATTTACTTTTTAAATAATTTTTTAATTAATTTAATCAAATGTGGGAGTTTTTAAGAATACGCAAATTATTTCAATGTATTTAAAGAAATATTGGCGTTTCGATAAAATTATTTATTTATAACATCAATTTATTTGTAATTTACTCGACTCTCCCATATTTATTTTAAAAAAGCAATCAATACTTTCATTCTCAAAGAAGTACTTCTGCTTCACTATCACTTGAAATTAATATCGGTACTGTACTTTATAGTTTCGTTTTTCACTCGGCAGTTAAAGTCGGATAGTTTCACAAGCGAATAGTTTCGAGTATCGATCAGAACTACGATAGTGCGTGCCTACCATCCACGTGGGTGGACCAGTATTTCTTTCATCTTTATTTCATGGCGTAAACCATTCGACAGAGCGCTTTGTCTATCCTGGAGCGGTTTAAAAAACGAAAAAAGTCCCTAGAGACGGTTATCTCGTCTAAATTGTAACTAGGTCGAGTTACCTGTCGGCTTGTTATAAGTTTTCTTGGTGTATTTTATCGAAGGGTGGCAATTACGATGTATGGTGTCGAAAAGACTATTTGATTTATCGTTGAAGTGGGTTTATAAAGTACGAGGTGTTGAATGGCCTATGTGGGGGGCATTTGTACATTAATTTTTTTCGAAAGCACTCTACGCGCTTAAACGTTTTCTAGTACCCTCCAGCGATCCGAACTATTTCCAGTTACCCAGTTTAGAAACGACCCAATATTTGAAATTTGTTGAAGTATTTCGACTTCCATGCGTGATTCCTATCTCAAAATAAGTCTAGTCAAGCTTCTCAAGGAGCTTCGAATTCAGTAAATTGAAGAACCTCAAGATTAAGCACTTTGAAGTTGATATTAAAAGTTCGAATGAATGCAGGGTTCTATGTATTGTTTTGCATTGAACCATAGCCTCCTCTAATACAGTATTCCTCTGTATTAGAGGAGGCTCTGATTGAACCCTTATTATTCTATTTTTCCATAGAAGTCGTGAGGTTTGTTTGATGAAAGCAGTGTCGTGGAGCAGTAAATACAGGATTCTGTGAATTGTTTTGCATTAAACTCTTCCTTACGAAATTATTTTATTTCCTCATGGAAGTAATGAGTTTTTTTGTGATGGAAGCATTGTAAATGGGTTTTCACATACAATTTCCACATCGTAACTAAAATAGATGTTTCTGTTCATAAATATACAAGAAATTTAATTATTTTCTTATTCATAGACAAGGTGTGATTTACTGTAGTTGATTCTCTACCACAAGCTGACCTAACAATAAGGAACTAACAAAACAAGAACTTTTTAAATATCATTTTATTGTGAAAAATTCTAAATTGCATCAATCCATGTTTCCTGAGTTTGTTTACTTATTTTTCCTATTCCTGGCTATACGAGTTACTAGTTGGAAGCTCACTTTGCTTGTTTTTCAAAATAATGTTCTTGATTGAATACAATAAATTATTTCTAAATTCTTTGTCATTCTTGTAATGTCACATTAGTGAGTTTCTGTCATCATTATTCCCATCAATAGTTATAATCTGAATGTTAGTGGATATTTTCAATAAGGCTAGGCGTACACCGGTTAGTCAAGACAAGACGAGATTAGTCACGTTTAGTCACAATAATTTACATAGTTGCTTATGAAGCAGCACACACCAATGCAATGACTAATCGGTGTGTGTTGCTTCATAAGCAACTATGTGAAGTACTGTGACTAAACGTGACTAATTTCGTCTTGTCTTGTCTTGACTAACCGGTGTACGCCTAGCCTAAGACTGACAAAAATCTTGTCAAACCCCGCCAGGGGCGTATCAAGTTGGGCAGAACTCACACGTTGTAATAGAAAGTTGAAAAGCATTGGTAGTGCGGCGGCTTAGCAAAGCAAGTGTGTTATTAATGAGGTTATTATATCTTGGAAATAGGTTTCGAGGGGAGGGGGTAACCCGAGGTAACGCGGACGGGTAATGAAAGGTTTCAAAATTTATTGGGCGTCAGTGTAAGCAACTATCAAGTGTCGATTCATATTCAATCTACAGCCTCGATTAGAAACGGGTTGGTAATGAAAATTATTCAGTTTTACATAATGAGTGTAAAACGTTCAAATTTATTTACGATTATCGATCGACACATTAATGTTGTTTATTGGTTATGAAATATTGATTCAAGCAGCGGTTAGCGATAGCATATCCAGACCATCTATCAATATCAATAGCATACCGGTTAGTAGCCACTACCGGTAGCCTAGTCTACAGCAGAAAAAAAGTCGATATCTTGAAAAATGTCTGAGGGTAACATATCCGTCTAGAAGATGCAGTTTCAAGGTATAATAATATGAAATATGTATGTAATAAAAACTTGTGTAAAAGTTGAAGCTATGAAAATTGTAAGATATCTTTGCTCAAAATGTAATGGTAGTAGGCTAAGGTCCCTATTAGCCGAGAGCGACCAGGTCGGCCGACCTGGTGTCCGGGGGCCAAAAAGCATTGAGTTAGATGGGACCCTATTAGCCGTCGGAAACAAGTCTCGGCGACAGAAAAAGTCGCTCGGGCTGTCTTCCGAGTGGGACACCGATTCTGGGCGACCTGGTGTCCCAGAACAGTCGTGGGGCATTGGATTATATGGGAGCTATTAGCCGCGAGCGACCAGGTCCGCCGACTCGAACAAAAAATGTACCCACTGCGCATGCTCGGGAGTGACAAGGACAGCCATTCATCTCTTTCTCTCTTCCACTTCAGTTCTCCGTCTCACTACAGTATAGTTAGTCTATGCTACAGTACATTTGTTCTGTATCCTTTGCCGAAGTAAAACATATTTCTACGACTCATTGCGTGAATTGTTTCTGAATAATTTAATAAATTCATTTGTAAGTAAAGTGTAATGTAAAATCAACATCTGAATAACAGATATTGTAGAATTTCTCCATAGTAGATGAAAGAATGAAAACAATGTTGTCTATTACACAATGCATATAATTTAAAACATACTTAAGTTTCAAGCTCATGGCATAATCTATAATTCTATATGATGTTGAGTGTTTTGGCTCAACTCAACACTGAAGATGATGCCATAAGCATCAAAACTTGAGTAATACGAGTATATTTTTAAATATATTCATTGTGTAATAGAAAACATTGTTTTCATTTTTTCCCCTAGTGTAATATAATTAGGCTAATAGCCGAATTTATTACAGTTTAGTGCGTGAAAAAGTGGAGTGTGTTTGAAATCAGGAGAAAAGTGAAAAATTTACCGCTTTAATTGAAAAAAAAGACTAAACACGGAAGACTTTATTTATGAAGTGCAGAAACATAATTCAATATGGGATGCTGAGAAATTTGTGATTAATTTTACTTTTGGAATAGGATAAGGAGAGAAAACAAGAGTGTCTATTGCAAGGCAGGAGATTGGCGCCAGTCATCCGGTTGTTGACAATTAAATTGTTTACATTTTGCTGTTTTATTGACAGATTGAGCCTTCCTGATGATTCAAGATGTTTACATAGTAGATAGTAGCTTCCAGACCTTCCAAGATAAATATTAATTAATCTCTTCGAGACTATAATAATTATTTAAGACTGGTGTGGTTTTTGTTGATCAATAGAGTCATTGACTTAATGTAAGTTTCTTACAATTCATTTCATACACTTGATACCATTTAATTAGTTTAGAAAAAATATTACATGTGATATGAAGTATAAAATATTATATGATATGTGAATAGAAGCAATCTTTAATATGTATCAAAAAAGAGATACGTATCGAGTTTAGCTGCGATGTGTTGCACAGAGGAAGAGCGAGAAAGAGGTACTTGGGAGGGAGCGAGAACGAAGTCAGCGACTAGGTGTCCTTCCCTATTAGCCGTGGGACACTTTGTCTCGGCGACCTGGTCGCTCTCGGCTAATAGGGCCCTAAGGTCCCTATTAGCCGAGAGCGACCAGGTCGGCCGACCTGGTGTCCGGGGGCCAAAAAGCATTGAGTTAGATGGGACCCTATTAGCCGTCGGAAACAAGTCTCGGCGACAGAAAAAGTCGCTCGGGCTGTCTTCCGAGTGGGACACCGATTCTGGGCGACCTGGTGTCCCAGAACGGTCGTGGGGCATTGGAGTATATGGGAGCTATTAGCCGCGAGCGACCAGGTCCGCCGACTCGAACAAAAAATGTACCCAATGCGCATGCTCGGGAGTGACAAGGACAGCCATTCATCTCTTTCTCTCTTCCACTCCAGTTCTCCGTCTTACAGCATTAGTTGTTCTGTATCCTTTGCCGAAGTTATACATATTTCTACGACTGATACGACTCATTGCGTAAATTGTTTCTAAATAATTTAATAAATTCATTTGTGTCAGTAAAGTGTAATGTAAAATTAACACTTGAATAAGAGATATTGTAGAATTTCTCCATAGTAGGTGAAAGAATGAAAACAATGTTGTCTATTCCACAATGAATATTATTTAAAACATACTCAAGTTTCAAGCTCATGGCATCATCTATCATAATGGTGTTGAGTGTTTTGTACTAACGAAGGTTTGTACATCCGAAAGTAGTTAAAAAACTTCTTTCTATCGGCGAAAAGATCGTCAAAAAGTGTACAATACTAATACAGTCCTTTGGTAAACCTTGATGAAAGCATGGGATGTTTTCGAAATTTTCTTATTCTCTTCCATCTCTTTTTCAAGAGAAGGTTGAGAAGAACGAACTCTGTAGTTGTCAACACTGAGAAATTTGTGATTAATTTTACTTTTGGGTTAGGATGGAGAGAGAGAACAAAATTGTCTATTGCAAGGTAGAAGATTGGCGCCATTCATCCGGTTGTTGACAATTAAATTGTTTACATATTGCCGTTTTATTGACAGCTTGAGCCTTCCTGATGATTCTAGATGTTTACATAGTATAGATAGTAGCTTCCAGACCTTTCAAGATAAATATTAATTAATCTCTTCGAGACTATAATAATTATTTAAGACTGGTCTGTGTGTGGGTTTTGTTGATCAATAGAGTCATTGACATTGTAAGTTTCTTACAATTCATTTCATACACTTAGAAAAAATATTACATGTGATATGTATAGTATAATAAAAAAGTATAAAAGAAATCTGTAATATGTATCAAAAAGAGATACGTGTCGAGTTTAGCTGACGATGTGTTGCACAGAGGAAGAGCGAGAAAGAGGTACTTGGGAGGGAGCGAGAACGAAGTCAGCGACTAGGTGTCCTTCCCTATTAGCCGTGGGACACTTTGTCTCGGCGACCGAGTCGCTCTCGGCTAATAGGGCCCTAAGCTTTATTGTACTGTATATAATTATATATGGCTTTCCAAATAATTTTTTAGAGGCAACTCATTGTAGATGGGACAGAATGTTGCATTGAAGAATTAGTTATAGCTCTTTGCTTTGATATCTTTTTGAATTTCAAGAACGTGTAGAAAATGTACGAATCCAATGTTTCAGGCTCCAACAGTTGTGATTTTAGCGGCCTGTCATTTTCCAAATATTTAAATTTTTTTTCCAAAAGTTTTAATTCCTCTAAACTCTGGTAACTATGTTCTTATATTTTGAATGTGGTCAAAGTGGTCATTGGTCATTCAATAAATCAATGAAATATTCCATTTTATTACATTGTAAAATACAAATTCAGAAACCTCACAACATAAAAATATCAACAATGGATAAAAACTTACAATCCCTTCCCAATGGAACAATACACTATTCTCATTTGATAATACATCAATACTATTTTCAATGAACTTTTTGCTTTGATGAGGATGTAAGGTGCCTCAACCAGGGATTCTCAGTATGGTTACTTTACCTAAAAATTCAAACTATAATTTTGTATTTTCTGGTAATGGTATGTGAATAAATAAATGAGCAACAATTTCTCAAGAAAAATAGGAATTTCCAGAAAATGTGGGAACTAAGCAGTTGATGCATTCCCAAACTGTCAAAATACAGAACATTTTCCACCTGTGAATCCGTGGCGAAGCGTAGTATACTTATTTGGTCATCTATAATTCCTATAGGAATATAGCGTATACCACGCTTCGCCACTACTGTGAATCCTATCAACAAATTTCGCTAAACGATAGACTGAAGCACATTCTTCACAACTAAATAATCTCCCTGGGTGGGTTGGAGTGGGTGGGGGGGGGTTTAGTCTGGATAAGGTCATCGACACATGTCAGGAATTTTACGACGTACGAAAAGAGGAAGAGGATGACGAGAGAAAGATGTGAAGAATGACAAAAGAAAGGAGTTAAAAAGAAAGAAAAAGTGGTTGCCGTTATTGTTTTTGATAGAATTTTCGCCGACTGACCACGCAACGGTAAAGAAGGGTTGTGTGAGGTTGGAGGGAGATGGGAGGTATCAGATGAAGCCCTATGTAGACAGTAGATCTCCTTTTCAACAGCCTCTTTCACTTTCTTCCTTGTTTCTACAACAGTCTTCGCTTCACCTATCTTCATGTACCCATCTTCTCATTCTCTCTCTATTCTCCATTTATCTAATTCACTGAATTGACTGAATTATGTTTATTTACAACCATAACTAGTTTGAAGAACATTAGTATTTACCAATTATAAATGGAAATGTTTAGAAAATCAGCAGAACCACAGAGAAGGAAGAAGAGAGGACGCATCTAGTGTTACGCTAAATGGGACCCAAGTATTCAAAGTTGGGTCCCAAGTTCTTGTTTTCCCGGTAAGGAGAGGGAATTGTGGAATGCCACTCCCCTCTACCTCGACAACAACTGTAGTTGTATCAGAGCTTTGACAGAAATCAACATTTGCAGACTCAATTCATGGCTACCGATATGAATTGCAACTGTATTTAGGCGTAACAATGTCCCGTATGAATGTTACCTCTGTTCTTCCTTCTCAGTGGCAGAACCTTTCAATGTTTGCAGGAAGTAGTCTAAAAAGTATTTTTTCTGGCTCTTTTAAGTGAAGGTTCTACTGGTCACAACGTCGATGTGTAGAACTATATCACATAATTAAAGATATATTACTATGCCATCTGTAGACGTTAAAAAAATCACAATATTCTCAACAAACCATGAACAAATTAAAAAAAAATAAATGAACATTCAATCCACTAGAATTCTCTTATATCCGTCATGTTTATTCATCCATTTCAATTATTACAAACAAGCAATTAAACAAGAGGCTAGAGAGTATAGGAGAGTATGTATTCTTTCTGCAAGAGGCATTCGTTAAAAACGGTTTAAATGAATACAAATTAATCATTCATTAAGGAATATTTTATATTGTCAATCGTGTTATTCGTAGTTCATATTATCAACCAAATTAAAAAATTTTTAGACCTGATCAAATACCAATTCAAACCTTGAAAACAACTAATTCAGTTCAGGCACACTACCGACCAATTAGGCTTTCGTGGACGCCCCTCTCAAATTCGTTCAATTTGTACACCTTTGTATTTGGTAGATTACTAGTGTATTTTAAAGTTAATTGCGATCTATAAGTGGATTACTTTCGACCAATCACATGCAAGTGGTGAAGTAGTACTCTCTTGAAACACAGTCTCATTGGTTGATGCAAAATCAGACGCAATTTTGTTAGACAATAAAATTCTACGAATGGGATGCCAGTATTCCAATATATTAGAGAAATAATAAGATCGTGATTAGCTGAATTATCAGTTTAAACTAGTGATTAAATAGAAAGTTGAAATACTGATCAATAAACTAATACCAAGGAACCAATAGTTTGGCTGATTCAAATAATGAAAATCGAACTTCAAACTCAATCATTTGTTAATAAACAATTGAATTTGTAAATAAACATTTCCATTAAACAGTTCTCTTGAAGTCTTTATGTTTTTCAGGAAAATCTTCTCTCAAAGCAGTATTTTTAGCAGTTGTAAGCACGATCGCAATTATTTTATCACATCATCAATAATAATTGATTAGATATGAAAAAATGTATTCCTACTCGAGAATAGAATATTTACTAGCCACATCGTGATAGTAAGTATGTAGTAGAATTTTTCTAATTCGGCGGATGAATCAACAAATGGGGAAACAAATGAGTCTCTCAACAATCATTTGCCATGCACCAAATTAAAAAAATTCTAATATTCAACTGAATGGCAGTGAAACAAAATTACAACTGGTGACCGTACAAGTACATGAGCTTCAACAAAAGAACTTGGCTGTAATCAATTATAATTGAATGAATAGAAGACACAATACATTATACTCGTAGGTGTTTGGACAAACATAATTCACATACCAGCTTTGATCGTTGCGAATTTAACGCTCGATCACAACACTAATGGATCTCAGTTTCACTAATTGAAAACCCGGTAATGAGCTTCAATTCTTAAAGGATCTTACAGAAGAATTGATTACTGTAGAAGAATGACAAAAGAATACATCGGCTGCTTGCAAAAGTCATCCCAGATAAAACAATTTGGCATGCATTACACTAATAGCCGCATCATAAATCAAGTAGCCCAATAATGCCTGCGGTAAGGTAGGTATGCATCAGTTTTATTGTCAGTGTCATTGGGCTCAAGCTCCATGTGGAAGATACTGCAGTTTGTTACATAGGAGGAAGAGTTCAGACAGAAGTTTGCGAGTAGTTAATTATTTTTTGAATATGGGTACTCTGAAGCTTGATGAGTAATTAATTAGTCACTTGGAAATTGTAGCTGCAATCCATATTACCTTGCTAAAGGAATGTTATTAGAGAAGGTTCAGTTTCAGATAATAAGTTAACCAATTGCATTGATCTTGAAAGATTGAAATATTAATTTTTTTGCTTTTATAATCAATATTGGATGATCGTTTGTTAACATTAATGTAAAACATAATATTGCAAGAATTCTTCTGTTTCCTTGACTTACCCTCAGTTCACCCTGGTTTTGGAACTGAATTTCTTGTATATAAATGTTGATGTATTACAGTATAATTAACAGTATTTTAAAAGCTTAGTTAAATTGAAAATATTGAAAACTTCTTCATAGATATTTTGCTTTAATAATTTGACTTCTTTTTTCTTTGATTTTCTTTCTTCATCACAGTTTTCAAACTTTACTTTATTTTGGCTGAAGTTGTTACTTCTTTCATTTGAATTATTTATCCCCACTTGCTTATTAAAATACTGATTTTGCAAATACTTTCGATGGTATGAAACTCACTTCCTCTGTCCTGGGAACATCACTAATCACTACGGTACACCTAACTAACTGCAGTACTGCTAGTGCTAGTACATCAATAAATACTACATCAATAAATGTTTTTAGCACTGAGCAGCAGCAGCCCTAAAACTCCAAACTTGCCAACAATGGCTCCAGTACAATAAAATAAAACTTCAATGAATAGGAATTGGTGACAAAAAATGGAAATAATAATTAATTGAACGAAATTACTAATTAATGCCATATAATATTCTGAAGACTTCTGCTTCTGCAAATATTGACAACAGATTAATAGCTAGTAAGGAAATTCGATGAACGCTACTGCACAAAAAATTCTTCCCCGGGCGGGAATCGAACCCAGCACCCCTGGTATTCATGACCAGTGCCTTATCCACTCGACCACCGGAGATCTTCCGTATAGCAGCGTTCATTTTTGACTTAGCCAATTCAGCCAGATAATATAAAGATGGAAGGTAATGAGACATTGCAACTATACAGTTGCTGTTAAATCATAATAATTATTATGATTTAACAGCAACTGTATAGTTGCAATGTCTCATTACCTTCCATCTTTACAAAAAATGGAGTAGGCGAATGGAAGAGATACGAGTTGATAATCGTAAACTTTGTCTTCCTCTCCTTCTCCGCCTCCTCTTCCTCCTTCTCCTCCTCCTCCTCCTCCTCCTCCTCCTCCTCCTCCTCCTCTTCTTCTTCCTTCTCCTCCACCCTCCCACCCACCTATCACGCCCTTCGCAACCCCACAGGCTATCAAATAATATATTCACAGATCTTAGCATAAACATTTCTCCAAAAGCCTCTAATATAATGAAAAAATCTGATTTGAAATTCAAGGCTTGTCGTTTGCCTGCGTTTACAGGCGGTCGTCAATATTTCTCGCTCTATTTGTTCCTTTTTGGTTGAATTTTTTTAGATGATAGTGCAAGCCGGTATCGGTAGCAGGCACGAGCCGAGCTTTCTTGTCGCCACATAAAATATAACATTCCACGTGGCTGTCAGTGAGTGAGAGTGTGTGTACGAAAGTTATGGTGTGATATACGCATTTATGAACAGTTATTTTCACTTGATCCAATTAATGTTAATATATAAGAAGCTATATAATATACCAAGAATGGTTATTATGGTATTGATGGTACTGATGGTATAAGAATATATAATATACCAAGAATGGTTATTATGGTATTGATGGCAAAGGTGGAAGACAAAGGAGTACAATCATTATTTAATATCGGGGGACCGAGCTCTGCTCGGGAGTACAAAAGTACAGGAATGGAAATTTTAAAGCGAAAAAAATTAATATAATAGGATGTAGCTTACTAACACTGATTTATTTTGTATTGCAAAGATTATTTAGAAATACATGCAGTAATGTAATCAGGTCATATAAAAATGTGTGATATTCTTCGAAATTGTTGACTGTATTTGTAACGATTCGTTTATTTTTGTTTTTGACTTCTTGTAGAATTTGCTCTGCTCCTTAGCTTTGTAGCTGTTGTATAAGTTTTCCTTTCAATTATCTACTTGTGCCAAAAAATAAACTCGAAAACGCGGTCGAGATCACAAAAAATAATCTGAAACGAACCGAATTCTCTTTTTCTGTTTCTACAACAGACTACAACTTCATCTTATCTGACTTCAGCTCTCCCTTTCAATTAAGGAAATCTCGGCGTGGGACTTCAAGCGCGAAAATCGCATGCTGGGATTTTTACTGTAAACCCAGTATACAGATAAAGCGGAAAAGAAAAAGAATGAGTATTTGGAAAAACAAGTGAGAAAAAAATAATGCGAAATATAAAAATGAATCCACCCCAAGTTGTTTGTTGTCGGTGGATGAAAGTGAAATTTGAATATTCCATTTACAATACATCCTACCAACACATATCCTCTACTCTTTCTTCATATTCCTTTTCCTTTTCACTCACTTCTTCTTCTTTTTCTTCTTCGTTTTCTTCTTCTTCTTCTTCTTCTTCTTCTTCTTCTTCTTCTTCTTCTTCTTTTCTTCTTCTTTTCTTCTTCTTTTCTTCTTCTTCTTCTTCTTCTTCTTCTTCTTCTTTTCCTTCTTCTTTTCGTGTTATCATGCATCTTCTTGAATTCTCCAAACCTGATACACCAAAAAGCCAGTGTAATGTAGCCTTCAGAACAAGACACTTGTCTTGCTACTGAAATTCTTCGGCCCACGAATTCCCTCCCCTCTACGAGTACAACTTCATTTTATTATTTATCCATTCTGCACTTTATCTTGCACTTTTTATCTTGATTACTGGCGCGTCTTAATAAAACGCGCATCAGCTTCCACCATCAGACAAGGCGTGAAAATGGAGATGTTTTCTTACGAAAAAAAGAAGTAAGATGCTGTTTCAAGCCTGAATTTGCATCGATCAAAAAGAATACATTCTTATGCACACGTGTGTGTCCTCTTTGAGAATGTTCTACCGGTCACGAAAAGTAGCAGTAAAGTTGGTTGACACTTCTTTCAGAATAGAGGTTTTGTAAAAACGACAAGTCTACAAGACTCGTAAAAATTATCAACGGAGTCAATTCGAGTAGATAATGTATTAGTCTCATTCCTGAATTTTTCCATATATATTCTTGTTTTGAATTATTCGGTTGGAATTTACTACTGAGCCACTACTTTCAATAAATTCACTATTTTAGTAAATTCACTATAATTCACAATTTATTATTCTCAAAGACTAACTATTATTCTCAGATGACGATAGATTGTGTCAAATTAACTTCTGTAACAACATAATTGAAAAAATGCAATTTGCAGTAATTTCAATTGTGAAGTAGGCCTACTTTGTTCAGAAATTTGTTGAATTAATTCATCTACATAATTAAAAAATTTTGCGGATGTTTGCTGTTTTGTGCAACGGTAAAATCCAATTTCCTTGAAGTTCATCATAGGCCTAATTTTTTTTAAACTTCAAACCTGATCTGGAACCAAACTCCACCGATTCCTACCTTTTAAAATATACATGATAGTTTTTCAAACATATTCATATTCTTGATTTCAATTGAAATATCAACAAGATTCTTGACATAATTTCTCATTTTTCTTCTTCAAGTTTTCTTTTCATTGTCTTCATGAAATAGGCTTCCTCAGTCTCATTCCATTATTCGTGTTCTCCACAGTTGATGTCCAACCTCTCTACTTTATCATGGAATGGAAGATTGATTGTAACTCCAGGTCTATCATGGATACCTAATCTACTAATCTACTCGTATTTGTTGTATTTGTTAGGTAATAATTATAATAATTTATTATTAAGAAAAAAAGTTTTAAAATAGAAAAATTTCCTTGTCGATTGTGTTACATGAGATTGGCATTCTCAGATACAATCTATTGTATTTATTTTTGTCTTGAGAAATGAAATTGAGTTCTCTTTATTTTAACTATATATATATATATATATATATATATATATATATATATATATATATATATATATATATATATATATATATATATATATATATATGCATATGCTTCATTGGCCATACCTAGAATTTGAGTTTTCATATCACAGAAAAAGGTTGAAAATAAATGACAAACCACGAATTACATAAGTTTGAGTCAAGAAATAAACATGGAAGCAGCAGAATAAGTTCTTTGTCAAAGGATTAAAATTGATATGAATAAATATTCACATTACAACATAGATATAAAATATAGGGGAAAGAGATGCGCTTGAAATGCCAGATCATATTTGGAGGCAAACATCATATTTATATTAACTGAATTATATACTCTAAGGTATTGAATATCAATATGTCCTTTAAGCTTAGTTCTAAGGATTTCCTGAGTCCTGAACAAGTCCTTGTTCCTAACCACTCGTTTAAGATGTGAAGTATTGAGTCTGCACTACAAAATATCCAATAAGAAGTATGTGAGGTAGCCTGACAGCTCGCGTGGGAGGTGGTAGTTCTATCGGCGCCATGCAACTCGAAGGTGCTGGGTTCGAACCGCGCAAATAAAATGGCCGCCGGTGGTCCAGCTCCAAAACTGTCCAAATAAATCAACTCAAGTCTGGCGTATCCTTTACTCTGTACTCTGAAGGATGTTAACAGGAGGAAACAACTTATCAACGGGTAGACAAAATCTTGTGGTCTACGATTTTCTTCCCCTGAAACCTTGCTGTCAATTTGCCATTCATCTTCCATGATGACACCTCACGTGGGATGTACGACAAATTTTACGAGTTAGCTACATACTCTGTATAATATTCATCGGTTAGCTGAAGGAATTCTAGTTGGGATGTAGTATAATCGCTAGAGACGAGCCTCACTTACTGAAATTTTCTTACTTTCTTATTTTTTTCTTCTCCTTCTTCTCCTTTTTCTTCTTCTTCTTCTTCCTCCTCCTCTTCCTCCTCCTTTTCTTCTTCTTCTTTTCTCTCTTCTTCTTCTTCTTCTTCATCTTCTTCTTCTTCTTCTTCTTCTTCCTTCTCTTCTCCTCCTCCTTTTCTTCTTCTTTTCTCTCTTCTTCTTTTTCTTATGTAATTTCCTTCTTCGTAAGTTTTGCCTACTAATTTTTTTCTCTTTCTTTTCTTTCCACTTTTTTATTGGTGTATAATTCCCAGACACATTGTGTAGGATATTAAATACTGCACAAGATGTTCTCCTACTCATTATTATTTTGTTTTTGTTTTTTTGTACAAATGTCGGGTACTGAATGATCGATAGCTCCAGTTTATTATGGATTACAATAGACAATATATTCAGAGTTAATGTCTGCCTATAAAGGCTTACAGACTGAATTTAGGTGGTGTGGAATTTTGAATACATTATGTTTTGAATTTCATACTGATCATTTCATCCTATGAAAAATTTAAAATTTGAAATTTATTACGTTTTTAGTCTAGTTGTTGAACCTGACTTGCATACGGTGTCTGTTAATTAGGTGATTAATGAAGTGAAAATAATAAACATACCACCAGTATTTGAAAATAATAACATCAATAACACAATTTAACAATGCTCCGACGGTAATAAGCAGAATAAGGTAGGTAACAAGGGTAACTTATCAATAAGGTAGGTAAAAAGTACATTAAGTAAATACTACTACTGTAGTTTCAAATACTACAAATACAGTTGTTAAATACGACGATTGGCTGCACTTCATTCTTCAAAAACACTTCTTTAAAAGATTATTCAGAAGAAAATTGGCAGGTTTGTTTCCGCACTCAACTAAACTCAAAGCAAAATAATTATTTGGGAAGGTAGGCCTAACTCTAAACGACAAATTTCATACTTAACTGTTTGCATTCTCCTACTTATCGTTGTGAGAACAGAGCACAGTCACATTCCTATGCAGAAACATAATTATCGTTTCAAATTTATTCGGCATGCATTCTTGCTGCTTGTTTTTCTCTATTTTTTCGTCTTACCACAAGTGAGAAAGTTCTAAACTTTTTAATTTAGTGAGGCCAAAGACAGACAATAATATAGGGCCTAGATTTTAAAGCACAGTGCTTCTACTTGAATGTATATTGTCTTTGGTGAGACATCAATCGGTTGTGACCATGGAAAATCAAGATTACCATTCACCCATATTTTACGCTGCCTTGATATTTTTACAAAATCAAAAACTTTCACTGTTGAATAATTCAATTCGAAATTCTATCAATCAACCTATCTATCTATCAATTCTATCTTTCAATTCAACCTCTTCTTTGTTCGAAAAAATTACATGAAAATTGCATCTACTTTCATACTTACGTACGTAAATGCAAGAACTAATTGAATAAAGTAAGCATACCGATTTTGATTATTCACCACCCGTTTAGGCAAGTTATTATTGTGTACTTGGTAGTTATTTTTATGGTCAACATATATGGCAGCGTCATATCGTGTCCATCGTGAGTTCGTTCGCTCAAAAAAATTCGCCGTTCCCATAATGGCCTTCACATGCAATGATTGCTGTCTCTTGGAGCTGAATGCAATAATAATTAATCCGATCGTGCGAAAAAGAAGCCGGCAGTAATGAATTAGTAGAGACGTGGTAATCTTTTTTGGCCACTGAACTTTTGTTGAGAGCTATGATGGATGTGATCGTCGGAATTGCGGCAACCATACAGTACTATAGTACAGATAAAGAATAAGACTTTTTATACTACAGATTAGACTCGATAAAGATTTGAAGAAATATTTAAAAATATATATATTTATAGATTAGACTCGATTAGTGTAAAATAATAAAAGACGCAAAACAGCTTGTTCAACTTTTGAGGAAGCCTTTGATTCATTGTATTTGATTTGACATCGTACAAGATGGACATAGTTCTGATACTGTAAATCTGTTTTGTTTTCAAATGTGAAGAAATGGAACCAAATTGAGAGCAATATTATAATATCGTTCAAAAAAATTACAGTATTAATAAAAAACAGAAAATAACTAAATACTGTAACACAAAATGAATGTAAGAAAAATACGAGATAGAACAATAAACAAACAAATGAGTGAATAGAGGATGAAATAATGTAACAAAATGAAAGCCACTTGCCAAAAACAAGTTCCAGATCAGGGCCACGCCCAAAAGCCAAGCTCCGCCTACTCTCCCCTGATTGTTCAACACGGTATTTCATATTTTTGCCGGTAGAGAGCTGCAGTTACTGGGTACTTACTTATTCTTGTTTACTGGATGGGAACAGATTTTTCCAACTATTGTACTTCCTAATAGATTCCTATTAGATTGTAGAGACTTGAATTTTGTTCAATGATCAATTGAATGTTACTTGACGATTTGTGAAGTAATAATTTACGCACGTTTATTTATCCAATCAAGCACAATATTACTGCTGCTTCTTATGAAAACAATTCAGCCAGAAAGTTTGAATGAGGAATACAAGTTCAATGAAGGACCTTGATCTTAAATCAATTCAGTTGCATCAGCAACTAATTTCTAGGATATTTTACAGTTAGCAACTAGTTTCTACTATTGAAACTACAGTATTGTGACTCGCTAAATTTATAAAGATTTCTTGAGTGTCTACTAGGAATCGCTATCGCTCATCTGAGAAATAACATACCGGCAAGTTAAAATATCAAATATTTGAGTAGAAGGAAAAACTTAATCATACTCATCATTGATTATAGAAGCTTGAAAATTGTGGTAATGGTAGCCTACATTTACCATTCTTAGGGCCGCTTTCCCCAACGATGCTTAAGTAATAACAACTGACGCTCAATTTTTTTTCTATACTTTTCCTATTCTCCGAATGAGGATTAAAAGCCAGATGTATTGCAGCGTTGGGGAAAGCGACCCTTATCCGCTTTACATAAAATCATCTATGTCATACCTGAATCGATGTAATCATTTATAAAAAATCATATTTAACTTCTTACCAAATTTGTCAAGAAGTGACTTATTATGTTTCTCAAATGATCTATTCTCTTATTAATTCTACTAACGTAATTGATATTATATGCTTATGAAAATAAGGATTTATTATAATTATTGACCCATTCTATTCAAATTTTTATCCTGTGTATATTTTTTCTATTTGTTATTTGTATTTTTATTTGCATATATTGAATGTACCGAAAAGAAACTCAGCAGTCTACAAGTATTTGTATTGAGGCGCGTCTCTATTCAACTAAATACAGTTACACCGAAGACAATTCTACTATAGATTAAATTATCTTTGGTTTAAACCAGCGACCACATAGTAGAATGTGGTCTAATTCTACTATGTGGTCGCTGGTTTAAACGCGCTGATTGTAATCTCCACTTACGAGTGCGTCTCTGTTCTTGCATGAACTTTGTCATTGAGACAGAAGCCCATTGACACACCTTTTTCCGACAAAATTCCCGACAATATTGTCAACGACCGACAACGGAAGCTATACGATACGACGCGACACTGACCAGTCTCTCCACATCCTCAACCCTCAAACTGTTTATAGGAGGCCACACAAACTCAAAACCACACTCACACACACACACGTCATGAAAAGCACCCTGTGGTGTTTAGTTGGTTGTCCGTGATTTACGCGACCGTTCTAAGGGGCTGTGCCCCCCTGGCGTGGGGCCCCCCGCCCCCCAACGAACAATGACCATGTCATGAAACATGATCAAGACATCAACTGCCCTTTGGTAAGCTACTACCACGCCCACAATACACATTAAAAGACAGTACAATTCTGAACTACACAGTAGTTCTTCGGCCCTTGAAACAACCGCCCTCAAAGCACCAACGGTGTACAGTTTTTTTTCTCTCCAAATATTCAAATTCGAATTACACTTTCCGATTGTTCTCAACGCTACACGACAACAATGACACTATTACGATAGGTCCTAATAAAAATCTATGTATGGAAATCAGAAACAACAGCTTGATCACCATAGGTTGAACCATGAAACTATCAGCTATTAGTACTACATATCTCAATGTGAGTTGTACCACAGAATAGGAGAGTGGTTGTACCACAAATAGAGAGTGATATAGTTATCTCTCCTATTCTGTGGTTGTACGTAACTCATATAAATAGAATATACCTATAGGTTGAAGCATACACTAACTATACAAACTGTTGTCTGTTGTTGAAGCTACAGATTGGGCTAAGGGAAAAAATCTAAGTTAATCTTTTATGGTTTTCTTAATATGAATGCATCAGTCCAGAGAAAATAGAGAAGATACTTTTTTATTATCTTTGTACTGTCTTCTCTACTTGAGTTTGATGTGTGAGACTTTAGGTATCTCCTATCTTGATTGGATATTTTGTATATTTTTCAGACAAATTGTTATCAGACAGAAAAACTTCCAATCGGTCACCTGACAAAAATATTTCAGTTATATATGTTAAATTAAAAACTCATTGTACTCCTAATAATTGAATATCCTCGTGTTTCGGAGGACACGCTAAGCCGTCGGTCCCGGCTGCCTAATAAACTCGTTAAGTCACGTCAGAGACCCTGAACTGATCAGGAGTGACCTGAAAACTCTGACATCAGACCTGAGCCAGCCAGGTTACACAGAATTAATATTATTAATATCAATTTTATGGAGAGTTATCTGTAATTGACAGAATGAAGAGAAGACTGAGCGAAGCTCAGTCTGAACGAAGTGAAGTCTTGTTTCAAGTCGGTTGGCTTTCGTCTGTTTGTTCGTTTGTTCGTTTGTTTGTTTGTTTGTAATGCATTTACGGCTAAACGCATTGACAGATTTCAACAAGATTTGGCAGGAATGTTCATTTTGAGACTGCGCGACGATGTATATGTAAGGTTTTTCTTAATTTTGCATTTTGAGGACGAAATAGAAGGGAAAGAGAATGGCTGTATGGAATATAGCTATATGGAATATACAATAGCTATATGGAACACGTGATAGGATTTATTTTAAATTGAAAAAAAGACTATAAGTTGAAAGGGAAGTTGAAAGTTGCACGAGCATAGAGGACCACGAAGTATCCCATGGTTATCTTATGATAAGATGAAGAATATAAGTTGAAAGTTGCACGAGCATGCGTGCGTTAACAGATGATTTTTCAATGATGATTATTAACAGATCTGTGGGTCTCCCCACCGATAAAAAGCCATACGATAAAAAAAAACAGATGATTATTAACAGTGACGTGTTTGAAGAAACATTTTCATAAATAAATGATGATGGAATGTGTCTATGCACATGTCAAAAATCCATTTACAATATTTCAGATAGCCAGGTTACACGGAATTATTATTATTATTATTCAATCCTGATGGGTTTCAATATTCATCGTTAATATTAAGAGTTAGACTAATCCTGCTTCAAAGTTTATTCGACCTACCTCTGGGACTTGAACTGGTGATGTTTTTGAGGTTTTAAAGCATAAAGTTTCAAACGTTTGAATTTTCATAACCTTATAAAATTAAGTGATTGGTTTGAGTTCGCAGGGTCAGTTAGTTGAATATAAACATCGTCATATTATGGAATGATCATCAGCTGGGTCAGAATAAGATTTTTTCGCTGCAGTCAGAGGGGCGCTGCGAAAGCGACGCTGCGAAAGCGGCGGCGCGACTGTGGCGCCCGCCCCGGGCGTCGCAGTAAGAGGGGCGCCCACCCCGGGCGCGGTAAATAAATAAGTAAATATGATTTTATTGTCACACATTCATTGAACAAAGACAAAGTCAATTTAAACAAAGTAGGAGGGGGCTTGTGGGACGTCGCGTATGTTTAAAAAATAAATAAATAATAAAAAAATGAAATGAAAATTAAAAAATATATAGATTATAAAAAATAAATAAAAATGTTTAAAATTGAAAAATAGAAAAATAAAAAAAATTAAATTAGATGTACATAACGTATTTTGGGGGGCGCCTGACAACATTTCTCTCGATACAGTTGACAGGACCAATTCTGTACACATGGACAAGAAAACCGCTAATTTACGGCTAAGCGCATTGACAGCTGATTTCAGCTAGCGTGGCTTTTTCGTGAGGTCTACTGTTCACAGAACTACTAGTATACATAAACAGTTAAATTCGGCTCCAGATGGACAAAAAAACATCGCATGATAATATTAGCGAAATTTTATTCAAAATTATTTCAAATAGCCTATGTAGTGGAATAAATATCTGCACATTGAAAATAAGTAATTTATCAAGACTTTTCAAGATTTGTCTTGAACAAATGAACAATCCTTCCAATCTTTTTAAATGCAGTACATGTTACAAATTAGAATTATTTTCAGTGGTCAGCTGTTGATTTAAATTATGTATGTAAGACGTTTGAAGTTTGTTATTTTGTTATTTCTGTTTCACTCATCTATTTGAGAAAGATTTCAACAGTTACATCGTAGCGTATGGAATATCATATTCTATAAATATAAAGAAATGGAAGATTATAACTGTTAAATATGTGAACTAATGTAATAATCGACAAGCTTTACAGAACCTTGACAATGAAAAGGGAATCCAAGGCCGCCAAAATTACAACATCTATTTATCGATGTTTTCTTAGCTGCTTCTGCAGTAGTTCTTTTTGGAACGGGATACTGCCTTCGTTGGCTATACAGTAATATCTCCAGCAGAGATCTCTGGCAGTTCTGTGCAAATGGATGGGTTGAAGCGCGCGCCCTGGGGAATTTTCGAACCCATATTTTGCCCTAATCTTCCACCGACAGTCTGGAGCGCTCTTGGACTCTTGACATTACAATTTATTCCTATAATCAGAAGGCGTCCGACATTCGTTCTGATGGCGAGAAAAGTCAAAAACTATAACCGTATAGTTTTTTTAGTAGCTGTTTCATCTCAATTCTGACTGGAATTCCAGACACTTCAAATCTATTTCACTGTGCAATATCTGATGTAATATCAGCTACCAGTATTATTTTTTTAATCGGCGGTTATCAAGGAATAATTGGTTATGTTGGCGAAGTGGAACAACCCTACTCGGGTCTCCCCACTATTAAAAAGCCATACGCTAAATAAAAATAAATAGGCGGTTGGTGAATGACTTTCATTTAACCAAAGACGATAGGAAACTATTAAGTATAAACTATAAGTATTCTAATTGTCTCTGATTTAACGTTTCTATGGTATCGAGTGATTTTATGTTGAATTTTCACATAAATACTGTATATTAACATGTAAAAACACATTTAAAAAATAAATCAACAGAACATCACCCGTTGCCTTTCATCGTTAAATGAAAGGCATTCAACATTTTCCAATCATGTTTATTTGTTAATGACGAATTATGAAAATAGTACTATATTTTTTATTTATTTTTATTTACTTCGCCAAAATACAAAAAATACACTGTTATGTGCAGTGTTTGTTTGTTCCATATTAAGTACTGTATTTGCAATGTAGTATTTGCTATCATATGGAATCATGAAACGCTTTTTATTCAATGTTTGATTCGCCGAACCATTATTTTATTTTACATCAGTATTTTCCAACCGATTCTCTGACCTTTCAAAGTGTTATGATGTGTCCGAGTAGGAAGCCATTTGATAGAAAAAAGACAATTCTAAAGAGGTCGACGATCTTCCATCAGAGAACCGCAAACCATTGAATGTTCGAAAAAAGAAGTAAGTTAAGTAATGGAAAGAACACGATCTTGAACGCATGAACTTGAATGTTTGCTAGTGAGCAAGAGAGACGTGGAATTAATGTGGATAAAGTGACTTCTCAACTACAACTGAGGACAATTTTGCGGTCAACTAGAATTCAACCAGAAACTATGTATCGTTTGCCTAGGAATTGGATGATTAGCCAATTATATATTATTTCATGAAGCAATTGGATGAGCCTATTAATTGAATCCAGAATCCTGAGGAATTTCGCATTTTAAATTCTCTTTGAATTTTTCTAAATGCAGCCCTGAAACATTCATGGAAAACCGCTATGGGGTTTTGTAGAAACAAGCCAATTTAGGTATAATATGAAGCCATACAAAACAATTTGGGTGTAATTAATATTAATTATTGAAGATACTAGTGGAATATAAGTAGAGAATGATTTTATGTTACACACATATGAATTTAAATTGAATATCATGTGTGATAAGCCTGTTTGTTATATAGGTCAAAAATGAATTTTTATGCCAAAAAGAGTTGTTACAATGGATGTTTGATGTGAAATGAAAGGTGTGAACTGATATCATTATACAGTAGTCTCGCTTATCTGTCATAAACTTCCCGGTTAATCAAATATGACGGGTAATAGGGAATATTTAAAAAAATATGTTTAACTGATAGAAAAGGTCGTAATATTAAGTCTCAAGTCTTGTATGTAAAAAAACTTTAATAGCCTATAATTCAAAACAAGTTTGTATTAAGTTAATGTAAGTCATTGTGCGATGAAACGTCCTTACAAAGCTTCTATCACTCTTCTTTCTTTATTTTTTTTTTTTGCAATTTGAAGAATTTCGTCACTGATTAGTATGGCGGATAATACGGAATGACGGATAAGCGAGACTCTACTGTACTATAATGACTTTTGAATTATATCGTTATACCGCTCAAATGTTATATAAATCAAATGTAATAAAAAAAATATGTTTAAATGTAATAAATACAAATCAACAAACAGTATTTGAGCCGAAGAAGATTGTTATCTATTCAGAGTAAAAAGTACAGTACAGTTGCTTATTAAATTAGCTGTTATTGTTCTTATTTATTATAGTATATATAGTTATTGGCACGTGTCGGCCCAATTACTATTCCTTCCATTGGCGATTGGCTAGTATAGGAGCGAATACACATGACCTTGGTTTCCAATCAGCTGTTTAGCGTTGCCCGCGAGGACAGTGGGTCATTGAGCCGAGTTCACTCACTCAATCAAGGTCATTGGGGGCCTCAAATATCGCAAATCGACTGAAGCCTCATAAATAAATCACTAGACACTAGAGCCCGACTTCCAGACGAAATCACAATGCAGAACAAGCCAATCGCCTATGGAATGTAATTGGACCCAGACATGTGCCATTAACTCTACATCAAAACAATAAGAGTTAAGCTATAATTCAATACAGTATAAAAGTTTTAACCACAAAAACCCAACGAAAACTGAAATTCGAAATCCTATACTGCTCTAGAAACAATTGCATCCAATGGTCTGGTTGGTTTCCCCATGGGAAACTGAACTAAAATCTGAGTCTGACTCATAGTCCAGTCAATGAGTGGTTTTTAGGGGAAAAAATACATATAAAGCTAATTTTTCCCCCATCGACTACTATCATATAGACAAGTGTCCTGGCAAAAGTCCTGAACCCTACTCCTCTTGCTTCCCCCCCAGCACCCCCTCAAAGTTCAAGTTTGCAAGGGTTTCGTATATCGTACGTATCTCGGCTTCCAATGGAGATATCGATTTAAATCTTTTTTCATTCTTCAGAAAATTAATTTTTCTATATTTTGTTCCATTACCATTTTAATCTACCTTAAGTAGTTCCGGAGTTATTTGTGAAAGAATGAAGAAAAATTCAGATTTTTTGCTTAAAAATTTTATACTTTTGCAAATAAAAGTTTACGTGATTGTTCAACAGAAAAATGTTACGAATAAAAGTTGTAGAGCGTTTCATTATCTTTAATTTGAATAATCACAATCTATATTTTACTCCAGATGAACATGAGAAAAAGTCCATCAAAGTGCGATCTGCACGATCTCGAATCGCTCGGCGGCTGAGCCAATGCATATATTAAACAGGTGGTTTCGTGAAAATAATCCAGTCATTGAAGGTTCATCACAAAGAATTTTTGCTTAAAAATGCTCATATCTTGGAAGTCCTTGATGATAGAAAATCGTGATTGGTTTCAAATTGTAGATCGGGATTTCTTCTTTCATTTCCAATTGAAAATTTTTAAAATATTCATTTTACATGACAGAAACGATTGATTCTGTAAGTCCAAAAATTCACAACATGTCTTGTTATTTCACATTTTCAGCATTTTTTGAAATAGACAGAGGTTTTAAAAATGTTTCTAAGATATTCAAGCCTGTAGAAGATGAAATTTTCTACAATTGAAGCCCAAATACGTGATAATATCTTGCTTAAATCTTCATCTAGAGGCTATTAACTAACTGTCAAATAGTGAAAAAGTTGATGAATAAATTTTTCTAATTCTTTAATTAGGTTCAACTTTCTTGTTTGAGAGTGAAACATAAAAATATATATTAGATTTTGAAGAAAAATGAATTCTCTGCAACTTGATCACCATTTGTAATTTTCAACGTTGGTAACTTCCTAATAATAAGAATTCAACTTACTATTACCATGCATTTCTAAAACAAAACACAATTTTCAAATGGAAACTCTTTTTATACGAAGAATATAGGAGTTAAGAATCTCAAATGGTGATCAAAATGTTGAGAACTCTCCACTCTTCAAACACCAATATTAAGTGGATATGAATATAAAATAATGTAAATGTGGAATTTGCAGGGTGCTTTAAACTATGCTGTTGTGTTCATTATTGATGCAAGGAGAGATGATCACATCATGCCTTTTCAAAGGAGCCTGCAATGGTTAGTTGAAGGAGAGAAGGCAATATTTCCTGTTATGTCTTGTCTATAATCTCATTGTTGGAGGCAGAAGTCTATAGTTGGCTACTTGAAAGAGAGATTTACTATCTTTGCATAGGTTATTTCCAGGTTGTGGTTGACGAAACTACAGTATCTAAATAATGTTTCTGTTCTACAGTTTCTTATATTTTTCAGGACTATTAATCTGTATTGGGAGTTGGATTTTTCAGGAAAGTTATAAAATTCAACATTTATTTCCAAAATGGCAGCCAAAACTAGGGACGATAGGAATTTGGCCTGTAAAGTGAAGCCAAACTATTAGATCTAAACGATTTAGTTGCGACTGAAGTTCATTATCTCGGACAATGTTATAAGAGGTTTTGTAAACCTGAACTTGATGAAAAAAATTGTAGGACGTTCATGATCAACTGAATCCGATTACTAATTTCATTGAGGACGACAATGAGTGCCGGTATTCATTCAAAGAAATAATTGCGTGGTTTTGTTACAGACTTTCAAGTCTTTGATTATTTGAAGTCAAGAATTTAATATTTATTTTAAAAGATCGGCTAGTTGTATGAGTATAATTCATCTTGGATGAAAAGTACGCATTTTACATACTAGTCACAACGTAAGTTTGTGGTTCGATAAATAGGTAAATAAACGTTGAGGGCGATTGTTGAATAATTTTCTTAGGAAGATAGTAGGAATTATTGAAGAAGACATTCATTTATAATGAATTATGGGTGTGGAAAATACGCAAATGAATATTTGAGTACTAGAAAATGCAGTATTATCCAAATATTCTTGTAATAGAAGAATTTTTATCCTGAGCATGTACAACTTATCAGAGTTAAAAAGCCTCAATGAACTCTCTGGTAAGATAGGCAATTCAAGTGTAAGCAATTAACCGTAAATATTATTATTCACGTATGTTAGTGAAGTCTACTGATAACTTATGTAGCAAGACTTACACCAGCAACATTAGTTACCAACATTAATTGATAAGATATGAAGAGATACTATCAATGGAACCTTATTTTTGTCAAGAATAAACGTATTCTAGAATTTTTTCTGAGAGAATAGGACTTTCTAATTACGTAGAAATTATCTGTAAACACTAAACAGTTACAGCAGTGCCCTTCAGCAGCAAGCTACAATGGTGCGGCGGTAGCCATTGGTCTATTTCAAGCCATCATTTCCCCAGCAAACATTAAAATAGTAGACACATCTGTTCAAATTTAATCGAGATGTTCATAAATTCAATTATTGTGAAAGAGGGATTCGTAATACTATACAATGATATTATGTTTTAAGTTTTAAATCTCTTTAGGCTATAGGGGAAGGTCGGGTGATATCGGCCACCTTAGCTTTTTCTTAAGTACCCAGTTAAAGGATTATGATAAATGCCAACTTTATGCGTAAAATAATACTACAGTATATCATCTATAACTGGCGTATATTATATGAAATAATATCAATAGCAACATACTTTTTTTCCAAAAATCCAACTATCTACAAAACGCACTTTTCAATTTATGGCGGGTGGTATCGGACAGACATAAATAGTACTGAAATTATGTTTGAAGGATATTAAATCATACAAATGAATACATTTTTGGGCAGTCTTGCTAATAAAGTTGGTTGTACTGACAGTATGAACAGTGCTGCCAATTGCGGCACTTTTTAAGAACTGGCTTTGTCCGATGTCAGCCGCTGTCCGGTAGTGCCCGACTTTCCCCTATACATTATTATATTAGAATAAAACAAAAATGATCGCCAATGTAGAAATATCTATTGAATTATAACTTTTATGAAAAATTCAACACCAAATACAGATTAATAGTCCAGAATAATATAAGAAATTGTTGGTTTAGAAACATCATTTAGATAGATTTGTTAACCACATAATAAGTTACGCCTGGATCAGTCCATCAAGCGCAGCGAGATCGTGTTTAGCGCACATTAATGGACGAATTAAGATAATAGGATGGTGATTAAATATGGGTTATGATACATCATTTTGAAGATCTTGAAAAGATCTACAAGTTTTACATGTAAACCTTTGGAAAAATATGCTTGTATAAGCTTTTATTCAACAAAATGTAAATTTTTGAGGCAGAAATTTCGTTTTTCCCTCACATTGTCTGGTAATAACTTTTGAATGGAACGAGATACGTTTGTGTTTCCTGTAACAAAATTGTAGGCAATAATGTCCTGGAGAATATGAGGTCAAGTTTGATTCAATATCTTCATCGAGGGCTGAGATAAACCCGATATACGAAACCCTTGCAAACTGAAACTTTGGGGGGGCATTGGGGGGGAAGCAAGAGGGGTAGGGGTCAGGACTTTTGCCAGGACACTTGTCTATATGATAGTAGTCGATGGGAGAAAAATTAGCTTCATATGTATTTTTTCCCCTATCGGGGGTTTTTTGGAACTCATTGACTGGACTATCACTGATTGTGAAGAGAATTGATCATTCTGTTAGTCAAAATAAAATTGAGTTGAAACTCGTGTAGAGAATAATGGAATTGAAAAATGCTCGTGTTGATAAAATTGAACAATCCCCTTTCTGAATTTGCTTATTTGCATGAAGAGCAGAGGAATCTACATTGTATAACTTGATAAAACATATCGAGAATGACAAAGGGGATGAATGTTTTTGAAATACAAAGGGCAGAAGCGCTCTCAGAGAAGGGTCTTCCAGTAGCAAATAAGATGGATGAAATGCGCTCAAAATACACCACCCGAAGTTGTTTAGCGCAATAATTTATGACGATTTTTTAAAAATGTTTTATACAAACTACATGGACACAGTTCTTACTTCAATGATACGATTAATAATTTTTACGTTACAAGTCTAGAAACTTCCAAGGACTAAATTCCTATAATTGAAAATTTGGGAACTTTCAAGGATCTTGTCCAATAATAATCGAATGTTCAGAGGTTTTCAAGGTCTTGAAAGAGACCATCCTTGCCGGTGGAAGTTTTTGATGCTTTTATAAGAGCTTTAATAAATTACTTGATTCTTTATAAATTTTTATTACTGTAATAATACATATATTTGTATGCCTTAAAACGATAAGAATAATAGACTACAAATGGTAATCTCAAATCCCATCAATTCAAATAGAAATTCTTCAATCTATCTTCTTCTATCAATTCTTCTATCAATTCTATCAAATCTTCAAACTATCAATTCTTGATAGTCAGTCAATATTTCAATAATAAACTGTCCATTTCACCCAGTTCATTTTATTGGAGCTTACACTCAATTAATTTGATAAATCCAGAACCAAGTTAACATTCTTTTGTCGAACTTTCCAAATTAAAAGTTTGTCCCACTGGTTTCCTTTTCACAAAATTGGAAAACTTTTGTACTGGATTCCCTCCAATATTATTTCTCTGCTTGGGCAAATGTTATGAGAAAATTTGGCCTTCACGGTCACTACCCTTTACCAACGACATTTATGGAGATAGGATGATTTTCATATGGAAGTTTTTATTGGACTTTCAAAGTTGTAAAGATTTATTTATGTTGTTAGCTTATCATGCCAAGTGTTTGAAGACTAATTGAATGGTGGAGGATATACTGAACTTTATTTTCAATTTGATGTATACTTTCCATTAGGCTATGTTAAATTTAAATTTTGAAATACGATATATTGGAGACATAAAATAATTTGTTGATAAATTAATATTTATTTTCAAATAAAATATGTAGCTGCGATTCAATACTTCCCCTACAAACCGTGAACAGCTCATTTAAAATCAAATAATCATCAATTCATTTCTGAATACTCTCATCCTCGCATGATCTATAAATCATTTACAGTATATTTCTCACCAATAATGGATAATTTGACAATACAAAAACTATGAGATATTGTCGAAGAGTTTATTGAATTCATTGATTATTTAGTATAGTCATTACGGTAATCTTACTCATTGAATCAGGCGTAGAAATAAAATATTTGTGTAAAAATTACGACCCTTGAAAAAATTACCGTTGACCGAGCTAATAATTTTTACTCCACATTTCTGATAGTGTAGAGAGTAGTTCACTAGAGTTACGTAGAGTTACAAAAGTAGTTTAGACGGTTAGACCTACAGTGACTTCCATAGTCACTGTATTCAGATCTCAGTATATTGAAGGGGATCTACTTATACATTCCAGACTACTAGAATGACTTTTTTATTTCCTGACTTGGTAAAATTTGAAGAAATAATGTCTTTCTTATCTTATTAGTATTCCTTCATCTATCAACTTACGTAGTTTATTAATGTTTGGATAATTTAATTTAATAAAATTATTCTACAGTTATTCTTCGATTGTTTAGTTTTTAAATGTGTTTTTCAGCGCGAGGATGAGCTGGTAAGCAAGGTGAAACTGACGTCACGAGAGCGACGCTTCATCCGCTTTGCGTCAGTTGAGTATGATGGACAGCTTTACATGACACCGCAAGATTTCTTAGAGTCCTTCGTAGACCAGGAACCACGACGTAAGTATAAATCCCATTCATGTATTCTTTCATTCATTCATTCTATTCATCTTAAGAACCAACAGATAAATAATTTATCAACTACACTTTACTGTTATTGGTTGGCTGCGAAGACTTCTCATAAGCATCAACCCCTAAAATTGTGATAAAAATTGAAAGTAATTTTTTCCCATAAGTTTAATAGGTGATATTGTTCAAGAAACAATAGATAAATAATTTATCAGCTACACTTTACTGGTTGCTTGGTTGCGAAGACTTCTTAGAAGCATCAACCCCTGAAATAGTTGTGGAACCGGGAAAATGCAGAGGTAGTGAAATTGGAGAGATAAGTTCTGGATTCATTGTTTTAAATCACCTTCGAAGAAGCGCCTTGATTATGATAAAATCCTAAAATTTGTCGACTTGATACAATAATTTATTCCAGGAACTAATAGGTAAATGTACAACATATTATCTCATAAATAAATTATGAGTACGGTACCTATAACTAAGGTGTAATAATATTTTCAAATTGAATCATTTTACCTAAAATTATAGGTTAATAAATATAAGATTACAAAATAAATTACTGGCCCTCTTTGTCACAATTAGTAAAAATTTAAAAGATTCCTGTAAATAGTAGATTGTTGATGGATAAGATAGAATTCTGAATTTTTCCCATCGTGAGGTATCTAGTTAGTTAGATGAGCGTTTTAAATTAATAAATAAGTAATGTCACGATACAAATTCTGGCAACCAAATAAAGCCTCAATAAAATATTGTCAATGACCACTAAGTGCTGGTATTATAATAGATAGCACAATTAACGGTAAGCTGACCTAATTTAGCAGTACTCAATATTGATAAAATAATGATAACAAGGAAGCGAGCTCCGACTCACCACCAAAAGTCTCTGACTCATATCACATTGTATATTTATTTGTATTCTTTGGTGTTAATTTATGTAATTGAAAAATCCAAATATTGAAGATAGCCATAACCTTCATCCAAAAATATCAAAACACACCACTGCCTATATGAATCATCTACCGAAAGATGTCAATGCCAATAAAATCATTGGAAAAATTATGATTCATCCATTATTTATAGAATGTATAAATACTTAATCCACATATGTTAACTTGCTATTAAATAATGCATATTATTATTTGTACTCACCAAAAATATCATCCCAAGCCGGTGAAATAATGTATGTACAGGTCTCATATCTTCGGTGGTTTCACGAACATAGCAATATATTTTGGAAATATTTGTTGTATATGAGATTATACTATTTTAGGAGTCAGTTATTTTATAGCATAAAATATTTGGATGTATATTAATTTAGCAATAAACTTTCAGTTCACCTTTTGAATTTGGCAGTGGAGTTGAAAAGTAGGATATATTTTAAAGGCATCTTCCAAAAATAAAAATAAAAATTGAAAAGATTTTAATGTCCTATATGTTATTTTGTATTATATATAATATATCGCATATTATTTAAGTGGTTATTGTAGCTAAATGTTGGAACTACTTTGTGCATTGTACTGACGTCAAAAAACACGGCATTAAATTGACCAATCACAGCCCAGCATTTCATTAAAAATTCTAGAATGTTCTATTGAAAAGTCTGTTTCCTTGAATTTTAGCAAGGGTAATTCTCTTCCGTTTGAGACTCCTTAGAGAGCAGTTTTGAGCACATGAGTGCAGTTTAATTATTTTCAAATGTAATCAGTTTCAATTTCAATTTAAATGTTTTCTAACTGTGATATATTGAGCTGTGGCAATATATAATTGATTAAATTCATGTAAAGTCGCGAAAATATTATAAACCATGGTCCAGAGCCAAGCAGTATCGTGAGATGACACACGGAATCCAATCTACCCCTGAGATGGCTGCCTAAACCAGGATACGGTAACCGACGTCAAAGCATCGCCAATACTGTGAGTGATCCGTTTATTTAATCCTTTGGCCAAAGGCGCGAAAAGCCTCTATGAAGTGAAATAGTGGGGAAAAATTATCATACTGCGTGAAGCATAGAAACATGAGCTCATGGTCTAGTATTTAAGACACTCATAAATTTAGAGATTTTGTACTATCTTATTTGCCAGGCAAAATATCCACACCTACGCTCTACCGAAAATATAAATTTTGTAACAAGCTATTTATTGTTATTAATAATTATTAACGAAACTTGTAAAATTCATTTAATTGTTCAAGTTGTATGTTCTAAAGGAACAGGAGAATATACTCCAAGTTTTTCACCTAATTACTGGGTTTTCTAGTCGTTCTTGTACCTGTCTTGGCAATCCCAACTGATACATTAAATTTATTTAATTTATGAAAATATCAGTATCCTGGATGAGCCCTTGCAAGGCCAAATTTTGACATGCCCAGTCACGTAAGGAGTATGCTTAGCCAAGTGTGTTACGTAAGTGGATTGAGATCTTGTCTTTGATGCGTGACTATAGTCCATCACTTAGCTCTCCCTTATCTTGTGACACATTTGACTATATTTGCTTGATCCTGACGTCACGGGACATACAACATAAAGATAATAGCGTTACACACATGACCCACAACATAGTAATGTTACACATGGCACCATAACGTGGGGCTGTTACATACAGTAATGTTACACATGGCACCCAACATGGCGGCCTGAGGGAGATATACAAAATTTCTTTATTAAGAAAGCCAAAAATTTGAACTCAGAAATCACAGAGTTGATGGTTGAAAACTTTTTGAAATTGAAAATATACCTTATGGAATTGCCAAGCTTTAATAAAGTAATTAATTAATTTGAATATTGATTTCATTATTAAATTATTCATGAGGAGACGTCGAGGAAGAGTATACTCAGATATATCGCCAACAATTTAAAGAGATATACGCACCTATTGCTATGAATCACACTCTGTGATCATTTGAATAATTATTTTAGGTAGCCTAACAAGAAAGCCAGCTTATTTAACCTTGAAATTAAAGCTTTAAAGGTACCAAAATATTATTAGTTTACCAAGGGCATTAAGGTCTTGGGGGCTTATTAATTTGTTAACCAATTTGTTAATTTAAGCAAAATCCCCAAAAAAGCGATATCATAGGCAAAATATTAAGAGTATTAACTGTTTATTTATTGTTTATATGTGATAGTTTGAAAATCGCCAGATTATTAATGAGCATTGAATATAGGGCTATTTATTAATAGTTACCATATATAAAAATTTATTTACTGGTAATTACCAGATATCTATTGATTTAACTATCATTGCCTGTTTATTTTGTGCATGTTTATTTGTAATAAGTCTTGGAAAATTTATTGTCTCACTGTATGTATCACTTGTCACTTAATCCTTTTGGTCAACATTTCACTGCACTTGAGTCACTATCGCACTCACGCCGCGCATTCATTTCCACGCCGCGCATACACCCTCCGCGCGCATCTATTTCCACGCCGCGCCTACACCCTTCACGCCGCGTTCACCATCGGATCGCGTCATCCTTGGATTTCACCACTAGCCCAGCTGTCCAAATCCTAACTCACCATCATGGAGAACCTTTCAGCCAAGTCATCTGTGTCCTACATGGGGCTGGGAGTCAACAAGACTTTGCGAGAAGTGACCACACCTAACCCGAGGCAACAAACAACACTGATGAGACAGCGCCCAGGAGCGAGACGCAGGAAGTATCACTAGCGCCAACTTCGACCCTGAAAATCTTCGTCAGCTGTCTTCCACCCGCCTGGAACCAGAGGTCGTCCCGACGGAAGTGCCTCCACGTACACCGTCACATACCACTGTCAATCCCACCACACAACTCTCGCCAGATGAACTGAGTCCGCTGACTTCCAGATTAATGAATGACACTCCAACCGATTTGGTCACTCTCATGCTCAAAATAAGTAATGACCTCAAAGATTCCCAAGAGAAACTGATCAAAGATTCCTACGAGAAGCTAGGTAGTCGACTGGTTAGTCAAATGGAGAAGATGGATAGTCGAATGGAGAAGTGGGATAAGAAATTGAAAGAGGACATGGAAGAAATGAATAATCAAATAGAAAAAATGGACGGAGGATCGAGAGGAGAGACCAGAGACATCAAGGGAGAAATGAAGGAAAAGAGAAAGCAGTTAGATGACACTATTGTATGCCCCAACCAAGGAGTGGATGATATGCAGATGAATTTGAGGAAGGAACCTGAAAATCTTGAAAAACAAACCAAAACCGACATACAACCGGCAGTAGAGAAACCGAAGATAGAGTGTGTCACCACATACAAGGATTCGGAAAAGCAAATTAGAGATTCCACCCAGCCACAAGAAAAATCTGTACAGGAAATTAACACTCAACTAAGCCTAACTAACACATCTCTAAATACCACTCAAATCCAAGTTGAAAGTCTAGTAACCGACATACAACAGGCAGTAGAGACACAGAAGACAGAGTGTGTCATCACCTACCAGAATTTGGAAAAGCTGATTAGAGATTCCACCCAGCCACTAGAAAAATCTGTACAGGAAGTTAACACTCAACTAAGTCTAACAGACACATCACCAAATACCACTTTTAATACAGATAAAGATAATAACCCACCACCTTCTACTAGTACGCCATCAAATACAAATGGAAAGCCAAATAATCCATCAGGGAAAAATTCCAGCGGTGACCATCACGCAAGACTAGGAGGAGAGAAAACTTATAAGACTCTGACGGTTCAAATTCCGGCAGCCCAGAGCAAAGCTAAACGGCAGTCCAGCAAAATAAACAGGAAAGTGTATCTTAACTCAAACTTTCATCGGAAGCATGCTCGATATAAAAAGCCGACAGCCTTCGAGCATTCTGCAAGTTTTCATCCGCGGCACACTCGCTTCAAGCCCGCCCTAAAGCCAAGAGATTGTAAAAAACATGCTCAATATAAAAAGTCGACAGTTTTCGAGCATTCTGCATGTTTTCATCGGCGGCATACTCGCTTCAAGCCCGCCATAAAGTCAGAAGATTGTAAAATTTGGACACCAAAACCTAACCTCTCTTGAGACGTTGATCAACTACCCACATCCAACCGGCCAACATAACCTAAATCGCCCACATCTGGTACACGAAAGGTTAATAAGAGCAGCTTCTAGACCCTGAAAACACTTCGTCTATTTGGTACGAGAATCTCGCCAACATTAAACCCTACTATAGAGAATGAACAATATCATTCCTAAGAACCACATGCTTCCGGTTTGGAGATAAACGAAAAAAGTGATTTTTCTACAACAGGATTCAAACTAACATGAGCCAGAGATCGTCCCAAGGATGTACTACGACGCCTGACCGTATTAATTACGCAAAATAAGTGATATTGAACTTTTTGGAAAAAATACACAGTTCTGTTAATAAAATTATTGATGGCCAACGATCGCCATAGTTCCTAATCAAACCAAATGGAATCCTAACGGTAAATTATTACCAACTTCAAATATTAGTAAGAAATTACCTTCTTTTCCAAGACTTACTATGTTATTATATCATATATTTGTTAGTATTAGTAAATATCTGAATTTTTTGTTAGCTTCTACGAAGTCATACGTTAAGCACATAACCAAAAAACACATATGTTATGATGTCTACTTGTGTGCGTAGACGATATATTGTACACATACGATAGGCCAATGCCACACAAATCAAACAGCATATATATATTCCATACTTCACAGCTGTGAAAGTTTATAATCAAATTGTTATAACGTAGCCAGTATTATTAAGTAAATTTTGTTAAAACTAAGATTAACACATATTTTGATATTATTATTGAATGTTTATTTATTTGTAACCATAAGTGTTTGCATGGCAGTGAATTTTGAGTCAAGTGGTGAAACCACAGATTACGATTGTGAGCCCTAGGCTAATAACTTTGTCAATCGATAAAACAAGTCGGCACCCATTTAAGTTACCTGATATTTCCTTCAGATCAGTTACCAGAGTTATTGTACATCTATCTATGTAAATTGTTTGAGAGCTTTATTTATGTCATTTATTGTCTAGCAGAACTTATGAGTTTGAATTGTATTGTATTTTCGAGTGTCATCTGAGATAACCTCACATACCTTTTGTGCATCAGCGCTTGTAGAGATTCTTTCGGCACCTGGCATACTCTTTGGTTTGACATGTCGTCATCATAGTATGGTTTAGCCGCCAACTGTTGAATTCTCATATAGCTCTTTTAGATGTATTATCCTTGCTCTATTTTTTCTCAGCTAAATGCTTGATTTTTGTGTAAATCACTGCCATGATTAGATGTTACGCTTCTGTAAATCTTATGAGTAGGTAACGTAGAATGTTTCCGTACCGAATTCGAGTCGGAAGGTAAGCTAACATGAGACAGTTGTGTTCACATATTTTTTAGGGCCTTCTTTATGTTATGTGAGATCTTAGAAAATTTGCCTCGTTTTCTTTATATAGTTATACAAACTCGCTCTATCTGCAGCTTATTAAAAGCTTATTTATTCGCTCATTTATATAACTATAGGGGGCTTCTGTCACGATACAAATTCTGGCAACCAAATAAAGCCTCAATAAAATATTGTCAATGACCACTAAGTGCTGGTATTATAATAGATAGCACAATTAACGGTAAGCTGACCTAATTTAGCAGTACTCAATATTGATAAAATAATGATAACAAGGAAGCGAGCTCCGACTCACCACCAAAAGTCTCTGACTCATATCACATTGTATATTTATTTGTATTCTTTGGTGTTAATTTATGTAATTGAAAAATCCAAATATTGAAGATAGCCATAACCTTCATCCAAAAATATCAAAACACACCACTGCCTATATGAATCATCTACCGAAGATGTCAATGCCAATAAAATCATTGGAAAAATTATGATTCATCCATTATTTATAGAATGTATAAATACTTAATCCACATATGTTAACTTGCTATTAAATAATGCATATTATTATTTGTACTCACCAAAAATATCATCCCAAGCCGGTGAAATAATGTATGTACAGGTCTCATATCTTCGGTGGTTTCACGAACATAGCAATATATTTTGGAAATATTTGTTGTATATGAGATTATACTATTTTAGGAGTCAGTTATTTTATAGCATAAAATATTTGGATGTATATTAATTTAGCAATAAACTTTCAGTTCACCTTTTGAATTTGGCAGTGGAGTTGAAAAGTAGAGGATATTTTTAAAGGCATCTTCCAAAAATAAAAATAAAAATTGAAAAGATTTTAATGTCCTATATGTTATTTTGTATTATATATAATATATCGCATATTATTTAAGTGGTTATTGTAGCTAAATGTTGGAACTACTTTGTGCATTGTACTGACGTCAAAAAACACGGCATTAAATTGACCAATCACAGCCCAGCATTTCATTAAAAATTCTAGAATGTTCTATTGAAAAGTCTGTTTCCTTGAATTTTAGCAAGGGTAATTCTCTTCCGTTTGAGACTCCTTAGAGAGCAGTTGCTTTTGAGCACATGAGTGCAGTTTAATTATTTTCAAATGTAATCAGTTTCAATTTCAATTTAAATGTTTTCTAACTGTGATATATTGAGCTGTGGCAATATATAATTGATTAAATTCATGTAAAGTCGCGAAAATATTATAAACCATGGTCCAGAGCCAAGCAGTATCGTGAGATGACACACGGAATCCAATCTACCCCTGAGATGGCTGCCTAAACCAGGATACGGTAACCGACGTCAAAGCATCGCCAATACTGTGAGTGATCCGTTTATTTAATCCTTTGGCCAAAGGCGCGAAAAGCCTCTATGAAGTGAAATAGTGGGGAAAATTATCATACTGTGTGAAGCATAGAAACATGAGCTCATGGTCTAGTATTTAAGACACTCATAAATTTAGAGATTTTGTACTATATCTTATTTGCCAGGCAAATACCCACACCCACGCTCTACCGAAGATATAAATTTTGTAACAAGCTATTTATTGTTAGTAACAATTATTAACGAAACTTGTAAAATTCATTTAATTGTTCAAGTTGTATGTTCTAAAGGAACAGGAGAATATACTCCAAGTTTTTCACCTAATTACTGGGTTTTCTAGTCGTTCTTGTACCTGTCTTGGCAATCCCAACTGATACATTAAATTTATTTAATTTATGAAAATATCAGTATCCTGGATGAGCCCTTGCAAGGCCAAATTTTGACATGCCCAGTCACGTAAGGAGTATGCTTAGCCAAGTGTGTTACGTAAGTGGATTGAGATCTTGTCTTTGATGCGTGACTATAGTCCATCACTTAGCTCTCCCTTATCTTGTGACACATTTGACTATATTTGCTTGATCCCGACGTCACGGGACATACAACATAAAGATAATAGCGTTACACACATGACCCACAACATAGTAATGTTACAGTAATTAAAGGAGTCATTCATCAAAGAAGTCAAAGAATAAATTATCTTTAATGAAAGGTGCCGTAATAGAACAATTTGTGTGTATTTGCATGAAAATGATAAGTTTTGAGCACTATCAATATTTTTTTAGGTAACCTAATTTCTATATTTTTCAAAATTCTTTCTTTATGATGAAGTAGGAACTTTGATCATATTGCTTTTAAATCAGCAAATATTTATATTTGGCATTATTGACACATAATACGTATAAGATTTGACTTGAAAAGATAAGTTAGATAAGTAGGAACTTTGATCATATTGCTTGTAAATCAGCAAATATTAATTATTGGCATTATTGACAAAATTAAAGTGTAAGCTCAGAATATATAAACCCGTCTATGCTTTTATGGAACTTTGTTGCATTAATTTGTTAAATAATTGTATTATTCCCTTACTATTATTCTCTCATAGCAAAAGTGAAGAGGCGAGCATTGACAGACAAGGATTTGGAAGCAATCAAAGATGCCACTCCAACCCTCAATAAAGGCTCCACCATTATGTTTCGCAGTTTACAGAACAAAGGTTGGTTATTTTGTTAACAATTTCTATCCTAATAACTCTATTTTATTGGGTTGTTTCATTCCGACAAAGAAGTTTTTTTGTGATTCCTTCGACGCTCATCAAACAATATTGCCAATCATTGAGTTGGAAAATTTGCAAAGACCAAGTTGAAAAACATTATCATTATTCCATATTTTCCCTAGAATAGCAAGTGAAAATAGAAATGTGGAAAAAGAAATAAAACTGTAGAATGTGAATCAATAATAGTCAAACCAATGAAATAATTATTATGCTCTGCATGAATGTCGAGGTGAAGACAATAATGTAACTGAAGTGTTCTCACACTGTTATGTTGTGAAAATTGATCAATCTTTTCGATAAACTGATGCCACAGAAAAATCATGTATTAAAACAATTGAGACAGCAATTAAATCATTGTTATCATGAGTATTATATTATTTTAGTATCATATATGGTGAAAATTGAACAATATTTTTAATAAACTACTGGTTTGGCGAATTTACGTATTAAAAATGAGTCACTGTAATATTCGAGGTGTAAATTGAGATCCTTCAACTTCATAGTTCTTATAATCCGAATATTCTCTGTTGCAGGCATAATCTCGTACACAGAATACTTATTTCTTCTGTCAATCCTCACAAGTAAGTAAAATACAATTTAAAATTGATCAATCCTTTCAATCGTAGAAAATTTTGCTGTTTAAATGGGAATTTTTTCTTTATAAAGTGATACGTAGTAGGTATTTTCTTCTATTCAGGATTTCAAGTGTGTAGGGTAAACTGAGTTTCATCAGCTCTTCAAAATTATTATCATCTTCAAACTTTCTGCAATGTATAGTACTAGAACCTTATTAGAATAACTCTGGTCAACAAAAAATAATTATTGAGTTAAGAGAGGATGAAAGTTATTAACTTACAGTTTCTTGAAGAGTAGCTGTAGCAGAAAACGTCAAAATCCATCAGGCTTCAACACTGCACACTAAATAAAACAATTGAAATATTATCAATAATTTTTACAAGACATAGATTGGGGAAAGAAAGTGAATGTGAAATTAATAGATGAGAAATTAATTAGTTAAGGATTAGCCTAGAAGGTAAGTTGACCTTCAAGTTGCCACTCACGACAAGCAAAACATGGATTGCAATAATTCTATACTAACCCTAACCAATTGGGAATATCATATTTCTACTCCTTCATACTATTTTCTAGTTAACAGGTGAACTAAAACTTTATGATTGTTTGAAAGTTCTCCGACTCCAATTTATTCCTTTTTTTTTGAGAATTCAAAAATTTTCAATAAAATGTAGTTTTTAATTAACACTCATGGTAACCAAAGCATAAGGAAAATTTGAATTGTGGAATGTAAATGATAGAATGAAATGAATGTTCAAGTTTACTCTGGTTCCAATCTAAACCAATAAAAATGTATTATGCATTTTTGTAAGTTCAAAACTCTTTATTGGCCTAATTAATAAAACATGAAAGTTTAAGAGCTTGATTGACATTACATAAGACCACGTTTTTTGTTATTTTGATGATTGGTCTTCATATTGAATTTTGTTCTTCAAATTGTTTCTGTTTTCAGAGCCGCAGACTGGATTCCGAATCGCATTCAATATGTTTGACACTGATGGAAACGAAAGAGTCGACAAAAATGAATTTCTTGTGGTTAGTATTTTTCACTTATGCCTTTCGTTCCCTCGTCTCATTTATCAAGAATTTGTAGATTTCATTCATCTATTATTTTACAGAAATTTCTCCTATTCCCTATAAGGGAAATATTTTATTTGGAATCTCATTCTAAACTCCTCAATCTTAGAGAATAACACTCGAAATAAACATTTCAATGACAAACAATAAAACAAATAATGACTTTTTTATTATTTTTTTCAAATTAATTTGTAGTATGACTGGTTCGTTTTGCTCAGGCCCCTGGATTGTCAAGGAATTACCTCATTAAACATTTTGCAATTTTTAATTTGTATAAGAATTCATCCACTATAACACAGCCAGATTGATATTGTACAGTGGGTCATGCACTATGACGCAGACAATAATATTGTAATGTTAATATTGTATAGAAGTCTCATCCAAAAAGTTGTGACGAGATAATTAATTCATTGTCAATCCAGCCTCAGCACAATGAACAAGCTCTATTTCTATTTAAAAATGTTCACATTTTCTTTAAAATATTACAATAGGAAAGTTTTATGGAAAGGATAGAATTTGTATAGAATATTAATCAGAGGTCCTATTTATAGCGAACAATTATTCAACTAATCATCAGCCTAATCAGTGTACGCAGGATTTTTCAGTTACTGTTTTAGTTTAAAAATTAGGTATTCTCCTAATTATCTTTAAAATTTATCTTTATAAATTGTTTTTTCTTTCAATACTTGCATCAGAGAAGTAAAGAATTCACTTTACTTCATTTACTTTACTTCTCTGTGCATAGACACAGCTTTTTGTTCAATTCTAACACGTTTGTCTTTGTAGCTCTTAATATAGTTACTTTCAAATATATTTTTTGTTTGTCCTTGTTTCCACTGTCAATTTTCAAATATTAAATTTTTCCATGTCAGTTGAGTCGGCTATTTGCTCTAAAACTGGAAAGGGTGAAGGATCAAGACTTAGATTCTCCAAAACAGGTATTTTTGTGTTTAGACGAGTTGTTGATGCGTTTTCAAACAGGTCTGTATCAACAGGGATCATTTTCAAATTATTTACAAATTGCTCCAATGACAGCACATTTTTCCAGGTTTCAAATTGTTCGAGGGAAATTAATCAAATTATGTTACAAACTGTGTCTCCTGTAATCTGGTTACTGTTATTAAAATGAGATTCATGTATACAAAGCACATATTAAACTTAGATATTACAAGCAATGTAAGTTATTCTAGGAAGATGTGTTGAAGGATTAATTATATTTGATCTGATAATCAATGATTATTTGCTCAATTCACCTCGAATATTATCATTTTCTGTATCTTTCCTAATGTAAAACCCAGAATCTTCTTGCTATGCCTGCTTAATCCCAAATTTATAATTGCTTAATGTGATTCAGCCATTATTCTATTGACCTATGTCAGTCTTATATTAAGAGACTCCTAGAGACGGGTCTTATGGCTTTATGAGACCTGAAAGCCTGAAACATATGGAATCGTCCTTCTCATGTAATCGTTCTATATGTAATCGTTTTTCTTATGTAAGCAAAGTATTGCTGTAAATATTGTAAAGCAAAAGTAAAGATGAGACCGTTGTACAGACCTGAATTGAATTGACGCAAAATAACACAATAAATGTTGCTTATTGTTTAATAATGGTCTTTCCAGTGGCTGTATATTCTTCGCTATCATTGTACTACCCAAATCTCACAAAATCAAAACAGAAAATAGTGCTAATCTGTAATTATTGTTAAATTTTTATCCATTTTCTTGTGTAATGAACGTTGAAATAACAAAGCTAACAAAATAATAATAAACATGATGAATATTTGTACTGTACTGTCTAGAGAAAAGTTACTTGCTTCCAGTTACTGTTTTATTTAAATAAAAAACTAATCTAAATCCAATAATGTATTTCAATTTGTTTGGGAATCAAAGTAATTCAGGATTTAGTTTCTCAAAAAAGTAGGTGGATGAAGCTGTTGGTTAAGGCCAATAATTGTTAATTGTTCCTGCATCCTAGGAAATTACCTCTACACCAGCATCAAAAGTACAGTACTAGTTTTTTGAAACTCAAGACATTTCAATTGTCATATTTTTCTACTTAATGGCAAAATGATTGTTGATTATGAAAAAATTATTACCGTACTTAAATTTTGGACCTGTAACTGAAATGTTATGTAGAAATCAACTTTTTAATTAAACTCTTTGAAAAACTTGTTCATAATTTATTTTTGAATTTTTCTATCCAGTATATGAAAACAATTATTTCGTCAGCGATTCAATCAAGAAAAGACAAATACTCACACGATGAAAAACGAATTGCTGTTGTAAGTTTTTTGTTTGAAGACTTTTTTTATCGTTTGCAGCTATTACTAACACATTTTTGATGGTAATAAATTAATTCGATTTTTGATGTGTTTTTGATGTTGAATAATTGGTTTAGAGTTCACATAATTTATTCTTTGAGAAGTATTTAGATTCATTGAACTGTTGTTGATAACCGAGTGTAAATAATTGAATTTAGTTTCTCATGTTATTTCAGAGTTTTATAAAACAATTTGAATATTGACCAGGATTTGTGTTTCCAATGTAGAAGTAAGTGAGATTAATAACCCCAGAAAAGTCGTATTAATATGATGAAAAACTATTGTTTTAAGCTCTAGTATAGTTTAGAAGTCATAGCATCGGGCTTTTGTTCGCTTTTTGTTTTTTGTTTTGTAAATGAGCTTAAAATTAAAATTAATTCAATTTGTCATTGTACTGCTGCAGGTACATATTCTATTCTTGATTGAAAAAATCGATTCATGATTTCCAGTTGAATGTAAGGCAACTAAATATTATAAATAACTAAAAACACTTAGGCAACAGTCGATAAAACATGTAAGCAAGCTTCTATCAATTCTTCTACTAAGAAATAAACTAATCAATGTATTATTAAAAGCTGGAGAACATAAGATTAGCTTAGTTTTAAGCTTGGGATTCGTTAATAACACATTTTTAGACTAGTTTTGACATCTTAGCCCTAGCGCCCACTGAGGTGGAGTGGCGATGGCGAGGCAATATCAATGAAACCGTGCACATCTAGGTGATGTGCGCGGTTTCATTTAGTTACATATGTTTATATTAATTAGCGTGTTGCCACGCCATCGCCACTCCACCTCAGTGGGCGCTAGGGCTAATATTGAAGTACAAGATCGTTGTTCTTTCCCCTATTGAAAATCAAGAAAAAATTTATTCATTTATTTTGTTTTCTAATATTATTTATTACACATCAAAATTAGGGAGAGAAATTGTAAGATCTGAGCCTTTTTTTCTCACGAATCATACTATGATTTTTGTATCTCTAAATGAATGAATAAATAAGATACACATGAAATATTACAGGGTGATTCACGGTAGCCTATTTATTTTCATTGAGTTGGTAAACTATGATAGTCATTCGAGAATGTTTTTTTCTCAGATGGAGAAAATATTCAGTCACGCTTGGAAAGACAAGCGCGGCCTACCGGCAGATGACGTCAAAACCAACGAAGTGACGTCAGCAGCAGGAGGCGACACTCAGATCACCGAAGAGTATGTCGACGACGAACGCGGACTGCAGCGACGACATCTGGTGGACACCACGCTAACTGTTCACTTTTTTGGACCCAAGGGAAAGAACGAACTGCGCTTTGAAGGCTTCAGGAGGTGATTACTTGTATTTGAATCTTTGTGCAAAAATTAGTCTTGAAGTCCAAGAGATATTTCATCCAACACGAAGCTGTGGAAGCTATGTTCCACCTCCATCTTTCTCTGTAGTCAGTAGAAATAGGGGGTAGAATCTGACTTGCTCAGAAATGAATGAGGGTTGTCACTTTATTGCAGTCATGCATAACTTCTAATAATGAAACAAACTGGTGTGATGAAGGACAAAAATCTTAAAATTACCCCAAAAGGTTGAGGGTGGACAATGTGGTGGGTTGGGGAAATTCTCTTAGAGGATGTCTCTATTGAAGTATTGTTTGAACGGCTAGCCGAATTGCAGGCGTTGTGGTGGGAGTGAACAGTGGTGGATGGAGTATCGGATCTCCCACTCAGTTTTGCCTGTCATGTTGGAAGAAATTTATCTCAGACTATAGACTTTTGCTTTGGAAATGGAGGAGATGGAAAAGAAGGAGATGGAAATGGAGGAGATGGAAAAGACGACGATGGAGATGGAGGAAATGGAAAAGGAGGAGATGGAGATGGAGGAAATGGGAAAGGAGGAGATGCAGATGGAGGGAATGGGAAAGGAAGAGATGGAAAAGGAGATGGAAAAGGAGAAGGAAAAGGAAAAGATAGAAATGGAGGAGATGGAAGAGGAGGAGATAGAAATGGAGGAGATGGAAAGGAGGAGATGGAGATGAAGGAAATGGAAAAGGAGGAGATGGAGGAGACGCAAAAGCAGGAGATGGAAATGTAGGAGGTGGAAAAGGAGGAGATGGAAGAAGAGGAGGAATGTTGATGAAAGAGAGATAGCAAATGGACTCAAGTCTAGATAGATAAAGAACCACCCATGTAAAATAGAGTACACGGTAGGCATCACGCGCAGTCTCAGCCTAGGTTTTGAGAGGCGTGACGTCACCCGGAATTGACTGTCATTCAACTTTTCCATGGTAACTGGGTTCAGAGCTACTCCACTTTTGAAGCAGTCTACTGCTCATCCTGCTCATGGATCAAACTCATTTAGAATGGGAAGTACATAATAAAATAGTCAAATAATGAATTTTCAAATAGCAATAAGTTACTCTTGTTGTAGCTTATTTTTCATTACCGAAGTGAATATATTCAAGATAAAACTAGCTACAAATAGTCAATATTTACTTATCCAAGGAATTCACTAAGACCTATACAAAAATTGAATTCAATATTGGACGGAAGGTGGTGGAATTATGGGTTTAATGTATGAAAGCCCAAGATTAGGAAATAGCCCAAGATCACCCAAGTGTCATTTGAAAAAACTTGTTGCTGATGATGAATTGGTGTAGCTTTAACAATTTGTGTGTCTGAGATCATTTTCACGTTCAGTCACAGTACTTTAACACACCGATTACTCATTGCATCGGTGTGTGCTCACAATAAGCAACTATGTGAATTGCTGTGACTAAAAATCTGTCTTATCCTTATACTTTCACCACAAGCCACAGTTATTAAATTATCCAAAGAGTTAAGGCCGGATTGCCTAAGAACCAAAAACAGCTGTTATATTCAGTTGCGGAGTTTTGAATACCACAACTAAGCGTTATAGAGTCGCAGCCGAAATTGACAGCTAGGAAAAGACTACCTATTCCTGTGTGTTGAGTCAGTGCCGCGTAAAGTCGTAGCTATAGGCAGCTATAGTCCGATTCACGTCAAGAAGTCAGCATTGTTTATATGAGGAGCATTGATACCAAGTTTCATTGAGAGAGAAAGAGAAAACTGCACCAAACGTGTTTGTTGGGACTGTGTGCGACAACAATGCACAGTTCGGCAACTATGCCCAGTGCGAATAGGATAAAGACATTAGCAACTGCCTTGTGCTGAACAAGGATAGCAAACTCCCATCTATGCAATGCTGACTTCTTGACGTGAATCGCACTATAGGAAATATGGTCTTTAGTAAACTGAATAAATTTATTAAAAGTTGACTTGCTTTGTTCCTCTCTAGATTCATGGAAAACCTGCAAACCGAAGTATTGGAACTTGAATTCAATGAATTTTCAAAGGGCGCACCAACTATTAGCGAAATGGATTTTGCAAGAATTCTACTGCGATACACTTACCTTGATACTGATGCGTAAGTAGCCTTTTATCCAATCTATTCTTTATTCATGCTCACAAATCCAATTCCTGGAAATATTGGAGAAATATAATTGTTTAACGAAATATTTTTGCGATGCTGAGTATTGACATTGAATCAGATTTATGATTGAATTCAATACCGTAACCATTAATAATAATTCCGTGTAACCTGGCTGGCTCAGGTCTGGTGTCACAGTTGATCTCACCTTTTTGTTAAGTAAGATATAGATGAGAATTTCCGCACATCAACAAATAAAATATTAACAGTCAACAACTAAATCGTCAATTCCATTGAAATACTCGTACAATGGCTTTTTATAAACAATTCACTCATAAAGGAGTACATCTTTATAGTCCTTGATTTGTGATCAGGTATAATGTTTGGCAACTCAGGAAAATAATAATCATTATTATTATAATTAATTGGCGTTAATTAATAAAAATTAATTATCATCATAATTATCCTGTTATCATAATTTTATAATTACATTAATAATTAACTCCATAAATAATTAATTTTCGTTCATTAATAAAAAGTGTATTATTATTGTATTTTTGTAATGTTTAAATGAAATAAAATTAAAAATAATAATCCTGTTACCCAGGATAATTCAAAGTTGTAGATCAAATAAATCCTTCATGAACATATTAAAAAACCAAGCTTTCAATGTTCAAGATAAAATTAGCTTTTTTTACTGTGTACTGTCGTATACTGATCAACTTATCATAGACACCGTAGAAATAAATACAGAGAGGTATACCTACTAACAGCATGTCTGGTAATCAGGATGAATCAACTTAATTTTTTTTTAATCATTCGAAAGTTAAAGTTGTGCAATTTTTTTAAATAATATGTTTCAGGTATGATATGTACTTGGATCGATTACTGGATAGAGAGGAAGCCGACAAGGGCATATCTTTCGAAGAGTTTAGAGTTTTCTGTCAGTTCCTGAATAATCTCGAAGACTTCACAATTGCCATGAGAATGTATACGTTGGCTGATCACCCTATCTCTAAAGGCGAGTATCGAGTAATTTATTCAATAATTTCATTTCATTTTTTTCAGCAAGTCTATTTTAAAAATAATGCTTTGAAAATACTTATTTCCATTCCATCAATTGTATACCGGTACCTAACTATTCGATTAATATTAATTCAAATTTATTAATGCAACAAAATAAATAAATATTACAATACAAAATCAAAAATTATTTTCAAACGTTTGTTTCCCTAGGATATGCTGCTTGTGAACACTTCAATAAATTCAATATTCTATTAATATTGAGTATACTTAATATTCTATTACTTCATTATTTTATATCACTGAAATACGAGTATATATCAGTAAAATTGATATTTTACTGCCAATGTTTGAAATGTAAAGAAATACTATATTATGCCAAATATTATTCAGACAATATCTAAAATGAGCTAATGCGGAGGACTGTTGAAAAAGCGGAGAATTCTCTATTGAACTAGAAATAAAAGTCCTATCCTTTTTTAATGTTGAATTGAAAATATTCTCAACTACATGGTAAGATTATGATGACTTGGCTTGTATGATGAATTGAAAAACAACATGAAAAAACCATTAAAAAACTGGATGATTTAAAAAAACAGACAGCAACAATTTAATATTCGAAATTGTTGTTTCAATTTCTAGATGAATTTTTGCGAGCTGTGAAAATCTGCACCGGTCAGAATCTGAGCAAGCACCTTGTTGACACGGTATTTGCGATTTTTGATGAGGATGGTGATGGACAACTCAGCTACAGAGAGTTTATCGCAATTATGAAGGACCGGCTGCATCGTGGTTTTAAGGTAAGGCATTTTTATATCACCTTAACAGAATGAGCTATCTTATTTCTAAACAAGTACATTCTATATAACCCTAGGCACAGGCACAGAGTAGAAAATAAATAATTCTATTTGGCAGCTCATTCTCTGTTCTGTGGCAGAATACGGAAATGATAGATATTTTCTTTGTAATGGTTATAGAATATGGAAATGGTAATAGAAATGGTTATAGAATATGGAGGATAAGAGATAAAAAGCCAGATCTAACTAGGAATCTAACCCAAATAATCAAAGCGAAACTCAATTACAAAAAAAATAGCAAACAATAACCAATTCCAAATACATTTTTTCTACTTTTTTGTTTCAGTTGAATACAAAGAATGAAGGCTGGGATTCATTTAGACAGTGTGTCAAACAAGAAATAAAATCTCCAGGCTAAACATCGAAGAAACTGTTCAATACTTTTCAACTCTACTAATACCAGTTTTCAGTGAAAAATCTTATTATTTTATTTTAGTGTATCCTATTTGTGCAATTATTATGTGTTCAGTTTTCTGTTACAATTATTTATTATTATCCGTAATATCTAGTTCCTTAGTATAAATACCTCCATGTTTTTAATGTTCCTTGAAGATTTTTGTTCGATTCCACCCATGAGTATTATAATATAATTTACGTGTTATTTAACCAATCTGTGAGTTTGAAACGTTTATTATTGTTGTATGGAATTAGTTAAATTGATATTGTTATGCATGTTAATATAATTTGTTGAATAGATTGTTATTTTTAATTCGTTTTGAATATTGTTGTAGTATTGGATGTACTCGTATTTCAATGATCTAAAAATTCAGATTTGATTTTGTTATGCATGTTAATATAATTTGTTGAATAGATTGTTATTTTTAATTCGTTTTGAATATTGTTGTAGTATTGGATGTACTCGTATTTCAATGATCTAAAAATTCAGATTCTAGAACATTGTTAAAAATTATTTACAGTTGAAAATATTTATATATTTCGAAGTACGTTGTAATTAAGTTATACAGTATTTTCGAATCAAAATATTATATTGACATATTTATCATTGTTATTAGTTTTGTAAGAAGTAAGAAGATTTTTAAAATATATGCTACTAACTCTATGTTAAGCTTACTACAAATTGTGATGCTTGCCCAGTGTTTAGGCGATTTGCGTATGAGTTTAATTTTAGAAATAGAATTTGAATCCAGTTCAATACTAGAGAATAAGAATGCCTCTTCCTAGTTCATCACACCTTGAAAGTTTTTCCTAATATTAAATTTAAAAACAAAATGTGATAGCTTATAGCTGGTTATGCTTGTTAGCAGAGAATTTTTATTAAAAAATATATTGATACCTAGTTCAAATATAACATTAAATAAAATTTCATAATTTTTCTAATTAATCAAAGTGTGCTTCAATGCTCGAAATTTAATATTTTCTTTTCAATACATTACAATAAGTCATCATTCTGTATTTCTAATATTATTCCTATCTCAGCTAACAATACTGCAGTTTAAAGATTGTAGAATCATAGATTGAAATTCAATGCCATATTTATCAAGAAATTTGAACTTAATTGAATGCTAATATGTTAAAGGGTATTTAAAATACCTAATCATATTTGAACATAATATTTATAATTTCTTATAGTTGTATAAATTATTATTGCTTTAAAAATATCATAATCTTTTCTTTTAAATATGAAATTATATAATTATTTGTTATGTTAGGGTGCCATACTATTTTATTTGAAACATGATAATTATTAACAAAATTAATCATTGATATGCTTTTAAAGATAACCATTCAAACATTTGCACATTAACTATGGGAAGCCGCACAAAAATTAATCATTATGCTTCGAACAAATTAAATTCTAAAACTTTTCAGCACAAGAACATTAATTTAATATAGTCTGATTAGATTTCATAAGTTTTAATCCAATTAAAAATTCAATCAATATTATTTACTGTATCTAGTCATGTACATCTGCAATATTGGACTGATTATTTTACTCTACATTATTTAAATATATATTGGAATATATACACGTATTATAAAATTATTATTCACTATAAGAATGTATTACTGTAATGTCTGTATTATTGGACTGATTATGATACATCATTTTTATTCACTCTGTATTGTTTAATTCTATTTTAAAATATTCAATTTATTGAAAGAAATATAAATTTGAGAATTACACAATGTATTCTATTTATTTCTAGATGTGCATACTATTATATTAATTAATTCCTCTATTTATCCAAGTTCTAATAACTCACGATTAATGACCTAGAAATACCCGAATGAAGATCTTTGTCACTTTATAGTGAATTAACTGACAATACAATTTAAAGTACTATCTGGAGATTGATTAAACTTTGAATGATGAATGAGAATTCAAGGCATACATTTTGTAAATAATGCGTATATTTTTACACTTGAGATATTCATACAAAAGTACAGTTCAACAACAAATATTAAATGACTATAATACACGAGTAGCCTACTGTATGATATTGAGTACACATTAATCTCATTTTTATGAGCATTGTTACAATATGTGCTAATAAATCTTCTAATAACTATTAATAACGACCAAAATCATGCACTTTCCATAATTATTTCTAAACAAAAACACATTTATAACAATATAATAAATATAATATACGTTTTGAATAATTTACTTCCGAATTGGTGATGTGTGAGTCTCGTTAGTTAGACTGTATGAATTGGAAGTTTTATTAATGAATAGATAGATTATTTTCGATCGGGGGAAGTTAGGCCTATAAGAATTAGAGGATGAGCTTTGGAATCAAATGAATATTAGAATGGGATATTTGTACACTACACTGAAAAGCTCTAACCATATTCTATGAGTATTTCACACGAGTTAAATATTCTTTCTATAAAATATTCCTCTAATTTGTTACTTGGTATTAAACTAATTCAATCAATCATATAGAAAATATTTATGTAATAAGCACGTCCAATAATATAATAACTGAATATATCAGTTTCATATGAGCATACATAATATGTACTGTAAAACCTATTAGACTCAATATAAATAGATATACATTCCAATTTACAATATATACAATCAAGCCACAATATATCTTATAGACATTTCAACGAAGCAACAATGAAATTCAACAATGAACTTTCTTCATAAGAATACCAAACTCAACAAAGGTTATATGAATGGCATCATGAGGTTTGTACATTTCAATGAGAATATAACTAGTTTATCAGAGTTATAACCATAGACTAAAAACTAATGTAATTCATTATTGTGAAACAAGAACGTTCAGAGGTTGCTTCCAAAGCAAAAACATTCAGAAATAATTACAGATAACAGCTCTATAGGCCTAACATTGAGAATACTAGCAATAAGTAGTAGTATTTTAAAATTATTTGCAAAAAATGAATTTTGACTTCACTTTTACAAACCGTGAAAACATAGACCCTCATCCAAGTTACAGTACTTTGTAATATATGCTGTCAAGGATAACTTCTATACGTTCTCAAACCTACTGAATCCATTTAATATTTATAAATTGTAAATAACTCCAACATACAATATACAAATAACTGAGGTATATATTACTATGAAAAACTCATTACTTCTTATTTACATGAAATAATTGTTCATAATTTTTGTTCAATTCTAAATCCTAATACATAAACGAGATAACTACTTTACAAAAGCAAAAAAAATCACTTTCAAAGTAATTTATATACACCACTACTGTATAACATTCAATAAATCGCTAGATAATAATATTGTTAGACAAAAATTTAATATAAAGATAAAGTAAAGCATAATAATAATTTTATGGCCCAAGCCTAGCTTTCGATATGAAGTGATGAAAATCTGCTGAGAGATTCTTCAAACGCAACTGAATTTTACTCCTGAAACAAAAATAGATTGCACATTCTCAGCAGTTTCTTTTTTTTTACAAAAAAAAAAAAAATGGAATCAGTTTGACAAAAGTGGAATCAAGCACTTTGCACAGTTTTGTGCTTTTAATAATAATGAAAAGTCAAAATTTAATGATCAAAATCCATATTAATTTGAATCACGTGGAATTCAGTATCTTGAACCTGAGATGTAATAATACTGTATACTATGCAGTTTCGCAGATTTATACTGAATCACGGTATAAGGCAAAGATCTCTTATGAACCATACCGTACCAAATATACTCTTATGTATGAAGCATTGAATGTGCAATTCATTGAATAAACATCTATGTTGGCGTCCCAACTAGCTAACGGACTACTATACTAATTACTGTACTATTACATAGTCTGTGCGAACTTTAGAATGCAGTAGCCCAAAGAGTATTATGGCAATGGAGTACTACAGACTATTTTATATGGAAATATGAGCACGCTGCACTGTTGCCACGTTTCTTTTGAAACGCAACCAGTCGACTTTGCTTTCTCAGCTACGATTAGCTGAGCTATCTGGCAGCACTGTACCCCATAAGTGCAATACTGCAATCTAAGGTTTGCAAAGACTAAAGTAAATTCCCAGTTATTTAGGTCCACTACATAAAACTATAATGAATAAGAATACACCCAGTAGAAAAATAATGATATTGCCCCCAAAAGCAATCCGATTTGAAAACAAACAAACTACAAAGCACCCAATTTACAACATAGATTTTCTACGAATATTAGAATGAGAATGAGAGAACTCTACTGAATGAGAAAGAGAATTCTACTGAATGAGAAATATTTATTCAGCAATAATTTTTCCTTTACAATACATCGCAATGTATTAGAGAATTTTACTCCTTTTTCAGGTTAAAAGTACAAAAACACTGAAAAAAGAATTTATTAAAAACATCTTTCAAATTCAAAATCTCAAAAAAAAATCCGGCACAATACATAATATATGTATTATTGGTAGATTGTTGAAACCCGTTTCTGTCAAAATATCTTTTTGTTTTCATAAGACGAATTTTCTCATAGAAGTTTATTCTATTCATGAATTAGAGCCAACTCATATTTAAAATGAAATAAAAATCAACATGTAATTTTTACAAGAAACTGACTTTCTTGTAAACTTTGAGATGATTCCTAACTATAAACATACTCTACACACCCTATGAATCAAGTACTTTTGAACAGAGATATTTAGAAAAAGCAAAGTATGTGGGACAGCTAAAATACTCAGGCCATTTGAATCAAAGCTGAACTTTGGGTCAGCACAGAACATGACATCTATTAAATTTGAATAAAAGCTGAGCGTTGGTTCAAGCAGGGCAGGGCATGGAATACCGGAATACATTAGATAAATTAAAAATCCGTAAGTTGTATATTATCAATTGCTGAAATGTGTGTTCTCATTTTGTTTGGGTTTTCAATTATTTTGTAGTTTATTATAGTTATTATTTTGTTGCTTTTCCGACATGTATGAATATATATTTATATTGAGAATGAAAAATTCAATTCAAAAAATGGTTTTTAAATGAGTGATATAATCAGTTACTGACCATCATCGCTGGAGTAGCAGTTCTGACAGTGCAGCTTGTTGTTACGCACGCGCACATCCGTTCCCATAAGGCCATCTCCCAGCTGCACGCAGCACACGCAGCACTTGAAGCAGTCGATGTGGTAGAACAGCCTCAGCGTCTCTATTATCATCGCTGCGCCTCTACCTGCAATTCATTCAATTATTTTAATCAATCAACACTCTCTTGAAAATACAAAATTGACGATTAAAATTCATTTCAATTTAAATCATGTCTTATTTTTTGAAAATGTTATACTGTACATTGCAATAGATTAATTTAAATCATATCTCATTTTTTGAAAATGTTATACTGTTCATTGCAATAGATTAATTAATATTCATTAGTTTTTCATGTGAGAGTCAATATGGAGGTTGATTCATCACGTTATTTGCAACAATCAACACTCTTTTGAAAATATATCATTTCTCGTTTTCGAAATCGAAATTCATTTCAATTTAGATCATGGCTTTTTTTCAAGAAATTTTATAAATTGCAATAGAATAATTCGTTCAATTCTTCATGTAACAGTCAATATGGTGGATTCATCAGGTTATTTGCATCGATCAAAATTGTCTTGAAGTTATATTATGTCTTTTTTTCTAATAATGTTACACATTTAAGTAGAATAAGTCCTTAATTTTTTAGGTGACAGTTAAAATGATGATTAATTCATAAAAATATTAGCAATGTTGAAAATTCATTCCAATTCAAATCATGTTTTGTTTTCAAGAGATGAAATACTATACATCCCAATAGTGACATCCATTAATTTTTATGTGACAATCTGTATGGTAAAACATCTAAAGCGGTCCTATTTATAATCGTTGCTCCGGTCATAGTCTCTTTTCCTTGTTCCTTGACCCTTCTTTCTATCAGGAGCATTCCTTATTCCTGCCTTGATGACTCTCTTGGCTTTCAGAAAACTGTCTATTTTTCTACACACGCAACAATATTGAAAAGTAGTATTTTCCCATCAAATTCAATAACTGTTATACTTTGGATTGTCTTTTTCCATGCCAACTATACAATAGATTTTAATTACAATAATTTTAGATACAATAACTTTCAATCCTTACGCGAACTGGACGTAATAATTTAATAACAATTAATATGGAGCATGATTTCAATTGCTTCTCCTCTACCAGCAATTTAGTTGAATTTGTCTTAATCATTCTTATTCCTAAAGTAGTCTCATGTTCCAGAAAAGCATTCATCATTGAATTGTTCTATCAATGGGAGAGTTAGTGAACTGCTACACTCGAGAAGAATAAGATTATATCAAATAATTGAAATGGTTGATTCAGGAATAGATTTCACGCGTTTCATCCAGGCAAATGAGTTTATGAGTAGGAAGATGAAAGCTTTAACAAGTTCTTACCAAGTTCATCTCCACAGTGAGAGCACTTCTTCTTTCCACTAACGCTCAACATTTTCTCCTGCTGCTGCTGCTGCAGTTGTGGCTCTGTCTTCAGTTGCATCACTCTCTGCTGAGGATCAACTATTTGAGCCGTATTCATGTCATGCCTGAGAACCAAAATAAAAAATTCATTGAAAATAATTGTCTGGATAACGATCACTCGAGCCTAAAATGATGTACATCCTATAATATAAAAAATCTTTGCAATAATCGACAATATGATTCATGTATATTTATTGACTTCTAGAATCTTGAAACCATACTTGAATTACATTTAAAAAAAGATATGTTTGATCATGTTATCGTAAAATAGGCCTATCACAGTAATTGTATGCTTTCATTGAGTGCCTCAGTTTAGTAATATATCATATCTTACTGTTAAAAAGGGGCTATACTTTATTATTTTGTTTCTCATGCAATAGGCCCCAGGAGTGAATTCATTATTCATGTTGAACTTAGTAGTAAATACTGTAGGTATTAATATATGATCTCAGTGTATCTGAATAGATATTCCAAGGAATGAAATCATCATTTATAAGAAGACACATGAAGAGTAGAAAATTCTCAAAAATGTAAAACAAATTGATCAAGGGTCAGACTCTATATTCTAGTGTCAGGCCACTTCAAATAAACAAGTCGTGATGCGGTATCAAATTACAAATATTTGAAGAATCCCAGTTGTATATAAGGGTTTAATGAAAATGAAAAGTTAATTTTTTACTGGAATAATCATTTACCAGCATGAATCATACAGAATGAATCAATAAAAATCAATAACCAACTAAATCAAATCAAACCAAAATCAAGTAAAACCAATCCAAACTATTATTTTTCACACCTAAACACACTCGGGGTTTCAAATTCATGCCTGTTACTGCCATAATTAATAAGGACAATACTAGGCTACTCATGAATAATCCGATACAACGATATATCCAAGGACACGATATGGTATAGGCCTAGTGTTCGAAAATAAAAATAAGTGCTACTTTTTGCTAAATTCTAAAATTCCAAAAATTAGTACCAATAACAAAAATTATATAATGTACTTTAATCTACTTTAAATATAAACGAAAAGTTGGTTATTTGTTGAATTCGGGAGAGAACAGTTTTAGGCTGAGCCTGTTCTTTCCCTCCCAATCATATTTTGATGATTTTTAATCATAATCATTTATTGGATCAAGCAATACAATCTTATAGAAAAGAAAAAACAGGTGTTAACCCAAAACATAATGAATTGTGCGTAAATGAATTATTAACTTGCTATTGATAACTTGTATTTCAATAGTTTTACTTTCTGTGTGCCTTTTTGAGTCCTAACTACACGACCACATCACACATTACCTCCGTCTATTGTTATTAGCAGCAAGCCCGTTATTAATAGAAGCAGCGGCAGACAGTTGGTTATTGTTAATGCGGTTCTGCACACGCTGGGTAAGGGTCTGAATGATCTCGTCGGGGAGGGGCTTGTCGTTTCTCGGAGGAGTGTTGGCGTTGGCTACCCACTGAGGAGGAGCAGGAGCTGCTTGCAGCTGAGGCGGCAGCTGCGCAGTGCTGGCCCAGTGCTGGCCTGAGGCGGAGGAGGACTGAGGGGGAGGAGGAGGGGGTTGTTGCCAGACTGACGAGTTGCGAGGGGAGGCCATTGGTTGTTGTTGTTGTTGTTGACCGGGGTAGGCGCTCGGGTGGGGCGGAAGAGGACGCTTGGGCGGAACCGACGCCTGTCGCTGTTGCAGCTCGGTTATGCGTCGGTGTTCTGCTTCCTATAACAAAAGTGAAACAAATTAAAATCAGTAAAACCATTCATTAATTATGAGTTTTTAATTCAGATACACTACAATTTATACAGGGTTGGTGAAAATTATGGAAACGGCTAAATATTCCTTATACGAAGATAATTAATTTGACGCTAGGTGACATTGGGGATCTTACTAAAATTAAAAATACTACTTTACTGTGACTTCAAAATTCTGGTCCGCCATCTTGGATCCGCCATATTGAAACTTCTTTTTTTTAAATGGCAAGGTGATCATGTTATAGGCCTACATGATTTCGATACAGAATTTCGAGAGAAAATTAATGGCGAAAACTGTACATCGATATGTCAACCCGTATTAGAAATATTTTAATCGTTAATCAGACATATTTACATTGTCAGAGTGGGTGAAAAGTATTAGAATGGCTTGATATCTCATAATACAAAGGTAATTTGATGGTAGGGGTGATTGAGGATCCTACTCAAATCAAAAATACTACTTTACAGTGACTTTTTCAAATTTAGTCCGCCATCTTGGATTTGCCATCATTTTTCAAATGATGAGGTGGTGACGCGATACATGATTTCAATACGGAATTTCGAGGCAAAGTGAATGGCGAAAACCGCACATCAATATGTCAAACCGAAAGCAAAAGCAACTTATTAATAATTTCTCATAACTTGAAAGCTGGAAAGCAACTATCGAGGATATTGTTTCTAAATTTTTGTTAGAGCACTGCAATACAGTAGCTGAGATTAAAATATCAACAGCAGCCCAAAGATCTCCCTTATTTGAGGGTGATTGAATCACTTGTTACTATAATACTATACACGCAACAGCAACCTATGTCCTAAATCTCAAAACTTTAAAACTGGAAAACTAAAATAAAGGATATTTCGTTGTTTATAATTGTTGGCTGGCAGACCACTATAATACAGAAGTTGAAATTGTAGGAACAGCGGCCTATAGTATGAAGTAACTGAATCACTTATGATTACAACACCAACCTGTGTCTTAAACCTTTAAAAACTGAAAGGTTATATTTAACCATATAACTTTCTACTGTACCAGATAACTTTCAACTACTCCCAGATAACTTTGAAACTCCAAAACTATCAGAGAACATTAATATTGTTTCTACATTTTTGCCACAGCATTATTATAAAGTGGTTGAAATTGTAGAAACAACAGGAACCTCTTCTAGTACAGTGATTGAATCGCTGAATATTATACAAAACTCAAAGCTATAACATAAATAACAAAACTGTAAAATATAAAGGTGATTTCAAACCACCTTAGCTTCGCTTCAGCGACGATTAAAAGCTAATGAAAACAATGTAGCTTATAAGACGTAGCTTTTTATGTGAACTGTCTGTAGCTCGCGTATTGATGATAAGTACTACGTCGCCTATAGATTAACGTTCTTTTTCTAGTATACTTAGGATCACAACTCTTCATTTGCAAATAGTAATGGCACATATTCATGAAATAAGAGTTTGGTACGAAAATATATCTTTATGGACATTCAATCGCTCTTATACATTCAAGTAGAATTTTTGAAAAAAATAAGATGAGTTTTAATATGAATCAATGAACGGAGCTGACCTGTATGAGCCAGTGTTGGTAGTTGTAGTTGTTGTTATTCTGGTTCTCCTGTTTTTGTTTTCGCTTCATCCAGGTGTCTGTTGGGATGAGCCGTGACCGGGGAGCGGCACTCAGAGCCTGCAGAGTCTGACGAGTCATCTGTTGTGGACTATTAGTCCTGAAAAAAACAAAATATCAAAATCATGCATGTAAAGAGTTGTAAACCATCAATATGAACCGTAATACATTACATGAAATTGTTATTCTTTATTCATTGATAAAGACACAAACGATAAGATCAGATTATTTACTCTATTCATGTAGATTACAAATATATCGGCTTAAATTCTAGATTGTGATGATGTGAGAAAATGAGATATTGCAAATATTCAATTGCTTTTAGATCAAAATACTTAATATAACGAAAATCCTAATTAATTGCTATATAATACTCTGAAGACTTCCGCTACTGCAAATATTGACAACAGAATAATAGCTAGTAAAGAAATTAGATGAAATAATATACAACTAATTATTCGACAAATTAAATGTACATAGAGAATTCTTCAATGTGAAGATGTTAAGAAAAATGATAACGATGAAATAATATTGTGATGTATCTACATAAAACAGGAAAGTTCCAACATATAAATGTCTATTCTTGGAAAAAAGTGTGCAATGATATTCTTTTCATCAACACTTGATCTTGGAGGGAGAGAGAAAAAAAGAGGCTCAGCCCTTACTGTTTCTCTCCCGAATTTTTATGAAAAATTCTATTTATAAAAATAAATGTGTACTTTAACTCGAATGTTAGGGTGTGACAATTTGCATGATAATAATACAGTAAAATGATATTTGTACAGTGAATAATAAATGATAGATGAATGTTCTTCTTGATAGTGATTGTATGAAATTTAGTAAATTTGTTATTCAATTAATAAAAACAATTATATAATTTTCAAATCCTATTGAACAACAAACGTGATTTTAAAACCTGGATGTTAAGAGTATGAAAATTTGCATGAAAACAATACAGTACAATTCTTCATGATAAAAATTGTATACAGTTATCAATACATTTTTAGTTCAATTACTTTCAAATCGAATTGAACTATTACTGTTACCCGTTCTGTAAAAAGTAATAAAATCCTATTCGATTTTGGATAATTTAATAAAGAGTGGATTCACTTCTCAAGACTAATAAAAGAAAGGGTACAAACTTTTCACAATTCCCACAAGTAAAATTGGCACCCGAATCGGGATCCATACTACAGTACTTTACTAGAGTAAAATCCAACAAGAACTGACAAATTGAATAGCCTTAGAAGAGCTCAGCTCATGGGATAAAAAATAGACTTGACTTCTTGACTCCTTATCTAAACTTCTTATGAATGGATTCACTGTTCTCAAGCAGTAAGAAGCTCCAGCTCATTTAGTGAATGCTTTAACGGACTGAAAGCGACCTTTTCATCATGATTTGAGAAGCAGTGATCATCCAACGAAATGAATAAGAAAAATAGATTATTTGCATTAATAATTTATTGTTATTAGTTGTCATGATGGTTTCGTTCTCAGATTTAATAGAAATTTCCGAATTATTTCGTCGTATTGGTGGTGGTAATATTGTGGTAGCGTTCATATTTAATTATTATAAAAAGACTTAGTTGATGGCACCAGAAATTAAATCCTATTACCGGTATTCTCTCATGATTTTTTGAAAATATTACAGTCGATGCAACTGCAGTAATGCAACTACAGTCGATGCAATATCCATTGGAATATTGGCGAGATTTAATGCTTAAATCTTGCAACCAAATCGACATGCATAAAGGCTGATGATCTAACTATAGAATTAATTTTAATTGTTCAGGAAAAACACTCCAATGAAGATGAAGTTCATACTCTAATAAATAAGAGTGTAAATCATTTTTTATGTCTAAAGCTAAAAATGTATAATAGAACATTTTTCAGAACATTGACATTGAGAAGTTTTTTGCAGAAATAAATATTATTATTATGATTATTATTATTATTAGCCGTATAGCTCCCGAAGTGGAAGAGGCTGAGTCTGAATCATGGTCGTTGACTTTTATTTGACTTGGCGGTTTTCTTGTTCGCCCACCAGCTTTTCATTTTCTGCGAAAAAGCCGCTTTTCTTTCATCACTCCATCTCATTCCAGCTCTTGGAGCTTTTACCTCTGGAATAATTTCCCATTTATTTATTTTTGTTTTAAAATTATTTCGATTTGTAATTTCATCATCAGTAATTTTTGCTAGAACTAGATCTTTCTTAACGTTTTGAATCCATTCCCTCCATTGTAAGCGAAGCTACATATTTTACTAGTTTTTGTGATTCTATGATCAAGCCTCATAATGTGACAATAAAATTTTAGACGTCTTTTCTCATGTCTGTTACAATATTTGAATGTTGCTCAACTGTGCTATTTTTTTGTAATCTATAACCATTCTCAGTTAATCTTGGACCCAGAATTTTTCTAATTATTTTCCTTTCTTCCTTCTTCAAATTTTCTAAATCAGCTTTCCTGTTATTATTATTATATTATTCTAAGAGACCCAATTTAAAATACAGTAGAAGTAATACCTTCGCCGTTTAGTTTAATTCACAGGAAGATAAATTCTATGAATTTCGAAGATTCATGTAATTTACTACATGAATGAAGTTCCAAGTAACACATTCTCACACACTCATATTCATGTAAGTTAAATAATAGAAAAGATCACTTCTTTATGTTTTTATACAGCGAAGATTGGTAAAGAATGTTCAATCTACTCGACCATGAATAACCACTTAACGACATGGCTAAATCTTTTTTTTTTTTTGCTAGGGATGATGCCCACATAAGCTCTAAGCTTGTGCGTGGGTAATGGAAGGATGATGATGAGATATGAATGGACCTATAGCTTTAGGTGGGTTCCGAACCACCGGGAAGCGATTTTGAAGCTTATAAATTTTTGTATTTAGAGGAGCCGGTCACCTATACAACGGGAGTGATAGGCGCTGTCTCTTATCTAATCTCACCGATTAGCCTCGCCTCTGCCACTGGGACCAACCCGCTTCCCATGGCTCAATCTCTGAAGAGATATAACATAAAATTTATAGAAGAGGCCCAATTGAAATAAATGGATAAGAAATTTGAACCTATTTACACTAATTCCTACAGAGTAAGCTTGAAACTCTTCTATCACAATTATTGGCTTCCAATGGTTTGGAAATGATTTGGTTTCCAATTTCACAACCAGACATAGGTAGCTGTTTACGAAGTAGACAAGTTCAATACGTCTAGCTTTTTTGCTTAAAAAATAAACACAAATTCAGTCTACTCCAACAGTTCACCAACCTTTAATGCTACTAACCTTTTGATAGGTTTCTCTTGCAGGGGCGTGCGAGGGATGACAAGGGGCTTGGCAGGGGGAATGGGGGGAGGGGGCCGCGAGTGACGGGTAGCGACAGTGGGTGTGGTGAGGGGAGGGGGCGCAACGTCTTGTTGCAAGTTGGGCATCGAGCGACGGTAGTCCAGATTGGAGTCGGATGGGTGATCGTCTACAGTAGGCTGCGAGACATCCTGTAGCGATGCGGCCCACTGTTGCTGCAACAGCAGTGTCTCCCGCTGTCTGCTCAGCTCTTCTTGTTCGCGCTCCAAACGCTCCCGTTCCGTAATCAGCAGCTCCTGAATTATTGCAAACAAGAATTTCGTCAGATTCAAGAATTTATTTCTATGTTATTTTATTTTTCAAACATGGAGAAAGCAGGTTTCCCCTTATGGATTTAAGACTTTAGATTGTACAGGATATAATATAATGATGTATTCGATCAGCTTCAAATCAGAATAATATTAACGTGTTGGTAATTTGGTCGTTATGATCGTAATAAAATTCAAGAATTGGGTCTGGTATACCCAAAGACAATTCTATCTTAAGAAATAGAATAATTGTCTTTGGTACCAGATAATTCAGGTATAGAATCAGATATACATTCAAATACCTGAATCATTGTTTCTGAATCCGGTATTTAGAAACAACTATTTCTCAAAGAGGCATTCAGTCAGCAATAATATTTTAAAAAGAGAGTTTGGATTAGAGTGCGTTCATAGATGAATATTAAAATGATGATGTAATTCTTAATAATTGGTCCTATGTCGAAGTAAGGATTTCCCTTTACTTTCGTTCACGTTCGTTAATACTGTAATGCTACTCTTCTATGGAATAAATAATAGAAAATATGATATTGGAAACTAATTGATATTGAAAAATCTGCGAATAATAGAATGTTGAATACACAACAACTAAAAGTGAAATTAACTCCATGGTACAAAACTACGGTTAAATCCAAATAATATCTATTGAAATTGAAGACTGTGACTGAGAGTCAACTGTAAGGCTAGGCGTACACCGGTTAGTCAAAACAAGACAAGACGAAATTAGTCACGTTTAGTCACAGTAATTCACATAGCTGCTTATGAAGCAGCACACACCTATGCAATGACTAATCGGTGTGTGTTGCTTCATAAGCAACTATGTGAAGTACTGTGCCCAAACGCGACTAATCTCGTTTTGTCTTGTCATGACTAACCGGTGTACGCCTAGCCTAATAGGGACAATAAACACAGTCCCTTATTTATTCAATTTCCCTTTTTTGTCCTACAAGGCAGTGAATAAAACAATCCAAATCAATTTATTTAACATATAAAAATTAAGGGCATAATAATTATTACATTATTATAATACTTTATACAGGGATTTAAAAATTTGGAAGAATATTAATCAGGGAGATCACAATGGCTTCAGTTCAGGAAAGTAGAGAAAATTTCAGTAGACATAAAAAACGCCGTAAACATAATCCAGTACGGTAAGTCGATAGTAAGTTGAATATTCGCATTAGAAAGTGAAAATCCCAATTAGTACAGTCTAATATTAATGATAAGCTTCTACCACAAACAGATAATATAAACACCAAAAATAAAACGCTACCTGCGAATTATCAAGTACTCTAATATTTCATAATATGAGTTCATATGAGTGATTCAGACACTTCCAGTTTTAAAGGCTACAACTGACTTCCACTCACAAGAATTCAGACACAATACAAGAAATTTTTTTCTGAAAATCACTGCAACATCCAGCACATATAATATTCACCACACTAACTATACTAGGTTGAATTCACCTCGAAATAAACAATGGAACTGAAGTAGTAGCATGAAAGTAGTAAAAATGGTGAGCTCAGCTCCCCTCTCTAAATACTGTTAAGCTAAAATGAGCGCAGCAAAACGAAGCCTTATAAGATGGCTTTACAACATGCAACGTAGACTTTATACCTTTCAAATATATTCCAATGCACCAGGTAAGTAATTCTTTTTATACACATTGCATTTATTAAATCAAACCAATAAATAGTTACAATAAAACCTGTTTTAAAGGTTGAGCCAAATATTAGTATTGATTTATTAGTATTGTTATTATGATTAACATTTTATTATAATAGATACAATATAAATTGAATAGAAAAATATCCATCCATGAAAAATATATCATAGTCTATTCAATTAGCCAAATAAAGCTGTTAGTAGTATTGATACAATGATTATAATGGAATAGCACAGAGAAAAACCCCAAAAAAAAAGAATTTTTATAAGATTAGCCAGCATTTACTCGTATTATAAGCCATGAACTACTATGGTCGAAAATATTTTCTTCAAAATGAAATCAATAATTTTCTTCCAAATTAGCAATTGATGAGTACATTTCACTAAGCAATTAAAATATGCATAGTGAGTTAAAGCTACATGTCTGTACGAAACCGCGCCAAGTATTGCATGTTGAAGAATTTATGATGTGTTCAGTAAGAAATAAACATCACACTAATGTGAGCCTTTATTTTATTGATTCTAGAAATTCATTTCTCATATCAAATTCAAACTAGACCTATTAAGATATAATTCAAATTCTTAGTATACCTGAACATAGCCACAAATACGATAATGACTGTGATATTGAGAAAAGGAATCCATAGAGAAAAATTTTGATGAAAACTACACACTTTGAATATTAAATGCTTTTAAATCATGTTGAGCAACATTCAATGTATCCATTGCAAACGATAATTAGCTTTCAATTATTATTCATGACTGCACTGTCATAAATAATGATAAAATGATAATGGTCATTGATAAACCAAGCGATGTAATAAATTGTTAATCCTACACAATTACGAATAACAAACAAAAAACATAATTTTTTTATTTAATAGTTATAATCTCACATAAATAACATTGTGGAGTTTTTTTTTTAAAGAAACCTAATCGAGTAATAATTGATGAATTGCACATTCTTTCGTCCATTAAATTCTCAATATTTCAATTTTTGCTTGACCCTCTACCATAGCTGACAAAAATATAACTAGCTTTATCCAATTGCAATATATTTTATTGAAGGTGAGGAACTCCAATAAGAGCAAACATTTTTCAAATTAGGGGTTAACATCTGCAATAGCCAAAGCTTATGACATTCGTGTTAGTTCAGCAAGCTGACAGTAAGGTAATGAAGAAAAATGAGTCAAGTTTATAAAAATTCAATCATGCAATGTTAAAACTCGGCCCTCACCCCTGTATATTGCTGCTGACAGTCCCCAATAGAACCTTCTTCAGTGCTATTCACTATAGTCTGAAATAAGATGAATCATTATAATTTTAGAGTAACAGAGATGTGAAAGATGTATCCGGCATTCCTTTCTTCATTAATCTTAAAGATGAGTTGTTTCTTAGATTATTCATTAATGCTGTATTAATGGAAGAATATCATTTCACAGTGGATAAGTTATAGCTTTGTTGTAAAATATTATTTATACAGTACAGTATTACAAATTAGTATGGAAATAATATGTACAAACATTGGATGAACGTTGAATAAAATACAGTACCTTGTGAGATCTATAAAAATATTCGATAAATTTGAAAAAGCAAAAATGGAAAAGTATAAATTAATAATAAATTCATAACAGAATTGTTTTCAATGCTGAAATTGTGTTGTAAGCTAAGCACAATGAATTGTACAATCTATATGGATAACAATGTAAAAAAGGAAATAATACAAATACAGATAAAACATTGAGGAATTCTGTAACTTATATTGTACAATATAATATACTTGAAGTCTTAAACAGTAGTTTAGTTTCTATGTTTATGAAAACGGAAATTGTAGGAAATTGTAGTTCTTGGTTACGGCATATACAACAAGAAAACTGCCTACAGTAGTATAAAATTGAGAGGAGTTTGAAAAAAGGGCAAAATACTACAAATCAGTAATGGTTGAGGAATTCAAAGGAGATGAAAAAAAGATGGGAGTGTTATAGAAAAATGAGGGAGTTTCATAAAATCGTGAAAAATGGGAAATGTACATTCGAAAGCTGTCGCGAAAGAGACGTAAGTTGCAGAAAAAGTTGTATTACAGGAAGAATTCTCAATTTATATATCATTTGGTGCACTGAAAAGAAAATGTGGGTACAGTAGGAATCTCAAGATGAACACAGAACACATTTTTTTTAAAGAGTGCTTTTTGATGAAATAATGTGAAAATTTCAAGTACCATGCATTAAAATTAGAAATGTATGAAGTTTTGAAATGATTGGTACGGTATTGATTTAAGAGAAACCATTAAAAAATAAATTTATAATTGTTGTCAAAATATTTTACAACTTCTCAAAAATAGCCATCTAAACTATTCATAAATTTCAGTGCAGATTGTAAGCCACTTGCACAGACATCTATCAGAATTTGATCGCTCATCATAAACAGTAAGCTTAACGGCTGATTAAAGATTACCCTCTGATTGACGGTTGTGGAACAAATAAGAAATAATTCTACAATAATTGAAAACGTTGTAAAGTAGAGAAAATTGGGGAATTAGAGTGGTAATAAAAATGTGAATAAAGTACAATGGCTGTATCGACACAACATTTGTACCTTGTTGTATGTATAATACATACTGTACCTACCCCCAATAAATAAACTCGAAATGAATTGAGATTGCTTCAATTATAATCAGGAATCAAAAAGATCATAGAATAAGAGTCTAAATTAATGACAAATTCAAGGACATAACAATGTAAATCATGAAAAGTATAGAGTTGATCGTCAAGAGTATAAATTGAAAAAGAATTCGTTTTCAAGATGGCATAAATTCCAATGCTACCAAATATTGCAAGGTGTCGTATGTACATTGTGCATTAGAGTGAAAAAGTAGACATTTTCTTCATCCTACCTCTTGCTTCCTCAGTTCTTCTTCCCTGGCTTGGATCATCGACTCCTGATGACACCTGGCCGCTTCCTCCGCCTTTCTTCTTGTCAATTCTTCCTCTCTCTCCCACTCAAGTCGAGTTTTCTCTGCCTCCAGTTCTCTTAGTCGGAGAGCCAACTTCTCGCCTAGAAATGGTACAATGTATTTTTCTAAGTTTTGGAGACATGAATCTATTCAATGCTATTTACAAACATATTTGAAATTACAAAACGCATAGTTCATCAACATACTTAATTTATTCTTCATCTTCCAATTTTTCTTCTGGTGGGGCATTGATGAAGCATCAATAATGGAAGCCATTGTTGTAGAATTTCAAGTTGGCGATAACCCATGCAGGAATGATCACAGGAATGACCTCACATCGCTCCACCCAGGAGTACTAATTTATATAATTCATAAATTATAAATTTATATAATATATCTTTGTAACAGGATTAGATAAGTTATAGATAATAGTATTTGTATTTAAGTATTGATTAATATGGACATTAACGGAATTAACTGAATTATAAGCGGAAACATTAAAAATTATAGAAGAAATCTAATCCAAACAGACACTCCTCAAGATATAACAAGTAATGACAAAAACAAGCTTCGAATCAAAGTGGTACATGCCCAGCACATTAATTAACAAGAGATCTTGATTTCATCAATAGGCTAGCTCTAGCATACAGGGTTCATCCGCTAGAAAAGGAATTAGTTTCCAAGCTGAGTTTCAAACACGAGTTTTGATGTTATAAGAGAAGACGTAATTATCGTCTATAATTTTACAATAATAAACTATTGAATCCTTTTCTTGTAAAAATCTGAATCATTGTTGTCCAGAAAATGAGCAAAGATTATTCAAGTATTGATAGGGCCTACATATATTTACATGTTCAAGAGTCAAGACGATTACACACAATTAAGGAGCTTTATATTTCAATTTGAGTAACAATAAAGATCACTTCAAACAATCAAATTTATAAAATAAGAATGAGTCCATATTTTCTACTAATTGTAATGAATCAATAAAACAAACCTATGTTATTTTGTTCCTGTTGAGCAGCAATGATGTAGCTTTGGTTTTCCTGATTCCTGTCAACAACTTCTCTCTCCTTTTTTGTGTTTTCTTCCTCTTCAGAAGTTGAACTATTGTTGCCGAATGTCTGAAAATGAAATACAATACAGTTTTAGAAATTATAGTAATTATATTAATAGATGGAGTTCAGTAAGCGTATATCATTCATGTCAAAGGTTCGATCCCAATTTTCTTTTTTATAAATTCACAGCTTTCAAATATATTGTTTCCTGAACAATTATTTATTCTCACATGAATTGTATGCTTGTAATGGAAGAATAATTTCAATTTTGGAAGTTCATCAAAGTCAGCCATACCTCACTATCTTGCCGGCTGTGGTTGTGATCAGGCCACGAGATGTCGTCATGATGCCCCCTGTCCAATTCGACTCCCGAGTCGCGACTCTCGCCCTGAGTCGAGTCACTCTCCGAGCAGATCGACTGTCTGTACATCATCTGCTCCAGCCGCCTCTCTTCTTGCAGAAAGGTGGTCATATCAGGTGGAGGCTGGATGTCTAGATCTAAAAGCGAATAACTCTATTAGCTTTTTGTTATGAGCATCCATTGGGAACCTTATTGAAATAGTTAATTAATTATTGTTAATTAGTTGGAATAATCAATTCTATCTGAATTTCCTAGAACAAAAAGTAGGAGAACTAAGCTTAAGAATTGAATCAGCATAGGCTGTAAGGTGTAAGGGCTTCCACTTCATGAGTGGCTCAACTCGCATCAACTACTTTTTTGCCCGGTTTTTTAGTCGTTCGATAAATCATTCAATAGCTATAGAGTCAATAAATTTATCCATTAGATAAAACTTATTGCGTTCGTTAAACATTTTTATGTAACCGATAGCTATTGAACGATTTATCGGTTCAATGAATCTGGCAACATCGCAAAAGGCTTGATTTTGTAAACCAATGCCACATTTTGTAGGTTAGGGTACCTGTATCCCTTCATCTGTTTTATTCTTTGTCAGTAACTATCTTCTCTACAGTCTACTTTTAGATTGCGTGTTCCTTTTCTATCAGCCATTTGAGAGTGAAAGTATTAATATGAATTGAAAGAGGAAAATTATTATTTTGTTCTTTCATTGGTCACCTTTTCAATTTTTTTACTCTCTCATAAAATTTAGGGGCGTCCTCAGTTTATCATCCTTGAAGTAGACAAGATAAAAATGCCTACAGTCTCAAATTGTAGAGAACTTTGATGGACGTTTTATCACGTTCACGAGAAGTAAAATATAAATTGTGATTATTTAAAGTGAAGATAATGGAATGCTCTACAAATTTTATATAAAACATTTTTCAGTAAAACAATCATGTGAATGTTTATTTGCAGAAGTAAAAAAATTTTAAGCAATAAATCTGTATTTATCTTTATTCTTTCACAAATAACTATGAAACTACTAGAGTTAAGAGTAAAATGGTAATGAAATAAATAATAGAAAAATTAATTTTGTAAAGAATGAGAAAAAGTTTGAATTGATATCTCTATTGGAAGCCGAGATACTTATGATAAACGGAATACAAACTAACCTAGATAAAAAATTGATCAAAATAATCCCCAGCTGTGCAGTTATTGGTTCAATAAATATTTATGTGCTGGATTTTGGCTCTATAGTTTATCGAGAGATTTATAGATCCAATAGCGTTATCGAGTGTTCAAAAAACGCAATTCTCATGTTTATCGAATCAATAGCGCTATTGAATCGATAAACTATTTATTGAACGACTAAAAAACCGGGCATTTAATATATTAGTAGCAATAGCAGAAATAAATACATACTCTATTTGGTTGGTCTATCGTGTAAGACTATTCTAGTCATCCTAGATTAGTCTATGGTGGTAGGTAGTTTATGATAGTTAATATGAGACGTTTTGAAGCTTATTATGATGTTTACGATGTGATAATATTTTCTGAATTAAAATCTCAAAGTACAGGTAATTGAATAGGCCTTCCTAGCATGTGCTTATCAAATTGGAATTTGAAAGATGATTGAATTATTACATAGAGAAAGCATACGCAAATGTATGCTTTCTCTATGATTAAAACTTGAGTGAATGAAGTATTTTGTGTATCATCTTTTCAAGAACTAATAATGAATTGTGATTTACAGAATATTAAACAGTCAAGTATAAGCTAATGACATGTTTAGTGGATCTAATGACAACATAAATTTGAAATAATTAAAGACATGTCAAAAAACCTCCTTTAGACTTGTTACGTGGCTAATATATCAGAAGTAATCAATTCTACCCACCTACTCAAAAACAAAATGTACAATATTCAATATTCGAATACAGTTGAATGTGATATGTTCTAAAAGTTAATTTTGACTCATCATCAATAACTGTAGATCTGTAGACCTTTAAAGAGAAACCCATGTTGAACCACTAAAAGAGAATTCAACAATGCAATTAAACATAAAACTCATACTATCCTCAAAATCCTTCATAAATCAGTCTCTTCTAAATTTGTTAGTTAATGCTGCATTTCTAAAATTAATTGGACGGTCTCCGGGTAAAAGGGAATAAGTTAATTTTTCCATTTTTTTTACTTTATCGAAAATCAACTTCTTTGACAGCTTTATCTTTGGGTATAAGGCAATAAGTCCATACTCTACTATAACAGCTGTAATTACCGATGTGAATATTGTAATAAGTATTTAGTAGATAACTTTGTGTGGGTAAAAGGTAATGACTCTATTTTTGACTTATTCCCTTTTACCCGGAGACCGTCCAATTAATCGACCACTAGGCATTATTATTTGAAGGAAAATTTCGTTATTCTTCAGAAGAAGAAATCTTCTCTTCAGAGAATCTTTCTTGGATCTTTTCTTCAGGAAAATCTTCTTAAATATTTTTTGAGAAGAATCTTTTATAATATTCATTTTACCTGGTTCAAGACTGTCATCATTGCTGCCTTCCAGGCCGAGGAAGGACGAGCGTTTCAGCCGGATTTCTTTCTTGATTCGCTTGGTGGAGTCAAGCCTGCGCAGTGCCGACGGCTTGTGAGGAGCAACACCGTCATCGTCATCGCTGAGCTCGGCAGGAGGGGGAGGGGGCTTCTCCTTGGGCGGCTCCAGAGCTGAGGGGCTCAGCGGGAACACAATGCCCCCTCCAGTTTCCATTTCTCCATTCACAACATTCATGTTTAATTCTGGTAACTGGAAATTTAGAAAAAAATATAAACTCAATTACACATACAGTAAACAGTATGGAAAATTCTCTCAAGAAAAAATACCTCTATTTTGGCAATACCTTTATTTAAGTCAATCCTTCTTCTTATTGACTAACATTGAATAGAATCGAAAAGTACAAAGAGTAACTGGGATATTGGAAAATGGATAAAAATTATATTATGGAGATATGAGGACCGTTCATACTCGTAGCATTATTTTTCTATAGTAAAGTCATATTTGATAGATAGGTATATATTAATACCTATTTTTTTCAAAAAACTTTATTGTTCATAATTGAGATTTTGATAGAGCAGTGTTCGATTTCGGATTTGGGGGAAGGGAATGGCAGGAAGATATAATACTAGAATTAGATTAAAGCCTACTATTCGAGTGGCTATCTCAGCATACATTAAAAATTACTACTCCAATGAATGAATGAATTTTTAGATTTTTCTTTATTCTTTTAAATACATAATTTTTACTTGTTTCTCATTCACCCAATACAGTATAATTATATTATTATTGTACATTTATTTATTATTTTATCTCTCGAACCATATTCATATCGATTGTCACTTGTATAGCGTAGAAACAAAGAAAATATTATACCACTGAAATGGTATTTCGTAGTAAAAAATATCTTCCGTAGTAACTATAAAATCTTTTTTTTTATAAAAATACAATAAATACGGTATTAACAGAAATTGAGGTTACATCTCAAGTAGATTGTTTCATGTAGAATAGGAAGATCAGAATGGAGCCAAAAAGTACATGGCAGAGAACTATGAAGCAACTAAAAATTGAACATGAATTTGAGAATAGCTGAGAACATTTATATTAAGGAATAATCACAGCTAGGCCATCCTCGTCAGTGGAAATTTACACATATAAATTCTGCATCTTCATATTAAAAAATTCCTGGTGAATTGATATGTATATCAACATCTGAAAACTGCACATTTACTATCTCCATTAAGAGTAAAATACAAAGTAAGATCTACTTACCTTATTACTGTTGTTCGCAATGAAGAAATTCGCTCTATCATTTATGGTTGAAGCTGTGGAAATTGTTTGTTTCTTATCAGCGTGCAAATCCTCGACTGTTAGCACTTCGTTTTTAGACACAGTCATAGTCTGAACTAGTTCTACGTTTGTTGTATTGTTGCTCGCAACTCGCTTGCACTCCTCGATATCATTGTAAATTTCAATTTTATCATTCATCATGAGTGGTACTTCAGATTTCGAGCTATTCACATTTTCGTTTCTGCACAGATTCCAATCGCCATTCATACTGCTTTCTTCGTTTTTGATTATTTTCAAATCTTCTTTCATCGGTTTCTGAAAATGAGAGAGAAATCAACATTTCAAATTATTCTGATTTCATTCAATATGATACGATATTTGAGCAATTGTACAATTGAAAGGACAGAGTAGGCTTACCCTTACATTCAAATTTTTATTCAATACATTTATCATTGGAACCCTATAAGTTGTCAATAACTAACAAACTCAATCCATTTTGTAGTGATTTTCCTCATTTCTGACAATTTCACCATTTCCAGAAAAAAATCCATTTGCTGGAATATAGATTTTTGTACAATGATAACTCAATCCATTAATATTCAATTTCCAAAAGTATCAATCAAGATCCTTTTGTTCAAAAAATAATTTCCAACAGGCAAATTCGAAAATAGAATAAAAGTTCTGGAAGGAGAAACTTAAAATTGATTTCAATGATTCAATTCAATTGATCACATTTTTCAAATGATTTACAATTATTATTATTGAGGTAATCAATTCGCTATCAAGTTGGGAAATTTGTGTCACATTATAAATAACTAGGTAAATTATTGATTTGAAATATATCAAAATCTCTCTAGCTGGAGGAATTGCTTTTGTTGTTCTGACAAGTTCTCTTGATTAAATGAAATTGTCTATGCGTTGAGTAATTTATTGATTAATTTTGATTCAGTAAAAAGTAAATTCTATTATCTTCCAAATCAAATATTCGAAATAGTAACCTAATGAATATATTTACAGTAATAATAATTTTCAGCATGCATCAGCATAATGTATTAGACTCAGGCAGCATTCCCAAGCAATTGAAAAATGATCTTTTTGAAGATTGAGGCATTGAGCATGCTTTAGCATTATGGCGAGATCATCATATAATAATTCAAAGCTACTGAGATTGAATCCACAGGATAGATTGTTATAAGTTTTCAATTATCCTACAAAACTTTTTATGTCTATACTATATCATTCATTTATTCAAATTGATAATTTGATACTTAACAAGATACTATGAAAAAATTAGAACTTAAATCTAAAATGGATTTGAATTGCCAATATCACAATCAATATCCAGGAAGGACTTCATCTTATTTTGAAATGCAGTAGGTAACTACAGTGATACATTTCATAGTGGTGATAAATTCCCTTGGATGGAGAATGATATGTAAATGAACCAAAAAATAATGCAATCATTCATTATATTTCTCATTAGATTAGATTTTAATATTATTGATCATGCAAATAATCACGACTGGAGGATTTGTACTTTGAAATTTATCTTCAACACGGGAGTCGCCCTGTACCGTATATTGCGAAAAGTAACTCTAATGAATGATTTATATTTTTATAGAAACCAGTCTCATTAAACTGAACCGTTTTCAAAATAATGTGAACAAGCATTTACTTGAAAATAAATGAATCTCTTATCTTATACAATTTGTGTAATAATATCTTGTACAACTTGTATGAGAGCATGCTCAAAAACAAAAATATATTCATTCAATCCAGAGCTTCAAAGTGTTAAGAAAAGCCAAACATGCTTAATACCGATCAGCATAAAACTTGACGCTTGGATCATGCTGCTGAAGCCCTCTGAAATTTCCAATCGCAGTAATAAAATTATTACTATGTAAGTTACTATGAGAAAAGGAAATAATATGAGATCTAAAACTATGTAATGAAGCAAAAGGAAATTTTTGAAAATTAATCTAGGAACGAGAGCCAAGGACTTCTAAAGTACGTAAGTCTTACGTCTGTATTACTCACTACAAAAAATCATCTTCATCCTTGAATGCAAAATCACATCACGATATGAGAAAAAGGAAGAGTAATTCAAGAAAATCGGTATATGTTGGAATTTCTGTTAATGGCTTTAACTGAAGAAAGCACATACACACACACAATAATTATCGCTAACCATTAAAACCTGATTTTTACATCATATTTCAAGTTAGCTGCCAAGTGATCCAATCACTATTTTCAACTCCACTCTCATCCACTATGTATTATTACTATGAGAAATGTATTGATTATGTTTTATTACATAGTGGTTGTATCAAATTGCAGATGTATTTTTAATTTTGCATTCATTGAATCAATCAAAATTGTTGTATTAAGAATATTATGGTATAACATTTTTATAAGCATTTTATGAAGCTCGCTCACTTCTTGGATGGTTGGTTTATTGAAAACTAGCATTTTCATAATAATAAGTAGCCTACTGAATTGTGATATTGAAATTTTATCAAGTTTTTATGGAATTCAAATTTTATTGAAGATAACTGACAGAAAATGATTATCATAATTTTGATTGCTATATAAGATTTTCATAGGGTTAATATTAGTTCTAATTTATTAGTGTTATGTACTCATAGAAAATTTATTTAATGTTTGACAGTTGCTTGATAGGTTAAATTGTATTAGTGCATTTCAGTTGAATTTCCTACATGCTTCTCAACAGCAATCAAACCAAACTAAATTTCACATAAGCTAGGTACTTATTTCTACTTTATCAACTTCTCAATTAATTGGTAGACAATGAACATGAGTTATCTGATTAGTAAGCAATAACCCATATTTTTTACTAGGATACTTTGTTTGAATGTTTTCTATTATTTGATTTTTGAATAACGTGGGCTACCTGATTAGTGGGAAATGAATTTAATGATCATTCATTTTTTTAACAAGGATCATTCTTTGAGTTTGCAGTTAGGAGATGAACGTGAGCTACATTATCCGATTAGTGGGAGAGGAGACAACTCAATACAAACTCGGCATCAATATTTTCAACAAGTACTGACCTCTTTGGTATTGAACTTGAAGCCATCAACAGATATGACGGGTGTTGGAAGCGGCGAAGCGACCTCGGACGAGTCTAGCTTTTCACAGACTTCGATCACGGTTCGTCTTCTGTCATCAGTGACGTCACACGACTTTGACTCTCGCATGCAAACTAGATTCACCGACTCACAACTTGTTAGGTTGGGGATTTCGTCTGAATTATTTGTACATTCAGTCTGAGAAGGACTTGTAATAGAACAGTTCACAGGAGTATTTACACTGTTTTCAGTTTCTATAATATTAGATTCAGGATTAGGAACAAGGTTATCAATGTTATTTTCACTAGTGGGTAACACGGGAGTGGTAACTTCTGTGGAGATCTGTACATTGTGTTCAGTAGTGTTATCAGTTGATGTGTTGTTGTTCTCTTTGATTTCATTTTCAACCTCTTCGGAGGTGACAAGAGAAATGACAATTTCAGAAGGAGTGAGTAGTTCAGAAGGAGACTCAGGAATAACAGGAAGCGGATCACTGAGATCAGGACGCAAGGAAAGTTTCAAGGAGGAAGAAGTGGAGGACAGAGTAGAACTTGAAGAAACCACCATCACCTCAGAACCACCCTCAACTACACAACTTACAGTCGACTGGCTGCCCGCTTCACTCGTTAACTGGGTGGGAGGGATCTCCAAAATCGGCTGCCTCTCTTCTTCAATGATCGTCTGACGCTGGAACTTGAATTCGGTGTCAACAGACGAGCTGTCGAGATGCGAGTCACAATCATCTGCCTGACTCACAGAACTGGACACGTCAGCCGTGTGAATGCCACTGTCTTCCCTATCGGTGTCTCCGCTCATTGAAGACGCCGGATAGTTCCTGCAAAAGTCCAAATCCTCCAAGCTTTGAACCCGTTCAAAGCACTCATTGCCTAAACCTTCATTGGAATCGACATCCAAGCTATCCAACGACCTATGTCTGAAATGCTGTTGACGTTTGCTGCCGTACATCTCTTCCTCAGGACTAGAAATTCGTTCAATATCCGAACTCACGTTCTCAATCTGTTTCTTTTCAAAACAATCATTGGTTGCTACTACATCTTCAACTATTTTCTCAGGAATCCTCAACGGCTCTTGACACTTCACTACAGCTTTCTCCTCTTCTTCTACTTCTTTTACAGACCTAATAGGTGAAGTGACAACTGACTTTACTGGTTCCTTATTGGATGACTTCTCCAAAGAGTTCAACCTTTCCCTCACCGACTGCGAGTTCTCAGAGTTTGTTGTCACCTGTTGTTTCACGCCGTTAAGATTATCAGTTGATTGTTGTCGTTCTATGCTTGAGAGTCTATCTTTGACAGACACCTCGCTGGATACTCGGTCCAGCTTCTTCTTACCTTGAGATTCTTCAGATTGTTTACTGAATGATGACAAACGTTCTCTGATAGATTTCGAATTTGAGAAATCACCAGAAAGCCTACTAAATTTCGAAGCTTGCTCGTCCTGGTCAGAGATTTTCTCGAATAGTTCTCTACGTTTATTAATGTCAACTTTTGGCACAACTACTGGTTTCCTATTTGAATCTGATAGATCAGTGGTGGACATGGACCTTTTCTTGAGCAGTTCTAATTCGCCTAATTTCGCTTCTATTTTTGTGGTCGATCCACGTCTTGGTTTTGCAGGTACTGGTGGCGAACGTTTATAACTTTGAGATCCATTGGAAAGGTTCTCTTCGGGGGAAGATCGTGAAGAATTACTGCAACTCTTAGACTTGACTCTAGTTTCTGTGAAGTTACGGTAGCTCTGGATTGCCCCCTCGTAAGTGTACTCTTCTGTTTCTGAAGATGTTCTTGAATGTTCCTCATCTCTGTGTCCATTTGTTCCATTTTGTTTTACTCTTGAGCAGTTATTTTCGTCGTGATTCTCGCTGTCATCGCCCTGAAAATATTTTCAAAATGTTAAAATTATAAAAAAGAAAGAAAAAATTCTTTCTACAACAATTCTCTTCAATTGGGAGGCATAGTAAGTGTTAGGAGTATCAAACTTCAATTATATTTTTTGCAGTAAATATCACAATTTTTTACTTTGGATTCATGCTGTCCAACTGATAATGGTAAAATGAATTGATAATTAATTTGAAGCTTCTTGGAGTTTATGGAGAGACATAAAAAGAGTAGAATATTATGAAATAATTAAACAAGGCAACAATAAAATTTAAGCTATACCATGTCAACATAAGAAATTTTGGATCTGTAATGGTCTATTAATCACTCTTCTGAATACAGCAGAGTCTCGTTTATCGGTCATAAACGGGCCGGCAGAGGGCTGGATAATCGAAAATGACTGATAATAGGGAATATTAAAAAATATGTTTAACTGATTAGAAACGCTGCAATATTAAATCTTGTATGTAGAAAAAAGTTAATATAAGTCAAATAAGTTTGTATTAAGTTGATATAAGTCATTGTGCAATGAAACAGCTTTTATCATTCCAGTTGAGGTTCTTTGTGAGAATTTTTTGCAATTTGAACAATTGTGTCTCTGATTAGTATGCCGGATAATACGGAATGACGGATAAGCGAGACTATATTGTACAGTATAATTATACCCCCCCGCAGCCAATTCTACTTCGATAAATCAATTATTAAAAAAACACTATTTGATGTAGTGGAGTCGACAACATCAAAATAGTGTTTTCTTTCATCATGGAGTTACACAAGATCAACTGAAATTCTACAAATAAATTATTACTTCTTTCATAACGATAATATTTTTTGTATAATGTTCTCAGGTGTGAACCAACTGAATTATGTTATAAAAGTGATAACAATTATAATGACTAATAATTATAATTAGTTGTAACTATAATATTGAATAATTTAATTAATGACAAAAAAAATTCCATTTAGCCATTTTATTCTACGATATCTATCCATAGTTAAAGTAATAAATAAATTAATTGGTTGATTAATTAAATTTAATATCAATGTTAAATCATTCAATTAATGACAAAAAATTATTCCATTTAGCCATTTTATTCTACGATACCAATCCATTGTTCGTATCAATAATTCAAAACACTTATTTCATGTGAAAAATAATATTATTTTTGAAATTGAACAAGTTTGGCTTTTAAACTTTACAAATGATCCATCACAATAGGGTGAGATTCTTGATACTTTGAGAAATTTTTCTTTTCAGTCAGGAGTAGGTTTCGATTCATGCACGCTTACATATTGTTCATGTTCCTCATCGAAGACATCGTTTTCCCTCGAAGAGGAGCCCTTGCTGATTCCAAGATCACTCAGGTCGTTATCGTCGTCTTGATAAACTGGTAAACTTAATTTTCGGCCTCTTGATCCCCTGCGAAAGGAAATTGAGAAAAATTATTAACCTCTATTGAATACCTTGTCCCACGTTACCAGTCGGTTAGTTTCCAGAGTTATTTCTATAAAAATTCAGGTACAGAAAAGTGAATTTTTCCTTGAAAATAATATTTATTATAAGTGACACAAGAATATTATGGAATCATAAATTAATGAACTTTATTTTCAAGAATTATCATTCACATAATTCTTATAAATGAACCTACTAGTTGATTGCCAGTCGACTTGTTTATAATATAGGCCTATACATTAATTTTATTTTACATTATTTTCAATAACATTAATTCAAGGCCACTCAAGGTTTATTTTTGTAGAATTCTATTTTTTTTTCAGTAATATTTTTTTTATAAATCTTGATCTGAGAATATTTTTGTTAGGTACTATAATATACCTCATTTATTATCGGCGATATCGATATTTTGTTTCGATAATATCGTTGTATCCATATTAGAGCTCAATATCATGAATACCGGAAGATTCACCATATCGGAACAACCCCACTAAAAGCGCCAGTGGCATAGCCTCCTCTAATACAGAGGAGGCTAAGTTACCAGCGGTGGACAGTACTTGCTAACCCATCTCCTATACAAACAGGAGAGTTCTTGGAGAGACTTTTCTCACAAAATACACAGCCGTGAAATTTATCAATATTAATAGAGTGTAATAAAGAATAAAAGCATGTGATAAATAAAGATAAAGAATAAAGTATAAAATAAGAATGAAGTATGTGATAGAAATTGAAAAGATTAGTGGAAATAAGTGAGAGTAACTGTTTGGTAAGATTTAAGAGTGAGAGGCTTCACAGCTGTGAATTTTGTGAGAAGACTTGAGCTCTCAGTAAACAGCTCAGTCGACTCTATCAAACTCCACACATCTAGCTTGCGAGAGGTACGAAGCAAACACGTCATTATCCCAAAATACCTTCTGCTGGGTAGGTTTAATTGCTTGGCAAAACAATCTTCCTACATTTGAACAAACAAATTCAACGATAAATCAAAGAAAATAATATTCAAATTCAAATAAACATGGAAAATCATCACTTTCTTGAAACCTACTGTACAGCCAGCTAGTAGTTCCACAGCACACCGCTAGATAGAGGTGGCGGCGGAACGAAGCAGACCGCCAAAAAAAGCGAATGACGACTAGAATCACAGCAGCGTTTCTCTACAAAAGCTTATTTTAGTTGCCTCTTATTTAGTTACCTCTCCTCCATCATTTCGCTGAACGTTTTCGAGCGCCTTCGATTTCGATCATGCTCTTCCAATTTCTTCACCTCCACTACCCTTTCAATGATGTGCTCCTGTTTCTTTCTCCGGCTGCATTTCCAATTGTCCAAGTTCTGCAAAACAAACAGCATGGACTAATCTTACAAATTCTCTGGTGAAAAGTGGAGGTAGACCTGATACACTTAAAATTATAAATTGGAGGAAAATTTTGTCAAAGAAAATTCGAGGAGATCCCAAATGAAAATTTGTTTCAAATAAAAGATACCGGTAAACTGGTGCAACTTTCAACCAATTTTCAACATCAATCTTCTTGTAATTTACAAAAATCAGTCGAATAAGATCAAAACTACAAGAGAACTCGCTATTGATATAGCTATTATTAATAGGTGTGGTCGAAATTGAAATTTTATAATTGTTGTAGGACACCTAAAAAAAAATTTACCAGTGGTTGGGTGGCAACAAATTTTAAGTGGACTTGAGGCAACATTCAACCAGTCATTTTTTCACATTATTTTAATGCAGAAATTAATATCTAGTTTCTTAAAACACCAATAATATTCAAGTACTGCATGACCAGGCAACTACTATTGTGACATATTCAAATATTGTAATGTTGCAAGCCCTCATCAATAAACTATGTTACAGTACAAATTACGAATAATAATTTTGAAATTCAACTCACCGACTGCCAGTCTTCAGCATCATCTCGAACTTCTTTCTTGACTTTTTTGACTTCCTCGACCTTCTTCAGCTGCTCCTGAGCAGATCGATACAAGTTGCATGGTCCAACTTTGATGAACTGCAGAGGATTGGCCGCTGGCTTTGAAGTGGCTACTTTTGTCGTTCTGGTCGGGATCAGCTCCACATTTTCGTGCGATGTCTGAAACATTAGATAAGATTTTTAATTTATTTTAAAACAGAAAATAATTCAATGTATCTGGAATTTTTAAAGCCGATAAACTATAAAAGATTGGTTTGAACTGAACAGAAATTATTTACCTTCATCAACAACATATTATATCAAGATCAATTGAATCAGACAATTCAACTACTTAGTTAATGTACTACTGCACTATGGTCAAGGGCGTAGCTGGGATTTTATTTTGGGGGGTGCTGAAATAGGCAGGAAGGTTATAAGGATGTAATAGTTTCATTGGATAAAAAAGCGAACAAGAGACAAAATTACAACAAATGTCAATTTCGGGGGGTGCTGAAGCCATTTAGCACCTCCCCTGGCTACGCCCTTGACTATAGTTAATCCTGTCTTTGATTACATCAACACCATACAACTTATTCCCTATAATAGTTTATTATTACCTCCTACTGTAAGTTTATTATTTTACTAGACAACATGTAATATGTTATAGTAGTACATATTACAGGAAATAGGCTCTTGTTCATTCAAATCCTACTGTAAGTTTATCATAATATTGAATTGAAAATTGTTATTGAAATATAATACAGTATATACGTATAATTATAGAGATTGTTACAATTGCATAAATGAACTCATTCCCCACACTCAGACTTCTGTCTTTGTAGAGAATATTCACTTTATATTCATTATTTTCTATTGTACAAAGAGTAATGATCAATTTTGTGAATAAAATCTATTTGATTTTAAGTCATTCTGAAATAATGAAAAAGGCATCCAAATAAAGATGTGTATTAGCAGCCTTTATATTCTATTTATATTAGCAGCCTTTGGCATATTAGAAAAATATAAATAATTAAATATAGTAAATTCATTTTATATTTATGTATAATTGAACCAAATCAAATTTCAAAATTACTCGTTTTCCACAATCAAATAATATAATTCAAGTTTCAAGGCTAGCCAAAATTCTCATTACTCCTTGCATAAATTTAGAAAGCGATTATCCGTGCCTTTTCCTAACTCAAAAAAAAAAGAGAAGTGAAAATAAATATAGAAGGGTGGTTAAGTAGGAAGGAAACTCAATTAATTAATAAGCGGGGGCGTCGGTGCGAGTTGGCAGCCAACTGCCCCACTTTTCCAAATATTGTGCGTTGGGTATGTCTTGATGGCCATACCCTACAAACCCTGAATCCGAAGACCCAGAGAATGCATGTCATGTAAGTGACAAACGCCCTTTTAAGGTCGAGTAATACTTCACGGAGAAACCCCATCATCTGCTCCAAAGTTTTGTAAACGAGAAGTACAAAATCAGGAGCGATTTCTGAAAAACTCAATTGAAACCAAGCGAAAAATATTTTCCCCTACGAAGCATTAGCTATTTCACTTTGAATATGGTTGAGTGGATAGTTGAAATTAGCAATAATTTAGATTAAATTATCAATTTTATGTGGATGAAGAAAGATATAGAACACGTAGTGAGATCTAGCGGGAGAAGAAAGAACTAGCTAGCCATCAGTAACTTGAAGCGCTACAATTTGAACACGCTTCTCTCACAGCGAAGATCTCTGAACTTTTAGCTACTTTTTATATGTTTAGCTAAACAAGTAAAGATTAAACGCTTACATCGCTCTTATGTGTAGTTGTCAGCATCAGATACGCCAAAAAGAATTGGTAAAATAAAAAATTACTACGGTATCAATTTAAAACAGTAATGAAATCCATCATTTCACCACAGAGTTTATAATTATGATCAATTCACAAACGAGTAGGTTAAGATAATTAAAAAAAATACTCATCGTAACGTAATTTTTTAATCAAAATACCGAAAAAATCCAACTAATTTGACTGTATTAGTAAGTACTGACTGTAATACTAGTAGACTGTATAGTTAAAGTTAGAGTTGGTCTATGCTAGTACTATGACTGTAGTGACTGTAATACTAATACTGCATTGAGTTTTTCGGCAATTAATAATAACAACTTTGAATCATTAGTTGCTATTTTGTGTTCACTTAAGGTGAAGATTGAAAATTGCATTCTTATCACACAGAAAATGATACAGTATTATAATCAACACTGAACAAACAGTTTTCAACCTACTGATCCTTCACTTTCATGCTACTGAAAGGTTAGCACATTCCCATTCTCACTATCTATTGGTACAGGATACGATTGATTAAACAATATTACTACATTTTGAAATTATCAATATATTATGGTATCTGAATCATCAACGACATATTCAACCATCAAAATCAATCTGCATTTTTCGTTCAGTCATACAATCTTAGTTTATTGTTGAAATACTTCTCGTATACATACCAGGCCAATCTTGAATCATGTTCACATGTACACTGCATGAACGCTTTTAAGCACTCGGAGAAATTAAAAAGAGCTAATGTGAAAGTTCAAGTCAAGGCTGTATGGATAGGATCTTTTCAAAGGTGAGTGGAACGCTAAAAACCGTAGTATAGGCCTATTGCATAGAAACCAATCTATACGCCAGATACAATCACATCTGGCTAATGACAGAAGTGAAACCGAAATGCAGTGAAAATGAAAGCTGTCTAATGTATAGCAGCTAGTATCAATAGAACTCATCATTGAGTGAGTACACATACGTCTTACGTACCATGAGTAAAAACGTGATAGAATAATAACAGTATCAGTGGGTAAAAGTATACAATTCTTTAGCACATGAGAACCCAATTCTATGAGAACAGAATACACTCTCTTTAGATACTCCAGGAGCTTGAAAACTTGGATAAATATTTTATTGGTAGAACAGAGTATATAGGTATTGGTATATCTTCTATTGTCTGTGTTGGTAGTTTCCAAGAATCAGGAAATCTAAGAGTGAGAAAATTGACTAAAAAAAACTATTTGGCAATTTATCCAATTCTGTTAATTATTTAGTTGGGATTAAAAATCAAATTCAACTATTAAAATCCTACTATACATATACATTATAATCCTTTATATCACTGTATGCATTTTGTAATTAATTTCTACTATCTTTGAAAAGGAATACGATGTGAGCATTGTGTGGGTTGAGTAAAATGATACACAAATTTCATTCTGAAATACAACAGAAAATAAATTAACTGTATCCTGCAGAAAGGCTGCATTTCATTTCATAACTCTCAAATTAATTAATGGATAAGAGATGTATTATCTCCCATAACCTCATAAAAAAGCCTCATAATAACCTCATCATAATTTTATCTCCCAAACTCATCATAAAACTCATAAACTCATCATATTCCAAACTAAATACCCAATGGTTAGCCAAATTTTTAGGTTCCAAACTCACTTGACAAAAAAAGCTCTTTCTAATACAGTACACAGAGTAATTCTCTATTCAATCATCAATTAAATTAGATATAAATGAGATATTTATAATACAGTATTAGATATTTAATATTATATTGATCTTGGAATAGATCAATGGAAACATTTCCATTTTTCAGTTCCTGAATGAAACAAGGTACATAGAATACTAAATACCTTGCTATTATCTAGAATCTAGATCTATCCCTATCCCCAGCACATTAAAACCAAATACATTGACTAACATCCTTAAAAAACCTCAATATCCTTGGACATATCTTTGCTCAAATCTATCTCCAGCACATTAACACCTGAAAACACATTGATTGTTTAAAAAACCTTGATTATCTTGAAAAATCCTTAATATCCTTGAAAACATATTTTCTTGCTTGCTCAACCCCAAGTTTGTTTACGTTTTTAGGAGGGCAACAGAGAAGCCCTTTAGCTTGTAACATGAATCAGTGTCGTTGCATCCTCTGCTCTGCTGTGACCACGTGACCAGCGAAGCGTGGTTCCTCCCGTGCATTGGGTGGCCCTGGACTGTTGATCCAATCAACTTTCCGCTTCTAAACAACACTAAACTCCGGCTCAATCCTCTCTATTCACGCGAATTACTCGCTGAGTCAGTTCAGCGCATCCGCGGTGCCATTCTTTTATTGAATTATTCTCTCAACTGAACTGCCACAGGTAGGCTACTAACCAAACAATACAGGGTTATTCTAAATGATGGAATATCTATATTTACTAAAGTACTAATTCGAAATGAACAATCTTTATACCGATGGAAAAAGGAAATTTCAAAGTTATTAGTGGGTGGTAAAGGTTCTATAAATTTAATAGTCAGTGTAGTTATGCTTAAGTTACTCTACCTTTGAAGTTAATCTAGAATAAATGAATAATCTTCAAATAAATATATAATCTTTCTTGAATAAATTAATAAATAAACAATTATTGAACTCTTTTATGATGGAATTTAAACTCCCAAAACTGATATGTACTCTGAGTCTCAGATAACAAAATGTTCACCTAACAAAAGTAACTTATCTTACTTTAGTAAAAGTAAATTTTGAACAAAGTATCACAGACTAACCAAATATGGAATGGATTATCTCTGCTTGTACCTAATTAGAGTATTAAGTACCGGGTTTCAAGTGTAGTTACTTTGCAACCTAATTAATAAGCCATTTTGAGATTAACAATATGTTGAACCATATACTAACCAAATATGAATGGATTGAACTTAAAAGAATAGATAAATAACAGAATAATAATTTTTGTTTTATATTTTTAGTTACCGATTTAGCCTATCCCTATAATAATTTTCTATTTCAAATGGAAATAACAAAACAATTTGCAGTACCCACGTACAAGTAATAACACCATTAATGGTTGCATTTTGAAGTATTTCCAATTTGTTTCCAAAAATCTGATAGTCTACTCGATACTCTTGACAAACTTTCAATAGGAGAGTATATAAATGAGTAGAGTACATTATGATTTCCTCTGACATTTTGCGGTCCCTAAAAGTTCTAGGACAAGTAGTTGATTCACTACTACACTTGGACAGTGCTAAGTAATTCATACAGCTGTGATTAGAACTATGTTGGGCTTATGCAGAAAAATCCATTAATTCAATAGAAATAATTATTAATTGACTATCAAGTGAACACAATAAGCTACAATTCTCAATTTTTCCACAATAAATCATTTCAACTTTGTTATTTACTTTTACTTTAATAGAGAATCAAATAATTCATTGCTCATTGAATATACACGGCCATCATACAGTTCAATATATCAGAGATAGCAAGTAAGAATTAGTGGAATAGAACATGAAAAGTATAATATATACTCACATTACTTTCGCAGGAGATTATACTGAAATGTGATCGACTATAATCTGGTACTTTTCCAATCGTCATAATTTTCTATAAATGAAATTTAGCTAACACAAAAAATTAAAACTGTAACTTACTTCCTAATTTTACGAATATTGAGAGAAAAATATCTTTGATTACTGCAATGTTGCTATGGAAACATTTTAAAACGAGAAAATAAAAATCTGTGTTCAATTTTAAAAGTAAAAAGAATTCCAGGTTGAAGTTGTTTTTACTGATTTTATATCCTATCGAATTTATTTTAAAGTTACTTCAAAGTTATTTTGAAGTTACAGAGACTGAAGCTTCCTCAGTCAGCGTTGATAAGGTACTAAAAATGTAAATTTACTAGCTTCATGCTACTAAAATAATTCCATCATTTCAATTATCAAGCAAGGTAATTCAATAAATAATATTTTTGGGGGATTTGTAAAGCAACTTGTTACTTACTAAGTTCTATAGAATGAAAGATGGGTCAGAGTGGAGCGGCTTGCTGGGAAAATTGGGATAGTGAGTGACGTCACTGCAGTCCTATAGCCACTAGCTTTGCATTCGAGTTATTAGGGACTACAGTTCCGACACTATACTTTCCGAGCAATATAAGCCGCTCCACTCTGAACCACTATCAATTCTATACACCTTGGTTACTCACCAAACATTTACACTGAACTTATTTGATCCTGTATAGAAATAGTGATAGCCTACCTGTAATTTTCGTATGCTTATTATAAGTCTTCTTTTGTATGCTTATACAGTAATTCTGTTCAGCAATACAGCATTACTATTCTTATGAAATTCGCCTGGATCATAATTTTCTTTAATTTTAAAATATCTCAAGTAGGCCTACCTGTCTTTTGAGGCTGCCAAACTCCGAAAGGCCGAAATTGGCCTCAGAGACACTGCTGTGTCGTCGTTGCATTTCTGAATCTTCAGCTGGCATCTTGACATCACTTCATCATCCCCATTCCCTGTTCAAACAACAGAATACATCTATTAGATTTCAGATATCATCAACAGAATAACATACATCATGATACCTCGAAAAATTCGAGATTGATTCATCATTCAGATAAGAGGAGAAAGTCAACTGATGATTTTGGTATATTTCGGTTTATTTCCTATAGGAAATATACCCGGCGATGACCAAATAAGAATACAACGCTTCGCCACTAAGCCTAATACACATAATAGGAAAATCATTCTGATATGGACAAAAACCAATGGTTGGTTTAACAGCAGATATAAGAGCTGTTATTTACGAATACTGTTCACATGTGGAGAGAGTAAATTAAATTCAATACGATCAAATCCTCCAATGAGAGATTTTACAACAATTATACAAATTATATTGAGGAATTCTCTGCATGACTAAAGCGACTTTCTAACAAAATCCAATTGATATAACATAAAAACATCCAGTAATTTATAATATTTATCTACACTTATCCACGACATAATTTACACAATTATCATTATTCAAAGCGATTTGGAAAATCGAATGCATCAGTTGAATTCCTTGCAAAATAGCTAATTTTTCAAAAAGTCCAATAGATTAACAAGCTCTAATCAAGAAATAACCTCCTTGCATTCATTGAAGAAGATCAATTTCAAGATTCATCTCATCTTGAAACTATATTTATAATAACTCAAATACTGATAACTGTTAGAAATTTCAATTTATTGATAAAGGGAATTATTTTTTCGAAAGAAAGGATTAAGCTCTATTTAGATTTTCTAAATTATCCATCAAAAGAAGGGATGAAAATGATTTCATTTTTTTCAAATTACTGCTACCTGAGTAGCTCCTATTCTACAGTAGAATAGTTGCCAACTTCGAAACAGAAAAATGCTAATATATTGACACATTTCAAGGGAACTCAGTTGAAACCTGCAAGCCAATGTCATACATGGAAACCTAGAAACTCCGAAAACGCTCGATTTCAAGAATGTATTTAGATTTTAGAGACGGAGAGATGAAATTTGCAAGCCAATATCATACAAGGAAGGAAAGATGGTTTGGAAGCTGCACAAGGCTTCCTCAGGAATTGCCTCTCCGCAGTCCATGCTAACAATCCAAGTTCCAAGTATGTACATTCCTATTCCAACAACATAGCTGTAATATAATTGAACCAGTTCAATGGATGTGGGTGGAATGTAAAGATGCATTCAGGCCAACAATGGAACTGAACTCCACTCGACCTTCTAACAAATTTACAGCAAGACGCGAAAACAATATTCTCCCTCTCCCCTCCTCTGTGACTTGACCTCTGATCCTCATCTATTACAATCATTTCTCTTCCAACATAATTCTCTTTCTCTCCTTTGCCTTTCTTCGTACTATCCTTCGGGAAGACAGCCAAGAGTCGAGGGAAGACATCTGTGTGTCATGGCGGGGATTAACTCACACCCACTATAACTGTATTCTGGCCATAAACATACAAACAATCCCAATACATATGTATACTTCCCTGAGGAATTCACAGCTGTGACCAGTACCATCGTCTTGACAGTATTTATTACAGGACTGGGGATTGAAAGAAAGAGCAGGACAGAAAGAAGTTACAGAGAAAGAAATTGAAAAATATTGTCTGTGGGCGTTTATACACGTGTGTTAGGACAGAGATATAAAAAAAAACGAAAAAGAATCAAAACTATATAACTCAAGATTCTGGTATTACTAAATACCAGCTAACGGTTTATGTAATAACGTCCTAATTCATTTGAGGACCTATAACGAAACGCCTGTCTTTAAACCAATTAAAAATTAATTACTGGAAGTTGTAGTAGTACTGATATGAATGAATAGGACTGAATGAATGGTTTGTTGTGATCAGACCTGGGTCAACTCAAAGATATGTTGAGCATTAATATGAAGACTAGTGAAGAACTACTACTGTAACTGGGGAAAAAAACTAGTAAAAATGAATTATTTTATAAGATTTTTATGTTTAAAAGAACTACTAGCAGTTTTAACATATTAACAATAGTTCAACAGAAAATAAATGGTTTATTAAATGAGTTTTGAAATACCACAGAATTTTAAAGAATAGCCTACCACAAAATTGATGTGTCGGTCAGTACAGAAGAAATTAAAAATAATCTACTGTAACAGAAAAAACAAGCTACCCACTGTTATTCTTTTCAATTTTAGGATACATATTTTATAATACAAATTTACATACTTTATTACGATAGTTATAACTCAAAATAATTTTTAAAAAGTAGAACCGGAATTTAAACATTTATAAATAACTTCTGCTAAGTGATTAGATGTTTAGTTTCACACTTGCTTCTTTACAGTAAGTTTACAGGTTCAATAAACAGGAAAGAATAGTAACTCTTCTTCTTTATTTTAGGAGCAAGGCCTGTTGTTGTTATTTGCCGCTGTTTTCCGTATAACAGATTGCCATTGTCTTACCTTCAATTTCGCCTGTTTTCTTTTCCAATCACCATATCCTTCATTAACTGCCGGATACTGTTTGTTCTCCCAGGTCATTGCCGGTCTTGTTATATGTCTACTCATTCCACCCATCTTCCACGCCTATAATAATCACCTTCTTACAGTGCTACTTCTTCTTTCTTCTTATCTAGAAGAAAATGAGTATGCAAACTTTTTTGGATTTTTTCCTTCTATCAATTTGAATTTTTCCAATAGCGTCTCCTTATTTCACTATTGGTAGGGTAATTATTGATCTGAATATTCTTATTACTGTACTAAACAATCTAGTCCTTACAAAGACCGCATTCAATGTTTAATTATATCTAAATTGACAAAAATTAAAGATTGTTGAAATATTTGTCTAATATTTGTTTTAATATCTTTTGACTTTCATTGAAGAGACCCTCAAGCTGACGGACATATTATGGTCTTCGATTACTGTGGATGTTCTATATTCCATATCTATATTTTGATTATTCCATATTTATATGTTCTATATTCTATATTCTTACTAGAAAACCATCTAGCAGTGCGGCCTTAACTTAAGTGGAGTTCCACCTCGCCGCATACGTTTTGGAAAACATATTGAAATGGGTTCAACATTTCAAAATTGTACTTTCAATTAAGATGGTAATTGTAATGTCACAGATTTGTTTGCAAACCTGTAATTGCATTTGAAAAAATGTAATCATGTTTCCAAATATTTTGATAACACATATAAAAGTATATGTGTTACCGCTACCGGATATGTTATTATTTGTATACGTCATCACTGACACGGTCTATTTCACTAGCTGTAAACTGATGTATGAACTGTACATATAAACGGCAAATCTTTTTTGTGATTTACTTCTCACTCGCAAATACAATGAGTGTACAGTTTTCAATTTAGAATTGTAATCGAGAAACTCGACTAACATTCAAAAACGTCTTTTCTACCTTGTTCAACTGTTATATAGATTCACATTTCCTTTTTCGAAATAAGATCATAAATTATCTTTTTCATTCTTCAACATCCACCAACATCTGATTGAAAACATTTCCAAACTCGCAAATTGAACCAACTGTAATTCCTATCCAATTCCAATATCCTATTCTTTTTGAAACAAGCAATTCTAAAAATTACCTAACATTAAAAGCCACATTGAAAAACTCAAGGCTTACAGAATTCTCTACTAGATTATAAAATACCAAATCCAAATAACTGACACTTGAACTTCGATGATTTACGATTGAACCTGAGACCTGGGATCATAAAAGCCTATATAGACATGGCTGAAGAGTCGAAAGACCCTACATTACAAGCTTTATATAGTCCCTACATTAGAGGGGATTATGAATTGATTCATGCTTGGAACCATCAACATCAAAAAGACATCGGACACTTCGGCATTTCCTCATGCCCCCCTCCCCATAACCTCTACACATATCCCTCATTTATACCACACATTTATCGTGAGCGAGTCACGAATTTTTCGCACGACTTGGGGATCACGTCTCGATCATTTTTCGTGAACCGCTTCCATCCCTCAACATGAATATTTGTTGTCTGTTTTAATTATATAAATCATCATCATCCCAAACAGAAGCAGACCCGCTACAAAGTGGTCCGAAACTCAAAAGGCCAAAAACCAAATAAAGGTCACCACAGCTGAAACACATTCAATCGTAACATTTTTCCTCTGATAAAAATCAATTCTGGATGCAAATTCCCGAAATTCCAATATCCCATCTATTATGCTAATGCACGGTGAGTGATCAAAGGTTTTTCTCACGCCATTAATTCACGAAGAAGGCCTACAACCTGGAAGGAAAATATTATTAATTCCTGAATTTATAATGAGGTTTGAAAGTGTATTATCTAGTAGCTTTCTATGAGAGCTTAGTTCGACACATCAAAGTTGATATTTTAGGAAGTAGTAGTAAACAAGTAAGGATGCTGATGATCAAGTGATGAGATCAACAATCATTTCCAAGTTCAAAGGTCAAGAGATCAGAGAGCAAATTTCCATTCAAACGAAAAGAGCTGGAATGACATCTAGTAAATTCTGTTGTTTTAGGAGAGATGTTGTGGTATTTCTCCATCATCTATGAAAACTACTAAGATAAGGTTAAGATAATAGAAGTATCAACAAGATAAGACTGAACGCACACTGATGATGCATTCCAGTGCAGCAAGGCAAAACGCGAATCCTACAATGGTTTTTATGAGTGTGCGGGCTCCCGTTGAAATACATGTTTTACATTTTGCCTCACAGCACTAAAATGCCTACTACACGGTGTAGGCATTCAACCCTTATTGTCCAGCCAATAATCGTAGTCCTTTTTTTCCATTACATCTATTGCATAAACCGAAAGTTTAAAAAAGAGACATAGCTGGTCTCCTAGCTTTTCTAGCGTTTAACGTGTAGATTTTAGACAATCAAATCTATAGCGATTCTTTTCTCCATGAATAGACGTATTCATATGAACGTAAGACCTCCTTTCATAACAAAAAAAGGCAGACCTACACTAAAGAGTAGACTTTAGACTTTATTGCATATCACGCTGTTCTATTTATGCCCATAATTTTTTTTGAGTGCGTCTTCTTTCTGTTTCACATGATTTCTGAAAATGTTTATGAAACAGGCCTCTGACGCATGATATTATTGGATTTTTTGCATAACTACAAAGAGAATCAAATTCAGAGTCACTTAAACTGGATATGAAGAATACAAGCTGCTAAAATTGTATTTGTGGCTAGGTGTGGACCACATTCTTCAATTCATGACTCATGAGACTTGAGAAGTCTAGTCCAGTGGATGTAATTGATAGTCTGAGTGCAAAAATATTCGGCTGGAATTTCAGCTGCAGTGGTACTGCAGCACTGGGAGCGAAAAAGATAGAACATGGAGTGAGTCGAATAATGATAGAAAAAGAATAAAAGAGCAGAATATTTACAAGAATGAAACGGAATTCTTCACTGATTCTTTCTCCAGCACACCTGTCTTCGCAGTTCAATGAGGAAATGGAGATTAGAAGAAGATGAAGAAAAGATGGAAACTAAGAAGGAAGAGGAAACTAAGCTCAGAAGAGTAGCAACTAAACAGAAGGATGAAGATGTTAACAATATTTCTTTGTAATCCAATGATATTATACAGAAGAGGAGGAGGAGTAGAGGAGGAGAAGAAGAAGAGAAAGAGAAGAATAAGAGGAAGAGGAGGAGAGGAGTAGAGGAGCAGAAGAAGAAGAGGACGAGAAGGAGGAGGAGGAGATGGGGAGGAGGAGGAGGAGAGGGGGAGGAGATGAGGAGGCGGAGGCGGAAGAGGAGGAGGAGGAGGAGGAAGGAGGAAGAGGAGGAGGAGAGAGGAGGAGGAGGAGGAGGAGGAGGAGGAGGAGGAGGAGGAGGAGGAGGAGGAGGAGGAGGAGGAGGAAAAGAAAGGGACAAATATGATCAGACAAAAAGAGCAAAGTGAGAATACGAAATTGTGTATCGAAAAATGAGAACAAAAAATAAACTTACAAAGGTAGGAAAGAAGTGATACACGTATCATGTTCAGACAACATTTCGTTTGGCTTGCTATAGCTGCTGTGCAGTCAGAGAGCGGCTGAAGAGGAGAGGAAAGGAGAGGAGTGGTGAGGGAGAGGGGCATAACTGCAAGCGTTGTGGCCTGGGTCACCACCAACTCAAACTCAAACTCAACCCAGCACGAGGTCAAGGAAGTTGGTTGACCTCTAGGTCATGATTCGCCCTTCAGCCTCACTCGCATTCAAATCAATAAACCAGGTCCACATTACAACAATGTTATTTACTACGGCAATCCGACGACTGTAACAATTTCGGAGTCTAGTTTTATTATCATGGGGTAACAGGAGGCTACCAGGAGTCAACTTTTAACAAGAGGTAGGAAGTGAGGTAACAACCAATGTTTTCTTGGTACCAATTTAATGGCCAATAGATTGGGCTTTTCATGGCAATCGATATTTATTACAATGAATTGACGGTAGAGGGCAGAATATATTAGGAGCAATGAAAAAGTGAGATGATGGAGGAGTTGATGAGAAACATGAGTGGAAGGAGAAGAAAATCGAGAGAAAGAGGAGATATAGAGATTGAATAAAGATTTAAATGAGACACATAGATCAAAATAGCCATCAAATGCATCAATGAGGGAAGTTCAGAGGGGGAAGGTGGTTGGGGGAGAGGGAGAAAAATAAAGAAGATAAATGGTATAGGAGAAGAAGAAGAAGGAGATAAGATTAGTAAAACATACAATGATCTATTCATCAATTATCGACTATAACTAATAAATGATTCAATGTGAAGATTTGAAGCAGAATGATAACAATGATATATATGATTATGATGTATCAACATGAAAGGGCAAAGTTTAAACATATAAATGTTCATTCTAGGAAAAAGGTTCCAAGGATATATTTTTCATGAACAGTTGAACAACGTGGGATTAGATTACATTATTCACTTTATTAATGTAGATTACATACAACATATGTCGCTTAAATTCTATATCATGATGGTTATTACAATGAACGTCATATCAAATTTTAGTAATTCCAAGAGAGAGAGAGATTGATTGATTGATTTATTTATTATTTGTACTAGGTCTGAAGTGACCCACTGCACAAAAAAAAACAATACAAAATACATCTTGAAATGAATTACGTATATAATAAACTAAGTAACCAATATAATGATAAGATAACAGCACATTGGACAACAATTTTATTATGATTATTATATGAGAGAGAGAGATTGAGAAGGTAGGAGGAAGAGATGTAGCAGAGGGAGAAGGGGAAGAACAATCAGAGAAGAACAAATTCAGACGAATGGAATAGAAAGAAACCAAGTGGAGGGAAAAGGAGAAGAAAAACTGAAAGAGAATGGAATAGAAAGAATACAAATTGAAGATATACAAGAGAAAGAGAAAATAAAGAGAAATATAAGAGAAATACAAGTGTAATGGAGAGGAGACAAATAAAAAAAATGGAAACGAAAAGAAAGGAGTTGTGTAAGTAGTATAAGAAGGATAGGCTAATAAAGAAGAAGAAATATATGAATGGAAAACATAGAAGGACTGATGAAACAAAATACAGTACCTTTTGATAAAGTATACAACTATACATGTTGGAAAAGCCAGTTACATAGAGACGAAGAATGAAAAGAGCGTCTAAGGAGCTGAAGCTAATAAAAGTAAACGTAACGGATTATTCAAATTTGGTTCCGATTAGAACACATTGGAAACTCGGATTGCCTGTGAAATAAAACTGAGTTATTGTTACGATAAGAAGACGGTTAACCCGTTGAGAAATACGGTTCCATCCCAAGCAGCTATGATGTTAACTTGAAATATATTATGTTTTCAGGTAAGCAGTAAAGGGTCCTGCTTATCCTGAAATTACGAGTCTCAGACCATTGTAATTACATACATGCCAGAAGCCACTAGATTTTATTGTTTGGGATTTAAAATAAGGATGGGAAGGGGAGGAGCTGGAATGATTCCAAGACCTACCAATAACAATAGAATACTATGAAAAGGTAGTGTTGATAACAGATAAGAACACTAGAAAGAATGCATTGCTCCTAAGACAATGATACATCGTAAATTAAATGAGGGTTTAATTTATTTAGTTCCAAGAAATTGATGTTATATGATGAAAATCATGATACTTTTCATAAGATAATTACAAAAATATTAAAACTATAAAAATGTATAACTAACTCTAACTGACGGTATACATCAATCGTTCACCACGATATTATAGTTTGAGTAAGTGTAATTGTAAAATAATTATAATGAATTCATTCAATTCATTCATTCATCATTATAATTGACTATTAATATGGTCTGGAGTTTCAACAGTCGAACATAAGAAATTATAACTGCAAATCCAAGTTTGAATTAATTTGTTTTGGTCCAGAAAAAATTATTGTTAAATTTGTGATGATGAATCAAATCTGGTAAACCAAATTAAGAAATGGAGGAGAAATACAACTGTAAACAGGGGTAACCAATATAATCAGTTGAAAGAGAAAACGGAGCTGATGATGAATAAATCACCATCGTACGGGATTGGACGTTTGATAAAATAAGAAAATTGCCGATTGTTTTCAATTGAGCATCATATTCATTTGAACATCAATTAGGCCTACTATTGTACTTGAAGTTGATTATAATTATTCTGAATAACTTTCGATCATTGTGGAAATAGAACAACGTAATTTAAAAAAACACTGAACTTTGAAAACACAAATGAAATACATAAAAATAAGTCAATCATAAGAGAGGTGGAGCTAAAATCGACGTCCAGGATTGGTTAATAGACAACAAAATGGCCGACATATTTACCAATATGGCCGATAGCCATTGAACTGTGATTACAAAAAATGACGATTCCTAGTCAGTTTCGAAGTTTCTTCAGTTTCTTGCTGGATGTTACAACATAATTCGAGCACTTGCTGAACATTCTTAAAAAAATTAGAATGCCTTTTTCAAGATTTTCGATTTATTTTCCAAAACAATATAGGGACATAAAAATGTATAAGGGGAATGAGCATGTGGACCAAAACAAAAGGAGCAAAATTAATATTCTTCTACGTCTATAGTCTGAATCTACTCACGTGCTTAATACCAGCCTATCAGACGAGATATCCGTACCCTCAATACACGGTACAGACACTTTGGTTACACAGTTTGAACGAAGGGTAGAATTTTTATAGACTCGTGAAGGATTTTGATCGAAAACACCAGAAAAGGATAGAAGATAACCATAAACAATACGTTCTTTCTCTTTTTACAAGATCACAGTGGAATGGATGCTGAGAAAGAATCGCTTTTTCACATCCCTTTCTTCGACCTCTTCCTAAATCTTTCTCTTTATCTACTCTCTTTCTCAGTCTTCTTCTACTATAAAGCTGCAGCTGTGAGATGATCGCCCAAAAGAATGCAGCATCCACAACAGCCTATTCTTTTTCTTACTCCGCCTCCCATCTTCTTCTTCTTCTTCTTCTTCTTTATCCAGCTTCTTCCCATCGTATTCATCTCCCAACTCGTCCTTGACAAGGTCTTTCTCCTTTTCGACCTTCCCTCTCCTTCCCCTAACCTAATCACTGTTCAGCCCTCCCCCTTCAAAAAAAAAAAAACCATCCAACATTCTCTCAACCATCCACTTATATTACGTTTCAAACAAAAGGCCAGGTTTCTTTCATGCTAACAATACGAGAGTCTAGGTAGAGTACAATCAAGTAGGATAGCATTCATTATAGGCTCTCCTCTAGATGGTTCATGTTTGATAAAATAATCTTCATTTCTTGTGGAGTTCTTTTGGTGTGGCGTGTTTGGTGGTATCTCTATCTGATGTTATATAGACTTTTTATAATTCGCGTTAAAATTTCAATCGGATTATTTCTGTGATACTTATCGCAAAAAAAAAACAAACAAACAGAGAATTTGAAGAATTTCAATTTGATTCTTTCATGATATCCTCTCAGGGTTTTTAACTCACAGATGCAAGCTAAGTTGATGAGAGAAGATCATTTTAAAAATTCCCAAATTTAATCCAGTAAATAGATAGTTGTGATGATATTAATTCCCTTGACTTGCAGAGAAGAGGGTCTTCAATAAAAACTTCAATATAATATCAACCACGAGATTTCTGATTTTAATCGTCTCTTAAATTATATCATGCGAAACGTAACAGGACCTACTGCTCAAATCGACATCTAATCAATATTGAGAGAAAGTTAAAGCGTGAAACATCATATTCAACAGGTGCTTTTATTAAATCACAGCTTTCTAACGAGGCTATTGTTGGATTCACCTGATGACAGCCCAAACAAGTATGAGCGCAAAAGACCTTCAACCGCATTACGATTGGCATAATTTCGCAAATATGTACGCATTATTCATCATCCTCCACATTCACAGGTACTACTTCTAGTTGGCATTCAAATACAAATATGGCAACAAGCGAAAAGTCAAAACATTTCCGAGCTGCTTTGAATAGAGAGAATAATGCCAATGACTCATCGCAGTGTTCCACATATAGAAGTTACAGAGATTGAAAACTTACAGACGAAGGACATTATATTCCAATCTTTTGAAGAACTTATTCAAGTCCCATCAAAAATGCAATTGAAATTTAGTTTGACAACTCATTTTTGGAAGATATTTCAATATTTTCAATTTATTTCTTATTGTTCATGAACAATATGCAAATGTTCATGTCGGAGGGAAGAGAAAAAGGGGACGTCCTCGATACTCGTATGACTATCATATTAGAAGGTTAGGAGATTAGAGGGGCAAGACATTAGGACAAATGAGACAGTTGACAGTGGATCCAGGTCTATGGAGAAGGTGGTCCGAGACTACCCCGACGCTGTGAGGCACACCGGGGAGAGATAAAGAAGAAGAAGAAGAAGTTCATGAAAAGGATCATTTCCAGAACAATAAATATTGTTTAGAAACTTGTACTCCTTCAGTAATCAAGCACTTTTGATACACTGTGCAGTGTGCAATCAATAAAAATTATAATTATGTTTCCTTGATGGATAGGACTGTCAATTTGATGGACATATTACCTCGTTTCTCGCTATCATGGAAGTGTTTCTGACTTCAAATTTTTATACGGCTTTTCTTCAGGTTATTGAAGAGTATAAGAATGCTAATTTGCTATTACAGTAATACCGAATCCATCTATTTCCATCATGGATAAAGCGTATTTTGAATCGGAATGCCACAAAAATGACACGTTTTTTATAACTCTCTTGAACAGGTGAGCGCATTTGAATAAGGTTACTCAAGCTTTCCAACAACTGTAATTTCCATACAAAAATAAGAATTGCTTACTTATTTGAATTACGTAATTTGGCAACTATTCTGTTCACATTTCAGAATGGACGCGAACGCAACATGAGCAGTTCACTTGGATATATATTTATGTAGAAGCTGCTTATTACTGAATGGAGTTATTGCCTTTCGAAATAATGGCGCAGTTTTGCGTATGAGGCGTATAAAAAGCAATATATTTCAACTTTAACAATACTGGCTACAATTCAAACAAATGACACTAGTTTTGTGGGTGTCATTGCTATTCTAGTTTCGGTTTTGAATAACTACATAGAATCCAGGACACGAGAATGTTGGTGACCTCTACGAAAAAATATCAGGGGCGTAAAGAAAACAAATAAAGAATTTGTCGGCTACAACAGTAAGTCATTGCACTATAAATTGGTCTTGATAACTGCATAATTTATCGCAAATGCTTAGGCCTACTGCTTGGATATTATACCTCTGATAACTTCATCAAGTGATTACATCAGTTATTTCCATATTTGTGTATATCCAAATCAACTCATTTTCATTCTCTAACTTTTACGTAAAAAAAAAGAATAACCCAACTTAATTTAGTGGTTAAAATTAATTTTAAAAATTAAATTTAAACTAAATTAAACCTCCTCCAAGTACTTTATTTGTTAATCACTTATTTTAAATATTCCTTGGACTATTTAGAAACATTGAAATGCGAATTGGCTGAATGAGGGATCTTCCACGTAGAATTAAAATATTAAAGAATTATCAATTCATTTAATCTTGACTCTTACTCACCAAATAATTGGATAATTCACATCGGATCATCTCTCATATTACTCACCTGCAACAGAAAAAAATAATGAAAAAACTGAATAAATGAAGAAAACATAAAAAAGAAATCTTGTTGATTAAAATACATTTCGCAAATATTCTACTCATTTGTTAATTAATTATTCAAGACTCCTAACTTGAAAATATTTCATGCATCAAAACTTTAGTTACGATTTAATTTCTGAAGTACTTTCAATTCACTTTTCCTTCATAAGAAAAAAGAGAAGGTGATCGCATTTCTTTATTCCATTGTAACATAATAGGAACTTATTGTTCAAACAGGATGTATGAATGCTTTTATAGCTTCTGCAGAATGCCTTGGTGAAATATGTTTGACAAATTCACATGACAGAAACTGGGTTTTGGCCGAATGTGAACTTGAAATCAGTACACTGATACACAAAAAAGGGACACTGGTATTGGTGTTAGTCTGCTATTGCTAGCATCAGAATCTTCCGCTGGATACCAAGATGATCGGAGGTGAGAGCCAAACATTGTTGAGAACTTGGTATCATACATTTTTCTAGGTTTCCATTCCTATTTAATATCAGATTTATTCATGTGAAGTTCAATGAAGTTACTCTAACATAGGTTTCCAACAGATATAAGAAAAATCATGAAATAGAGAATCCGTTACGAAACGACCCCACTCACTGTTAACAAACCCAAGTACAGGTGCAGCATACCTTTCGCATTACAGCAACTACTTCAAACTACACAAAATAATCATGTATCTGCTATAATTCAGCGAAAGTAGCTCAACGAGCAAACTAATTTCGAGATTTGGCAACGGCGCTCAACTAAAACTACCTGCACTAGACTCATGTTACAGAATCATTGATTACTTCTCATTTCACAGAGAGAAACTAGAAAAAGATTTGTTCAATTTTATTACCACATTCGAGGCAAGGCCACTCGCAACTACGTCTGTGGATGATGAGATCATTGGGCTCTGGAAATTTAGACCGTCTAACTACTGAAACCAAATAGACTGCACATAATATAGTACAGTATCTATATTTATAATCATATTTTATAATCATATAGCCATACTATATTCGATGATGATGCAGAACCTAGATGACCAGAAGATAATTCAACAAATACGATCTTCTACATTGATTAATGTAGCCAGATGTCGGAATTCCTTTCAAATTCTGGATAAATCTATATCATACGCCAATCCTCAATTCCAACCCTATCTACGACATGAATCACCGAATATTTCAAATTTTCATTGAGTTTAAGCGGACATCGAGCTAAAGAATCTATCTGAGGGTATTTGTGCAACTTGATAGTATGTAATTATAACAATTATGGTCTTCTACGTGGAAACATAACCTAATTTTGGACTAAATTACTCACCAAAAATTGGGAAAGAAATCGTTTTCAACTGTGTCTATTGTTCCTATCCTTAATGATATAATAATATATGTTATAAGTTATGTCTCTATCGATGAATAAATGAATAGGTAAATATAATTCAATCTAATTCATTTATTGATACAAAATACAAAAGCAATTATAACGAATAATAAATCATTTTTTGTCTAGGGAGGCACAACATGCAAATTTCCACGAACAATCAATCGATTTTTATTCTTCCAAGAATTACACACCTACAATAAATGAAACAAAGAGACAAGATTTGTTAATCAAACAAGTTTGACTAGATTATACTGTATAAAAATCTGGTATCAGAGCCCCACCAAACTTGGAACAATAAGATAAGAGCAATCTACAACCTTCTATTGAATGGTGACTTACTAGATCATTCTTGAGAATTGCAATGTAAGTCTATTTCAATACATTTCCAGCATTGACTACAACATCACTGTTGGATGTTGCAGTAGTAAACGTAATGTTTAAATAGGTTACTCAGCTAGTCATGAGAAAGAGAAGCACTCAATTGTGGAGCCGTGACCTTTATCTTCAGCTGTTAGTTTAAAACATCGAACTCTCGCGCCCTCAGTTCATCGGCAATTTTCCCATCATCGTTATCGAAGCTGCTGTTGCTGCGCCCAAAAAGCACTCAACTGGTCAATAATATTTTGACAAGCCGAATCCTAGCATTATAATAATGTTTAAGGAGAGAAGGGGAAGAAGAATAATAAGGAAAAGAAGAGAGGAAAGAAGAAGAAAAAGAAAAAAAAAAGCAAGAAGAGGAAGAAAAACCAAGGAAAGAAGACGAAGAAGAAGAAGAAAGAAGAAGAGGAAGAAGAAGAAGAAGAAGAAGAAGAAAACAAGGAAGAAGAAGAAGAAAAACAAGGAAAGAAGAAGAAGAAAAGAAGAAGAAAAAGAAAAGGAAAGAATGCTAACTTTGGGAAGACTGTGTGATGAAGGACTAGTGACAGGAAAGAAGCCTGAATGGGATGAATGAAAGGTGGAGAGGATTCGTGGAGCAAAAGTGAAGAGAGAAAAAAGTAAAAGATAAGAAGAGAAATGAGGTGAAGGAGAAGAAAAGAAGATGATGATAATAGAAGAAATAAGAACTAGAAGACAAGAAGATAAAAGCACAGAGAACAGATTAGACGAGTATCGCTTCTCTATGATAGAAGGAAATGGGCTATTGCAATTATTCAATTGCTTTTAAATCATAATAATTAATAGAGAGAAGTTCCTAATTAATAATGCTATAAATTACTCTGAAGACTTCCGCTACTGCGAATAATGACAACAGAATAATAGCTAGTAAGGAAATTCGATGAATACAAGTAGCAAAGAAACATTAAGTGAAACGAGAGAAAGAGATAGAAGAAGTGGATTGTAAATAAGTAAGGAGGGTGGAGGGAAAATATAAAGGAGCTAAAGTAGGAAAAATTATCTATAGTGCGATTCACGTCAAGAAGTCAGCATTGCTTAGATGGGAGTTTGCTATCCTTGTTCAGCACAAGGTAGTTGCTGATGTCTCTATCCTATTCGCACTGTGCAAAGTTGCCGCACTGTGCATTGTTGTGGCACACAGTCCCAACAAACACGTTTGCTGCAGTTTTCTCTTTCTCTCTCAATGAAACTTGGCATCAATGCTCCACATATAAACAATGCTGACTTCTTGACGTGAATCGGACTATAGGACTTGATGAATTGGAGAAGCAGAACGAGAAGCAGGAGGTGATACAAACTCCATGCGGCTTATGAGGGTGGAAAAACTGTGGACAAATCCACAGTTTTGTCTGTTGGGATCATTGAGAGGTATCCTACCACGGAACAGTACGAAAGCAGTACTGACGGATCGTAATAGACTCCAGCACTCTTCAACTTGAAGAACATTGGATTAATTTGGAGCAAATATCGTATTTTGTCAATATTGTGATCAATTATTTATGACATTCAGTGCCAAAATAATGGTGCAATGAACGAGCTATACTAGGATACTAGGATGCGATGTGATAACATCACTTGCAACTGAGAATGCTCCGAAGCTATGAAGGTCGAACGCGTGCTAACCAAGGCGAGGAATGAAAGAAGTCAATGCAGGTCAAATAAGTTGAACTATTACTGGGAGCAGGTGGACGGAGATACAACACGACCTACAATGATGACACCACAGCTATTAGTCCGCCATCGTCCATCAAATTCCTTCATAATAGCAGGGAAATTTGTATCGTATATATACTTTTCCTACAAGTCTCTTCTCCAGAATCATCCTCAAATCATTTTTCCCATTCGGGTTCCTTTTCTGTCAGTGTCACTAGACACTAGTACCAAGGATTGTCTCTGCTCAATGGATTACCTCTGCTAGTACCAAAGCCAATACTATTCTTACGATAGATTTTCGTATTGAGATTCAATTCGTATTAACATAGATAGCAGATTAGAAGAGATAACAGATTACTAAAGAGTATCGCTTCTCTATGGTATTATGTAGATAGAATTGTCTTTGATATTACCTTTTATCACAAAGTCTTCCCAAAGTTATGCAATCTTTTATCTTCTTTTCATTCTGCTTTATCCTCTTGTTTTTCTCTTTTCTCACTTCTATTTCACCTCATGCTCCCAATTATTCAATTTCTTGTCCTCTTCCTCCACTTCTTCTTAGAACTTCTTTTCCTCCGTCCTCCTCATCAGTCTTTCCCTCATTTTACATCATTCGCTTCAGCCATTTTACAATTTCTCTCTTGTCACTCGTTTTTTCAGCTTTACTTCTGCCTATTTTTATAATTTCCTATTATTGCTGTATCCTAGTATTGATGTAGCACTAACTTCATTGAATTCATAGAATTTCATTGGAAATATATATACAGTACCAGAGAATCACAGAAACATATTACCATTCAGTTCGTCCAAGAATACGAGTGTATTGAATGTCATTCTACAAGAGACTTATTTTTGTTAGAAAAATTGAATGAATTAATAGGATTGCTGAATAATTTCGTTTCATTCTCCATTATTTCTCATTCCAGTACAAAATTAATATCTCAACTACAGAGAGACAGTCATGATCCCGTCAAAATATTTTACATCACAAAGGATATCCTTCAGCCGAGTGCAATTTTTCACTCGGCACAACCTTATTTGTACAGAATGTCAAAGAGAGGAAGAGAAGATAGAAATATCCGCATCATTATTGATGCATTTTTATTTTACAATTTCCTCTCAGACTCCGCCGTGACCTTGGCAGTTGTTTATTCCGCAGCAAAGACTGCCGTCAGAAATTCTCCACAATCCAAATCCGACTTTCATAGTAATCGCTCTGGAATTTGCTATTTTCTGATGTAATTTCGAGGTAGGTTATTTGTGCTGTGGGCTAATTCATCGCTGATACACTTTCATGCGCTAGGATTTCCGTTGGACTAGGGATTTCAACAATTTGAAGATTATTATGCAATTAAACGTAACGAATCTGAATTGAATTTATGCGGTTTCGTTGTTATTATTGCGTTTCATTGCAGTGGAACGTGATGCTGGGTAATCTACTACGGATCCGGGATGTTTTCAGGCACCAAACTATGTAAATTACCAACTTATTTGTGTTGGAATTATAACAGTAAACTGATTGGGCTTTGCCTACTGGAGGAAAGGTAGAATTCATATTATGGTGAAATTGTATATGTGTAATAGTCATGTAATATAGTAAATATGATTTTATATAAAAAAAAAGAACTAAAAAATCTTCATAATTGTGTATGATAATTGCTAACTGGATTGTAATTTGTAACTGATAACTGTAATTGGGAACCAAGCTTGTGTAGCCAAACACCAAAATTGTAAAATGTAAAAGAAAGAAGCCAAAAAATATAACCATCGATTCAATTGCACTCAAAAATTGACTTAATTTGATTTTTTTCTCATAACAAACTACTAAAAACCATAATTTTATAACTGAATGTTAATTATAAGTAGAGGAGGTAAATAAATATTTGATTGCTTCATGTAAATCCCCAGGAAAGTGATGGAAATTGAATTCAAAAACTACAGATGTAGAATTTGAAACTTGAAAATTTTTTAAACGTAGCCTATGCCATACTAGAAAGCTAGTAAACAGCGGAATATCATAGTTATGATTGATTCACTTCACATCTCGGAAACCAAAAAAAAGACTGTCTACAATCATAGAGAAGAGATAGGTTCTAATCTGTTATCTACGCTACAATCTACTTGCAACCACATTGCGAACATATTAATGCTTTATAAATCATGTTCACAAAGCACTGCAATATCTATGATATTTACAACAGTAAAACAGTATTTACATGAACTATGTAACCAGGTACTTTACAATTTTCCTATGACTTCTAGCTAATACCACAGAGAACAGATTAGAACAGATACTAGAGAGTATCGCTTCTCTATGCTAATACAGAGTAAGTACCTACTACTATCACCAATACCACTTACACAGTAAGTACAAATTAAAACCTAACAACTCACTAAAAGCCTTTCAAGGAGACAATAAAAACCTTACGAACCAGAAAAATGCTCATCAAAATAGATCCCACACCTACTTTGAGCATTTTAGTTGCAAGGAAAGTGATCATACGACCGACTACCAGAAGCAACAACAAGGTCATTTGTTAACGGAGATTGCACTATTTATTACCCTTAGAACATGCTGTAATACGTGAACATTCATGGAGCCGGTACATAATAATTTATTTAATAAAAGCGTGCTAACTTACTATCATGCTGAACACGGCTATCTATACTGTGTATTCGTGCACTTGTTTCAGGCGACTTGAATGATGCTTAGCGCTTATCTCATACTTCAACTATCAAGTGCGACTGCTTGATTTGAAGGTCGACTTTGTGTTGGGGAGAGAGGGGAAAACGAGAAAAAGGGAGAAAAAGAGCAAGACAGTGTTTTAAAATAAGTGCATTATTGCACTTATTTATTAAGTAGAATACCGTGCAACAGGATCGCCAGTACAGCTGTAGCTGGGTCAAGGAGTGGGAGGTCATTCAGTGTCTTTCACCAACCGGTAATTTAGCCTTTCCTCCCGGGTTGTTGCTTCAAATTGTAGGGTTGGAGTAGTATGCAAAATTAATAACCGAGATTTCTAATCTAGTCCTAAAGTACATACAAAATGCAACCGAAATGTCAGTTCAATAGAGTGGAAGAAGACTGGAAAAGGAACGGATTCAGAGCCAAGAAATAAACTTGAAAACATTATTCATCAATTAAATTATGAATGGTTAAAGAATACAGGACACTAAAAAACTCAACTGGGAAAACAGATTCTGAGATGAAAGCGAATTGTAGAAATTGGAATTGGATATGGAATTCGCTTCGTGAACTATCTCTGAACTTTATCTCGTTAGCTTTTTTTGGAGAGTATCCGAATTTCGTAACTGGTTGATCCAATTTTTTTCAACTAAACAATTTTACTGAGCATTAGCAGTGGTATGAACCACTCAATACTGTACAGTGTACAGTAAACAGATTGGTAAACGTTGGACTTAACAAAACAAATAATAAAAGGAATGAAAGAGTATTTAGTATTTCATGAAACGGAGAAATTCATGCAGGAATTGTGAACTTTATACAGGCTTTGGGGTTTCAGGACTGAGAAGGTTTGAACCAGAGGGGGAAAGGAAATAGATGTGTGATTTTTGGGCAATTCAGTTTATTTCAAGCAGTCTGGAACTTTACAGTTAATGAGTTGCAATGCATGAGTGAGAGCTGAGTTGAGTTTTCACAGCTGCATTTATTAAAAATGTGCAGACCAAATAATATGAAATGTTTGTATACCCGAGATAAAAAGCGAAATAATTTAGTCTTCTATTTATTCTCAACGGGAACTAACCACTGAGTAGACCAGAATCTTTCGTTTTACCACTTTACTTTGATTCGGAATGACCAAAGTCTTACGTGGACCACATGGAAAAAAACTGAAATAATATAACGTTTCACCAAAAACACAGAAAACCGACATGAAACGTGTTATGTAGTAGTTATAATGTGGAGCAACGAGTTGGCCAAGGTTATCAGTAACATGTAGAGACAACAGGCCAGATCACATTACGATTACATCGGCCAGTTTTTTCCAACTCCACCCACAAAACGGTAAAATGAATTGAACTTGTTCAAATAAGATCGAGCCCACAAACAGACGTTCCCAAAAAAATCAGGACACACTCCAATATTAGGCCGTGAATTGTGTAGCAAAACATAGAAAGAAGATTATTCAGTAACTCTATAAACATTACTATGCGGTTTAACCGAATTTGTTTTGGTTGGCCAATAGCAAACAATAAAGAAGTGAGAAATGTATCAATGGGTCTGGGCGAGACAAAAGATAGGAAGAAATATGTGGCTTAGATCGACAAATTAGAATATTATTTTGATCTTAAATGTGAAAAACCATCCGTACATTTTCCACAACGGAACGGAACAGTTACAACAGTGATCCCATTTTTCTTAAGAATGCGACAATGCCGCCATTGGAAGAGCCGTAACAAAATTTGTCCCACTTTGGTGTGAAAATTGATTTAGCATAGACATTCAGAAATATAGAAGGTTGAAGTCGCGGATGATCCGCTAAAACTGAAACGGTTATTACGAGGCTGAGCACCAACGCCCGATTTGTTTCTTTAACTATGCTTTTGTTTCAAAATCATTCTTTGTTCATCCTTTTTCAATGATTTGATGTAAATACCAGGTGTTACAGCAAGACATTTTTTATACGAAGACTACTGTTCTGGCTTGAGATAGATTCACAGAATCCTATCATTCTATCATTTAGTAGATTATTTCTACAGATGGATCGTTTCTAGTCAGACTACGTAATAAAAAAAACAAAACAAAATGTAGGCCTACTAATGAAACAAAATCGTTAATTCAAACAAAATCATGTTCTCAATTCAATACCTACTTCATAAAATCAAAATTTTCAAGTTGTTTTAAATTGTTAAAAATTTTGTACAAATTTAGAATCTCCGATCGTTTTACATTTATAATGAAGCGGTTTTTGCTTCAACATCAAGTAACCCGTTAAAATTAGATGCATAGCTATGTTTCCTTCTGAATAAGTACTAAAACGTAACATTATTTACATTCCAAAAATATTGATGAAATAAAAAATGATAAGAAATATTTTTCTAAATTAGTAATAAATACGTAGATAATATTATGAAGAACTTTAAGTCATAAATAATTTTTCAATACCCAACAACCTAAAAACAGCCAAACTCCTGTTGAACTCATAACAATATTGACCTCTTATTTAAAAGTTGAAGCGTATAATAACTTTGTTGTTCCCGTTGAGTGCTGGTAATAATTATATTCTTTTTGTAATCGATTTTACAGTATTTTCTTAATTTCTAATATTTTTCGAAGCCAGTTTTACCCGATTTAAAACCCAGCTCAACCTTTCGCGATTCAGCTACTTTAGTAGCATAGCCGCTAGATTAACAGGATTCACCAGTTTCGTTTCGATTATTGACGAAATCAAGTTGGTTGTTGAGATGACTGAGCAAGAAAGCGCCTCAATTAATCGACAAGAAAGGGCAAACTCTCAAGGCTCTTCACCAAATGAGTAATGACAACGATGACATGATACTGGATAGGATCCAGAGTCGATGGTAAAAAGTATCAAAGACAAGGTCACCAACCTGTTCTTCAATTACCAGACTACTGTATTACTTTATTTTGGATCCGGGAGATTTCTGAACTGAAAATATATTGATGACTATATATAGACGACCTCTCAATCTTTTGTTTGTAGAGTGACATAGAAAAGTGACAAGTGAAGTAAAATAGTATATTTCGCACCTAGGGCGGAAAATGTGTGTTTGCCGGCTTGAGATCGCGGTTTTCAAGTTCGAGACGAATGTCGAGAACTTGAAGCGATCGAGAGCCGGCAAAACATTTTTGCCCGCGGTGCGAACGCTATTTTTCGCCACACCAAGAAAAATATATAATTATGGCAATTTTGAAAGTGAAATTCTAGGGAGAATTCAATGTTTTGAGGTTAGGCCTATAAAAATACTATCGCATTCTATTGTTTGATATCAAAACTTTTATAACTTAAATTAAGTTATAAAAAAATTAATTTATTGATGCTTTAAATACTAAGATGTCAAATTCCATTTCAAAAAGAAACAATTAAGTTACACTGTACTTCACTTTTCAATATTCAAAATTCATAACTCTGTGTTACACAATGCAGCCAACACAATAATAAATTGTTGAGGTTAAGGAAATATTATCCTATTCTATTGGTTCAAGAAAAACTATTTGAATAAAAAGGATAATACATATTAAGTTATGGAACAATAATTATTTATAGAATATATTATAAATATACAGCTTATTTCCATGAAAATTATGTGATTATCTCTTCGTTATTTGTGTGATCCGACACGATCAGCTGTCATTCAAGGTCATTTTCTTTTCCGCCCTAGGGCCGTAAACGTTTACAGACCTCGTCGGAAACAGAACGCTTTCGGCCTTCGTTTGAGGTGTGAAAAACAGTTCATTACGTCCAAGTGTGGCGAAAAAACAAGTTCGAATAATAGTCTACAAATCGAAAGTAACTTTTCCAAGCTCATGGTTAAAATTTTAAATTATTTTAAGAATATTGTATTGTAAAGTCCGAGATTGCAGGTAATAAAAATAAAGAATTGCTGGTAACCGTCATGGCATGGATCATTATACAGTAGAAACCCAGTTTTGCGTAACTCAAGGGACCGAGAAAAAAATTCGTAGTATTCAGATATTCGTTAAATCGGGCTTCGTAAAACCAAGTATCCAATGTAATGCTCTAGAACTGTATTTTCGAAGATTTTCGTGGAACTAAAATTCTCTTGTATGATTCAGTCTGCAAAACAATACTCAGTAATTATTAAGCTTCACAATCGGAAGTGTATATTAGAATTGAAAAATAAAATTCTTTATTAGGACTACTTGAAAACTTATTCATCTTTGCAGCATAGTGAACCTCTTTCATGGTGCATCATATAAAAAAAAGGTTCATTTTAAATAAGACCAGCGACCACATAATACAAATGTATGGTCGTTGGTTGAGACACAAAAAAATCATTATTGGAACAATAATAAATTGTAAGAAAATGATGAATTAGAATTTCTAGAAATCAATTACATTTCATTGAATTTTAATTGAATGTCAATTGGAGTGAATTTATGGGGATTGGGAAGCCATAGATTACTGAATAGATCATGTTTGAAAACCATTTAAATAGCGATAAAGGAGTAATTTTATCTACACTAAATACAGCTCAACGAGAAATATTGGTTCAACTGGCAATAAAAAATCAATAAAATTTAATTGGATGTGGGTGGAAAAGCCATGCAACGAGTTAATAACTAAGAGGCCTTGAAATAACCCGAGAATGTATCAGTAGTATTGAAAGGCGGGGACTGGGACATTGATACCATGAAAACATAGGCGGATTTTGGGACACCAAGAAATGACAGGCGGGGACTGGGACACAAGAAATCACAGGCGGGGACTAGGACACAAGAAACCATACGCGGAAGCTGGGACATGAACCAGCGATTGTAACACAACTTCAAAACAATTTCCAGCCTATGCGATAGTTGAGAGACATTGTTCAAACTAGAATTAGCAGAGATAAAACAGGTAAGGAGCATGTTGAGAGGAAAAAAAACAGTCGATAATGAAAGAGGTGAAATACACACAGCACCGTTTTCATGGTGTGATTCTGCTAGCCACTTTGAAAGCAAATTATGCCAAACGGTTATTTTTTTCTTCTCCTCCATACATCATTGAGGATTTCAGAGGTGAGAAAATAAAAGGTGGTTTTTATAGAGAGGAATTGTCTAAAACAACTTTGACAGATACATTCCTAGTTGAAAAAGTGCTGCGTAGAGACGGTGATAGATTATTTGTTCGTTGGAAAGGGTATACAAAAGATTTTGACTCCTGGATTCATAGAAAAGATTTAGTATGATTAGCAAGCAGCATAGATGTAAGTTGAGGTGAGTAATTTTGATGAAGTTATAGAAAAATGTAAGATGGTCAAGTCAGACAAAAATTATGAGAAAAGACACAGTAGTTTATTCCCGAATCATTTAAGATGTATTTTAGTTGGACCCAGTGGCAGTGGGAAAACAAACGCGATTCTCAACATGCTTTTTCACCCAAACGGAATTCGATTCAAAAATGTATGTGTGTTTTCAAAGTCTCTACATCAAGATAAATACCGATTCCTGGCAAAGACTCTCTCATCAATCCCGGCATGACTTATTCTTTCTATTCAAATAATGAATCAATTCCAAAACCTTGCGATCTGCCTAAAAATTCGGTTATGATTTTCGATGATGTTTCGATTGGGAATCAAATGAATTGTCAAGAATACTTGCTATAGCCAGACACTATAAAATCGATGTGTTTTACATTTGTCAAAGTTATACTAAAATTCCAAAACAATTTATTAGGGACTGTAGTAATTTTGTGATTGTTTTTCATCAAGACGAACTCAACCTAAAGTACATTTTCAGAGATAATTTCTTCTCTTCTTATTAGATTACATTGGTTAGCATTTACACTTGCTTAATATAATAGGATTTATTTGAAAATTCAAACCACCCTTGAGCTCAAATACCTTGAGTACATCTTGACTGTAGATGTCAGACTAAACTATACTGAGCAGCAGCAACTCCTCAAATACTAGAGGTGGTGGTGGGGATAAGTCAATGATGACACAATAATTACATTTCTTTCTTTATTGCCATAAACAAGATGCGACAAAATATTGATCTTTAAACAAAGTTTGCATTATCCAATTGTGAAACATTTACTACATTCAGTGCACAAAATGGTTGAGTATCCGGGGTTCCTTTGTCGCCAGCCAGCTTCATCCTCAAAGTCTCCACAAAGTTGAGCAGGAAATGTTCTGGGCAGTAGACTCCTGTAGCATTCTTCATCAGTGTATCCAGATTGGGCATCTCATGGAAAAGATAAGGTGAACTTAGGTCCACATACTCCACATTCTCCCTGTCATCCAGCTGTAGCATTGTGTTGAGCAGAGTAATCTTCTCATAGCCATAGACAAAGATCTTGATTGAGTTGTTGTTTTCATGCAGCCATCTTCCAACTGTTCCACACACAATCTGTCTCAATTCAGAATAGGGTAGATGTCTCTGACCAGCTCCATTGCCAGACCATCGCAGTCCATGTTTTGCTCGTTGTAAAGCATTGTTGTCAAGCAGCTCACTTGTCTTCAGCAGCATGTCTGGGTAGGGTGACTTGAAGAAATAATGATGCATTGTCACACAATGCCTATCATCACGTTCCAATATAGCCATCTCCTTGACAATAAACTCATTGTTCAATCCTTCAAATCCCTGAAAGTCCATTAGGTAGAGTGGTAGTGGTCCAAAATGTCTGCAGCTCTTCTTGGCAACATTTCCATGTATTTGTGTTCATCAGAATCTTCATCATCAGCAGCAGCAGCAGCAGTATCTGCATCCTTCTTCCCATGCTTAGTAGAGAAGCCAATGCAGCATCCCACAACATCCTCACCATCACTTTCAGGCAACTCTCCTTCCTCATCCAAAACTGTAAAACTCTCTTAGCTGTGGACATGATGCCTGCTTCGCCCAATGCTTCTTACCAGAATGACTATCCTAACACTTGTCATCCACCTTTATACCCTCTCTAGGCAGATTGCACAATACCCGACATTGGCTTGTACTCTTCGTCACATCATGAATCATCAGACAGTAGGCACGTGTATCCGCAGGAATGTTTTCAGTTGCTTCAAACTCAATTCTCACATCAATACTGCCAGTTTTGAGTGACTCATTTTGGCGGAACAATCAAAAGCATACAACATCATTCGCCATTTTCTAGAGCACTCTTTTCAAACAGGGGATTGACCAATTGGGAATGTCCATGATTGTAGGCTCCATTGAAAGCTTCATACATGCCATATACACAACAATCATCACCGTCAATACTCTCATACGGATAGTACTTGTTGTTTAGAAACACTGAATGTCTCTCATGTGGCACTTGTCAAATTGAGATGAATTAGCAGTTGCCACTCCATATCTTGCTGTCTGCAGCCCAATCACAATGTAGCGAGGCTTTTCAAGTTGAGAGGCTGATTTGACAGTCCATGTATGCTTCTTTGTAGCAGGTAAGGTTGGGTACTGTACAATCCCAATGCCGGAATGTCATGCTTATAGGTGTATCATTCTGTACAAGTTTCAGCAGACGCAGTTTGTATTCATCGGCCACTTCCACATAGGGTATTCTCCATGTAAGTTTTTCAATGACTACCTTTCCGCAGCATTCAAACAATTAGTAGTGTCAGCGCTGCGTCTCAACACCAGCTCCTGTTTCACATTCAGTAGAACTTGTTTGTAGTCTTCACCAAAGCCCGGGAGGTAGCGTAGAGGCACATCCATGATTGTTGTATCAGCTCCATTGGGAGGAAAAGTGGCAAATCCAACTGTTGAGTCAAACTTGTAGCCAGCTCGTTCCATTTTAGTCCACTCATCTCGTTCAAATGACATAGCATTCTTCATCAGGCTGGTAATTCCAGGGTGCGAATGCTATCTACTATCCCACCATTTATCTCATAGCGTATCTCTGACCAAAGGTGAGCAAAGAATCCAGAGACACAGGGATTCTTCCGCCCAAGGCGGCATTAGCTGCATTTGTCACCTTAAACTCCACATGTAGATAGCTTTGATGGGATTGTGTAAATGTCCTGTTGTTGAATTGGTATCCGTATTTCATCATTGGCTTTGAAGCTTGTAGTATAGGGAGCATGAGAATGGTACTCGTAGCCAATGATGCTGTTATCCGATCTAGGTCCACCTTGTCACATCTAAAACTCCCATTATTGCTGCTGTTGTTGTCGTAGGTGACAGCCACGTTTTTCAAATAGTTGATGCTCCTCGATGTTAACTCTACAGAGTCCAAACGACGTAATGACGTTTGCAGCACTTGCAGGCCTTTTATCTGTTTCTGTAGGTTGATGATCTACCTCCATGTTGCATGCCGCCTCATTATCCAGTCCACGATTCCACTTATCAAATATCAGCACCATCTCACTTGCGTTGTCTCAGATGCAGAGTAATATTGATCTCCTCACCTCTATTATTAATGAGACGTCCGTTCGTCAACAACCTCCAACGTAATGTTACCAATCTGCTTGGCGTCCACCGGCAAATAGATTACATTCTGTACAGTCACAACTATTTTATACCCTGGATCAACATTTGGGTAAAACTCATAGATCACGTGATCCTTGACACCATTTGAGTACGACCCACTCACAACATTGCACTTAACACGTATTACATTGGGTCGACTGATTTGCACTGCTGTATCACCTTTGGCCTCTGTGTCAGCCTCTATGATCCTAGTGTTGTTGAATCCCAGCAGACTTCCAATCGACTCAGGTTTTGTGAAATCCAATTTGGCATTGCTCAATACTGAACATTTCAAGGTTGATGGGTCCACAGCCATCTGAAGTTTTATGTTGCGATCATGTAGCCTTGATGTGAGCAGGTTAGCAATTGTTTGAAATTCAAAACTGCCTTCCGCAATGATATAAACTCCATTATCTTATAACGGGGTGCTGCAGTAGTAGCTCTTGCAGTCCGTCTACTACCTGTTATAGAGTTATCTTCGTCATCAATGTCTCCATCAGCTGATGTCTGCTTAGCTTTGAGAAGCACTTTATACCATTGATTGAATATGGCTGACCTATCATCTATAATTTCATGATGTTTCAGCGATGGATCATCTTCTTCTTCAGCTTTTGCTCCTTTCTTCTTAAACACATGAGTTATTTTTGGAGCATAATAGAACTTGTTGTTGTAGTTCATCTCAACATTGGTATTGAATTGCAGCTTGTAAAGCTGATGAGTCCAATTTCCCATTCACCACTGCTTGTATCAAGCGGCGGATAAAATTCACTTTTCAGCACAGATGTATTACCTCCAAAACAGAGCATCATGGTCTTGCCTGCTCAATGAACTATTGCACAATGACTGGCAATAGGCCTTGTCGCCCATTATTTATACTATTGAAAGGGAAATGATTAAAAACTTGTTGTACAATATTTTCATTTATTATTTTCATCAACCAAAAATTTCAAACATAAATGGCCACAAATATGAGAGTACAGATCCTCTTGCTTTTGGTTATAGTTGTACTCGATCCTTGTTGCTGGCTCCAAACCATGGTGCATGTAGTCGATAAACTCCTGTGGTGGTCTGAGGTTTCCAAATCCATCAAAGTAGATGGCAGCTCCATCCTTCTTCACATAGCACACCCAATGTGTGCCGGCTCCATCGCTGGTGTCCAAATTGATGATGCCACACTCGCTTCAAAGGTCCTGTTGCAGGTAGAGCATCCCGCATAAACACTCCTCGGAAATGTTTCAGCTTCAGACGACACGCATACTTGTAGAGGTCTGCATCAGTTAGCGCCGATCTGAAGAGCAATTACCGTCGCCGCTTGTATTGACGACGGCGTGCTCTGCTTCCCTGCCTTCTGTTGACGTCTCAGGTAGAGTCCTTTTCCCTTTTGGGAGCAGCTGCTACCTTCTTCTTCTTCCCTTGACGTTTTGCTCCTCCTCCAAACTTTGCTTTGGCCTTCATGATGTTGGTCACCGCTACTGCTGCAGCCCTTTCTGCCAATCCTGCCTCTGGAGACGTTGCTACACTCCAAGCTCGTTCAGCCAAGTCCCTGTCAGCCTTTGCTCTGCTTGCTGTATCACTATTCTGTGAATAGGCAATGTCGTGCTGCTTGCAGGCCTGATCAAGTCTGTTGATTCCTGGATCACCTCTTGCCAACCGCTTCTCCAGCTTTGTACCTGGGCCGCAGTATTGGTAACCGGAAGATGAAGTTCAACTGGTAAAATATCAACTGCTTTGTTGACTATTGTTCCAGTGGCATTTCAGTGCCGACAACACCCTCTCCCCTGGTACCTCTTCTTTCCTTTGCACCTAGCCATCTAATGATTCACTTTAGCCCCATCATTCTCTTTTATACCTCAGGAGGCTTGTCAAGTCCTATACGCTTCAAGACCATATCTTTCCATTCCTGTTCATTTGTGAAACTTGTATCACCGCTTGCACGCTCCTTAACCAAAGTTACCATAGCTGTTAACACTTTTTCAACAACTTCACGAGAATGCTCATCCATCCTATTCTCCAAATATCGCTTGTTCACTCCATCTGTGGCATTGACTGGATCCATCATATCAGTCAGTACTGAGTCGTTGAGGCTTGTAAATACTTGCAATGTACCTTTATCCCTTCTCTTTGGCAGCCACACCTCAATCAAATCTCTACATGTACCAAGATTTATTGCATCTCTGCTGCTTTGAGGATTTGCTAAATTGATCACCCGTATGACGAGCATTAATGTTACCCAATGTGTCCATGATGAATACAAAGTGGGCAGTACATTGTTCGCTTATATAGTACAACTAGTTTGCAGGGTTGCCAACTATGTAACCGCCTTCCACCAACTCTTCCAGAATCGAATTAATTTCATTCTCATGGCCAGTGTTGCCAACTGCTTTGGATTGATCCAATAGTTGTAGTCTGTCTACAAGCTCATTGGGGTCATTGTAGTAGACATATTCAATCTTGGTATCATTGTTTGACACCATATTGAATGGCGCCACCAGTCCTCTTCCACTGATTCCTTTCCTTTCTTTTGCCCTTTTCAACAGCGGAAGTATTGTTCTCTTGTACTTGATATTGTTGTAGTCTCTAATTCTGCCACCTGCAGCATAGTCGTCTCTGTACACATTGGTAAACTCCAATATGTCTACATAGACCTTTTGTCGGCCAACGTTACTTTTGAAGTGCTTGGAAGTTTCCTAAATATAAGTTCACAGAGTCCTTGTGTAGCATCAAAAGTCTGCTCATTTCCAACATTGTTAGGATCAGTCAACACAATCTTTGAACCACCAGTTCCAAAGGTTAAAATTTTGCTACCCAAACGAAAACTGTTGTCAATCACTTTGGTCCAAATGTATCATCAAAGCTCAACTCCTTTCTAATCAAACCTTTAACATAGATCCCCACAGGTGTTTTAGCCAATTCTGTTTGATCAAATTCAGATTCCACCACATCTCGGCTAGTATCCATCAATTGTTGAACACTTTCACCTTATTGATCCTCCGCATCCATTGACCATCCTGGAACCCCATCATCCCCACACAAAGGGGAATCCTAATCGCTCCACAACGTTCTCACAACACCGGATGTACTTGACGCCGGACTCCAGTGTGAGTCATCGCCGAATGCTTCAAAGGATGTAGGAGTCTCCTCCAATGTCAGGCAGTTGCAGTTGTTTTAGAGCTTGTTTCAGAGGTCGTGGCTGTATCGGTGTTAGTGGTGGTGTAGGTAGTGCATGATGTTTATGTTGGCGTACAGGTACTGCAAGGCGTTGTGGGCGGGGCTCTTGTGCTGCTGGCAGTGGTTCCACTGCTGGTTGCTGTGGCGGCGGCGGTGGGGGGGGTGGTGGTGGCGGCTTTTTGAGAGCTTCAACGATGTTGACTAGTGGTTCATTCGACTGTTTTATGCGCTTTGCTTTTTGCTCCTCTGACTCTTCACTTCCAACTGTTAGCTCCCCGTGTTCCCTCCTCCTGTTACCCTTCAGCTCGGCCATCTCCTTGATGGTGGGAGCAATCTCCTCCACAGTCTGCTTACGATTCACATCCATCCTGCTTGGTGTACACCAGTGTACTGAAGCTCCAGTGAGCTTACACCTCAACTAGATAGGTGTCAAGCCCGTTCCTGTAGCGCCCTCTATTATTTCTCGATGAGCGATCAATCACAAGGAATGCATGCGCAGCTGATGACCAGACCTGATTGCACATGCTCTTGAACTGATCAAAGGTCATGTCAGCGCCTACATGATCTCTATACAAATGTCTCATGTTCAGCTCATCCTGTTCAAACACAATTATAAAGTTGGCATTATCACGCACAAGTTGTTTTGGAATGCGGCTGTAGGTCTGTGCCAAATAAAACATGTCAACATCACTATGCCGACCGGCACTAAAGTATTGTCTGATGGCCTCCTGCTGTTCACAAATCACATCGTCGAAAATAATTATTGAGTTGGCTGGCAGTTCATTTGGGGCAGGTATTTCTTCACTTGTGTTACACTCGACATAGCTCATTCCATCACCTAGTCCTTGCATAGTCTGAGGAAGTAACTTGTACTTTGGCTGAAATGTAGTCTTTGACCAAACGTAAATGTTTGAAAAGTGAATTCCTTTACGATCAAACAGCATGTTGAACAGTAAATTGGTTTTGCCACACCCAGATGGTCCACAAATAATGCATCTCATGTGGTTGGGGAACAAAGGACCATGGCGCTTCTTTGTGTCCATTTCCAGGTCTGCCAAGCCACAACCTCTCACCACTTGATCAAAGTCAATTATCTTGAATTTGTTTTGCTGTTGCACGACCTGTTTCATCTCACTCACACAAGGTCACCTCTATCAATCCACGAGTCGTGACTGCGATCGTATACCTTCCAGCGCACCAACAGTTTGTTACCTCTTCTCTTCAATACCTTGGCAATTTCAAATACAGTTGGCACTTTTGTCTTTACAATTTCTTCAGCATAGAATCCTCCTTGCACAGGCTCACCTCTATAATCTTCCAACTCATAGGTTACTGGCACTGTGGGTCGCACACGTGTTACCGTGAACAGTTCATTTGTCCAATTGGGTAGGTATCCCTTGTCAAACGTCATTTTATGCTTGCTGATTCTCACCTTATCACCTGGCTCAATTTTCTGATGAGCACCCGGATAGAACGTAGGCTGTGATTTATCCAACAAGCCCTGCTGATACTCTTGACGCTGTTTACCAAGTTTGGAAAGTAAAAGCTTCTCATGCACCTTCTCAACATCAGCCGGTCGCATACCTATTGTACGATGTACTCTGCCATTGTACTCTTTAACAAGTGAGGTTAGAATATCTGTCCACCCATAGGTTCCTCGTTCAGTGAATTTGACCCACATTAAATGTTTAAGTGTTCTATTGAAACGTTCCACTATTGACGCTTTTTTATCTGAAAATGTTGAATAATGATTGATACCGTACTGTTGAACAAGTTGTTGAAATTTTGAATTGAACCACTCTTTACCATCGTCAGTCTGCAAATGTTTCATTGGATACTGAGCTAAAATAGGATGCATTGCCTTGACTACATTGTCAGCCGACTTGCTCTTTATTGGTATAGCAAGAGCAAACTTACTAAGACAATTGATAATTGTAATAATGTACCTATAACCTTTGTTCTGACGAGCATAAGGAATCATCTCGACAAGGTCAGCCTGATAGAGATCATCAAGACCTTTCACAGTAACCATCCTTGTAGGAAAATTCCTATGCCCTGGTCTGTGCAACTCTCTCGCTATCACAGACTTATCCATACTAATGACTATCAAACACTTTCATAGCTATATATTTACTTAAAGCTATACCAGCAGAGCAGGTTTATCCTGTTTGTGAGGTAAACTGTGTTGTGCAATTTGCTTTCCATGAATTCTGTGATGACATCATCACTGTTTGTGAGCCAAACTGCTTTGTGCAATTTGATCATGTAACCTAACCTAAACTATGGTTTCAAGGTTATGAAATAACTGTAGTCAACACATGGTTTCAGAGATGAGACATGTGATATTTATTTACACTTCATAAACAATAAATGATATTGAAACAGAATGATTGATATGCTAAAACAGGTTTTCTAGTACATGACATCTAGGCTACCCAGGGTACATGTCACCTAGATCGGTAGCCATTTCACATAGTCCTCTACCAACTGGAAACTCCAAAATAACTTTGTTAAAGTCCAGGTTGAACACTGATGCTGTTGGAAAACATGCAGCTATTTTCTGTTTAAAATTTATTGGTGTCCCAAACGGTTCCAGAATATTATTGTAGCCAAACTTGAAGAATGGTTCCACAATCCAACAAGTGCTTCTTACATGGTGGCAATCACCGCAGGCACATCCTTCAATACTGTTTGCTGGCTCCATTGCTGATGGACACTGTTACGGTGTCTGGAGATGGTATAGATGCAATTGCAGTAGTAGTAGGCGGTGGAGCTGGTTGAACTTGACAGTGCAGTGTACACACCTCAACTGAAGCATTGATGATGGCTTCAAGGAATTCTGACGATGTAAAGGATGGATGAAGGCATGTGCGCAAATCATATGCACAATGGACTTGCTGGCACAGCTCCTTATCCACATCATGTTCACCAGCCAGGTTCATGTACCAGTCTTTGATGTGTTGACGCATTGCTCCAAGATCCTTGTTGAACTGTCCGGATGACTGCAGACACTGTTGCATGTGAAATATGTTTGAAGTATCCAGTCCATGCTCCCTTGATGTGAGAAACTCTCCACTCCGGTACTGGGGATCCAGCTTGAAGGAGTTGACACTCACTGCTGCAGTCACAAGGAGATAGTACACTGGTGGTATCATGATTGATAATGATGCTTGACTGCTACTTGGCCTCCTTTTATATAGTTGATAACATCATTGTTTCTTGAAATTGGTTATTTATAGCATTCATGTCATCGTCTCTCCTCTGTTTCATCCAAGCTCCTCATTGTACAATTTATTCCGCAGTTCCCGACAGTCAGTAGAATGATGACTATTAATCCAATATGTGAAACAATCATGAGCATTATCATCACAGCTAACCAACTCTCTAATATACTGACTAGAAATTTCAAGAAACAACGTAAATAAGTTACAATAAAATACAGAAATATGCTTTCTCATTTTTCCACTAGAACCCGTAACCTTTCTTTAATAATAATGTCTCTGTCAGGCGGGTTGTCTACACAACGCCTGAATATTGCTTATACAGTACATTGAGAATATCAACTCTCTTGTTAACCAAGATTATTTGAGCTTTCTTTCGCGAAAAATATCATCAAAAAGAAATGATTTGGGATGTGGATTCGAACCCATGACTAGTGGCAATGTTAACTAACAATGGTTGAGTCCTTATCCAACATGCCAAATCACTTCTTACAAAACAAATGAAAGAAATCCTACTTTACCTTTCAAGTATTTTATGCAGTGAAGAGAATAAGATTTTTCTTGGTCTGCTGTTAGCTCAGTCAGCATACATTATACTATAACATGCTCTAGACTCCAAGTCCAGAAATACCAATTCAATCAAATCATGGTTTGTAAAAATGTCCTAGAGTTTTTTGCACTTGAAAAATGTCACAGAGATTGTGGCCCAAAACCCGCCTGTGTTTACTTGTGTCCTAGTCCCCGCCTGTGATTTCTTGTGTCCCAGTCCCCGCCTGTCATTTCTTGGTGTCCCAAAATCCGCCTATGTTTTCATGGTATCAATGTCCCAGTCCCCGCCTTTCAATACTACTTGTATCTGCTAATTTATCAAGGTTATAATAAATGCATTCCACACTCAGCATCCTACTTCTAGAAATTGGATGTAACTGACATTATGAAACCGGGATTTGTGAAATTATACACTTCGGAATTCGAGAAATTGATGCCTTTCACGATGCCAAGTTTCAAGTAGGTTACCAAGTGTAATTGCAGCAAAATAGTTAGGTGAAGATAGTTCTTTTTTCAGGTGCTAAGAGGGCGGTACTCAGTAATCACCTCAGTCCAACACGTTTTGTAGGTAGACGACTTCCATAATTAGCTGCCGCCATTGCGTGAATTGAAAATCATGACGCCATTTCGGGGAGTTCTAATGTTGCCATCAGGCATGTGTGTGCAATTTAGCTAAGTATCAAATTGTGATCGACGAATAATATCGCATTCACTTCAAATAGGTTGTCTTGACATGATAAAATCTCTAGTCGACAGAAGTACAGATAAGATAAGCTTACACGATTGCAAATTCTGTTTGAAACACAAATATTCCTTAATTTCTCAGATTTTTTCTGGGTAGAGTGAGGAACTCAAGGGAACCTACCTATAAATGCTCCGAAGTATTGTGAAACTGTAATATTATAAGTTATCCAACTTTTAAAAGCTCTCAGACTTTTCTGAAAGCTTTTTGTATCTGAGAACACTCCCCAGGAATAAGGCCAGCTCCAGTTCCACTCGATAGAGTTTACTATGGTTTATAGCATTTTCTCACAAAAGTTTTCTGAGTACCGGTATTGCAAAACTGTGATTCAGCAAAAAAGTCATGTATGCCAGTATGCACCATCTTCGTTTAAAATTCTAACAAATAATAGTTTTAACTTGGTTTCAACGAAGATGGACCTTCGTATCCAAAGCTTCCCTAAGCAGTAAAATGATTCCATTTCTCAGGAATTAAGTCAAATCTCTCCTATATCTCTTACGATGGAGTCTTGCTTCCAATGAGAATTCTTATCGTCATTGTTTAACAGACTGTTAGATAGCATAACAAAAATATTTAATTAAAAAATATTGAACATTTAAAAGTAATAAACATTTAAAAGTAATAAACATTTAAAATAATAAACATTTAAAAATATTAGATAGCATAACAAAATATTTCAGGCTCTACATTCGTGTTATAATTTCTTCAATAACCACTTTTCACCCACAAAAGTAGACTTGTATTAATATTCTGACAACAAATATTGAGTTCTGCAGAGAATTAATCCCAAATGTAACTTTTAGATCTTTTGTTAAAGTTCACGATCTTAGATAGAATTCTATGGCCAGGTAAATAATATGTCGATTTTTGTGATAACTAATTGATTAGAATGGATAGACATCATTTTAGAGCTTGAACGACAGTCACTCTTGAACAGTGCCAGAGTTATCAAGATACACGTTCAAGTGTTAGGTGATACTGTCGAGCTTTCGAGCACCTTTAATATCAATCCCTTCACCTTTTCGATCATAAATAACACCGACGCTGGACGTGTTGTAGATAAGAGCAGGCGTAATTTGAAAATTACTGCCACCACCCACTGATGGCAGAAGAATCTTTAGTGCCGATTAATGTCAAAAATTAGCTTTCAAAATGAAATACCGATTTGGAACAAAGAAAAAGCGGTAGCTGACTAGATTCTATTTGGATGAAAAATAATATATAGCCTGATACCAGACTCAAAAGAGAAGTGAGGAGTAATAATTTTATTCTCATTTTTTCTCAGCACCTGATGGAATTCTGAAGAAGATGAGTGAAGAAGATTTCGCCCCCAAGGGAGAGGGCATAAATTTAACACTCACGAAGCCTATTATTTTTTCTAGCAAACATAAATTATTTATTATTCATATCTGTTGTTCGAGAACGTACTCTATATTTTTTATCCGAGATCAGTTATGTTATTGGTCTTGGATGGTGCTTACACTTATATGTGGTTTCTTAAATGAAAATCTACCCTTTTCAAGCGTGATTCAGGAAGTTCATGATGTTATTGAATCCAAGTTCAGAGTTTTAAGTGCAATTTAGGAGGTTCGTGGATTGATTGAATCCAAGTTCAGATAAGTGATTTCTGACTTACATTACATTTAAATTTTTCAACAGTAAAATAATATATAGTGGCAAAATCTTTAATTTAAGATTCATTAGAGGAGTTGGAAAACTCGACCATCGAAATAATATCTGCTAGACAGCTGAAATCTTGAGATCTTGCCAACTCCAGTCATCTCACCGCATCTATAATAGAGTCAGCGGTCAACACTTGCGGTTATAACACAGGGAAGAGAAGAAACGTAGAAGATTCAGAGAAGAGGGAGATGAAAGAAGAGTTGAAAACAGAATGAATGAATTTGCTCTGTTCCACGAGTCAACAAACTCAAACAAAGCAAACTGCAAGTTGAGATTTGAGATCTGTTTCAAAATCCTTCTTCCCTGACCAAATGCAATGCTCATTTCGAAAACAAAAACAAGCCAAATTTTTAAAAATGTCTTTAAAAATGGATCTCAACTTGAGAGACTTGAATGCAATTTCTTTAATTTATATTCAATAAATGAATACAAAGCTCAAGCTTTTCATACTTCTGTTAACCTTAATAAATTCCAAATATTGAAAATTAATCAGAAAAGGATTTAAGTAATTCTAATGTCCTGTTCAATCTGAAATCATCAGCTTTATCGTGAATGAAATGATTGCAAACTCATGTGAAATCAAAGATAACATACTATTTTTATATCTACTACATTTATTTTTGCATCGTTATTTGTAGTTCCAATACAATTTAATTTGAGATATTCAACAGTGATATCCACAGCCCAAATACATATAATTTGAGAGGGATTGGAATACTATTGAATGACAAGATGGATGCTCTGCCCACAAAATGGCCGAACACGTGCTGTGCTGTAATTGGTCGAGAAATGAGAACTCCCACTTTCAACAGTGGGAGGAGTCGGCAGTCGACCAATCACAGCTTTACGAAAATGGACTTCTATGAAAGTAAAACGCATTCAAATAATTAAAAATTCGCAATATTATAGATAGGCCTACGATTTAATAGCAAAATAGAACTGATTCACAATCCCTGGAATAGTATAAAACATTCAACGAGAATAATATAACTGAGTAAAATGAATTTATAAGACAAATTCATAGAAAAAAATGTCATCAAGTTTTCAATGCATGATATGAGAGAATGCATCAATATATCAAGGTCCAGACTCTAGATACCGTATCTAGAAAATTTACATATCCCGTACAAAAACTGGGATACTTTTCGTAGAATGGGGATTATTAATAATGTGTGCGAGACAATTGCTAATCTGGATAGAAATTCACCTCAAATAATGATGCTTGAATTGAAGATATGGAGTGGATGATTTTGTAAACAACAATAGAATTAGGGTTGAAGGAATTAAACCAGAATACAGAACCAACCAAGGACGACAAGATGAATGACAAAATAACGTCGTCTTTATGGACGTCTTTATGACTAAATAACGGAATTTATGGACGGTTTCATTTTATAAGAATCATAATCAGTACCAAAAAAGTAAAAAAATCTACTCGTTTGCTTTGCTCTCCATTCAACACTTATCATCACCTATTTTATCAATTTACTCAACATAACGAACTTGACATTGAATCCACAAGTGAGTATTTCCCAGAACCAGTTTTCATGTCTGAAGAGATCATAGTTACTTTTAAATCAAATCTACAATCATAATGTAAATACTTTGTTATCTAAAGTGCCAAGAGTTTTGCCTTGCAACAGTACTGTACTCCCACTTAATCAGATCAGGGAGTGTTCGTTACAACTTAACGGATCAAAGGTTTTTATAAACTACAAGCCTCACCCTTTAACCTCTTTAGTGCTAAATTAAACAGCACGCACACAAACACACCACTCTGTGTATTTCACGGTCATCTTGTACCGTATACCTCTCACAAATTATCACCGTATTTAAATCTAGCTCAAGAGCACTCATGACTGAAGAAAGTGTCATTGACAACAATTTAAACCTTTCTGAGTCGATTACCAAATCCAAATAAATCAATCACATCTCCAATCACATCAAATTTCAAATTTTGACATTGATAAGCACCTATTTATGGTAGTTGAGGTTTGGGCGACAACAGATCTCAGGAAATATTGTGAGTCATTAGTGACATGCCTCAAACTTGACCTTTGCCCTTTCACTGAACACTATCGATATTCATCGTTACAATCGACCTTAGCGTCGATAGGTAATTAGCCGGAATTTTTCAATTGACCCAGTTTGGTCTGAAGTATCCATGTCATGCAACAATTAGGTTTGCTAATTAAGCATGGCGTCTAGTCTTAATGTAGCCGTGTTATTTTTTAACTGTCGATTGTGTCAAATTCTAATTGCCTACTCGATTCCCAACTCAATTGATATTTAGAAATGAGTTTGTTAACAATATGAATTCCATAACGAAGCATTTCTTTTGAATTAGTCTAGTTAGTAGCTACTCATTTCTATTAAACCGTATGATGGATTATCTATATCTACTCTCAAACGTTATTTATATCTACTCTCAAACGTTATTTAGTTGAAGAAAACGTCATAATTGGTGCTCTGGGAACTGACCTTCAAAATTTGATTTTTCAACAAGATGACATGGTCGATGAACATGGAGCAAATTCAACAAACTTCAACACTCTACAGAAGAATTTCATGTCATATTGGAATTTTAACGTACTACAACTATTCTAGCAATGATCTTGAAATTTCAGAAAAGATCTTGAGATGTGATCTTGAAATTTTAACGTAAACAACTATTCTACTAATGTTCATAATTAATTCAAAACCACCCAATATTTCAACTTCACAAATAGCGACCGAGCATTAAACTGCGTAGTGCATGATTGTTTCCATACTTTTTCAATTGTATTAAGGTCACTCAAATGAAAACTACAACCAAAATATGGATACTTTGTTATCTAAAGAGCTTAATTCACGTTTTTACTTTGAAAAAGGTAGAATATTCGAGATAATATCAGGGATATTCGAGACACTATTCGAAAATCTAATGGGTCTTCGTGGATAACACCCACAACCTATAGGAACTCCGCATACCTTCGTGAAATTCTGGCCAGAATTTCTTAGAAGAAATGAATATTCAGTACGATGTTCCGAATTCTGCATCATAACATACAATTTCATAAACGAATACCAGGAAAACAAGCATTTGAACTCACGTTGCATATTTGAAGAGCAACGTTGTAATTACAGGCAAAGAACAGACGAGGAAAGAAACCGCCGAAGACCATTGATTGGTGGGTAGTGTCAATCAGCCAATGCCATCACTCACATTGACGGGCAAAGTCTCTTCCGCAGGTAAAAGCAAAGTAACTAATCTTGTTTCTTTTCCACTTTATTCTTCGTCCTTCCAATAGGGTTTCTTCTACTCCTCCTCAGTTTTCTTAGGAGAAGTAGATCATTCTCTTATCAACTTCTTACCATTTTCATCAGCTGATGAGTCATTGGACTTCTTTCTTCTTCCTTCCATCTTCATTACCTACTGATTCTTCTTTCTTCACTTTCTCTATTTTTTCTTCATCTGTTTCTCATACCTTATTCGTTAATTCCCCACCCCCCCAACTTCAATTCTACTTCTTTCTATATTGCTATTATCTTTTCATTAATGTTTTTTCTAAATCAACTCATTTACTTTCTCCCTCCTCAGTTTAAACCCAAAATTATGAAAAATTTCTACATAAATAAATCTTAATATATTTCACCCCCATTAAAATACATCAATAATCTTCCTCTAGCTTCATTCTCAATCCTCATACATAATACTTGACCATTCAATCAACTATTTTCTGCAACATATTTTCTTCCCCGTAATCTTCTTTGTTTTATTTTTTCCGTATTTCTCTTTTGTTTTCATCTTTTCTTCTGATATGTATACAAAACCTCTAACGACATTAATCCTTTCCCTACAATTTCTTCTCCACAATTTTCAACAAATTTTCTTCACCCAAGTCCACCTTCTTATTCTATTCTTGTCTTCTTCTTTCTTATCTGAACCTCTTCTTCTTATCGATTCTCTTCTTCTTATCTCTTCTTATTCAATTCTGCCTTCTCATTCGATCCTCTTCTTTTCATTAGAATCACTTCTCCTTATTCGATTCTCTTCTGCTTATTCGATTATTTTCTTCTAATCAAATTCTCTTCTTCCTATAAAATTTTCTTACCACTCTCCAGTTTGTACCCTTCGTCTTTATCTTTTTCCTCATCCTTCTTCTTCTTCTTCTTCTTCTTCTTCTTCTTCTTCTTCTTCTTCTTCTTCTTCTTCTTCCACAGTAGAGGAAGACCTCTAGCTAGTCCAGTCCTCAGCTTCCATCGTTCTCTTGTGAATCTCTTCATCTTCTGGTACTAACAACATCGATAACATGATGGAAACCAAACCCCAACACATACTCTGCCATTTACCCTTATTATAGGGTCTGAAGAATGAACCTTAAAAAGGGTTTTTTACAAAGAGATAAAGAAGATGTATAAGAGAAGAGTGAAGGGGAAGAGGGTATGAGGAAGAGGAGAGGTGTTACAATGGAGGGGTGGGGAAGAGCCACGCCAATGTACATTAGTAGTCGTGAGCTGACCGAGCTAAAGTCGGAGTACACTATAGTCAGTCGTGACCAGACGCATTTAGGCGCATATAAATCCGTCCATCTCAACTCTACTCTTAAAAGCTTCGAGAGAGAAATCGAGACGTGAGAGCGCGTAATAGTTGGGAGGGGGAGGGTAAAGCCCCCTGTAAACAAGTAGAAGTTACAGGATACTCTAAAAATCAAAGTGAAACAACACGGTTTCTGTTTCACTTCTGTTAAAATTACGTCCATCACCTTACAAGTCACATCTCCAGTGTGCCACAACATTTCTCATTATGTATATTGGCTGCTACTTTAGAAAAAAAAAACTGTTACAACTGAAATTATGAAGAACTACATTCAGCAGCTAAGCTTCTATAGTCGGTTAATTTTGCCAAGAAACCTGGATTGACAATGAATTATCTCATTCGGCATTCCAAATTATTATCATGAGAATACTGTCTGATAAATATTAATAACAAGATAAACTCAGCAGTAGTTTCAGTTGATTTGCTTTAGATAGTTTTGCTTTATAACGGCAGATTCCACATTCAAACAAATAGCAAGAGAGGACCAGGACTAATTTTACGGTTCGAATTGAAATCTCAAATATAGTTCGAAACTAAGGGCCGGTTCATAAGCTCGGGATTTAGCCAAGTCCTAGACTAAAACTTGTGGCTACCGTAGCATCGACAATCGTTTGTCTCGACAGGGTAGTGGGTTAGCAGCATAGAGAGCCCTTAATACATAGTGTCGAGGTTAACGTTTGTCGATGCTACGGTGGCCACCCGTTTTAGTCTAGGACTTATCTAAATCCCGAGCTCATGAACCGGCCCTAAATATTTTAGTCTCAATTATACATTTAGGACTAAAATCACTGCTGAATTCTGATCACAGTTCAGATGAATACAAGAATTCAAACTTTTATAGATTTAAACAGAAAAGATTTAAGATTTAAAAATTGGTTTTTTGACACCAAGGGCTGTGAATCTATTCGACAAATCCAATTTTCAAGGGAGTTGGACTTGGACCAAAGAAGTTAGAAATCCCTGAATCCTCTCCCACAAGAAAGCGCTGCAGAATAATTCCACAAAGAATCTGTCCAAAGATGACATTGTTCTCACCCAGATGTGTCCACTTGACAGGCCTGATGTAGGTCTACGTCCATCCAGATGCACCGCCAATCCAACAAATAAATTCGTCACAGACCGCAAGGAACGCTTCCAAGCCGCTGGCAAAAACATAATGACCAGTCTCGGCCATTTCTCCGACCGTCATCCAGACCGTATCCCAAATCGGCCATTGTCTCCCAGTGTGACAAATCAATTGCAATGATTGCAGTGACATAGAAACTGTCACCCAACACCAGAAGCTCCCATCCACAAATGTGGAATAGTGTGCCTTTCTTCTACTTTGGGCACATTGTTTTTAGAAGGTTTCGTGAGGTTTTTCATTAATTTTCAAGTGGAAACAGGAATTATTGTGCTACAGAAATTTAGAAGAGAGATTGAATATAAGAAATATTGTCACGGGTACAAGCGGGAACAGGAATTATGATTCTACAGAAATGTAATATGGCATTTTAGCTAGTTATCGCCTTGAATGGGTATGGTGGTAATACCATAGACTAACTATACATAGACTAACTTACTAGAATATATTTACTAGTGTATTGTATACAGTGGTGTAGTGGTAAAATTAGCTGTGCCGGAGCTATACCTCTACCGGAAAATTTTTGAAGATTAGCCTACTACCCAAATCGTGAGTTTTAAGGCCCTTTGGCAAATGTTTTGAAAAGTTTAATAATTAAACTAATTAATGATCTTTTAGAGTGATAGTAGTTACAGTAGGGCCTCCTACACATTCTCCTCCAAAGAATAATTTAACTTTAAAATATGGTAAGACTTTCTTAAGGTAGATTATTACAGTTTGATACCTTAAAAACTGTTTTTAAGGTATCAAACCATAATAATCTACCTTAAAAACTCTATAATTTAAGTTGGAAGCCTTGCTGACAAAAATTAAAAAAACACTGGTGTAAGTTAGGCAAATATTGTAAATGACTAAGTTTTCATTTTCAGTAGTATTAATTTATTATTGTGAAAAAATACACCCACAAGTTACATTAGTATATATATTTTTTATTATTTAACACACACAAACGCCCAGGACACGGTAGTGCTGGGCGCGGACCGCTGAGATGTCTATCATGTCTATCCATCAACTATCCCGTCTGCCAGTCGCTCGCTCAACTTTTGCGCTTACAATTACGAACTACCTAATCGTAGCTGCGTATGCCTTAACTGATTAACCACGATAACTAACGTGTAAAAATTACTTAGTAGAGGACAAAACAATATTTTCTAAATAAAACAATTTCAGATCTATTTTTGTCCTATATAAAAAATTCGATTGAAAAAATCGTAGCCGGAGCGCCGCTCCCCCTTCAAAAGCTGTGCCGGAGCGACGCTCCGGACCGCTCCGGCTCCACTACACCACTGATTGTATATTATTATTGTTGTCTATAATAATACGTAATGGATGGAGAGAAATAATAGAGGTATACAGCGAACATTATTCAAGTAAACCATATAATAGCTTAACATCTTTAGAAACTTGAACTTTGATCATGATGAAACTGTACTGAATTTCTAAAGGAAAAAAGATCGCAAACGAGATAAAATTATGAATAATTTAACTAAAAAATTAAAAAAATTATTTGACGAATAAATATGATAATTTATTTAGTGTGGTGATTATTGAATGAAAATAATATCAAATTCATAAAATTGAAATCACTTAATACAGGGCATATGATAAATGTTAATTTTTTGGGAGCAGAATTTTTTATGAATGTTATGTACTTAATATTATTAAAGGAAAATATCTTAGGGTATTGAAAAAGATGTATCATTGATCCACCTCGCCAAATGAGTCAGATTTCATCATTATTTAAGCTTAATTAATTACAGAACCGCAGCCACATGTTAGACCCAGGCTCACTTTGAGCCAGATGAGTCATCATAACTAAATAAGGAATAGATCTATCAAACAAGATGATTAAATCCATCTAAATTCAAGATTTGAAATTGAAATTATTCAAGTGGGAAATTATCCAATGTTCCACAACGGCAAGTTTGCCAATTAAATTAGCTCGACTACACAACTTGTTGAGTGATTATATCATGAGAGTATTGTTACAAACCTGATTTCAATTTTGCCGACAACTCAAAAGCCTATTTTCTGAAGTCGTTAACTTGAATAAATTATACAGTATTATAAAAAACATCAGTTTCCGGCGAAAGAAGAAATTTAACTTAATAGGCTTCCAGTTCAGCGTTTTATTGATAGAAGAATACGATGACCATACTAACAAGGAATAAATTCCGAGAGCTTAAATTGGATGAAATACATTAAATCTGTGAAAACTGGAAAAATGTTCCATAATTGGGTAGCTTAGCACGCCCTTTACTATACACCTTGTGAACGGTGTGTGGACATAGAAAATAAAATAAAAAGCAACACGGTCCTGTTATGTTTGAGGATCAACTAAGTGTGAACACAGACACAGGCTACTGTGGGGGGCTTAATGAGCTGCAGTAAAAATAAGTGGGATGCGATACAGGAATACAAGATTATGGGAAGAGAGAATATTTTGTAAAATAGTAAAAAATTAAGAAATAATTAGAGGAAAATACCAAAATCGGGAAATATTCATACGAGAAAAAAGTGCAAGGGCTATTCATGGCCATTTTTTATGTTTGGAATAATCATTCAAGATTTTAGCTAGAATTTTCAATCAATAGTAGAAATTTAGTCAATTATTCACAGTTGAAATACCGTACTAAGAAGAATGATATTGCGAACTTATGAATAAGATGAGACTATTGTTTCACAATTAGAATTCACGATTAGTTCGTTATGGATCCCAAAATTCAGAACTTCAATAAGATGAGAATAATTTTTTGTTCCTTGGAGAATTTGAACTCATGAACAACAATGAAACAGCTACAAAGCTGTTACAAGGTGACAGCTACTAGAAAAATGATAAATTTCTAATCTAGGCTTAAGTACTCACAACAGGAAGTAAAACATGTCGAACTTACCTGTAAAAAAATAAAATGTCAATTAATGAATTTTGATAAAGATTTGTGAAAACTGTAGTTAACACTTTTATGTAATTCAGAACTTAAGAATATGATTTACCTATAACAAATACAATATTCTAATTTATATTCCAATTCTATTGACAGAATTGTCTGTGCCTATAACCAACATTTAAATACTATTCTTATTTTTATTATATAACATTGGTACCGTATGCAAAGATATTTTTCAGGGTATTTCCATTAGGAAGATGTATAATTCTGAAGACTTCTAATTTCAATAGACAAATACACCTTTTCAAAAACTGTAAGAGAAATTTGCATTTACATCCTTCCAATTTCATGTTCAAAACTTATTTAAAATCAGATTCAAGTCACTCTTTCAACATTGCACATTATTCAATTGAATTGATAATACAGTTGCAAATTAACTGTCATGTATTAATCGACGTCAAATAAATATGTGTAGAATCAGTTACAAAAAATAACAGTAATCTTGTGATCACTCTATTATCAACTTATGAATAAACATGAATACATTCTCACAGTGTATAATCAGATATTTTAATTAAATTCGACCTTTACTCTTGGCCAGCAGAATGTATGATTTGATCGAGTAGGTGTCCGTCCACAACGACTGAAAATGTCAACAGCTTGTTTGTAATTATAATTATTGTCTTCTATCAGCCAAATTGAAACGTGATTTGTTTATTGTACACCCACATGGTCTTCAAAAAAAGGAAAAAGAAAATAGTTTCATAAGAGGTCAAATTTGTATAATTCAATTCCAATCCTCTGAAACACTATAAATTGGTTGAAAAATAAATCTCTATTGTCAATTCGTAAATAAAAATTGACAAATAAAGCAGATTTTTCAAAATTGTCAAAAAACGAGTTATTTTTTTTTTAATCAGATGCCGAAGCTTTTTGGCTCCTGCGTACAGTAAAATCACTCCAATTCAGATATTTCAATCTAATTGATTACTTCCAATACTAATTAATTGCTAATTATTTAATTGTTATTTATTTATTTTAATTATTATTAAAATCATTATAATTTTGAATTATATAGGATATGATTATTTTTAATTATAAATTATTATTATCAATATTATTTAATAATTATTCAATTGTATTGTGAAGTATTACGGTAAAATTATTCCATATCAATTGATGTTCCAAGTTTGTAGCAATAACATACTGTCCTGTAGTCCAGTCATCGTCAAATAAATATTTTCCTGTAGTGAGTGCACAACGTTGGAAAGTTCAGTAATTGTAATTATTATACATCTAACCAATTGTCTTTTTATTCCACAATTATTATTTCCTTTTACAAATAAATAAAACATGAGACATGGAATAAATTTGTTCAAGATGGTGTGTAGGTTTTGAGCTGTCAAAAAACCCATAACATTGCCTTACCCAACCTCCAGAAAATAAACTGAACAGAAACTAAAGTGAAAATATTAGTGACGACAAATATGGAGAGGGGGCAGAGATTTTATGAAACAAATGACATTTAAACCCATACTTTCCTCAGCAAGAGCATTTGAATAATACAAACATTTCACCAGAAAGTTCCTAGCCATGACCTTGTACGTACATAGGAAGAGAGGTCAGAGTACTAAGTAGTAAAATCACTTGAAACCAACACCAATTTGTATGCGGTTTCGTACTTTATTGCAAAACTTTCTTCTACTATGTTCTTATTCAATTCTCAAGATTGGAATCCAATATGTTCAATCACTTGCTGTGAGTGTGGGAGAGAACTGAAGAGAGCAATGATAATACAAGAGAAAGAGGGTAGCAAAAACACTGCAATAAAACCTCCAAGTTATGTCTGCAGTCTTAACCAGAAATTTACTTCTGAACTCAAATAGGTAATACTGTACCATGTAAACGAAGAGCTGTAAACTAACAGGGAAAATCAACTATGACATAAAATTGGATTTACGAGAAAGGAATACTGTAACATTGATTATGTCAAGTGGTGTAGATAGTTTTCGATTGAAATGTATGCACATTATTTATATTATTATGGATTTTCATTGAGAAATAGTAACCAAGAAATAAATAGAGAGAATAAATTAATTGGGAAATAGGATAGGGCAGCCCCTTCATCAATAATCTCCACATCTTATTTACATGCTCTGAACATTTTACAAAAGTGTATCAAGACAGCTTTATTTTAGTACCCCAACTAGGAAGAATTTGATCTGTGCACTACCTGAACATTTATATAATGATAAAAAAAATATAAATTTTAATTTCAAATTAGTTATGCCTGTAACTTCTACATTAAAATTACTGCACTACCAACTGTACTACCAGGTAATAGGTACTACAACTGTACTACCAGACCAATAGACCCCTCTTAATTGCCATTCTTATCTAAGAATAAACTATTTCAAGATGAAATAGAAGCCTAATTACAAATATTTATCTGTTATTTGTGTTGAACACAACAAGAAACTACTTTGAAAAGCTTCTACAATATTACTACCTCGGCTATCAATTACACCGATCTCCAATGAGATTGAAAATAGAAAATATATTTATTCTTTCATCTAAATTCTACTGTTCTTGGGCCTAAACATAGATAAGATCATACAATTTAAAAATTCGGCAGGGGAATGCAGCAATAGCCAATAGCTGATGTTTACTACCGACCAAAGTGTCATAAAAAAGACAAGATCATCACTCATCAGCATTGAAGTTGTTCAAACAAGTTCTGATATCAATAGGATCTGAAACTGCATCAATTTTAGACTTTTACGGTATGTGACAGTGAACTGTAATGTGCGATGGTAGCGTTTGATAACTCGATTTCATTACATTTAAATACCAAAAGCACAATTCTATACTGGTTTGATACTGATCTGTACAAGCATTGGATTTTTACTACCATCAACAATAATAAAATTCTGGTTGGAAAATTTCGAACTCTTGATGTACTGATAAGTAGAGGTTAATTAGCAAGCTTCTGGAATTTATCAATTATTTGATAGATTAAATCTGAGTGTTATTTCAGAATTTTTGTAGTATCTGTTTAGAAAATAACAGGCAATAAACATCAGTATTCATTAGTAGATTTCCATACCTAGGGGTAAATAATCATTGAGCTGTTATTTTCACTTCAATTACTTCGATAAAATTACACTTGAACAAATTTCTAATACTAATTTAATTGAACGTTACGGGGGGTGAGTATCCAATAAATCTGTCAAAAGAAGGTGAAAATTGAAATGTTTGGCTAGGCGTACACCGGTTAGTCAAGACAAGACAAGACGAGATTAGTCACATTTAGTCACAGTACTTCACATAGTTGCTTATGAAGCAGCACACACTGATGCAATGACTAATCGGTGTACGCCTAGCCTTATTATCAGCAAAAAGTGGATTAGATCGGTCTTTTAAACTACTGTATATAAAAATACCTTGTACAGAGCGTGCCATCCAAATTGGCGTCTCACTGGAGCATGCGCGTTGATCGCTTTCTCCCACTACAGTGCCTGCTGACTCGCGGTACAGAAAATTTCAAAAGTTCATTCAGCTGGCAAACTCAGCTTTATAAAAAAATGCATATTCGCTTCGGTTACCTAGCAGCACTATGATGTTATTTGCTTCACTGACTGTACTAGCCTTAGCGGCTGGAGGGGAAGCGTGGTGGGAGAGATTATCCATCTCTCTCGCACACCCTCCCCTAGACGCCAATTTGGATGGCACGCTCTGTAGAATAAACTATAGAAACTGTATAATCATAATCATAAGTGTGATTACGATTATACAGTCTCTGTAGCAATATCTACAGGTGAAGTATTTATCAATTTTTTTTAATTTCCAAAATAAAGACGGGTAAAGTCATAGCCTCCTCTAATACATGGCCGCGGCGAGAGGTAAATGGCAACGTCGCAGTATCGTCTGAGCCAACTGAGCCAACGCATACAGTTTGCAATGTTTGCATTGTGCGTTCATGCAAATCGGTCGTTTTGTCAGTTTTGACAGCGGTTTTCACGTTATTGTTTTGTAGTGTGAAATGTTATAAATAAGTGAAATGCCTCACAAGTGTGTTGTACCGGGATGCACCAACAATTACGAAAGTGCCGTGAAAAAAGGAGGGTTATGAGCAGATATTTAGATTTCCCAAAGATGAAAAACTTCGTAGTGAGTGGATACGGGCCATTTCTCGCTCAAATTGGTTCCTCTCCAAAGAGCTTAGCCTATATGTTTGTATTAAACATTTTCATGAGACGAATTTAGTCTGGAGTGGAAAATTTAAAAACAGTGATGGAGAATGGTGCGAATTTAAAAGAGATGAACCTCTTGCGCCGTCCCAAAATTGTTTCCCAACTTGCCAGCATATCTTAGTAATAACTGCCCGAAAACGATCAGATCCTGAAGAAAGAAGACTTAATTATGAAAGAAAACTGATGAAGGAAGAAGAGGAAAGATTGAAACGACTAGAAGAAGAGGATAAGATCTGTGACTATACTTCTTTTTCAGAAGTTCTATCAGCTAAAATTAAAAGTACTGGGATTAAGTTTTCCTCATTAAAAACTGAAACCAGCTGCATTGTTTATCCATTAGATAGTTACCCTATAGTTAGTTTCAGCATTAGAATATTAATAATGATTTAAGTGTGGAGACCCATATTAATGGAGGATTAATTCCAAACAAAACTCTTGTGCATATAAGGAAAATAATTCATCGATACTTTGTGATTTTTTAATTAAGCCACTGGAGTCAGTTATTTCATTTAATTAATTTCTGTAGAGATTATAGAAAATCAAGCAAAGACAAAGACAGTCTTCCTGGCATCATTCTTGAAAACATTGAGTTGTTGATAAACAATTTGGAAGAAGGTAATAATGAACTTGTACCGGTAGCAACCACCAAAACAGTGAAACATTTACGTGACCAAATCAGTCTTCTTTTTCTAAAAAAGCCAAAATACAATAATGACAGTTTTGACAGCTTTTTTTGTATTCATGCAATCAGTTAAATGCTATAAGACTAGATGGCATATTACTTATACCTCATTCTAGATACTTGCAAAAACTATGTGCTTCATTTCATATTTCACCAAATAACAATAATGAGAATAGTAATTTTTTGAAAGACATAGTGAAAGATCCCGAAGGTGATAAAAAAAGCTCTTCAAATTGATCAGATTCATGTAAAGGAATCTCTTGATTACAAAACTGGCTGTATTTTTGGTGTTGCTAATAATGATATTTCTCAACCTGCCAAAACTATACTTACATTCGTTATCAGTTCATGTTTTGGAAACTTTAAAGAATGTATTAGGCTATGTATTTTTCTTCCCGTCACAGTATTGTTTGCTCCGATCAGATTGATAGGCAATCTAATTAGAATAACAAAACCAAGAACAGCTCTATGACAGAGTTATCTGGTTGAGTCTATCGGTCGGACGGTGAGCAGTGGGGATTGCGACGTTGTCACATTGAAGGCCGCGGCCATGTATTAGAGGTGGCTATGGTAAAGTCTAATAAATTTTTCATTCCTGATAAAACAACTTGAACTTCATAAGGAAACTTATAATTTTTACATAGTCAATTTACATTTAGTAACAGCTTAGTTTGTTATCACTGGGGATGGAAGATTGATTCATAAAACCTCAATTATTCACCTTATGAACCCTTGAAAAGTCGAATCTCATAATTTAAACAATATAAATGATACTGCATTTGAAAAGTGAATCGATACGAGAAACACGACTCAAGCAAACTGTGGTCCGTTTTCACCAGCAATTTCTTCATTGCAGATGTTTTACAGGCTGAAGCCATGAAGACGGAAGATTGAATCCAGGACAAGCCAAACTAAACGCAAAGGAAATCTCGTCATTGCAATGACCGCTTTCCCACTCATTACACACTTCTATCATAAAAATTATTCCCACTTTCACTCTGATATTTACTGACCAGCCTTGCTCTGCACTGTTGTTTGTTTATTCGAAGGATGGCCAATTTGCTACTAAGGCTATTTTAGTTGTAATTCAACAGTTGAAACCAAAACAAATTTTCCTTTCATTATCTCTGTCAGTTACTATGTGAACTTGATTATGCATAATTATATTTTTGATTAAAACCATTGGGTGATTTTAATTAACGTAATTAAAACTATCCAAGTACAATATCATTGTACTCCGATTATCATTTATCATTTTATTTAGTAGTATACAACAATTGATACTTAATGGAAGGACCTTATGTCCAAAACTATCCTTTGCCAATTTAAATACATTTTCCAATTTATGAAAACAGTCCAATATTTCGTTGAGCAATATCTGAAATGTGCCGTTTCCAACGAATATTTGAAATAATTTATTCAAAGTTCATATAAACTCAAACATAAGTTTTTCAATGTTCATGGCTTATTTTGTGTGTATTTTCAAAAATGCTATTCAGTTTATTCAAGTTAGGTACACAGAAACAGTGTAATAAATATTCTTGATCTAAAATGCAGATGAAAACCAGTGAAAAACTGTAGTGTAGTGTATAGATATGACTGGGAATACTGTAATTCTACTTACTGTAATTGAGACGACTATGTGATATTAGTAGAGAAAATATTAAAAATTGATTTGAATTTTTCATTATTGGGAAATACTAGTACTGTATTATTATTTTTGAAATAAAAATAATAATTATTTTATTTATTTTCATGACACATAATATTAGCTTTGTTTGAACTCAGATGTGAACTATATTATTGTGAAAATATTTTTCCAAGAACACTTGTAGGCGAAAACTTTCATTTAACCTACTTAGAAAGTAAATTTAGGTAGAAAGTAAAATTTCAGAAGGAATTTTTTTGAAAACATTATGAGGGGAACAAGGAAATTTTGTGGGCATTAAGCTTCACCAAAATAAATTCAACAATCACCTGGTAGTCCCCCGTCGAATTGTTCTACAGAGAGTATTAATTTGTGGTTGAACAAGCTTAAAGAAGACAGACTATTTTCTGTGGTTGGAGAAACTTCATTATTGGATGCTATTATGGAAAAAGGTGTACTTATACACATACCTTCCATAAGGCTTTCTTTATGGTGGATGTTAAATACCATTCGTCAAGACCTTGCATGTTATTAACAATCGACTTGACGCTCTAGTTGGCTAACTAGAAAACGATTTTCTTGTCAGTTCCAATTCGAATTAGTAACGGCAATAAAATTTTTAAATTTATGGTACAATCCTGTTCAACGCCTATAAATAGTAGGTCTATTCATAGGCCAAAACGAGAAGAACAAGTTGATAACTTATAAGAGTAGAATAACGGAAAAATTAATTCCAATCCTTGCTTGGTATAAGATTGGACTAATTCACATTTAACTCTATTTAAGTGGAATAACACGTTTTCTCTATGATAGCAAGATACTTCACAGAGAATTAGCACTTCTTTTTCTTCATCTAACCCAGTGTGTCGTTTTCACAGCGTAGAATTAGCACTGATGAATGCTAATAATGTGATGATGTGATGATACAGTAGGCGACATTGAAATAATCAAAATACATCACAATAATAAAGCAATTCTTACAATATTTCTGGATAGAACTTTTATCTAATTTGGTTAGAGAAGATGATTCAAGAACCATATTGATGTTTAACATGAATGGATCACAGAGTAAAAATTGAAGAGGTGAGATTATTATAAATTATAATAAGTATTGAATGATGTTGGTTATAAAAATTGACGTAATTATATAAAATAGTATAACGTACTTAGATCATTGACTATAGTCATAATTATAATGAATACACAAAATTGAACAGAAAACCAAATAACAAGGGAATTGGTGATTGGGAGAATATTTTTTCAACTCACCGGGGACATATTGAGACTGCCAGGCAAAACTTTCTTCAAATAAACCACAATAATTCCACTCTAGTCTACTTGAAATCACTTCAGCACTGTTTTCAATATTTATTGATGCAACTACAGCTATAAATTTATCACAAAATTCAGAAATACACCAATATTTTAGTGATTCGACAAAAATTTAGAATAGGAAACAGAATTTTTACAAAAAGCTCGAAAAATTGATAAAAGTTAACAGAAATACTAGAGGTGCCGCAAAATTGATTTGAGTCTAAATTATGAAAAATAACTAATTCCTGATCATTTTTCTCACAATAGTTTTAAAACCCCAATTTTCAATAAATGAATCATTTGAATGACTTGATTCTGGAAAAGTCACAGATTCAAAATGATAGAATTTTATCTACTGATTTTAAAAAACCTAATTTATGATTGACAGCGTAGACGAAAATCCCGAAGAAGAGAATAATTGAGTTCAGTACAAAAATTTAGATTGTTTTTGAGACTTGATTTCTAATTAGGTTCGCAGAAAAAAGACACAATTTTATCCACTGATATTGAAAAACTTTAATTTATAACAGATTGTGTAGACGGAAATCCCAAAGAAGGTAGATAAGTTGAAAACTTGATTTCTGAATAAATCAATGAAGAAAAATAAAGATTTAGTTAAGCACAATCACAAACTTAAACGATACACTAATCTTGAAGACGAAAAATTCAGATCAGTTTGAGCAAACGACAAACCCGCGCCCGCACCGAGCATTCATCGCAAAGTGAAGTGGCCACAATGAGAGAAGAGCTGCAAGAAAACTGGAACCGCGCTTCGCTGTGCGGCTTTGGCGCAAAGGTATGTTGATCAATCGCCAAGATCCGAACCGAACCGGGGATCACCTCTCTATATTGGGACGCACAAACGCACCACGTGGCAAGTGGCGACGCAAAATAGCGCAGACATGAGTCAGACAAGGATTCACAGCTGGTGCAAGGCGACAAAGAGAAGCTCATCAACAGGTGCATTCTGTTATGAACATGGCCTTAGCAGGATTACTTTGCTGCAATGCGGCTGCGACTGTATTGGCAATGTTTCATGTCAATCATGACCTTGGAACAGTACTACACACAACAGTATTATTTCATCGCTATACTATCTTGTTGCTTTGAAAATATTTATTTTTTTGACAAAAAGAGTTGAAAACATTTCAACAGAAGTTTTTTAACAAATTGGATTTTGGCTAAAGATTTTTGTAAACTCTTGCTCTTGTAATTATAGTCTTGTATTTATTGGTCTAAATGCTGCAATGCAGCTAACAACTGACTGAATTAGCAATGTCAATTCAATCATGACCAATGAACAGTACTACAAGTACAGTAACAGTATTATATCCTCACTACAATCTTGTTGCGTTAAAAATATATATTTTTACAAGAATATTTTTGTAAACTCTTGTTATTTTCTGTAAAGCTGCTGCATTGCAGCATACAACTGACTGTATTGTCAAAGTCAAGTCAAATAAATACACTCCTTGGAACAACACAACACGATTCAAGTACAGTGCTATTTCATCAATTCAGTGCAGACAAGACTATTGATTGAATCATTTTTTATAACGTAGGTGGTTTGTATAGTGTATACTGCAATGCATTTTTGCAAGAGGTAAGAAATTGGCAAAGGTAATGAGAAATTGATGAGTGTAGTTAGCGAGGAAGGTGGAAATTTTTCAACTCATTAATAGAAGATAGAAGTGTATACTTCCATGCTTGTCAGATAGTTAGATGGATTAGCGGTGTAGAATATGATCAAAATAAATAATGATATAGTGGTAGAATAACAATAATTATGATTGTAGTACTGTAGGTTGAAAGATGTTGAAGTTGAAGGTGGAGGTTCATTAATTATATAGATATATTTTTTGATAGATGGAGGAAAATATGGATTGATATATTAAGGATTGCTCAAGAAATTTAATGTTGAAAGAAGAGAAGGAAATCTGTTAAAGAAGGTAAAGGCTGATACAAAGAAGCATTGATTCAAAAAGTAAGGATGTTGAAGATGATTATGATTGATGATTATTTCAATTTTAGTTGAGGTGGTTGGTGGTTCTGAATGTTACAACCGAAAGAGGGGAACAAAAAATTCTTATGGAACGTCAACTTACCAGGTTACTATTTTTAGAAGACTGATTGATTTACTAGGGAAATAATTAAATATGGAACACGCCAATTGACCACTTTTCAAATTTCAATTAAATTAAGAACGTCATATAAACCGGAATGTCATGCAAGGAATTTGCTATGTCTGTTACTCTGTTGTATTCTGTTAAATTCGCCAAATCTTTTTATATCTGGAAATTTTGTAGAAAAAAAAATTTGGGCCAGAAATGTAGCAGATTTGCTCTAGAACGAATTCCTTCAATGGAATTTGAACTAGATTTGTACAAGAATAACTTCCTTCTTTAAAATTTGCACTAAAATAACCTTCATTACCACTGTATAATTGATTATTTCACAAGTGTACCTTGAAAATATGATGGTTGGAGAGAACAGCTATTTTGTTAAATGAATTCATGCAATTCTTAATATTGATGGCGCCCTTCACAACTAATAAAATCCTCCTAGTAAATTAACAAAACTCATGAGACCGAATCAGGAACACCTACCTACCTATGTATAGATTCAAAGTCAGGGATGTTATAGAAATATTTGGCAGAGGTGCAAAGCCAGCTCTGTAATTTATTTAGAGAATGAGATGTTACATCCTTACAGCAAACAATTCGAAACCACTACGAATTTAGAACAAAAACATTCCTCTCCAACTGACAGAGACGTACAGAAATACTGCTTTCTAAATTTAACTGTACCAGTCACTTTTATACCTCTCACCTTTCGCGGTTGATATCTTTACTACGTTCTTATCAGCTCGTATTTGAGTGAGCCAGAAAAAGATCACAAGAATAGATTCCCTTGCATAACAGAAAACTACATAACGAGTCTTGTAAGCCGGTCCAGACTGAGAGATTAAGATTAATTGCTTGACACTGACCACCTCAAGCGGTTCATTTTCAAACCTTCTCAATGATATTTAGTTGGCAAAGATACTAAAAACGCATTGGAGTTCCAATATCCTAATTGCAATGAGATACTAGCCAATCATGAATGATCTCATTTATATACAACAATGAATGAAAGATAAATTAATACGGCAATGTTCAATTTATAATAACATATTTATAAAAGAGGACATTGTGGTGAAATACCAAACACAACATAATTATAAATCTAAATTCTACAATTTTTTAATTAATCAATAAAGTATATTCCATTTGATTCATTACTAAACATATACATGAACACAGATAATGTACAATCCTTATCTGTTGTTATACCTTATCAATGATTATACCTTATCTGTGACATGAACATGAGAGTGCAATAGATTTAGTAAGTTATTTTGATCTTAATTATTGATCACATAAATTTAAGAGCTAATATTTTGTATGATTTATCAATTTTCTATCAGATGTTCTATTTTCTATTAGATAATTTATTCACTGGATATTCTCCATTAAATCATTCATTTAAGTAACAACAAAGACAATACAGGTTTCATGGTATTGTCTTTGGGTGGCTATAACTAAAACTATTATTATCCGTCAGTAACTACATTTTGAAGTTCCCTCATTTTTTTTTGAATTGATATTCTGTCATAATATTTACTACTTCCATGAAGATACAGCAACAAAAAATTCAATCACAGATAAAAACTCTTCACAGTTACTCCTTTGTTTAGTTTTATAAACTGTAAAGCTGATACTATAATATAAAATAAGAGTTCATGGAACAATAATCTTATTCTATTCTGTACTATCCTTTACTTTCTTTTTGATGAACTATGGATTCTTTATTTTTAAAATTTAGTTCCAATCAAATAAAAGCATTGTTTTCAAGACATTGGTAGTTTTATGGTTAATTATTAAAGTACTGTTAATGACTGAGCCTACAAATTGTAAATTATGTTCCCAAAATTCAAAAAACTTAAAATTTGAAAATAAATTTACTATAAAATGACAAAAACTGAATAGAAGAGTGGTCGATTTGAACACTACGAATATTTTCATCAACTAGAACGGAATTCAATAGCATTGCACAACATAGAGCAGACTAAAAGTGAGATACATTTGAAAATATTGTAAAAAAAATGGAATTTTTAAAATACTCACATTAAAATTGATGCGGTTGGCTGATAGTTCTGGCGAACACTTCCCTGTAACAATAAACAAGCAACTGTTAATGGAAAGCAAATAAACAGAAAAGTGTACAACTAAATATGGAATAACGTGTTGACTGCTAGACGAGTACCTTAAAAAGGACAGGAGGTCATTACGTAACTCTTGCAATATCTCAATTGCTGTCTGCTGGGTCAAATTCTTATAAACTTTGAAAACAGTCAAACTTTGCAGCTGGTGTTAATGATGAAAACCAGTTAATGCTGGTAAAAACAGCGAATTGTAGGAAAAATTAAGAAGCAAAGAGAAGGATTGACATGAGAAATATTGCAGAAGAAAACTGGAATCATGGGTAATGTCAGACAGAATTTCAAATTTAAATTTTTAGTAAATTAAGCTATTGAAATAATCAATTTCAAAATAATCATTAGATCATTAGTTGTTGTTGAATTGTTAATCTGAAACAAGGAATCCCATCAATATATTTAAAGATTATATGACTATAAAAACTACTATAAATTAGAAAGTGATAAATTATGTTACTGCATGTAACTAGCAATTGAAAATGTAACTATACTATACTAATAAAAACAGTGATATTGACTGAGTATTAGCCTATTCATTTGATGTTTCCATGTGCCTAATGTATTTTGTGTACTATAATAATTTTAGTACAGTTTTATAGTACAATTATTAGTTTTATGCTGTTCCAGTTCAATATTGATTGAAATAGAATTGCACGAGGTAAATGGAAATTAATTAAATACTGGACAAATAAATTAGATGTTAACTATAGTTTTACATGAACATGACAAACATTTTTATCACCTCTTTGACCTTCACTGATTAATTTATCAATCTGTCTGGTACTGAAATACAAAATACACTAGTAATTTCAAACTGCTTGGTGCTGGGTAAATGCTACTAAATAACTCAAATGAAATCTCAAGTATTAATGTCATTATAAAGTTATGCTCCCAGGTGTAGCATATCCAATTTATAAACTCAATTCCGATATGACTTACTATAAAATTGAAAATAATTTATTTCTTGAATGGAGACCTTTTGTGCTATTCATAGTAGTACTGGATATAAACTAATTAATCGTTGAAAACTAGTTATTGAACAATATTTTTTTTGTCAGTTCGAAAATTATAATTGTACTCAGATTAAAGGAGATCAACTTTCAATTGCAATGCCAAAGTGGTACAACACAGAGTCAAAGAAATTCCTAGACAAAGCAATATAGCTTTTAATTGCACTTGGCAATCTAACAAAAAATTACTATTAAGCAACCATTTAATTCAAGGTTACATTATGGGCGTTAATCTCTCAAACAATAGATGATTGATTACCGAATATGGATTAAAGTTTATAGAGCACAGGAAAAATGAATTATCTTATTGCTAATTTTGGAATAAGCAATTCAATCAAAGTAACAATTAAAAGTCATCAATATTATGAAAATTTTAGTTAATCCCGATTTCTCAAAACTTCTTTTCTATTCCTCGAAAATTTGAAATAATTTTATAATCCTCAAAAATATCATTCCAATCTCCTGATACAGTACTTAATTTCGTCTTATCATAGATAACAGGATTAGATAACTCCTATCTCTTCTCTATGGTTTTATCGAATGAAAATCTCCACAAACTTCGAATTAAGAGGTTATTTTACAGGCTTTACGTATTATTCATAAACTTTACTAAAATACTGGTATTTTTTTTAATCTGCTGTCTACACAACTTTTTTCAAGCACAGGACACTAGTTTCTAAATAAAATACAGTTATTTTGGGCCTAGCTAGAACCAAGAAGTAGAAAGAGTTTTGATTGATTGAAGAGGAATTTTTATTATTTCCTCAGATCCTCAGTAACATAACTAAAGTGCGAAATACGAGTAACTATTAAGATCTCACTCATTCTATTAATTACGTTATTGCAACAAGGTGTTCTATAGAAGACAATGAAAACGTTTTATTTTAGTAACTGGTCATCCATCTCAATCTAACTAACTCAATCAACAAATTCAACCTACTAAACACTAAACAATAGATAATTTCCTGATTTTCCCAAAAAATCTTTCATGGCTTGATTCGTTGGGAAAGCATTTAATTATTTCCTCAATAACTCAATCAACTTACCAAACAACTAATAATTGTTTTATTTTCACTCTTTGCGTGCTGTTTTTGGCTTTATTGGTCTTAATTTGTTGAAAATCTTAAGCTTTACATTTTTTATTTATTGAGTTTTTTCGTAAAATCAACCAATGAGCTTGAGAATTTTTTCATTTTCTTCCAATTGTGAAAGTGCTGAATCCCACTGGCTCTGAACAATTGTATCTATTTTTTGTGCAGTCAAAGAACAATCCGATAATCTTAAAACTGTACACAATCAACCTAATCAACAACGAGAAACTTCCTGATTTTTTAGCCAAAGATGCCCACCTTTAGTGGCAAGTTCAACAGACCGAGTTAATTGTTAAACTGGATTTAACACAGACGGTTAGTATAATTATAGTTGCATAACTTCAATCAGGGAAATAGTGAGTGAGTGGACCGCGAAGATAGACACAGAGTGAGTTGCTGTTTACACTTTAACAAGCAACAAGGCACATTGCACTAGTTTCGTTTAAAAAAAACTGCCGAGTGCCTCCACCAATTTACTTGGTCGCCTTTCACTTACAACAGAAGACAACTTCTTGTACAGTTCAGTTCTCTTCCGTTAGTTACGATTGTTAGTTACTCTCGGACTCTGACATTTGGTTGTTCTGCTCTTGTTGTAAGCCAACCAGAAGTGTTTTGGGACATTATTCAACCCTGCACAATAGACTACGTTTCCGGAGTTCACTGATTTATCCTCAGTAACAGCATCCTTACGAATGAGGATTCTTTAGCTTGGGTACCGGTGCAGGAAACTCTTAAAATATCATAGGGGAATACCCCTACACATATTGATTTGATTTATTCATTCATATTTTGATATAATATGATATTGGGTGGATATTAATTCATCAACAAATTTAAAGCAAAAAATTTTATTATTTTCATAATATTTTTATTTTTTAATAAAATTTCTTTTGTTTGTATTGACAAAATTATTTTTGATGAATAACCTTCGATTTGATTTAAATATGAACCGCTTGGACACAATTCTTTATTAAACTGAAATGGTAGATGTTTAATTTATAATGAACCATTCAATGTAGATGATTGTAGATGATTGATGATTGAATAACATTAAAATACCTCTATCCTGATCATTTTATCGAGTTGGCTACATTGGAATACCATTCTAAGACAAGTCAAAGAAATTCTTCTTATAAAATGCATATTTACAAATACAGTTTTTTGAATTAAAGTTACAGAAACTCGTTGTACTAGATGCATTCTTTTATTAATATTTTATCAACAAATAGATAAAAAAAAAACAAAAAACAAATAGTAAATAGGAGCCTCCATCATCACGATTGGAAGAAGAAATTTTCTATACGCAGTCAAATTATAACTTGGATTATTGCCATTATTTGTTATTGTTGAGGATATGCAATAACTTTCCACTTGGCCCAATAGATTAGTTGTCAACTAATATCCATTAAGGTACGCTTTTTCTCAAAAATCTTTCATGACTAATTCCTAAGACTGTTGAAATTTGATATGAAAATAAAGTTAACGGATAAACAAAACATTTAAAACCCCAAAATTGAACTAGTTAAATTCATCTTGAAATATCCACCTTTAACCAAGCTACAAACATCTCAACTGCATTCCAGTAACATAAGCAAGCCACTAACATTACCATTTTAGCCCTACCAACCCCTAATAATATTCCTTTCAAGTCGTAAAACCATCTTTCAGTCTTCAATAATGAGATTCAGACCGTCCCCAGCTGACATGAACCAAACACTGGGATACAGCATGCAGTCATTCATTTATCTTAGCTTGATGGGATCATTTGGAAAGACGTCTTAATAAATCTTACAAAGTGACCTCTTCCTCCCTTTGAACCTCTTCTATACATCCCAATCTCTCACCCTTCTTTCAAATTCTATCTTTGCTTAGTGTTAGTTTATTCATTAAATTATTTCTAACAGAAGACACATGAGGTAAAAGATAACGTTATGAAAGTTCAGGTTCAAACCAATACCATTCTACTCAACGGAATAGGTTAAAAAAGTATACTTGGAAAATTGTGAGTAGAATAGCCTAGAAGAGAATTATGAACTTGAATTGAGACTTGAATAAATTAATTGTTTACACGTCACCAGTGGCATATCCTCGAGTCGACTATAGTGCGATTCACGTCAAGAAGTCAGCATTGCTTAGATGGGAGTTTGCTATCCTTGTTCAGCACGAGGCAGTTGCTGATGTCTCTATCCTATTCGCACTGTGCATAGTTGCCGCACTGTGCATTGTTGTCGCACACAGTCCCAACAAACACGTTTGGTGCAATTTTCTCTTTCTCTCTCAATGAGACTTGGCATCAATGCTCATCATATAAACAATGCTGAATTCTTGACGTGAATCGGACTATAGCAACTAGTGATTTGGAAGGTGATTATTCTCAGTCGACTGGCATCTCAAATCTCGAATCAGGCTATTGTTGTTCATTCATTGCTATTAAAAGCATGAAAAAGAAGATATTGTTAGAACATATACTTTTATTTCAAGGTACATAAAAAATTCTAGCAATGTTTATCTTTGATTTAAAACCATCAATACATTTCTAGCTTTAAAAATAGCGACCGAAGGAGTTAACTGAGGAGTGCCTGTTTTCATGTTTTTTTTCCAAAGGTATCAAGGGCCGAAATTTCAGTGGAAATCGCAATATAATCTAGAAGAACAACAATAGATTACTGACTTTTCACAATAAATGTGAGTCTAGTAACTAAACCTAACGGTGTAGTAACAGATGATGAAATCGTGAAGAGAAACCGTGAATTACATTCACACGTATTTTCGCTCAAGAACGACGTTCAGCTGGACCAAAAACAGTGAGTACCAACTCACTGTCGGGTCTTTGGCGATGGTCGTCCGAATTTGGAAACAGGAGATGCAATTAAGCTGTCTCGGCCCGGCCAAATTAGAGGCATTGTATGCTAATCTCTGTTCGCTGCTTTGCTTTCTGGGTTTGTTGAATTTTCAAGAATCTGAACATCTGGCCTTAATGCGTGATGGAGGTGTGAGAGAGAACTGGAGAACGATGGAAAGAAGAAAAGAAAGAAGAAGAAATGGGAGAGGAAGAAAAGAAGGAGAAAAAGAACACTGCACAACAAATTCAACAAAAAAGGCAATGATATGTGAATAGTATTCCAGATCCTTGAGACTTCAGTACTATCAATCATTCACAATAAATTAGTTCCTCATATATTCAAGAATTCAAGATTAAATCATAGCAACACAACCTCCAAAAAAGGGAGAAAATACAGTATTTCAAAGCAGTTTTAATTATTAATTTAAGTTATTTCTCTTGGAATATCTAAATTTGATTTTTTTTAATGATTGCGAAGGATTTCGGTCAAGATTTCTCAAGTGCTGTCTTTTTTTCATGGTAATAAAACGTAAACAGTTGATCTCATATGGATTTCAGATTGTATTGTATTATTAAAGAGGTAGATGAAGAGAAGATTATCCTTGTATTTGTAAAATTCTATCTGTGATGAGCCTGAGATATCCTCGATCTCATACATACTACAATATCGGGAAAAAGTCAATACAAGAAATAAAAACTTATTAAAGTCAAGGACTACAATTACTTAACAAACTAAATAACTAACAATTACCGTAATATAGGAAAATCTACAAATACAACAAAAATTTGTTGTAATTTTGAAGACAACAAAAGAGTTTAATTTTTGTTATTTGAATCTCCAACATTCAACATAATTATAAACAAAGTACAGTATCATGTATAAAGTAAAGTATGTTATCTTCGATTCACAAGAAAATGCGGCACATAATTTTCCTGATAACTTTACTATACAATGCTATAAAAATGTGTTACATGTAGTTGTCAGGATTGTTACAGCCTTAAAGAGTCTGATTAGGTGCGACTGTAATAGAGTACCAACCAACAAAGAATGTACCAACATTATTACACACAATAGTACGTTGAAATGGCCAGTGTGATTAATAGTCGAATGCGAACTTTATATGGTAAGAAAGCAAGCCAATGACACAAAACCAAAGAATGGTACTCTGGAGGCTGCTTTGACCGGAGGATTGTACATGACTGTAATGAATGCATTCCAACCATAGAATATCCATACAGACCATAGTGATCTAGTCACTGCGGTATGAGCTCTGAAGTATGTCCCATGTCTTTACTTATAGCAGAAGAGAGAATAGAAGATGATGAAAGAATTTAGAAAAATTTGTTTAATTTATTGTTTCAAGTATGTACTCAATGAGAGATCCTAATCAAGACAGGGAACATTTCACTATACAATTTACATGAGAAATATTGAAATTTTCTGATCTATTTGAACTACAATTCAAGAGTTTTTAACTCTCCTGAACCTCACTTGAATCCTTCAAGGCAACTCTGAAAGAAAAACCACAATACCGTAAGTTCAACGACAATTTTCTATGAGGTTTTCGAGAATATATGGGACATTTCATATAGAAAATACATATAACGGCAATAACCAATAGCTTCCTATACAATGAATCTCATTTGAGAGACTGTTTTGCATCCAATCAACGTAAATACACTCAAATACCTAGACCTGATCCTATCAAATAAATTTCATGGGTATTTTCGTTTACTGGAAATCAATAATTTCCCACTCAGCTCAAAGTTTTTCTCGGAATTCATTCATTGATTTTATTGACAACAAAAGAAATACATAGGTACATACAATTATTAGAATACAGAATTAAATACGGAATTAATTTAAATTCAATACTATCGACTCTACATCAAGTAGTGCAGAAACTTGGGCCCATATTTATTAGTTGATATAATTACAAGAATCATGATATTAAAATCTTGGAGAGAAAAAATAGGCTTATCCTATACTATTTCTTTTTCAAATTTTGATAAGTAATGCAGTCCAAAACAAGGTTAGGCTATGTATTTTCACATACTTTAAATAAGAATTTCTCGTCCGGGAATACTCTATGAGAATAATTAACGAGTAAAATAACAATTTATAATTTAGAAAAGTTGCATACAACCATACAAGTCGGATACACAACTCAATATTCACTGAATTTGATGAAATGATAGTTCAAACTGCAGAACCACAGTTAAAATAGAGATATGTCAAGTTTATGTTTAAACGTTAACTACACTTACAAGTTACACTTTAAAAAATATACACTTTTACACTTAAAATTGAGATGGTGCATACGAGTATAGAGCCCTCCTTTCAGATACAGTACGAAGGAAGTACATAGTAAATCACATAGCAGCACAACAGTACCGTTGGTACAGCACGATAATTCTCGGCGTTTAGAGCGCGCCTCAGCCACCAAACGCGCAACATCGCTGAATTTGGCGCCTTTTTCCGCAATTGCCGCGCAAATGCAATCGTTGGAGAGAAAAGAGAATCAAAGAAACAGAAATCAAAGAAAAAGGGCTCTACAGAGAGCAGATTGAGAGAAGAGCCAAAATAAAAACAGAGTCTGGTATTGTCAGCAAGACAGCAACCGCTGTTACTTGGTAATTGCCTAGGTTCTATAACTATAGCTATCTACTCGGTATCCAAAACATCCAGTACTTGCAGTATCTATAGATCTATCACCCGGTATCTATAAAATCCCGGGTAATTGTACAGCAAACGCTACACGCCGAGCCTTTCAATTCACATTGGGCGTGATGGTTCGCTAAGATCTCAAACAGCTAGGATGTGCTCTTTAGAGACTCCCCCAGAGCTCGAGCTTCGAATGTCTCACGAACATCCTAGAGACTTCTGGGTTTTCGCTCTTCCTCTTTTTACCACTCTTTTCCGTGTTGCTCGGTGCTCTTTCACAACTATTCGCGCCTTTTCTCGTTCAGTCGCTAATTTGATGCCTTCAGAAACGCAACTTCAGCTCGTGGGAATATTGCAATTGATAGTCTGACAATATCAGTTTAATTGAGTGGATACAGGTCTAGTTAGTTGGAATAAAAAATTTCAATGGAAATTTTCAAATTTTAATTTGATTGAAGATTTCAATAGGTGAATTTCAATTATTAAATTTGCAATTAGTTAGTTGGGTAACTTGTCAATAATATTTCAAAATTCATATTGTTTTTGTCACATCGATACATTTTGTAGGAAACAGACGGATGTACTTTCTTTTCTCATAATAAAGCCAACTTTAGTAACTTTAGTTACACTTTCTCTTCCCATGTTCATAACACATTTAAATTACAGGTTCGGATTTTGTTTTTTAAATTTCAACATCCAACGAGAGCAATTGGGAATTGTCATCCCCATCATGTAAAAACTCAAGGGTACAATACTTTTAAGATGAGTGTGAACTCATATATTCTGTTAGTATATGAGTTGAATTATTAGTTTACAGGTTGTGTAGTTGAATAGCCCTAAAATGGAATTAACAAGCATTAAAATGTAAAGATATCTCTTCTTCATTCAACAATAGATCTAAATACCTGTACGCTGTACCGGTACTCCCCAAACGTTATTCTTATTACTCTTGATCCAGACCAATGAATAACTTTGTTGCCTAGTGACCTTGTAAATTATAGAAGCAAAATAATTCAATTATGTTTTTTCTGACTAAACTCTAGATCGTGATTATGAACATAATTTTTGTTTAATGGGTGGAACGAATTATATCATGATCAATCGCCTTATAATATGATAGCGAGCAAGGTGTAATTGGCGCAATTGATTGATCCTTCAGATAGCGCTTTGCAATTGCTTTACAATTTTGCCGGGGAGTACCAAGTAACAAAGCATGGGTGTAGTTTGTAGTGCCTAAGGGCATGCTTATTTATCTCGCAAGGTCATCTAATGTAAATTCTAAACTAATATTCAAATTTTCAAATAGCCTCAAGTAGGACACGAATGCTTCAAGTGGAAACACCTATAGGCGTCAATAATTTGCAAGAGCAATTCGATCAAACAATTTATTGATTGGAAGTTTTGAATTAGGAGTCAATATTATTACAAAACTGTTCCTGGAAATAATGTTGATTTAAAATTTATGTAATCTCCTTTGTCGTTGTGATTAGTTTATGTAGAAACCAGATATAGAGCATAAATAGAATGTAAACATCAATGAAATTGGAATAAGTAGGAGAATTAATTTAGATGGACCTAGAATAAAAAAACATAATTATTATGTTGATTATTAATGATTGTCTACTATGTTGCAAAAGGAATGGTTCTACGCAGCGACCACATAGTAGAATGTGGTCGCTGAATTCTACTATGTGGTCGCTGGTTCTACGCAAGACATTTTCTAAAAAAAAATACTTCTTTTAGGTGGTATGAAATACAAAGAAATCAACTTGAATGCAAATACAGTAGGATGAAGTAATGACAAGTCATCAAACTAAGATTCACTCACAAGTTAAAGTCAAAGTTGTATACGCTGAAATGAAAAATTAGTTTTTTTTCGGAGTCTACGTTTAAATTTCAGGAATATTGCATGTGTAAGAGGAAATCCAACTATATCTTGTTTCTAGAGAAAATGAACTCTAAAAATACTTTAAACCTCTACATAAAATAAATGTAAGTCGAGATAGAAAAAATATAATGGACGTTTCGCTTACTTCCTTGATGTTGGTGAACTAAATTCATCTGAAATTTTATGTAATCATGAGCCAAACAACAAACTTAATTCAATAAAACTAAACTAATAGTAGGCCAGTTGAAAGAGTGGTCATTTCCCTATCTTGAAGGTAGTCATGCAAAGTAATAAAACCAGAAATAATAGAGAAGCGAAATTTGCCTGTAGCATGTCAGAGAGAGCTGTGATTTCAAAGTATGTCTATTTCATTAGTCCCACATAAGCTTTGGGAATTTTATTGGCATTAGTATGGGGCAAGATATGATTGCATGAACTTTGTATGTAAACATAATAAACGGCAACATGCGAACGTGGTTTGCTTCAGAATTATATGGACGAAACTCACTCAACTCTTGATCTCTGAAAATAAGTGTAGGTCTACTAAATACAGGTGAGATAAGATAGACGTATACATTTAGGCGTGTACAGCATCATATAGCCACACCTGCACCAATAAAATGAAAGATAACAGGATTATTACATAAGATTCGAGCGTGCAACACAGAATACACCAACAGGAAATGAAAAGGCGTGTCATAAATGCATTGCAGTGTCAAGAAATTTTGAGATTCAAAAAAATAAAAGAGTTTATGAGGAAAACTGCGATAATTTACAGAGTTAATTATTTGAATATAACAAAGATAATTATTTGAAGACAGCCAATAATGATAAGAGGCAACGAATTTTCAATGACAGTAATATTCTTGAAAAAAAAAAAAAACAGAAAGAATTGTTTCCTTTATCAGTTTCTATGTTACTTGTATTTTTATTGTTTGTAGTATTGGAAAATCTATGTTGCTTCACTTCTATTGAAGTGGCCCCTGTCAGACGATAACTCAGTTTTTTTGTTGAGCAATTGTATGATATAATAAATAAATCTTATTTACTTCGACTTGAAATAAATTCTATTCACAGTCATACGGCTAGTTGCATGAAAATCCAATCCAATAAATTCTACCACTGTAAAATGACGTCGCGTCATATCACTGACATGAGAATCGTACATTGGTTCCCATTGCATTGGCTCAATTAGATGATGTAATTCTACGGCGGTTAAATTGAATCCGTTTTTCGTACAATTAGTCGTTCAACTCAAGGAATCCACACAACCAAAAATTACCCTAGTACTTGCCAAACTTAAAAAAAAATACAAACAGAATTTTTAAAATTTCCAACAATTTCAAGGTTGTGTTTTTGAAATCATGAATCATTACAAGACCAAGCTGAATTTCCACACAATACATGACTATTGTAAAATAAATAGACATTAGAATAGGAATGAGAAACGACTATGAGATAGTAATCAGAAAAATTTCAATTTTAAACTGTATTATAAATTATAATCCAACAGTAATTCATTCAACAAAGATTGAATTTAAATCAAATTCCATCCAGTTTCAAGTGTACTATGAACACATGCAATCCAATTTTCCAGTGACGATTAACATGCATAATCTATCTTAAAGGAGGCAATGATGTCATGAGGTCGCTGAAATAATCACCAAGTCATGAATCTCATCTATGACGAGCGAATCAAGAAGTTATGGCTGATTCCATGATAAGCATTGGCGTTCGATGCATTTAGATGACACATCAGATTTGGAAGCTGGACTGCAACATTTTTCAGCGCATTTTCAGCACGTGATATTCAAATGCATGATTACAAAATTATTTCTTCATATTTGAAGTGGGTGCTTGACCCTTTCAGCTATGCATTTATTACATTACAGGATGAAACAACAAAACGCAAGTCATCTTCCTATCAGGATAAGCATCTCCATCACGCCACACATTCCTTCATCCTTCATTCCTCCACTCTATCCTTGTCCCACCTCCCATTGTCCGTGAATTAATTCAGTTTTAATCGAAAATCGTTCAACCGCTTCACAACAATTGCCATTGCATAACTTCGGCGGAATTTTTTCACATACAATCCAGCACAATAATTTGAAAGTTTCACATGTAGAGAAAGTTGCCCAGAAAAAGTTGCACGTTGATCAAGTATGCAGTTTTGTGGGTGGTTAATGAATATATTGGTATGCAGATTTTCACAACTCATTCGGGGATGATCTGAATCGCCATTTGATATAACAGCTTATATAATTATTCAAAGTGTTTAGTAGTTTGAGATACTGCAAATTATTCTGATCCTTACAAAGAATACGGTTGATCATGAATTATCATTTCCATTTCCATTATTATAATTAGGAAATTTGAGAATATAGGCTTTTATTGGCTTTATTTTTTAGTATTAGATATTCGATCACTTTACCGGAAAGAAGTCAATCAATCAATCATTTATTCAATTATTTACAAAGGAGAGTAGAATAGGCTTATGCCCAAAACTGTTCCTCTTCCAAATGAATTTTGCAGCTGAATGAGCCTTAACTGCTTGATGCCAATATTCGTTTGTTATTAATTTATATTGGTTTATTAATTAGTTTAATATTATTGGATTGAGGATTAGTACTGTAAGAAATGTTTTGTGTTTGATATTGTGGTATTTCTCCCTAATGAAAGAAATCGACAGAAATATTGTCAAACCACAGTTCTATTTTTGAATTAAAATATACACTACCATGGTTTCATGGCATAACCTGCCACATCTTCAGCCGCACTCATGACTACTGGCTATAGGAAAAATGAGGTTAGGATTCTGAGGTCAGAAGTTACTGTTGTAGAAATAGTAGAACAAATTACTGGTATCGAAATAGCTATTGGGTGTGATGTACCTTAGTGGATTGATGTATCAATTAAAGCAATAACATTTGAGAGTTACTTAATTATAAGTAATAAATCTTCAATCCATTTAGATTAGTATTGTAGCGATGGAAAATATTTATTACAAAATCAACATAGAAAATAAGCAATATATTTCTACTAAATTATAACTGAGACAGCAGAATATAACTGTCTGAAATTCATTTATTAGATGAAAATGGGAAGAAAATCTCTATCAATGCGAAAAAAATATTTAAAAAAAAAAGGATCAAAGTTATTTATCAAGAATTTCAAACACCCAAGTAAATCAGTGATCAGAAGTGAACCAGTAATCAGCAGTGAAACTGAAATTCATTTATTAAACATTCCAACAGCAGAAGAAATCATCTCGAGTCAACCTAACATATTAACTAATAAGACTGATAGAGAAGAAAGTTGTGGGCTAATCGGAGTTTTAAAGGTTAATTGGCGATATTTGTGAAAGAAAAATTGAATTTCATATCAACAGATTGGCTGAAAAAATTTATCCAACCAAAGACCCGAAAAAACTAATTGACTAAAAAAAAAATACCTTGCGTTATACTTTAATGTGGCTTGATGTTGAATTTGGCCCAGTTAATGCGATTAATTAGATAGCACACGTAAAATTTTTATCTTTTCCACTAATTAATGAGTATTGACACAACTTTATTAAAATCGAGTTTCTGCTCGATTGTGATAGCTACTGAAACTGAGTTTTCCTCGTCATTTAATGAACTTTTTTCACTTTTAGAATAACTTGATACGGATTATAGGAGAAGCTTAAAACATGGCGGCACCAAGAGCTATCAAATTGTAGTGGAAGCTTTCGCAAAAATGTGAATCAAAAGAAGAATGTAAACTAGGCTACATTAAGGCTCGGTTCACACGAGCGTGTACGTTCGACATGCGGTAGATAATTGAGACACTTTCCAATGAAACAATTAAACAATTAACTCACGCAACGTAGAGCTAGTGCAGGGAATCAAATCGTGTTGTTCACACTTCATCCGTGAGACGCGCGTTGCAGCACGTCACCTTGTTTCACTGCTAGAAACATGTGTGCTAATTGCCCCGGCAATTATATCTAATTATCCTAACATACAAAAATTAAAATTTGGGAATTTTTGATTTTGAAAGTGCTATGCTATTCTACTCGATGTCCTGAGTGCAGTCGAACTTGATTTTCATCTCTAGCATGAAAATTGCCCGTTTTATTAAAGATTATTGTTTCTATCTCCAGTGATAGTCTATTAGTGGCAAAACTTGAATACAATTGAATGAAAAATTCTAAATTCATACAGCCGAGAATACCCGGTTTCAAAACTTGGCATTCTGTGTGCCATTTTACTACCATTTTTATACCATTTTTCAGACATTTATACCATTTTTCTACATTGAATACTGAAGTTGTGTACTGTATTTGTGTTGAACAAGGAATAAAAAACAGAAAATAGATAGTACATATTTACAAGCAACCAAATCACGAATTTTGGTTCATCTCTATGAATGTCATAACCTACTAATAAATAAAAGAATTTGCAATTAGAATTCAACACAATGATTAGTACTGTATTTGAGTAGAGAATTTTATGAATATGCTGTGAATTATCACTCATCTCAAAGTTACGGCCAACATCTCTTCAGGGCATACTGAAAGCCGCATGCTCGTATCCTGACTTCTCAATTTGTCTGATAATTTAAAAACTAATTCGTCGAAAGACCTTATGCTCATTTTAAAATAATTGAAAAATTTCTGCTCATCTTGAGTATGAAGTATGAGTATAAGTATGAATAGGCTAGATTTGCCACTATGACTTGTCGACGTCTTGCCACGTCCATTCTCACAACACCACTGAGAAAATAATGCATTTGTACAATTATAGCACGATCCATTTAACTTGTCAGAAATCAGCTGTGTTGGTAATAATTAAACAGTGACTTCGACCCAATAATCAAAAGGCTTAAAAGTCTTAAAGATCTTTGTAAAGAAGACCTTTCAAAGAATAACTTTTTAAAAGAACTTTTCAATAATCTGCGAGTTTTAGCATTTGTAGGTTAAGTATTGTAATATTGCTGGTCAAAACATAATTATGTTTTCTGACAAGTTAAAAGGGACCTGCTATAGCAAAGAATATTTTGCAGCTGACAGTATTGGCGCGAAATGGAATTCGCTGCAATCTAGTGATTGTTCAATATTCTCAACTTTCAATGGAAGTACAATTATTTGCATCATCATTATATGTAATTTTCTCAGATTATTCCTATTATTTATTGTAATTATCGTAACCTATGGGGAGCCCCCCAGAACAAAACCACTAGGTGTAATTTATATACTGTTTACAGTCGTAGAGTTTTTATAATGCAAAAAAAGATATTGAGAGTCATTTGTAGGCTGAGATCGAGAGACTCTTGCAAAACATATTTCAGAGACCTGAACATCCTTAAACACTTCCTTCTCTACATCTATCAATTAGTAGTTTTTGTTAAAGTAAATATTAACAAATTCCAATTTTGTGCAGACAATCATCAATATAACACTCGAAATAGGAACCTGATAGCTTTTCCAATACATAGACATGCAGCATTGGAAAGAACTCCATTCTATTCTGGAATGAGACTATTTAATAAGCTGCCAACGAACATCCGAAATATGGAATCTGTCATTTCATTTAAGCGGGCAGTCAGGAAAATGCTATTAGAGAAAAGCCTATATACTATCGCGGAATTTGACTTGATGAGAAAGTTGGTGAGCTGGTATGAATTCCTGTAACAGATACTTTGAATAAAAAATGGAGAGTAATTTTATTTTGGAATTAGATTTTTTCATTTTTTGAGATTAGGACAAATCTAGAGATTTACTATTATGTTTTACTATAGTTAGTATTAATCTAGATGTAAATAATATTGTAATTAGATTTAAGTTAGCAATCGACAAGTCACCAGTCAAATGGGTGTAACTCAGTTTATGATGTATTGTGACAATTGAGCATTGTAGCATTATAGCCATTAGCATAAACAACCATTTTTAGCATTAATAGCCATGAGTAGGTATGCAACACACTAAATTCTTTTATCATAGATAAATATCTCACATTATTGATATTTCACTTATGAATCTTGTTAATTTTTTGGCTAAATTCTCATTTAAATGGATGAAGAAAATTTCAAATTTCATTATGAAGTTGGAAAACCGATTAGAATCAAATAATATTAGCTAGCTATACTAATTTAAATGCTATAAGAAAATTTCAAACTGTTCTAGAATCAGAAGACCAAGTAGAATAAGATAGGACTTGAAAAATTTATAATATCAAAATTTTTTATTTTTTTCTATCAAAATCTATGAATAAATTTTTCTTAGCCAATTAGGCCGCATGCGTTTTATAATTGCCGGTCGAATCTTGGAAGAAGCAACTATTCTTGGAATTCTCGCTCACAATTATCTACCGCATGTCGAACGTACACGCTCGTGTGAACCGAGCCTAAAGTGTGATAGAATAGAATGACTTCTTTATTTTTCTGACATGGCGAAGTTTGGACAATAATGTGCAATCTACCAAAAAACGTAGTTTAGTAAGGTATGGAAGATAATGAATAAGGTTCTCTAGTAGTTACTTCAACAGTAACAAAAAAATAATAGGCTTAAAAAACCTACGGGTTTCGCATGACCCCGAAATTATAATGATTATTTACTTTCAATAAAATTGATTGATTGAAAAAAATAATTCCAGTGTAATCTCAAGACGCTCAATTATTGCATAATAATTTACAATCCTCAATTCAAGCTCATGAATAATGCGTATTTGGATAGCTATTTAATTTCAATCTCTGAATGAGTCCTAGGAATGGCGAAACATAGCATCTGCTGGTTTTAGCTTAACCTCTAACATTAGCTTGCATAGGAGAATCCCTTCACAACAGAAATTATGGAATTGTCAGTCAAATGATAGTATAGCAATTTACTTGAAAGCCACAATCCCAAGTATGAGTACAGTATGTAGATAATTATAAACAAAATTATAATTTAAATTACATCACTTAACAATAATTCCTGACTTCCGCAATATCCTAAATGGTGAGGCGTTTAACGATAGCAGAGGATTTACCAGATGGTCATGGTTTGAGATATCACTTTCTCAATACATCAAAATAGAACTTCTATAAATTATTGTGAAATGTTTATTAAGAGTACATAGTTCCTTGCTATTTTTCCTTGTTCATTTCAAGGATTCGTCAAAGATAGTTAGGGATTTATTGATCAACATGTATCTACTTCAACATGGGTTTACTGTATATGTAATTTGATTGAAGTTTTCAATACTGTTATTGAGTACGAATAAAAGTATTCTAATATTCATATCAATGGATAAAATTATTATACTGTAGTTGCTAGAATTCTAAATTTCAAGGTATCGTAAAAATTAAGAGTTCCATTGATTATTCTAGAATTATCATCGAACCAAACAATTTTGCTTTGTAGCGAACAAAGATACATGAAGAAGTATAAACTGATAAAAATAAGTGTTATTCGACATCGAATACACAAACAAAATCCAAAATTTCATCGCAACAATTGTCTCGAGAAATTCGTAGCTAAGGTAACAACAAAAATTTGAAGAATTTTTGATTTCATAGATTTTTAACACCTCATTCCTATCCATTGTACTTCTACAGCTTATGAGAAACGCTTTAAAAGAAGAAAGTTTGTGTACAATAAGCTCTGTGGAAAAATATAATGATAACAGAATGAGAATGGAATAAGGTAACTCGAGCATATAAGCTCACATAAGAAATATTTGAAGCAGTACTTCAAAAGATAGCTTGTGGCACATTAGGTGGTACAACACTCTATACCTATACTCAATACATCTGAAAATGTCAAGTGGCTTACAACGATTGAGGAAGTGAAACACGAATTCTTTGTTCATTAATAAAAAAGAAAAAAACTAAATTCACGGTCCTAATCTGAGAGGCGTGCCTCAATAGAAGCCTACACCTCCACATACACTGATTGCCTTGAAGTGAAAGCTTATGTCGTTTCGAGTCCTAATTGCCTGGTTGAAAAAATATTTTTATTTTCACAGTTCTTATAATAGTTATAAAAATATAGTGGGTGACGGAAGTTAAAGAGAGAATAGGGATAGGGAGATAATGATTTTTTATTTTACTAGTTAGATTTCAAATAACCCCGTTTCAAACAATATATGATTCTAAGCTAAAACGTATTGTGAGAAAATATAAAGGATAGGTATTTGTGACAGTAAAAAAAGGTGAGAAGCCAGGGATGATTGAGAATCTAACAAAGAACAAAAAGAGGATTAAAGGAGACAAAAGAAAATAAGTAGGAAGTAGAGGATTGATTGGACCTACAGCAAGCAAATCATTGACTCTAATTACTTTCAGAAAAAAAATTCTACAGCATACCAGAATTATAACGTTTCTTCAGTAAGATTAAGTTGAATTCACCTGCAAATTACTTGTTTCTTGTACCGTATTAAATAATTAAGTTGACTAATCATACCTACTACTGCAGATTGCAGTATTATCCAGGTATTTTTCTAGTTTTAAGTGAAAATTTCTTCCTAATACCCAACTAGAGAATTTTATCAAGTTTTTTCTATGATTATCAAGTAAAAAACCAAGTATGAACTGCAGATTGTAGAGAAAATTAAGCTGCATGTTTCGCTATCTATCAGTAGGCAGAGTTTAGGTTTATGACTCTTCACAGTTTTTCTAGCCAATTTTTCCCACAATCATAACTATATGACAAAAATACTATCCAACATGTGACAAAACACCATTACATTACTGTTTTCCCAAAATAAGATTCATCTGGTAGATATTATACTGATAACACTGAAAACTGGTAAACAATTATAGGTACTATACAGTCTATACACTGGTAGAAACTACATCTTCAAACTATATTAGACATTGACAAGCTATATATTTAGCTATATAAAGCTAAAAGCTATATCTATATTAATAAAAGAGAGTTGGTGTCTGTACGCTCGCTTATAACTCGAGAACGGCTGAACCGATTTAGATGATTTTGGATTCGTTTGAATTTTTACATCACTGGTTAACATAATATGTATTAAAATATAAGAAAATCCCTTTATAATTAATAAATAGTTATTACATTAATGACATAACCAAGGCCGTACCCAGGAAAAAATTTCGGGGGGGGCTGAAGCACTGGGGGGTCTGGGGGGTATGGAATACCCCTCAGGAAGAGGGGGGGGGGGTCCGGGGGCCCTCCCCCGGAAAATTTTGAAAATTTAAGTGTGAAATTACGTATTTTAAGACCGTTTTGAACTCTTGATTAACCAGAGTTTATAGGCAAAAATCTATGGTTTGACTTGAAAATTTTTACATTCCATACCCCCCAGGAAGGCGGGGGGTCCGGGGGCTCTCCCCGGAGAAATTTTGTAAATTTAAGGGTGAAATTACGCATTTTAAGCTCTTGATTAACCAGAGTTTATAGGCAAAAATCTATGGTTTGACTTGAAAATTTTTACATTCCATACCCCTCAGGAGGGCGGGGGGTCCGGGGGCTCTCCCCGGGGAAATTTTGAAAATTTAAGTGTGAAATTACGCATTTTAAGACCATTTTAAACTCTTGATTAACCAGAGTTTATAGGCAAAAATCTATGGTTTGACTTGAAAATTTTTACATTCCATGCCCCTCAGGAGGGCGGGGGGTCCGGGGGCTCTCCCCGGGGAAATTTTGAAAATTTTAGTGTGAAATTACGCATTCTAAGACCGTTTTAAGTTCTTGATTAACCAGAGTTTATAGGCAAAAATGTATGGTTTGACTTGAACATTTTTACATTGAATAGTCCATTTTTAAGCCATTAGAATGTTTTTGCATTAACATATCGTATGATACCCTTTGATCCTTTTTTAATGTTTAAAGCTATTACCATTTAATTTCAAGTATGGAAATACTTTCCCTTGTGAATTGGTTAGCTCTGAAAATGAATAGATAAATACAAAATACAAATAGACTTGAATAATTTTAATACAATCATCACGTAATATTTAAAAAAAAACTTCAAAACCTATAATACTAAATCTGCTCTTCTATTCTACTATCCTAGCCTAATGCTGGTAGGCTCGGGGCGGGATAGTAGTGGTGAGAGTCAGAGAGAGAGATAGAGAGTGAGGGAGTAAGAGTGTGAGAAAGAGACACGTTAGCATTAGCAACACATCTTAATTTTACGTGTTTAATTTTAATTTTGTGAAAATTTGTGTTCTAATTTCAAAATAGGCTATTTCTTTCTGGAAATTTCGGGGGGGGTTTCAACCCCCCTGACCCCCCCCCTGGGTACGGCCTTGGACATAACCTATCAAATATTTCACAGAGCTACGTTCAAACTTGCCGGCACGAACGTGTACCTACAACGGAAAGATGATCGCAATTTAAGATCAGATAAATTAGCGAGCATATCCTAAGTCTCCGTGGCTCAGTGCAAGTGTCTCTGCGTGATAACCTAGAGGTTGCGGGTTCAAACCCCGCTCTGGACCGTTTCTTTTTGCTCTAGGTTTTCTACTCTAATTATTTTTTACGCTACGCTACAATCATCAATTATTATTAAGAATGAGTTATCGTTCGTATTATGCATTTTATATTGTCTCTAATAATAAAATTGAAGAACGGGAATAAAAAAAAAATAAATAAAATAAATTTAAATAAAAAAAATTAAAAAGAAAGTAATAAATATGAAAAAAATTCTTTTAATTAGAATAGGACTGATAAAAAATTGAAGAACGGGAATAAAATTAAAAAAAAAAAATAAATTAAAATGAAAAAATTAAAAATAAATAAATATGAAAAAAATCTTGTAATTAGAATAGGACTGATAAAAATTGAAGAACGGAAATAAAATTAAAAAATATAAATTAAAAAAATAAAATAAATTAAAAATATAAATTAAAAATATAAATTAAAAAAATAAATTAAAAAAATAAATAAATTAAAATAAAAAAATTAAAAAGAAATAAATGAATAAATAAATAAATAAATATGAAAAAAATAATTGGTGGGAGAAGGGGGGTGATATTTGATGGGAAAGAGGGGGTTGACATGAAGAGGGATATGTGGGGGTGACATTTGGGGGGGAATGGAGGGGGGCATTTGTGGGATGACATTTTTTTGGGGGTGGCATGAAGGGGGGACATTTGTGGGGAGAAAAGGGGGGACATTTGGGGGGGGGGGTGAAGAGTGCGATACGAAGTTCGCCGGGACAGCTTGTATGTACATACAGCAGAAAAATGAAACTAAAATAGTATCTCCACGTTCTGAATAAAATATTTTAATCTGGAATTGAATTGTATTATCTAACAAACTTGTGTTCGTTTAATGTTGTAAATATTTCCTAGCTGCCAGTTAACGGTGAACGTTTCACAACATCCTCAGCTTCTCATAGGTAGCTTTATTTTGAACAGCATTAATCTTAATTTACGATTTCCGCTAAATCTGGCTTCGCTTTGAAATGGGAGACCAACTGAAAAACATGAGGCAAACTTTTTTAAAAAGGTGCTGTGCTCGATGGCAAATTAAAGTTAATTTATCAAAAGTTGCTTGACCCGTTCCTAGTGCAGAATTGAAATGGGGGTAATAATGATAATAAATTAGGATAATGATGTGGTTGCCATTCCCCCCTGGCTACAGGTTGGGGTGATTTATTAGCTCAGTTACAAGGTCTCGTTTTTTCAATAGCTCTTCTTCATGTTTATGGTTTGCTTCCTTTTCTGTCATGCGCATTAAGGTCGGATGCCGATTCACTTGGTTCCGATTCACACAACACTAACATCAACATTACCATCAACGTATAATCATTTCAAACGCTTCGGGCTCAAACTCTATTAATATTCTCGGATTTAATTCGAATTTAACTCCCAACAGAATTGTCTTTTCGATGTTTCCTCAATTTGGATGAAAATTTCATGTGGGCCTGAGGGTTTTTTAGGACTTGGATGAGAAACGAAAATGATGTAACACGAATTCTAGATAATGATGTATTGTGTGATACAAAGTGAATATTATAGTCCATCGTGATTACAAAAACAAAAAATGGATGATAAAAGAGAAGCTGATTCTGTTTTCCCACACGTTCCGTTCATAGTTTTTACTAACATTAAGTGAATCTAACGCATATTGTATACAGGCAAGAAATTTTTGCTTTCAGAGTAATTACTTGAAAATTAATGGACTTATTACAGCACATCAGATCAGGGCAAGGCGAAGAATAATGGGTTTTGTATATTTGAAAGAAAATTTTGCACATTAGATATGAAAAACGCTTAGATGATGAATTTTCCAAGTCTGTAGGCACTAAAAGAATACTGAGATAGTTCAATTACCTACATGAAGATGAACATTCACCACATCAAGTAAAACATCCCTGAATAATGGCGAGCCGGTGTGGCTCCGTTGGATGGAGCGTCACACTTTCAACCTGCTATCGCTTCACCGGTCTCTGGTTCAATTCCCGTCTCTTCTGGCACTTTTTCACCAAATCATCCTTCACCTCATTACCCACAAGTAAAACACTTATGTGGGCATCATCCGCAGAAAAGAAATGTCACAGCTCTCAAATCAAAAATTCTAAAGTATCGATGATACTTTCATCAGCAAATTGAGAGAAGAGATTCAAAGCAAGATGGCAGCTACTAGAGCAGAGGCTAGTAGGCCTATCGCGTAATAATAAAGACCGCTGGCTGACCGAATGATGCGTGGCCAATTATCGGATAGGAATAGTGCTGTGTCAAGCGCTGGCAATCATTCTTACTACCGTTTTGTCCTCCTGTAGGAAAAGAGCAACAAGACGAAGAAGAAGGAGAAGAAAAAGGATAAGAATGATGATGGAGGATGACGAAAAGGTGGAGAGAAATATCGAAGATGGTGCAGGAGGAGGAGAAAGAGAGGAGGAGGGGGAGGAGGATGAGGAGGAGGAGGAGGAGGAGGAGAAGAGGAGAAGGAGGAACAGAGGAGGAGGAGGATGAGGAGAAGGAGGAAGGAGGAGGAGGAGGAGGAGGAGGAGGAGGAGGAGAGGAGGAACAGGAGGAGGAGGAGGAGGAGGAGGAGAAGGAGGAACAGGAGAGGAGGAGGAAGAAGAAGGAGGAGGAGGAGGAGGAGGAGAGAGGAGGAAGGGAAGATGATGGATAGTGATTGTGGTGAAGATACAGAAGGAAGAAAGAAGGATCATGTTAAGGAGATGGATTAGAAGAAGAAAGACAGAAGTGGTGGTGAAGGTAGACGAGGGTAAAAGGAGAAGCATAGAGTTGAGGAGGATTCCTAGAAGAGAGGAGGGGAGAAAAAGACAAACGATGGCGTAGGAGGAGAAAGAAAGTAAAAATAAGGATAGTGAAGAGGAGGAGGATCAGAAGATAAGTGAAGAAGGATGAAAGTGTGGAGGAGGAGGGGTAGGAGGAGGAGGGGTGGGAGGAGGAAGATTAAGATGAAAGATAGTGAAGAAGGTAGAAAAGAGGTACCGTGAGGAGGAAGATCAGAAGATGAGAGAAAAAAATCAGGAAGAGAAGAACATTATGATGAAGAAGATGATGAAAAATAAAAAGAGACAGCGGGATAGGAGATATATAAGAAGGAGCAAAAAGAGATGGATTCAGTCCACATGTAATAATTATTGTCAGGATGAGACCGCATTCCAATGGTAGTTGCGTATGGAGCCGATAACCTATTTTCTAATATATCTATACCTTTACAGGTAATACCTATGACCCAAACGGTACATATACGCATGGTTACTGACTATTGCGATAACATAAGCCGGTAAGATGACCGGGAAAGCATTCAGAATGAATCGTCAGTTGTCAATATTTCAATAGCCTACACTTGGACCGTACATGAGCTTTTCCATAGATCGACAACGTCACAAGTCACTGAAGTCAGTAATATACATCCGTTCAATGGTTCAATATCTCACCAATCACCTCACCGTTGGTTGATAAGAGGAAGAAAATTAATTTATTTGTATCAACATCAACTGGTCGACAAACCATAGATAACTCATCAACTGGTTAGATCAACTTTACAGTACAGGATTAACTCGTACTTATCTGGTCGGGTCTATTTCCTCCTCTTCTGGAACAGTATCTTTATTTATTTACTCAGTAGGCTACTCTAATTGAAACCTGAGTCAATTATCAAATCGAAATAATTATAAATGACAATATTGACTTCACAAAAAAAATTAAATTAAACTAATAAGTAGATTAAAAAAGAAACACATATAAAATTAACATTTTTATAGTTATTCCTACATTATTTACAACAAATGCTGTATATTAGAGGAAATGAGCCCTGAATTTTACTTGAGACTCACAGTGAGTAAATTCCATAAACGATGAATGCTTAGTGAATTCCAACAGGGGATTCTCTAATCATGTACAGTATCATAAAATCCATCATAACGTAGGTACTCATCATGCCTTTTAACAGAAAGATATTACATCAACTTTTTCAATATGTCAGTTGCATCAATTTCATTATTTTAACTTGAAAGTAGAAAACTCCAATACCTCGGCCACATCATGAGAAATAGCTCAAGATACAGACTTCTGCAAGAGATCCTTCAAGGAAAAATCAACGGAAAAAGGGGACCTGGCAGAAGGAGAATCTCATGGCTGGCAAATCTGAGGCTATGGTTCCACAAGTCATCTGCAGAGCTTTTCCGTAGCGCCGTCGACAGAATCAGGATATGCATGATGATCGCCAACCTCCGAAACGGAGCAGGCACATGAAGAAGAAGAAGAACTTGAAACAAACTTTAAACCCCAAATTCGACTATCATAGGGGTGATTTTGGAAGACAATAATCACGTGACCTTCATACCATGAAAAAGAGCATTTTTCATGACGTAACAAAATATATATTCACAGCAAGAACGATTTTCAGGAAACAAATAATAATAATAGAGAATAGAAAATAGAGAATACCAAACATTAAATTATATAGAGCATAATTTTTTTGTCGGAACAGTTAAGTGAAAGACCTTGAAATGAGACGTGAATTCGCTAAAAACAAACATGTCAATCAATAGAAGCACTCGGTGGACCGCATATCACGGCCACTTTGATCTTTTAGTGGCATCTTAATTCGTGCCATTTCCTTGACACAGAGGAATCACCGAAGACTACCGGACTGAAATACCGCGACTCAATAAAATGGGAAAGAAAGAAAAACGACTAGATTCTGAGCATAAGAGCGAAAGAAAACTATTTCGTCATCGTAGTAGAACCCAAGAAAAACCAGTAGAACAGCATTCTATTATAGCATACAGACATCTGAAGAGGTTCACAACTATCTCAGACCATGCATGCAAGCCTCTTCTAGTTCCAGATAATATTTCTATAGAATATCTCTAGTGATTTCCACACAGCCAAAAATATGATCTATATAAATGGATAGAAGATACACCACTACATTTACCATCACATAGTTACCAACTTATATGTTAGTATTATACTCTTAGTTGTATTAGTTACATTCAGTATATAGTTACTACAAGGATAGTTTATAACATTTTTATAGCCGATTCTATTTCTATTCAACTGGTCTATATTTTTTATAGGAGGGATAATGCACTTGGACTGAATCGAAGCTTCTGATTGGTCAGAGAAATACTTCACGCTTCTCAAGATCGACGGCAGCATAATATCATAATCAATTTACTTGAGGAAATGTGGATTGAAATAGTTTCCAAGCCACTTACCTCTCTGAAGCATTAGCTCTTAGTCCCTACGTCGGCTACAAAATTATACAAAATTGGAGTAAAAAATTGGAATTCACACATAATCTACCAAACCAATATCGGAAGGTGGGATATTTTTATGGAACTCAGTTCATTCGTTTCAGGAATAACGGATTTGCTCATTTTGTTGTGAACGAATAGCTGTTAGCTTGAATCAGGTCCGTAAATTGAATTATTGAAGAAGGAAATACCGGAACTGACCAACAATCAAACCCAACACTCCAAAATGCACTATTCATGAACAAAATTCTTCTTTTTTTCATAACATCAATATAATTTTCCACACTGAACACTGGATTAGATGAAAAATGATAGAATTGAATTTATTGTTCTGAATACGAAAAATAAGCTTGAATGCAATATTGAATTGATAGTCCAATTATCACATTCTATTGCGTGAACAAATTTAAAAAATGAATAATTCATTTCATCCAACTCTGAATTACAAAATACAGCAGGTAAAATCATTGTTATATCATTGATCATTCAAATTGAGTATATATTGTCACGATACAAATTCTGGCAACCAAATAAAGCCTCAATAAAATATTGTCAATGACCACTAAATGCTGGTATTATAATAGATAGCATAATTAACGGTAAGCTGACCTAATTTAGCAGTACTCAATATTGATAAAATAATGATAACAAGGAAGCAAGCTCCGACTCACCACCAAAAATCTCTGACTCATGTCACATTGTATATTTATTTGTATTCTTTGATGTTAATTTATGTAATTGAAAAATACAAATCTTGAAGATGGCCATAACCTTCATCCAAAAATATCAAAACACACCACTGCCTATATGGATCATCTACTGAAAGATGTCAATGCCAATAAAATCATTGGAAAAATTATGATTCATCAATTATTTATAAAATGTATAAATACTTAATCCTCATATGTTAACTTGCTATTAAATAATGCATATTATTATTTGTACTCAAAAATATCATCCCAAGCCGGTGAAATAATGTATGTACAGGTCTCATATCTTCGGTGGTTTCACGAACATAGCAATATATTTTGGAAATATTTGTTGTATATGAGATTATACTATTTTAGGAGTCAGTTATTTTATAGCATAAAATATTTGGATGTATATTAATTTAGCAATAAACTTTCAGTTCACCTTTTGAATCTGGCAGTGGAGTTGAAAAGTAGAGGATATTTTTAAAGGCATCTTCCAAAAATAAAAATAAAAATTGAAAAGATTTTAATGTCCTATATGTTATTTTGTATTATATATAATATATCGCATATTATTTAAGTGGTTATTGTAGCTAAATGTTGGAACTACTTTGTGCATTGTACTGACGTCAAAAAACACGGCATTAAATTGACCAATCACAGCCCAACATTTCATTAAAAATTCTAGAATGTTCTATAGAAAAGTCTGTTTCCTTGAATTTTAGCAAGGGTAATTCTCTTCCGTTTGAGACTCCTTAGAGAGCAGTTGCCTTTGAGCACATGAGTGCAGTTTAATTATTTTCAAATGTAATCAGTTTCAATTTCAATTTAAATGTTTTCTAACTGTGATATATTGAGCTGTGGCAATATATAATTGTTTAAATTCATATAAAGTCGCGAAAATATTATAACTCATGGTCCAGAGCCAAGCAGTATCGTGAGATGACACACGGAATCCAATCTACCCATGAGATGGCTGCCTAAACCAGGATACGGTAACCAACGTCGAAGCATCGCCAATACTGTGAGTGATCCGTTTATTTAATCCTTTGGCCAAAGGCGCGAAAAGCCTCTTTTAAAGTGAAATAGTGGGGAAAAATTACCATACTGCGTGAAGCATAGAAACATGAGCTCATGGTCTAGTAGTTAAGACTTTCATAATTTTAGAGATTTTGTAATATCTTATTTGCCAGGCAAAATATCCACACCACGCTCTACCGAAGATATAAATTTTGTAACAAGTTATTTATTGTTATTAATAATTATTAACGAAATTTGTAAAATTCATATAATTGTTCAAGTTGTGTGTTCTGAAGGAACAGGAGAATATACTCCAAGTTTTTCACCTAATTACTGGGTTTTCTAGTCGTTCTTGCACCTGTCTTGGCAATCCCAATTGATACATTAAATTTATTAATTTATGAAAATATCAGTATCCTGGATGAGCCCTTGCAAGGCCAAATTTTGACATGCCCAGTCACGTAAGGAGTATGCTTAGCCAAGTGTGTTACGTAAGTGGATTGAGATCTTGTCTTTGATGCGTGACTATAGTCCATCACTTAGCTCTCCCTTATCTTGTGACACATTTGACTTTATTTGCTTGATCCTGACGTCACGGGACATACAACATAAAAATAATAGCGTTACACACATGACCCACAACACAGTAATGTTACACATGGCACCATAACGTGGGGCTGTTACAGAGTAATGTTACACATGGCACCCAACATGGCGGCCTGAGGGAGATATACAAAATTTCTTTATTAAGAAAGCCAAAAAATTTGAACTCAGAAATCACAGAGTTGATGGTTGAAAACTTTTTGAAATTGAAAATATACCTTATGGAATTGCCAAGCTTTAATAAAGTAATTAATTAATTTGAATATTGATTTCATTATTAAATTATTCCTGAGGAGACGTCGAGGAAGAGTATACTCAGAAATATCGCCAATGATTTAAAGAGATATATGCATTTATTGCTTCGAATCACATTCCGTGATCATTCAAATAATTATTTTAGGTAGCCTATTAAGAAAGCTAGCTTATTTAACCTTGAAATTAAAGCTTTAAAGGTACCAAAATATTATTAGTTTACCAAGAGCATTAAGGTCTTGGGGGCTTATTAATTTGTTAATTAATCTATTAATTTAAGCAAAATCCCCAGAATTGATCTCATAGGCAAGATATTAGGAGTATTAATTGTTTATTTATTGTTTATCTGTGATAGTTTGAAAATCGCCAGATTATTAATGAGCATTGAATATAGGGCTATTTATTAATAGTTACCATATATAAAAATTTATTTACTGGTAATTACCAGATATCTATTGATTTAACTATCATTGCATGTTTATTTTGTGCATGTTTATTTGTAATAAGTCTTGGAAAATTTATTGTCTCACTGTATATATCACTTATCACTTAATCCTTTCGGTCAACATTTCACTGCACTCGAATCACTATCGCACTCGCGCCGCGCATCTATTTCCACGCCGCGCCTACACCCTTCACGCCGCGTTCACACCATCGGACCGCGACATCCTTGGATTTCACCACTAGCCCAGCTGTCCAAATCCTAATTCACCATCATGGAGAACCTTTCAGCCAACTCATCTGTGTCCTACATGGAGCTGGGAGACAACAACACTTTGCGAGAAGTGACCACACCTAACCCCGAGGCAACAAACAACACTGATGAGACAGCGCCCAGGGAGCGAGACGCAGGAAGTGTCACTAGCGCCAACTTCGACCCTGAAAATCTTCGTCAGCTGTCTTCCACCCGCCTGGAACCAGAGGTCGTCCCGACAGAAGTGCCTCCGCGTACGCCGTCGCCTACCACTGTCAATCCTACTACACAACTCTCGCCAGATGAACTGAGTCCGCTGACTTCCAGATTAATGAATGACACTCCAACCGATTTGGTCACTCTCATGCTCAAAATAAGTAATGACCTCAAAGATTCCCAAGAGAAACTGCTCAAAGATTCCCAAGAGAAACTGGGTAGTCGAATAGATAGTCGAATCAATAATCAAACAGAACAAATGGATAGTCGAATGGAAGGAATGGACAGTCGAATCAAGGATCAAATAGAAAAATGGATGGAGGATTGAGAGTAGAGATCAGAGACATCAGGGAAGAGATGAAGGATATGAGAAAGCAGTTAGATGACACTACTGTATGCCTCAACAAAAGAATGGATGACATGCAGGTGAATTTGAGGAAGGAACTGAGTGAAGATTGAGCAAGCATGCGATTGAACTGGAAAACAAGGTCATGCAAAACGTAAGTGAACACACTGATGGATTAAACAAAAACTAGAAAATCTTGTAAAACAAACCAAAACCGACATACAACAGGCAGTAGAGAAACAGAAGACAGAGTGTGCCACCACCTGCAAGAATTTGGAAAAGCAAATTAGAGATTCCACCCAGCCATTAGAAAAATCTGTACAAGAAATTAACACTCAACTTAGCCTAACAAACACGTCTCTAAGTACTACTCAAACCTGAGTTGAAAGTCTAGTAACCGAACATACATTAATTCACAATAGAGTTGAAGAAACCGAAAAGAATTAAACCAACACCAAATAACCATCACCCAACTAGACAGCGAGTTGCAAGATACCAAAATCGATTTAAATAGTAAAATAAAACAGACACACACAAAAATATCACAACTTGAAATGAATATGAGTAGAGTGAGAGAAGGAGGTGAGATAGTAGCAGTACCCGAAACACAGAATGTGTCACAATTAATCAGTGGATTAGGAAAATTTGATAACACAAAATTCCACATGACACCCAAAGCGGTTGCAGAACAGCTAAAAGTGGTACAGGACTTAGTTCCAATCAGTTGGCCTGTATGGAGATTCCGGCTATCCTCTCTTTTAATTGGGGAACCTCTGCTCTTCCTTCATGGACGTGCACATGAATTCAACAGCCTAGAAGAATTTCTGAGAGCTTTCCTCGAGCAATATTGAGCCTAGATAGACAACAAGAATTGTTATCAAAATAATATCCTCCAATTTTGACGAAAGAAGTGGTCAGACATACACCGCATTCGTCTCACGGTTACGCTATCAAAATTGCAGCTAGACAACCAGATTCCCGATATTACCTTAGCTCACATCGCACTTAAGAAGATGCTGTATCACGTCCAACTAGCATTGGCCACCGCCTCCATTAAAAGTTTCAAAGACCTTGAAAACCACCTTCATTGTGTTCAAGCTGTCTCCACAAGCAATATACAGCATAATAACCATAGAAATAATAATAATTTTGTACAAACCAACCTGCCACCAAATCAAGCAAGAGAAAATTCTAACACTGGTGACAATACAAATAATAATTCACAGGACTTTGAAATAGAGTCACTACCACCAAATAACAACTACCGAAACAAAAATGGGTTCAGAAGGAATCAAAATAATAACAATTTTAATAGGAATAAAGATCGTAGATACCATGATCAAGATAGATTCTATGATGGCCGAGATTACATGAACTCCAATAGAGACAACAACACAAGTAGTTCTAGAAACGAATCAAATAAATCACCATCACCAAATACCACTTTTAATACAGATAAAGATAATAGCCCACCACCTTCTACTAGTACACCATCAAAAACAAATGGAAAATCAAATAATCCACCAGGAAAAAATTCCGGCAATAACCATCGCGCATGACTAGAAGGGGAGAAAACTTATAAGACTCTGACGGTTCAAATTCCGGCAGCCCAGAGCAAAGTTAAGCGGCAGTTGAGCAAAATAAATAAGAGAGTGTATCATAACTCTCATCTTCACAGGAAGCATGCTCGATATAAAAAGCCGACAGCTTTCGAGAATTATGCATGTTTTCATCCGCGGCACACTCGCTTCAAGCCCGCCCTAAAGCCAAGAGATTGTAAAAAACATGCTCAATATAAAAAGTCGACAGTTTTCGAGCATTCTGCATGTTTTCATCCGCGGCATATTCGCTTTAAGCCTGCCATGAAGTCAAGAGATTGTAAAATTTGGACACCAAAACCTAACCTCTCTCGAGACGTGGATCAACTACCCACAACAAACCGGCCAACATAACCTAAATCGCCCACATCTGGTATACGAAAGGTTAATAAGAGCAGCTTCAGGACCCTGGAAATATTTCGTCTATTTGGTACGAGAACCTCGCCAACATTAAACCCTACTATAGAGAATGAATAATATCATTCCTAAGAACCACATGCTTCCGGTTTGGAGATAAACGAAAAAAGTGATTTTTCTACAACAGGATTCAAACTAACATGAGCCAGAGATCGTCCCAAGGATGTATTACGACGCCTGACCGTATTAATTACGCAAAATAAGTGATATTGAACTTTTTAGAAAAATACACAGTTATGTTAATAAAATTATTAATGGCCAACGATCACCATAGTTCCTAATCAAACCAAATGGAATCCTAACGGTAAATTATTACCAACTTCAAATATTAGTGAAAAATTACCTTCTTTTCCAAGACTTACTATGTTATTATATCATATATTTGTTAGTATTAGTAAATATCTGAATTTTTTGTTAGCTTCTACGAAGTCATACGTTATACACATAACCAAAAAACACATATGTTATGATGTCTACTTGTGTGCGTAGACGATATATTGTACACATACGATAGGCCAATGCCACACAAATCAAACAGCATGTATATATTCCATACTTCACAGCTGTGAAAGTTTATAATCGAATTGTTATAATGTAGCCAGTATTATTAAGTAAATTTTGTTAAAACTAAGATTAACACATATTTTGATATTATTATTGAATGTTTATTTATTTGTAACCATAAGTGTTTGCATGGCAGTGGATTTTGAGTCAAGTGGTGAAACCACAGATTACGATTGTGAGCCCTAGGCTAATAACTTTATCAATCGATAAAACAAGTCGACACCCATTTAAGTTACCTGCTATTTCATTCAGATCAGTTACCAGAGTTATTGTACATCTATCTATGTAAATTGTTTGAGAGCTTTATTTATGTCATTTATTGTCTAGCAGAACTTATGAGTTTGAATTGTATTGTATTTTCGAGTGTCATCTGAGATAACCTCACATACCTTTGTGCATCAGCGCTTGTAGAGATTCCTTCGGCACCTGGCATACTCTTTGGTTTGACATGTCGTCATCATAGTATTGTTTAGCCGCCAACTTTTGAATTCTCATATTGCTCTTTTAGATGTATTATCCTTGCTCTATTTTTCTCAGCTAAATACTTGATTTTGTGTAAATCACTGCCATGATTAGATATCACGCTTCTGTAAATCTTATGAGTAGGTAACGTAGAATATTTCCGTACCGAATTCGAGTCAGGTAAGCTAACATGAGACAGTTGTGTTCACATATTTTTAGAGCCTTCTTTATGTTATGTGAGATCTTAGAAATTTGCCTCGTTTTCTTTGTATAGTTATACAAACTCGCTCTATCTGCAGCTTATTAAAAGCTTATTTATTCGCTCATTTATATAACTATAGGGGGCTTCTGTCACGATACAAATTCTGGCAACCAAATAAAGCCTCAATAAAATATTGTCAATGACCACTAAATGCTGGTATTATAATAGATAGCATAATTAACGGTAAGCTGACCTAATTTAGCAGTACTCAATATTGATAAAATAATGATAACAAGGAAGCAAGCTCCGACTCACCACCAAAAATCTCTGACTCATGTCACATTGTATATTTATTTGTATTCTTTGATGTTAATTTATGTAATTGAAAAATACAAATCTTGAAGATGGCCATAACCTTCATCCAAAAATATCAAAACACACCACTGCCTATATGGATCATCTACTGAAAGATGTCAATGCCAATAAAATCATTGGAAAAATTGATTCATCAATTATTTATAAAATGTATAAATACTTACATATGTTAACTTGCTATTAAATAATGCATATTATTATTTGTACTCACCAAAAATATCATCCCAAGCCGGTGAAATAATGTATGTACAGGTCTCATATCTTCGGTGGTTTCACGAACATAGCAATATATTTTGGAAATATTTGTTGTATATGAGATTATACTATTTTAGGAGTCAGTTATTTTATAGCATAAAATATTTGGATGTATATTAATTTAGCAATAAACTTTCAGTTCACCTTTTGAATTTGGCAGTGGAGTTGAAAGTAGAGGATATTTTGAGCATCTTCAAAAATAAAAATAAAATTGAAAGATTTTAATGTCCTATATGTTATTTTGTATTATATATAATATATCGCATATTATTTAAAAGGTTATTGTAGCTAAATGTTGGAACTACTTTGTGCATTGTACTGACGTCAAAAAACACGGCATTAAATTGACCAATCACAGCCCAACATTTCATTAAAAATTCTAGAATGTTCTATAGAAAAGTCTGTTTCCTTGAATTTTAGCAAGGGTAATTCTCTTCCGTTTGAGACTCCTTAGAGAGCAGTTGCCTTTGAGCACATGAGTGCAGTTTAATTATTTTCAAATGTAATCAGTTTCAATTTCAATTTAAATGTTTTCTAACTGTGATATATTGAGCTGTGGCAATATATAATTGTTTAAATTCATATAAAGTCGCGAAAATATTATAACTCATGGTCCAGAGCCAAGCAGTATCGTGAGATGACACACGGAATCCAATCTACCCATGAGATGGCTGCCTAAACCAGGATACGGTAACCAACGTCGAAGCATCGCCAATACTGTGAGTGATCCGTTTATTTAATCCTTTGGCCAAAGGCGCGAAAAGCCTCTTTTAAAGTGAAATAGTGGGGAAAAATTACCATACTGCGTGAAGCATAGAAACATGAGCTCATGGTCTAGTAGTTAAGACTTTCATAATTTTAGAGATTTTGTAATATCTTATTTGCCAGGCAAAATATCCACACCCACGCTCTACCGAAGATATAAATTTTGTAACAAGCTATTTATTGTTATTAATAATTATTAACGAAATTTGTAAAATTCATATAATTGTTCAAGTTGTGTGTTCTGAAGGAACAGGAGAATATACTCCAAGTTTTTCACCTAATTACTGGGTTTTCTAGTCGTTCTTGCACCTGTCTTGGCAATCCCAATTGATACATTAAATTTATTAATTTATGAAAATATCAGTATCCTGGATGAGCCCTTGCAAGGCCAAATTTTGACATGCCCAGTCACGTAAGGAGTATGCTTAGCCAAGTGTGTTACGTAAGTGGATTGAGATCTTGTCTTTGATGCGTGACTATAGTCCATCACTTAGCTCTCCCTTATCTTGTGACACATTTGACTTTATTTGCTTGATCCTGACGTCACGGGACATACAACATAAAAATAATAGCGTTACACACATGACCCACAACACAGTAATGTTACACATGGCACCATAACGTGGGGCTGTTACAGAGTAATGTTACAATATCTGCAATTATTGTTGCTTAAACAAAGACTGTTGCTCAATCTACAAAGACTATAATAATTACTGTATAGTCTATGTAGCTCAATCTATCTAGCTCGTAGCTTAATCTATATCATATCATTCTATACATCAATAAAGTATCAATTTTGTTTCCTGGTACTTACAGAAATTGGCAAAGCCTAGCTGTCTAGGCTGGCTGTGGATCTGGAACAAGAAGAAAAAATACATAGAGGAAATAATAATCAACTTTGAAACTTAATAAATACTGTAACTCTATTCAACTTTGAAAAACAAATTCAAACAAATTGAAAACAATCATACCCAGATTTGGGATTCTTGAAATCCGACCTTACATAATTCTATGAAAATGTGGAAACTTGGTGATTTGCCATAAATTTATTAATTTTAGATTTAACGAAGACTACACAAAGTTTTTTCAATTGCTTTTGAGATCTTCAAGGCAGTAGAATACTTTGAGAGTAACTAGAAATAATCATTTGGTTTATGGTACCCCAATTACGATAATGACCATTATGTACAATGATAACTAATTGTTCAATGATAACTAAAGCTGGCGTTGATACATGTCATGACACATCAATAAATATTGGTCATTATAAATGATTCATTAACTAAAAAACTATAATCTATAATTATATTAAAGCGCTTATAATCAGAGCTAATAAATCCGATTCAAGAGTGACGTTAGAAAACATTCCAAACTGATTTCTAAACAAAATACCAAGAATGACAGATTAGTGAAAGTATTACTAAATTTATTGAGAAGATTGTGACCATCGGGATTATCAAGTTACACCAATTGAACGATTTATTAGTTCCCCGTCTTTCTCTATGATATCTTAGGTCCTCCTCTAAAGGGGGTCAGAGGTTGACCAATTATTTTGAATTGCTGCCATTCGCAATAAATATTACAAATTACGCTAGCCATGAACCACAGATAACAGCTACAGCAAAACTATAATTCAGTGAGTACAGGTGGATTTACTTTCTATGCTTTTCTAGCTTCAGGTGAAAAAAACTATTAAAGTGGGGAAAATGACAAATTGCTAAAGAACTAGATTTCCTACCACCCAATTAATAAAATTTTAGAAAAAAAGCATTGAATAACTCATCATTATTTCATGTTTCAAAATTGAAATTTTATGACAATTTTAAACGATATGTTATCGATGAATTTTCAACAAAAAGATTGGATTGAGGAAAAAAGTAGGCCTACTATGTTGAAAGATTTTTTATTACATTTGAATTCGGATTTAATACTCAAGTGCTTCTCAAGCTATTATTCTTAAGCTAAAAAAGTTCTATCCAAATAAAAATTTCATTTTTTGGAAAACCAATCGCTAAATTACTGTATAATATAGAGAATGGAGCAATATTTCAGACAGATAACATAAATTCTTAGTTTTAAATAGTTGCTATTTTGACTATGTGCAGCTGACAGCAGCTCAGTCATACCAATGAAATCCTATCTTGTACAGTGATTGTAGATGACTATTTATAGTCACTATACTACTTTTAGCTTCTAAGTTCTATCTATTAGGGATTCCACAAACTAACTCAGTACATTTAATAACTTATAACCTGTTTTTGGTTTTCATCATTTCTCACCTATTTAAAAAGAAATTCGATTTTCATCTTTCTTTTGCCTCAAACCGCATCAAAATCGGTTCACTCAAACTTCTCCACAAATTTTCCAAAATCTACTCTACACCAAACTCTTTTAAAGATGATGGATGATTTTGTTCATTTATTAGGTTGAAAATCTAGAATGACGAGTACTACAATATTATTATGTTTATTAGAGTGCATTGCCGTACTAAATGAATCTTTGTTCCAGGATCTGTTCCAATAATCTTAAGACAAAAAAAAAAATAAGTAAAGTAAAAGGGTGGGAGGAGGGAGGAGCTGGAAAAGGAGGACAACAAACATAAAAATAAGAAGACAAAAAAAAAAATGAAATGACCAGTCGAAAAATTGAAAAAGTAATTGAATCCTCACTACAGCCAACTGAGCCATCGAAAATAGGTAACAGAGACTTAAATGCAAGAAGTAAATGGAAACTTCCATGCTATTTACACCGAAAGCTAGAATAGATTCAAAGTACAGTATTTCCAACGAAGAAACAATGAGTCGATTACGAAATAGATACGAAACGAGAAAGAGCAAAACAAATAGGTGTATTAAATTTCTCACGTCATAAGATAATACTCTACCTACAGTCTACACTACACGTTCAAGGCCTTCGCCACAATAATCGTACGCTATATATCTGTATAGACTGCTATATATGTAAATCAATAGCCGACAGTGATATAACAGGCGGCTCATTTGAATACAAGAAATTGGTTAGAAATTTATTTCAATTATTTTTCTTTTAATAGCTTGTTTCGAACGACTGGAATCCAACTCGCCAGAAGCATAACTACTGTAAAGGTTAATTAAGTTATTTGGGCTTTACTTGCAGAGGTACCAAGTTGTTAAAACGAAAGTTAAATGTCAAAAGTTAAGAACGTAGCCTCCAAATCCGTTAGCGGACTGATGTAACGGACAAGAAACCGAAACGATACGAATTTTACGCAACGGAAATCACTACGAGTTCTACTATCCCATTTTTCAAAACACGCACTGCTAATCAATCCTGCCCGCGGTTTTCTTATTGGCTTTTCCCTCTGTCTCCTTCTTCTTTTTATCATTCCTTTTCCTCTACACTTCTTCTTCGTTTTCTTTTTCAACTATTTTTTCCAAACAAGTAAATGATGTAATCTCGTTACTAGTTTTGGCACTTGACAGGCAGTTAACTAATTGCCAGACCACCTTACACCAACACTTCGCAAATCAGTTGTTAGTAGCAGCCTAATGATAAGCCATAAGTAGTAGTAACACTAATAGTGACTCAATCTCAATTAGTGGTAATGGTTGGGTCTTTTTTGTGTAATGCCTTTTAAAACACCATTACCTACACTTGGATTCCGTGTATGCGGGTAGATAGGGGCCTTGAAAGTGTGAAAGTACCAAGTTCAGGAGGACCACACGAGCAATTCACCTCATAATAAGTGGGCTCAAATTGTTACGGATGAACATAGGAACTTACGAAGGAACTTGTCTCTTCACTGACACAAAATCTTATAAAAATATAATCAAGTGAAATGCATCCAGATGAAAGAACATAATTATATTAGTTATATGAACTATTGCAATGCAATTCGACATACTATATTTTATAATAGATAAATATTTGAAGCATCAGGAAGATTTCCTGATGGCTAAACCAGCATCAATAGCCTACTTAAATACCCTGGAAGCATGCCTCTAATTTCCAGGTCAAAAGTGACTAAGATATTTTTATTCGTTTTATCTATGAATTTTCTATTGTTTTCTCTCTTTTTACGAATTTTGTTATGTGTTGTGTATATATGCTGCCATACGCTAAATAAATTTGAAGCATCCAGTGAACTCCAGGAGTATGAGGATTTGTCAAGCACTTCTAAAGTTAATATGCGTCATAAAATGCACAATGGTAATAAACACGATACGTACGGTCTAAAGTGATGAGAACCCATCAAGCAACTCACCAACTGGAGGTCACAGTTTCTAAGAGGTCTAGAAACAGGGCCATGTGATCATATTTTCGAGAAGTTACAGCAGACCCATAAAAAGGTGACGAAATCCTAATTATTGCAGCCTAGATAGTACAATGAAAACTCACTTACGGCTTATGAGCAGAGGGCGCCTGTACTTAGCAGGATTTGCAAACGATTTTAATGACGTTTGAAGAGCGCGTCTAAAGTCTAAACCGTTAACAGTGAACGTACCAAACCGTCTTACAAACGCACATGATGAGTGCTGGACATAAACTGTCCTGTCTGGCACATTGCTTGCAGAACTCAAATAATCGCGCTGCAGACTTCATTCAAAATAAACGTTGACTCATTGACGAGGAGGAAGCCACCACTCGAGGCTAGGAAAGGCAAATCGCAATCATCCCAGTAATAATCAGTGTGATGCTTACTACATCTGGCAAGATTTACACCAGAGGGCACAGTCCAATTAAGGTCAGTCAACGGGCAGCAAATTTGGACATTATTGGACTATAATCCGTACGATATAAGTATAATAATATTATCAAAAGTAATCAATATCTACTGTATACTATCTATCGAAAGGTGTAAACAGGTATTAAGTAAGGAACTGTAATATGTATCACAGTTTCTAAAATGAAAATGTACCCGGAAAATGGGGGAAACTATAGAAATATACATGAGACTTTTTACTGACATTATTTTGTATCAACCTTCAAAATATTAAGATATTGTAAAAGTACACTATATGAGAATAAATCAATTAGATAGTTTTTGTCAGAAAACTATAACAAGATGTCTGTCTCATCAATTTTCACTATAATTGTGTCAATAAATACACTAATTCACTAGCAACGCGAAGACAGGAAGAAATATATTGAAAACAAATCCAGCCACGAGTCCCAAGGATCAACAGCTGTACATTCCTTGTACACAATGACTTGGCCACAATTCCAAATACGATTGGCCAATAGCCAATGAAAAAGAAACAGTTTCAGAGAGTGTCTCTTCCTCCGAAAATAGGCAGATGAGTGACAGATTTATAAGGTGCGAGTCGGCGCAGCATCTTCCATTCAGCATCGTCGCCCACAATTCGCCCATTTCTAAAACCAGGAAGCGGTGACCTAACCTATAAAACCATCAGCCATTACTGAAAACATTAGAGCTACTGTACAACTGAAGAGATCGACAATCTTCTCCATTATTGCAGAGTGGGCGTCACATTTCAATAGACAAGTACTTTACTGTACAGCATTTAAATGCAAATTATTTTTTACATGATACAATGTACAGTGATGTACAGTTAGGTACTCAAGTGAGAAATGAAAGCCACATGGAATTTTTCCATTCAAAAAATGAAGTGCCATATTTGAAATGCAGTTTATTTTTTATATGCTGTTTGAAAATGTGTATTCAGTTATTCATTCAATACTCTATGCAGCTATTAAAGATTTAATGTTCTATATCATTTCGATAAATACTATTCCAGTGCAAGATATTTCAACTTCTCTCATTAAGACTCAACATTCACTGACCCTGATCTTGCTTTGAGATCAGAAACTTTACGAGTGGGACTAAAATGAATGTGCTAACTATAGTTCGAATAAAACTAGTTGTCCCTTGGCCTGGTGCTCAAGAACCACTCACTAGAAACATTTTTGTCAGAAAGTCCAATGTTTGAACAGCTGACCATTTGATTCAATGATTTGATTCATTGAATCAAATGGTCATCTGTTCGGACATCAGACTTTCTGACAAAAACATTTCTAGTGAGTGTTTCTTGAGCACCAGGCCAAGGGACAACTAGTTTTATTCGAACTATAATGAAATATGGGGCTGTAATATACAACACTTAACTTTCGACATTTTTCGTGAAGATTTTGCAACAGAGATGTTTCGGGCTAACCTGTTTTTTTAATTTCCTTGATAATGTATTATTGATCAAATGAATGAGTATGAATATTAGTATTTTTCAGAAAAATTTGGCAAGAAGCTAGAACTTCATATTCTCAGAATTTTTACAATCCATTACGGCTCTATTGAAAATTTATTATACCTATAAGGATGTTCAGGGATTTTTCACAAGACTTTCCAAGTGGGTGAGAGTGGAAAACAAATAATGCTGAGTGGATGCCCAAAATATAATGAACTGCATTCATGAGTTACGAATCTTTCGCTTTTTACAAAAATTTGACCTAAAACTTTACATGAAAATAAACACTTCAATCAGTTTAGGCTCTGGTATATGATATTACAATAGTATTACGATGTTATACGATATTATATCAATATTATTATAATATTGATGACTCAATTTTAACAGCAATTAAATAATAGTACAGTAGTAGGATAAATTTTATGATGGAAGAAAATATTGATAGGCAATTGAAATGAAACCATTAAAATCTCTTCTGTTGATAAACCGTTGTTGTTCATTTACGTGTAACTATGCATTTAATTGAGATTACAGGATGGAAATAATGCTTTAATATGTTGAATCCATGAAAAATTGTTACTTGGATAATGGTTTTTCCAAAAATCATGAGAATCCGTGAAATTGCCGGAGTGGAAGCGATCTTATTACAGAGGAATTCGATCGTGATTATGAATTTGATCATTGACTCCGTCCTATGTAATTTCGGCTGAGTATTTGGGAGGTTAGTGGTCGGCATTATAGCAGCCCCTTGGCGTTGGATTATACTGATATAGAAGCTAATATATCTGTATACTTTCTAATACAACATGCATTGATTAAAAGCACATATCTGTATATAGAACCTATGAAGCTGTTCTGCTTGCTATGCCGCTGTGGTAGACATCAGTTTTAGTTGATTTGATTATAGATAGAATAGTGATCTTGGCGGAGAAAGAGAAGAAAACGAAGAAAAGAAGGTGGAGAAGGAGGAAGAGGAGGAGGAGGGGAGGAGGAGGATGAGGAGGAGGAGCAGGAGGACGAAGAAGAGGATAGTCGTGATTTAGCTCAGCCATGTTCTAAACTATAATTACCACTATCGAATGAATTATTGCTAGAAGCCATTGTACGCTGTGGAAGCAGACATATTGAAGGAACAGGTATTTTGGTCCATCGTTGTTAAAATTTAAAGTTTGCTGCAGTAGCAAACTATTTCCAAACCAAGAGCCAACACACTACAGACTCCTGGAATAATTTCAAATTAGGCACCAGTTTTAGATACCATCTCTAAAATTCAAATTGCAGAAAATTTGATATGTTGAATGGAGAGAGGGGTGGAGAGTTGTTAGGTGAACTGGAGTTTGATATTTTGTTTGTACCATTCAATTGTTTCGAATGTTTCAAAATTATCATGAGGCAATAAATAACATAATCTACAATAAATAATTCTCAAAGGCAGTTGGTGTCAGATACATTCTTCATCTTGTAGCAGATACTTAGTCCCCTCTTTAGCAATCAGATTAAAATTGGAATTCCACGTTATTCAAGACTGCTTTTCTATCAGCTTCAATAAAGCTTTCACATATTTTTGGTGCATTTGAAGATTTCCAATAATGCCTTAATAATCTATTCTCAAATCAAATAAAACTGTTTCTTTTTCAACCAGAAATCAATTCAGAATAATAAGAACAATAATAAATCTAATTTTCCTCTGAATAAATCCATTTCCAATAAATTTATTGTTTTATCTAGCTAATACTTCCCTGTTTTGTTTTAGAGCTGAATTTTTGAGGAAATGGATCAATAAACAATAAACCGATTTCCAATTAATTTATTGTCCTATTGAACCAATAATTCAAACTTCCTCGTGTTGTTCTAGAGCTGAATTCAAGAGAAATAGATCCTATCGTTTCCTGGATCATGATAGCCTGGCATCTGTTCTACAGTACTGTATTACGAAGACGCAACGCTTCAGAGGATAGCCAACGTTCCCATTGATAAGAATATTACCAGCTTGCTCGAACACATTACAGAGAGGAAGAGAAATTACGGAGAAATTACGATCAGATTACGTTTCTCTGAACGTTACTTCCGACAACTAGGCTATTGTATTTAAATGGACGCTACGTTTGGTTCAGTAACAGATCAGCTCACACAAAACAAAAATAGCGTGTGGAATTCATAATTTTCAACGATTGAGAAGCTGCGATGATGAAAACTGACGCTTTTTCACTTTTCCAAGATTGAAAGTAAAATTACCGTGTTGTTTTTCTGGCAACTGATGATGAAAAATCACTAAGCTAATCGTATTACAATTGGATTCGATTCACTTCCACGAAAGATTGCCTCTGAGCTTGCGGTTGGGTTGAAAAACCAACAATTTTGTAATCATTCTTAGTTTGGATCCCTTCAAAATTTCCAGTGTCGGTTCCTGGCTGAGCCTTACCGAAAGCTTTTGTTACCCATCATCAGGTTTCCTGTTAGTTTTTCCTCAGATTCGATTTCTTTCCATCGTTTGTCAAGTTTTTTATTCATTCCTTCCTCTACCAGTTTCAATTTCTAAACAGTTGTTGTTACTAGAGGCTGATAGAGTTCTCCACAAGGAATTGAAGTTCTTCAATTCAATTCTGTTCTTCTTGAACAACAGTAGAAAAAATACATAAAATATACAGGGTCATCGAAAAATAATGCCTAGATTTGAAATAACTGTCATAAAAAAACTATGAAAGGTAATTCATTTCTTTTAATCTTAAAATGTGCGGGAAAAAATAATTTTTGTTTCCATACCTTAGTATGTTTCAATGCGAGCACTTATCGCATTATAACTCTTATCTAATCTTGCGATTAGACACCGGCACGACCACTAAGCCAATCGCTTCTCGACTAAATAATCTATTCATGCAATGGAATAATTTTGATAGAGGGAATAAAAAAAAGTTACAACTTACAGAGAGATTCTCATAAGAAGGTTCCTATTGGTCATCATTCAGAACATACCTGGAAAACAAATGAATATTGTTAATAACTAATATTTCTCATACTCATATCATACCAAAAAGTACATCAGAACTACTTGTGAATAATAGAATTATCAAAGAAGTCGATAATGATGAGACTTAGTTATAAAGTGCAAAAATCCAGATGTTGAATTTTTAATGATTTTAGAAATTATTCATCAGTAATCTATTATCAATTTTCTATTAGCAATTGACTAAAAAATTATAAATAATGAAAAAACTGGAATCAATTCAATGGAAATTTTGCACTTGATATTCTACACTGCAACATACCATTAGAACTCATCAAAGGGAATATTGATTAAATAACAGCCATAAATTGATTATTTGCCATACATTTCAACAGCTCTTTACAATTGAAAAAGATAACACTAAACAAACAATCAGAGCGGCACGCAGTTAATATCAGTCGTTATTACAGGAGAACAAAATTTATGATGCACATTCACTTGACACAATTCAAGGCTATCTCTCTAGGTGAAGTTTACGACCAAATATGGCAAACACTCTCAACAAAAGTACGAACGGCTGTAAAAAATATGCAATAGATGAGTTTTCCATTTGCATTTTTCACGCCAATCAACGTATAAGAAATGCTGCACAAATTACCTTTCTGAAAAAAGAGAATTTCAGCACTTATATCTCATGGATTGTGAAATAGAGAATAGTTGAATAGTGTTAAAGTATAATGTATAATAAGTTGAAGAAGTTCTGTAAATATAGTGGAAGACAATACCATGAAGTACAGTATTTATTGTCTTCGATTTAGTTACATTATTGTAGTAAATTTCCAGTTGAAAATTTTTGATACTAGAAGACTAGTAATAGATGTCATTTCCTGATAGAAGATGTATGTTACTAAGGTTTCCATAATGCCAATGGAACAATGCAATATAGGGATTTTCACTACTTTTATTCAAATGTGATGTTAAATGAAACTTAATACTAATTCATCAAATTTTAAAAACTGGAAGATGAGGTGAAAAGCAGCAACCAATTCAATATTATTCATGTTTATCTTCACCGTACTATTTAAAAAACTATTGTTTGAATTTATATAAATATAACAGTTCAATCTCTCATCATCAACATCATCCGTCCCATTATCCACGCACAAGCATTATTTGTGGGCATCACCAAAGCAAAAACATTACAAAATAAATCGATTTTCTATAAATTTCTCCGACTTGAAATAAAAATATTCCTGAGAACTTACTACTCTTCTGCCAAATCTTACATCACGCCATGGACTATACTAGTTTAAATTTACAAGTTTCCATTGTTTCAATTCTTTTGTCATTATCATTTCCACTTCATTATAGTTTACTGCATCCAACTTCAATCGGAACATAGAACAGGTAACAATAATAGACGAGAATGATGCTGTAGTGGATATTAATAGATGGCACAATAGAGATAGATAGAAAGAAGTACGTGGGAATACAATAATAACTGTGGAGAGAATTCCCACCACTTGCGCAAGTACATCTCTAGATTTCTCGTTACGCTCTGGAATTCGTCATTACATCTTGCTGGCTTCTGTTGTAAATCGGAAGTAGGCTTCGTGGTATTATGGATGTAATTATCAATCACTAAGGATCATTAGGAACAAATCTACAGGATATCTGAGGAACAAAGAACTACGGAGTTTCACACAGGTAAACCTCTACATAAACTCATGCCAGATTCAAAGATTCAGAAAAAAGGATGCAGATACCCTCCCAAGATTCAAAATAAAGGTTTTCCTGGAAACTCACTCATGTTCCATATTGCATCATAGAATACTATTGCAACAAATAGTGTAATGCTATTTAGATATGTTAAATAGATGTGTTACTATTATTTTGTAAACATTACACTGTTAACACATCTATACGGAAAGAAATCTATGGAAAAATAACATTATTTTCGAAACTTCAATAAAAGATAATCACATAATTTTTCTAAATATAATTTTTAAATTTTGAATGTGCGGAAAAATTAATGCTATGAGAAAGATGAGACAGAAAAAGTTGCAGAATCTATTGAGCCGCAATTTTGATCTATGTTTCTCATGATAAAAAATTGATTTAAATTCGACAAATTATTCAGTTAAAAATAGGTATACTGTCAAATTTTCAACTTTGATAGCCTTTTGGCATATACTGTATATGAGAACATAAAAATACAAAACAAAAAAGTCTCATGAGTGTTTTGTAGGGGCCTTAAGGGGATGTGAAGTCGAAGGGACTATTGGTCAAAATTATTCTACGAAACTGAGAATAGTCTGAATATTGAGTCAAATCGATAGCATAAAAAAAAATTCAATAGAGTACCCCATTCTAATCAATTCCTCTATGACAGCTCCAGTGGAAATGCAGATGGCAAATGTCTTTTTCTAAACATTTTAGCCAAATGCCAAAAGAAAACAATGAAATACTTTGATCCACTAGAAGAATTTCAAACAAAGCTCCTTTAGTTCTTTGCGATTGACGATGACCAACTTCTAAAAGCGTTGCACGATTTTGTTATTGAAATGAGGGCTGATAAAAAAGAAAGAGATCGGAAGAAAGATAGCCGCACTTGACTAATGGTCTTCACCCAATGGTGTGTGGTGTTATTTCGCGCTTAACTAAATGCAACTTAACTCAACGCGCTTAACTCGAATGCAACCTCTATGTAGCTTATTGTAAAAGTACTCTTAACTTGAGTACTCATACTCAGTATTCTTGTAGTCAGTTGTCGAATAATGCGCATGCGCATCGTTGACAAGTTATATGCATTAATTTGAAAAGCTTCTATTTTATTGATATGAAAAGCTTTTATTTTATTGATATAATTTGAAGAGCTTCTCAGAATCAGATCACGCTTCTTGTGCACCAAAAAAGGAAGTGCGAATTGAAGATGGTCCAGACCACAAGGACACTGACATTCTTCGTCTAGAAATGAAGGCGAGTCCCAGTAAGAAAAGGCCAAGCATTCATGACTGTTGAAGCATCATTATCAAGCGTATTTGCACGATTCTAGTGATGTCTGGGGCAGGGCAGGCACCAATAATGGAAACGGATAAAAGGATGGACGCTACTCCATCGATGGATCACTTCTGAAATGAAAGGTCATTCGACAGATCTGTTGCACCTTGGAATCAATAGCCTACTTGCTTCCAGGTGCTGTTGTGTTCAGTCAACATCAAAGGGCTGACGATCAACACTCAGAATTTTGCTCGATGATTTCAAAGAAGAATTTCAATTGAATTCTACCATAGAGAAGCTATACTCTTTATCTAATTACTAATTTGTTCTCTGTGATTTTACTAACTCCAACATTAACAAACATAAATAACACAAAATATACCGTAACAAACATGAAAGTACTGTCATGGAAATCAACGACAATTTAACTACTTATATATAGTTTAATATATAACTATAGAATTACATAGTTAAAGTTATTAGTTAACTTCTTATATAGTTAGTTATTAATAGTGTTTAATTGTCTTTGATGGAAATGAAAGGAATAGCTCTGAAATGAAGGAAACGCTCTTCTGAAATGAAGGAGGAATAATGTTCTCTACAATACAAACGACTCAGCTACTACAGTATATTATTGAAAATCTGACATCCAAATAGACTACTACTGAATAGAATACTAGAATAGTATACTGATTACTGCCGTTCATTGAATAAGCAGGGAATACTGGCCACTACTGCATAAGAATACTGTAGTTCATTGAATACGTTTGGAATAAAAATCATTTTCTGATAAAAAAATCAGTGTTTTACGTAACAAGTTCTTCCTTTATCAGCTATTGAATAAGTAGGGAATACATCTCTTTACCTTCCATGTGCCACCACAATTACTGTAAGATGTTTTTTTCCAGTAGGGCAATTGCTAAAACTCAAGAAAGATGACAAGTAATGATTGTTGAGAAGTTCTTTAATAGCATTTACGTTCACTTCACAACAATCAATAATAAGTTTCGATGAGATATAGTAAATTTATTAGTCATTCCAATTTTCACAGTTTATGACTTTATGATTTATGTCAACTTTGAAAATCGCAAACATGAATCTAAATTTAATCAGAAAGTCAATACATTACTGATTTCTATCGCAGAAAAACGTTCATTGAGAAATTGTGTATTTTCAATAATATTGTCTTTCCAGTATGTAGTTTTTGGAGATAAATGATTGAGAATCGATAAAAATCGCATCATAGTTACGTAGGCTACTATACGAGATATAGTTTCTTCTTGGGCCATGTTCAAGTAATTTATTTATTTTTGTAATTTTAATAATTGTATAGATCACACAATATAGATACAGATACAGAATATAGCCTTCAGGCACTTCTTATCATGATTAGGATTACTAGAGTCTGTTGAATACACGTTGACAGACATGCTTTCTTGATGAGAATTTTCTGAAAATAAATCTTTTACCGCATAACTGAGTCATGTCTAATTGACTAATCGTTGCATAGAAACAACAACAGCCAGGAAAACCGTCTATAATTATCTCTCGGTTGCGAAAGGTATTACAAGTTGTGACAGACTCTGACAACAATAGGCTGAGAATAAAGTATAGTATGAGAAAAATAAAATTCCTTTCAAGATTCAAGCAAAATAGAGGAGACTATGAGAATAACTTGGCCATTTCTCAAGAAACAACTGCATGGCAAATGATGGAATCTGAATATCACTGCAATTCTTGAAATCTTGTCAACTTCTCAACGAATTTACGCTATTTATTCAACCTTTCATTCTATTCATCACAAACGAACTCTAACCAATTCATTTTATTTACCACAAACTTTATTGTTTTCTAAGCATTCCTTGGATCTACTCCACTTTGAAACTAATGCTGAGGTCCTAAATACGACGCCATTCAAGAAGACATTCCACAGAAAGAATACATATATCACCATTCTGCATTCTTCTATTTAAAAGCTAGAATTCACTTGGAAATATTTATAACTGAATGATGGATACAGGCTGTAAAATGAGAACTTTATTGCCATGACAATTGTGTGACGATTTGGCATCAACAAGATGAAATAATCTTCTGCTTGAAAAGTTAGTTTTGTAAAAGATAAATGAATGAATATATTATGTAGATTGCAGAATGAATAAATAATTATACTTTGAATGAAGGAATATAGCAGTGAAATTGATGTAGAGGTAGAGGGTTTCTGTGATAAAGGTTTTTTTGCCAGTTTCAAAAGCATTAACTAGTGTATGCTATTGCTAAATGTTTGAATATAATATGTAGAATGAATAATTATACTGTACTTTGAATGAACAAATATAGCAATAGAATTGATATAAAGGTAGAATGTTTCTGTGATAGAGGTATTTGTTTTTTTGACCCGTTTCAGAAGCATAAACTAGTCTATATTGTAGAGATATCTTCTACCATACTATCTAATAGTCTATCAAAGACATAACTAACTCCTACCAATAAATGGTATTTCAGAGACTCAGGAAGACGAGTCCTACATAACTGGACTAAACGTGATAGTTAGACAGCATCATAGACTATTTTCTCTGATCACTAAAGATCAATGCCATCTTCCTGATGCCAAAACACCTCAACAAACAATGCTAAATATCCGGCAATGAATCAGTGGAGAGAGATACTGATAGGCCGACGAGAGCCTTCAGAACGCTGCCGACGAGATATCATCTTTCATCAAGTGGAAAGTAAATAGCGATATGCCTAATAGAGTTTGACATGATTGTGATAAATCGACAAAAATAACCATGAAGTGTCAGACGTAACACTCCTAATTTGACTGTTAGCTATGTATACAACCTAGGTATACATCATGAAAACACACAAAAGGTACAGATATACCAACATGGAAAGTACAATAAGGACCTTGAAAACGGGAAGATGAGAAACAAGGCCATGTAATTTTCTAATGAAACCGGCCTTACGTTTTGTTATAGTAGGAGTAGAAAAGGTGGGCTGAACGCTGAAGCCGTCTATTATCAACAAAATAGGTGTTGAACTTGGAGTTTGCATCATAAAAAGAGTAAACAGACGGTGCTGAGTGTGTTAAGCATTTTATATTGTTGTCCAACAGTTTGTAGGTGGATAAAGGTCATGTTCAAATCAACTCATTTGAGAGCTCCTTGCTCCAAAGTGACGATTTCAATTTTCAAATGTTGACTATTGAATTTCCAATTTAAGTTGATAAATTTTAGCACATATTGTAACCAGTTGAATTACGATACTGTATTGTGCTTAGTGGCGAAGCGTGGTACACTTATTTGGTCATCGCCGGGTGTATTTCCTATAGGATGACCAAAATAATTATGACCAAACAAGTATACCACGCTTCGCCAAGAATTGTGCTGCCAGCATAAATGTTGAGGATATTCTAATATTGCTTTAATTGATAATTATTATGATTGTACTTGAACTTAAAATGTAAGAAAGCCTTGAAAAACGCGGAAAAAAATTTTGATAGTGGTTACATTCCATCCCAATTTTAGAAATTGTAACTTTAACAATAATTTATAATGTGTGCAAAATATCAAACACAATGATATCAGTAATTTAGAACAATTTTATCGAGGATGTTTAATCAAATGTCATGAGCATAAAATATTATTCTTCGAGTACTTAATTCAAGATGGTTTTTTGTGGAACATTTCTTCTTCACCAGAAACCCTACCAATTATCTTGATTTACCAAAAATCGTTTTTTTTTTTGTAGGAATTCGGTCTGAAGAGAATAATCATGATGGGGGACACTTTAGTATGGGTGGAAAAATACAAATATTCTATCTGAGAATACTGAAAGCCTCAAAAATGTTACTTGTGACTTGTGACTAAATTGTCATTGGACAAATTCCAGTTGATTCTTGGCTGAGACCTGGATACTTGGTGGATCAACATCACCTCTGCTCCAGCAAACAATATCAATTCACGATTTTTTCTCTTTGAGCTTACTTTGAAAATGTCAACAACCCTTTAATCATCCGGAAACAAATAACTGACACATAAACTCCATTAAGTGAACCTGTTGAAGGACACGACGGCTTCAGTTAGCATCGCTTCTCTGCTCCACATGAAAAAGCGCAGAAGATTGCGCTGACATTTCAACACTGATAACAAATGTCAAATGATTGCAGCGACAGTCCAGTACCAACAACACGACTGGCATTTCTATTTTTTATAATCGATATTTTGCATGACCTTGACTGTACGCTACATATAAAATGACACCGGGCGAAAAGGTATTACACGAAGGATCTTAAAAGATAAACTTTGGATTAAGACTGCAAGCAGACTTCTTGAAATACATGCCTTCAAATGCATTAAATAAATTTTGATATATTTTTGACGTAGATGCTGATTCAGACTATAGAACTGAATTTCGTACTGGAATTACAATTGGAATAGAACCAGAAATCCATGTAAAATTTAAATCCCAAATACAGTAATTGATTATGCGTGCTAAATATTGCTAAAATACTAAGAACTGCAACTATTGTATTTGTCTATAAGAAAACTACTATTGGTGGACTATTTGATAGTGGTGTGATAACTATGATCTCCCACATACGAAAGCTAGCTACATAAGTCACAAATTAAATTTACAAAACCCACAGAGCTGAATGAAAAACAATTAAGGATTCTTCATACACAACTCTTCTTCACACAATTTTGTAAGATATGACTGTGATTTTCCAAGGAGAAATTGAAATAGTGAAGAACTGTTTGTACTCTGATTAGATATAAAAAAACTAGATTATCATCCAAAATTTCAGACTTCAACATTGATCAATTTAGAGTAAATTAAACAATATTTAATCAATTCAAATTCCATATAATGAATCTACATTTAAAATGATTGTACCTAAGAAGAAATAAAAGTAAAATATGTTACCTTGTTTCTACAAGTAAATCAGATCACTAGATAGAATTCAGGCTATGAAAATGACTGACTTGGTTTTTTACCTGAGCGCTTTATCGGATTCATTGTTCACTGAACAACACCAATGACTCAACAAAGCAAATCAAATTAAAAACGCCCGCCACAACAATCAAAAGTGGTCGGTGATTCTGGCGACTATCAACTCTGTAATCATCGAGCAAATTTACATCGTAAAATGTTTATTTGCGCTTTTTCATAGGCCTCCTTTGGCAAATCGCAACTCGAATGACTGGAAACTAGGTTTATTGCATCCTGTGGGCTGAGCTGAATGAAAGGGAATTACAACTCTATTACAGAGGTTATTATTACACTTTTAGAAGAGGAAAGAAGAGTGAGTGATAAAGAAAATTGCAAAGAGAAACACATTAATTTGACAGAGAGAGGGCGTAATAAAAATAATAAAAGAGAGAGAAAGAGACTGAGTGAGAGATCAAAGAAGAGAGAGGAAGAGATTGATAGTTTGAAAGGAGATAAGAAAAAATTATTAACGAGGAAAACAGAAGAAGGGAATACTGAAGAAAAAGTAATGACAATACTGTCAGAAAAGCGAAGGTTATTATAAATTATTGAAGTTTTCACTTATCATAATATCAGATGTGTAAGAATATCATAATATGAATGAAGTAAGAAAATCATTGACTGAAAAGATGATAGAGAAAGGAGTCCCGAAGAGAAGAGAATTTTTTGTCCATATATTAAAAAGGGAGGGCAACTTTAGTAATATATCTGGAGTATAATATTTGAGAATATCTTCGAATATTGGAAGTGAGGACAAAAAGGAAGGGAAGGAAGAATGGCGAAATGAAAGTGATGTAAGTGAGAGAGTAGAAAATGAGTATAGTCAAGAAAAGAGAAATCCATGAAGCAGTGGAGTGAGAAGAATAAAACTGAGAACAAGATATTAAATTGAAATAATGTATTAGCGAGAGAAAATTCAATGAAATGAGATGGTTGCAGGAGAAGATTGCAATAATCGGTAGAGTAAGAAAGAGAAGGAATAAAGATGACCATAAAAGTGAAGAGAACAATAATTTTGTGGGACTTTAATAGCGGTCAGCTAAAATAATGTACAGGAAAATAGCTCACTGATGGACGAGTCACAACGCTGTACCAGTTTCAATTAAACAATTTCTGTTGCTAATAGAAAATAGAGTAATGATCTTGCGCACTAAAAAATAGAATTACATTTGGGTTAACGTTTCACTTCAGTCATGAATGGCAACGAAAGAATAAGAAGAAGAAGAAGAAAAAAGAATGAAAGAATACTCTTTAATAAACGGGATGCCAAAGAATGAAGTGGATGAAGTCTTGTGCTCTTATTGTGTAAATAACTTCGGTTACCAACTTTCAACTGGTACATCACCGTGTAGTAGTTTATGTAGTCTGTAGTTTCTGCAGACTTGAGGGAGATCTTGTCTGTAAATTTCAATAAATTTTTAATCTGTTCTCCAGCAATACCCTGAAGTTGATTAATTCAATTTACTAAAGAAAAATCAACAGTTTATTCAATAACATTCAATCCATAGCCTACTAGATCTGCAGACGTGAGGGATATCTGTCTGTAAATTGCAATTAAAACTCTGAAATCTGTTCCTCAACAGGACCCTTAAGTTGATTAATCCCATTTACTGAAGAAGAATCAACAGTTTATTTAATAGCATTCAATCCAGAACAGGAGGAGAAGAAGAAGTAGAGGTGATAGTACGCGTAATTCTTTTTACGGTGTTAATCCTATAAGAACGGCAACCGGTCGAGAGTTTGTTGTAGGTACCGTTCGTTAACTGAGCAAGATGAAAAATATGAAGGAGAAAAAGAAGAGGAGATGATACCATCTCCACTAGTCACTCCTCTGCAGAAATGATAACACCACTATGACGGTCTTTTCTTTAGCATTGGCAGGACCAGGAAACGAAGAGAGACACCTAAACGCCTGTAGCTCTTTCCTACAGAGGTGGCGGTTCAGACCACCATGTCGGCATAATGTCAAATTACCGTTTTATGGACAAAAAAGTATAAAAAGTCGCTTCTACCTCTTTGATGGCAACACCATAGTCACACTAATACACGGTCAAATAGTCACAAGGTGACAGAGGACTCAAGAAATGCCACAATTTCATAAAATATACTGGAGAAAAAAAAATAAAGTCCTATACAATAATAAGAAAAGATCAATAGAACTATAAGTACCATAGAAATTGTGGTAAAAGGAATACCACAAACAGATAATATGTATAATAGAATAGAAGAATTTAAAGAAAAGAATTTATAGAGAGAGATTAATACTGTAGAACTAAACTTGTAAAAAAATAAAAACTAAACTTGTAACTTTTAAATATTATATTAAGTCAAATACTGTATTAAAGAAAGAAAAGACTTCAACAGATTCCACAATTACTATAGATCAAACGTATTGTAATGTACAATACTTCTATGAATTCGAGTCTTAATAACATAGAGGCGTTCTAATGAAAACGTTTTACCAGTTCTTATCGGAATAGCAGCCAACAGCGAAAAATCTCTCACCTGTAAAGAAATGAAATGTGTTATTGATAGGAGGAAACACAATAGAATAATTTAAATCAATCTAAGTACAGCTACAATTGATCATGCATCAAACTTTGCTAAGATGATAATTTATTTAGCTTAGGTTTCTAGGTTACAAGAATAAAAATAGAGATCGAAAGTTTAGATCAATATTATACTATACTACTGAATAACAGAAAATTATGTTGGAACAAATACTGTGGATGAGAGCTGTGAATTCCCCTCACTTTAAAAGCTTCAACCATGGAGTAATTGAAACATCGGTATCAGATTAATTGTTAGTAAAGAGAATTTATAGAGAAAAGTTCATTGCCTATGAACTTCTATATTCAACTTCTCTAACTTGCTCACATATTCGAATATTATGGATTAAAAATTGAATTTGATATATCAATAGAAATTCAAAAATGAATGGCTTCTGGCGGGAACTTTCTAGAAACATCCTCAGAAGAGATAAATAAGCCAGGATCTGTTCACCAAACTCTCAGTTACACAGTATAATCAAAACAAAGAACTTGACACTACACTAAACGGGAAGATGAGAAGTCCGTTATTTCAAAATTCAAACACGAGAGGAAAACCAATGACAATTGCGGTCTCTTAATAAAGACAAAATTACTGTCTCATCCCCACTATCACTCCTACCAATTTAACGTTATTCTCGATTCTTGCTGGGGAGAAAAAAGTATTTATAGTTGAAAACAATATTGCTCAAGTTTGTGTGATAATCACAAATTCATGTAACCGAAAATGAGGTCTTTCGATTCTTGACTGGGTGAATTAATAAAGTGTAATCACAATAAAATTTTAAATGTAAAATAAATTTTTATAAAAAATTTTAATTTTTCAATACAACTGGTTAATGCTTCCGAAGTTCCAATCATGCATTGATGTAACTACAACATAAATTTAATGTGATGAAACAAAAGACTTAATCGCCCAAACCCAAACTCTGTTAAATGCAAGATAATATTGCTAAAATCCCACAAGAATAAATAGAACATGGCAAGTTGAACTTCCACTGAAAAAATTGAACTTTACATTAAACTCCTAGCCCACTGTAGCCTACTGTGCAATTGTGCCTGAAACGTTTCTTGCGAGAATTTACGCGAAATAATTCTAGAAAGTATCATCAAAAACTTATATTACTACTACTATTATATACTATCATAGATTGAATTGTTCTTCGTATCATGGTCTTTTCCATTTTATTCAAAATAAAATGATCCATCATGTTTCTCAATTTACAAGAATTATACTGTTGTTCCAATTACAATCATGAACTAATGCCACATAACATATAAATTATTACTTGCAGTTATGAAATTCAGAAACCCTCAGCAGTGTGTGATATGAGTTCAAGCAAGTATCCTGTTACGGATGAGTTGTTTGTAAAAAACACATCTACAGTCTACACATACTATCCATATACACGCATTCATAGATACCATTTATACGACGGTATACAGAGACACTATTCATATTCGTCACGAATTCACTTTTTAAAACAGTATAATCCACTTCACTTCATACAGCCAACCACTATAATCCACCAATTATAGATCTATACAATAGTCTAGTATACACGATTTTATTGGCAAAATGTTAAAATAGACAGTAGTCACCCGTCACCCACGTTGCTCCTAATGTGACATACCCGCGAAAACTGAAATCAGCTGAGGTTGGTGAGAACTTGTTGCGCGACAGAGCTAACACCGTGCAGCGGCAATTTGAAGAACTACAACGGCTAGCTGTTTACAACCGCAGACGGCTTCAAATCTTGCCCTTGGCCAAATATCAACTTGACCGTCACCTTGAATATTTGCGTTAGTGGGTTATCATTATATCAAAATTGTACGATTAAATTAATATTCAATAATATGCAAATGCATCATTTAATAACATAACAATACACCTAAGTTGACCAATAAGATTATTTTTCTAAAATTAAGGGATTTTGAGAGATAACCAAAGAGTGCTTCTTTTTAAAAATAATTCAACACTGCATCATAATGAGTAGATTTCATCATTATATCAGAATTATACGATTAAAATATTCAATAATATGCATCATTCAATAACATAACAATATACTTGAGTTGACCTATACGATTTTTTTCTAAAATGAAGGAATTTTGAGAGACAACCAAAGAGAGCTACTTTTTAAAAATAATTCAACACTGCATCACAATGAGTAGATTTCATCGAAAATCTAGGATCTGTTGCACAAAAGTGGACTGAAGTTAATATTCGATTACTCATAACTTAACTCAACATTGCTGTTGAATAGAGATTGAAAATAATTATCTCTAAAAGTATTATGTGTACATTACTGAATAAAATGAATAAATAAAATACGACTTAATAGGCCTTTGATCAAAGAGGACATGCATGATGTTCAATTGTTGATTAAGCTTTCAAAATTGTTGTAGGTTATTAGTACTCATTGTTCTTTCGCAGAGCACACAAGTGAAACTATGCTTTAGTTTAGAAAACGTTGGGATTAATATATCACAAGAGATTAATTTGAATAATTCTTTTTATTCTTGGACGGAACTCTATCACCTTATTAGCTTACATTTTAAGGTGTATTGAATGCTAAAACAAATAAAAATTATAATAGAAAACAAACACAAATTCTACTAAATAATATTACAGTGAAGGAACAAAATTAAGTCAATAAGTAGCGTGGCCAAATAAATACTCTATTCAATAACAATGTAATTTTATGATTCTGAATAGGATTACTCTCAATAACTTGCAAAATGCTGAAGTAATCAAAAAGAGTAACAGGAAAAAATGTTCGAAGGATCGAAGAATTGTTTTCAAGTACTTTAGTTTTGAACTGAATATCAAAGGAATCACAGATGACAACTAATTTACTTGGGAGATTGAAAAACAACATTACTATCACGTTATCTATCTATCAACTCATCTAAACTTTAATATCTATATCAGCCAACTTTCAATCTATGTTACTACTTATACCACTCTCAAACACCTACGATTGTCAAATGTCACGTAAAACATTGCACGATACAAACAATGTAGTACTCCTTATAAGAGGAGTAGGAGGAAAATCATTCTATGGACCACTTCAATAATGTTATTAAAGAAAGCCGAACCTTCGCACCACATCTATATAGGCTGGCTATTATAACAATCTCTCTATGACTCATTTAAGTTCGCTCAAAACTCTTTCTCTTTCTCTCCTTTCTCCAACTTCAAGAAACCATCTCTCTCTTTATTACCAAGTTGAGAAGTCGATTATGAGTTCAGCATGCGTGGGATGAGGGCCAATTACCTCTCATATGCAAGACAATTTTCTCTCTGAAGACAATTAGGTAGAGCTTAAATTGGTCTCATATTAGGTGGGTTGATACTCAACACAAGTTTCAATAGTCTGACAGTAGCATTATATCTGTGTATCTCAATATTGCAGGGCGGATTTTAGTAAAGTATATTACTACAATACTGTTTATTCCCTATTTCAAAATGATATTGAATGTCAACCAAAGAGGTCAAACATATTGGACTTGATTTCAATTTGAAAATGTGTGAGTCAATCAATATTTGAAAATAATTGTTACACATTTCATAGTAAAAATTGAAACTAAATTTGAAAATTATATTATCGAAGGGTATTTCACATTAAATATCGGATCAATAATGCTATTTGAAGAATTTAATCTACTAACTTATAAAAAATGTATTTGGAACAAAATTTTCACTTTCAATAGAATCATGATCATTTTAAAATATTTATTTTATACTTCACAATATATTAGCAATTTGTTACAATCTAGGCACTGAATTTAATATAAACTGAAACATTCAGTTTAGTCCTAATCATATACAATAGAGTACAATCCTGATGGTCTTGTCTTATTTTTGGTTAAATCATTTTGAAGAAAAAACTTTTCAAACACAAATATATTGGCTATAAATGGAATGATACAGTGTAGCATACATAAACGACAACACCAGAATACAAATAATGTTTACTGTTGATTGATAAAAAATTAATATCAATTGAAGTTGCTTCACAGGCACCATAGAGAAAGCATACGCAAGCTTGCATAATTATGCTTTCTCTATGCAGGCACTGAAGAATTTAATAGAATTTTCCAACTCAAGTCGAGATGATAAGACTGTGCTGTTGTTAAATATGAGAATCCAATACCAAAATAATAGAAAACTATCAAGTTCTTTCATTTTACAGCTTACTCCAACAAAAGACAACTTTCATAACTACTTGATTATCTCAGATCAGTCAGATGGTGAGCACAAGGTTCTGAACTCAATCAGTCAATAAACCCTCCTCTACTCTAGGTAATGTGATGAACCACTACACAAAAAAAAAGAGAAAAAAAATAGCTGATAAAATATCTACGAAATTAATGCTTATGTATCTTGTTCACGAAAACACGTAGAGTTACCACCCAGCTTTAAAAGTTCAGGATACAATAAAAGCTATAATGAACGATTAGATGAACCATATAATCAACCCTGAAAGATTCCAGACTGTTGCGATGAAGAAAAGATTAATACTGTTATCCTGTTAATTAGGGAGTTAGTTGATTACATAGTTGATGAGTTAATTTTTGATGAGGTACCACTGTACCAGCTCAGAACTGGATCTTGGAACAAGACTAGCTTTCATCTGAGGGTTAGAAACGTGAAAAGTGAAATTTTCAGAATAATACCTAAGATAGGCAACAATTTAGAAAAATAAATTCAATCATTGTGATAATAGCCCAAAACATAAAATTCTATCGGTCAATACAGCATGATAATTACAAGTGATCTGATAACAATTGAAAATTGTTATAGATGTTATGAATCAAATTGAGTGTTTGAAAAAATATAATAGGAAAGAAAATTATTATCATTCTTATTTTCATTTTCAAGTTTGGGCTTAGTACATAGATTCAATGAACTATAATACATTAAAATAAATTTTTAAATTACTCATTTTATTTCTACAATTTAATAAAAGAGTATTGTAATAAAAATAATGTTTTTTTATTATACAAAATTTAATTCTTTAGAAGAAATGATAGTTTCTTCCAAAGAATTTGATCAACTCAATAAATTATCCACAAAGTTATTGTTCCAAAGAGTGCAAAGCTATGGATAGGAAATAATGAGTAGGATAAAATACCCCCCTCCCCAATCATTTTGGTGCTTTGTTCTGACTTTAAATTCTCTATATTCCTATTATAAAATGTAAAAATGATAATTTGAAATTTAAGATTCTTATTGATATGCCAACCTGTATCAGATTTATAGTTTCTTGAAATACAAAAATCATTGAGGAAATATAAATTTGAACATAACGTTGAAATTAACAAAATCTTTCTCCATTCAGAAGAGAATGGATTTGGGCTCTCGACTGTTGTTGCTTTTGTAATGAGTTTACACAAGTAGAAAAATTCCACATATATTTGAAAATTAATAATTTCTCCAGGGAATGTACCAGATTTGGATTGTTCTTGCTTCTGTTATGAGTTTTACACGAATTGCACACAAATACAATACTTTCCCATACACCCGAAAACTGATAATTTTTCTTGGCAAGTAGGAAGAGATTTCAGTTACATAAAAAGAAAGTTAAATTCAGCAAAAATGTGTTTCAAGGTGGGAATTAATTGAGGAATCTGTCAATTACTTACTGCGTGGACAAATTACTTCCTCAATATTGAAACGTTCTGTTTGTACACGTTTTGTAGGTTGACAAGGAAGGCAAGCCATTACATACATCCAGGAAAGAGAAAGAAGCAAAAGAAGACAGGTGCGGGAGGAGGATTGAGTGAACAAGTGAAAGAAATATGACAGAGATGAGACACTCGCTGATTTCATGTAATGACGTTCAATGGTTAGAGACTGTTAAGAAAAACACGAGTCACTGTGAGTAATTTCGAAAATTACAATAATTTACAAAATCATAGCCGTTCTCCCTATTGCCATCCGAGGACATGCAATATAAAGATATCTTGTTGATTCGTACATGGCTTACATTTACAAGGATGTAGTTATCTTTTTACACCCAACATCTGAAAAATATCTCAATTTTAATCATCTCAAAAATTACTGACATCCGTCCAGAAAAAAGTTAGTGGTGATTGGGTGAAAACACTGCCGTGAGACAGAGCATTAACAGAAGTCATGCTGAGATGTGCCAAATCTACAGTTAATTTGTAGAGAATGAATATTAGTCAAGATGGGTTGTAGAGAAATTTCATTTGATGCTCCACTGAAGACGATGAGATTAACAGAAGCTGAGGAAAAGTGATAATTTTATATTTTTAGTGAGTTGAAAACTATTTATTAAATCAAAGAGTTCTATAATCATGATTAGGATCCAGGAGCACTATGCAAACATGAAACTGTAAATTTTAAGCATTTCCTTTATTTGGTAAATAAGGACATGATATTGTTACTATTAAATTTGACCTATATAGAGTGTGATTTAAAACAATTAATTTGCGAGATGATAATGTTGAAGTAGGATTCTTTTCTAGCAGGCCAATTCCATCACACCTCACATGTCGTGTGATGTAAATTACTATCAAATAGTTATGATTAGAGTTTAAATAAAATGTATATAATAATATTTAAAATTATAGCCGACAGTTTAAAAAACTATGAATTCTTTAAACTCAGTTCAACCGAAGATGATGCATATGGGCTTCAGTCACAGTCACACATAAATAATTTTTCTCTTGATTTTTTTTGTGATTTGAGAAACATCAACTTCACTATTAAATAAATTTGTGGTTTTGTCAACTTCCAGTCTTTTTATTCATTACAGATTTAATACCACAATATCACCTTCACTAGTACACAAAAAGTCACTAGAGTGCCTTACTAATTGAAGACTTCAATCCATTAGTACATGATTGAAGTTAAGTGTGCAACACGTTTTCAAGTCAACCCGTATGCCATCACTGATAACCAGCTAAAAATAGTGAACATGTTCTGAAAGTTGATCCGCTTCCTACTTTTATTGACAGCATCAACAAAAATGTTAACGGTGTAGACAAGAATGTAGCCTACGACGCTGTGCTGGCATTCTATTGCGAAGCCCCTAAACCGCCAGCTGATACCAAGCAAGTGCCCACCGCAAGCGTACAGAGTAGGCCCAGTTATCAACTTACCGCGTGCATGCAAAACATCATACGAATATCGAATTGACAGGCCTAGGCATTACATCAGAAGCATAAACATAAAAATAAAGATAGATCAGAATAGAAATAATCTTGTTTGGCCATTATGACAAGGTGGTCATACCTTGGAACACACTCATCATAAAAATAAAGATTGATCAGAATAGAAATGATCTTGTTTGGCCATTATGACAAAGTGGTCATACCTTGGAACACACTCATCATAAATCATACAAAGAATCTTGATTATGTTTTCACGAATAGAAAACCTTGATGATTATTGAAAAAAGACTCAATTTTCAATTGCAGAGATTGATTTGTTGGAGTCAATGTAGGTTAATTTAATAATATTCATTAAACAAATATTATATTATACTGTATTAAACTCCATCTTAATGGAAATTATAAATGAATAAAATTATTATTTGTTCCCGTTCATGACTGTAATATACAAATATGGGAATAATATAGTATATAGAATAGCATTATCTTCAACATGAGAGTAGTTTTCTCTATAGATAGAGTGAGAGGAGAATTGATATTCACTATACATACAATATAATCGTCACGGTCAAAATTGACCAAATGTAAAACAAGTGAAAAATTATGATAATTTGATGAACTTTGAAGAGCTGTATCTCTGCCTACAATAACCGATTTGTAGGTATTTAAATTTACATTCAACCCTCTATTGGATGTCCTATATGAAAAGTGATTCTTCAGTCAAAATTACGAAAAATTGAAAATAGATTTTCGTTAATTTCTGAACTTTGAAGAGCTGTATCTCGCAAACGGTTGGGCCTACAATGATAAATTTTGTCTCAAATTGAAATAATTTGATATACTTTAAGAAATATACACAATGTCCTCTATGAAAAACAGATTCTTCAGGGTGAAAATTAGCCAAACATAAAAAAAAATTCCGCTATTTTGTACGATTTTTGGAGATAATCTGGTAGTTTGCTAGGTTCTAAAACTTGGATTTAGCATCCCAGGACTACCATAAACATTACTAAAACCGACTATCCCATTTCATACAAGGTAGACCCTATTTTTGATGACAATTTTACTGGGCTATTATTGAAAAGGTCGAATTTGGCGGTGGCAACGATGTGAAACTTTAGTTTAACCGCTAGGATCGCGACATTTACATCAGGGCCACCTAGGAACATGGTCTGCTAGACACTGAATTTAAACGTGCAGCTGACGTCATCACATCGTGTCCATAACAACTGATGTTTACAACACTCATCCCTCCATTAAAATTGGAATTCGTGTTTGGTTTTTCTCGTCTCGAGTTCATTTCAACTGCACAATTTCCTTTTGGTGGGTGAGTAGGTCTATTTATTTATTTTTAAATAATAAAAATTCAAATATTCAAACTTGGTTGTGATCAGTAGCTGTTTATGAACAGTATAGTGGAGTGGTAGGCCACTTGGCCGTGACGTCACATTTCGAGTGTCTAGGCCATGTTCCTGGGTGGCCTATTTACATTTGATAAAAGCTTCAAATTCTAACTTCAAATTGCAGCTTTAATTTTCATTCGGACAGAGCTACAGAGCTTAATCGGCCATTAAATGATTTGAAATTTTAAATGTAGATAGCTTAAACATGTCTTCAATCGCTTTTGGTAGTCAGAAATCTCAACTCATTACAGATTTTTCATCAAGTGCTCAAAGTTGAAAAAATTGAAAAATCCCAAAATTAGTAAAATGACAAAATACCCGTATATAGTATCTTGGCGAATTTATATCGTAGAAAGTTCGTTCTGATCTTAAATGAAAGCGCTCAAAAATCTAAGAAAATAATGTCATTACAACATTTTAAATTTTCACTACCTTCCGCGTAAATTGAGATGGCGGCATGCGAACATCAAAGGGAAGTTCGTTACAGAATATGTCCCGGTCTTTCATTCGTATCACGGGGACAGGTGGTGGAACGACCGTTCCTTACCAATACAAGGTTAATTGGTAGAAAGTTTTCATTCATATGTAACAATGATGCCTTGGAAACTGGAATAATATGTATATAAATATGAAATATGCTTGATGTTTGAAATGAAATAGTGAAATAGAATCCAAACCCAACAGTAATAGGAGAAAGCAATCGCAATATACTGGATTTTAGAGACTGATAGAAAAACTCATAACAAATTTTTACAATGCAATGATAATTACCATTTCCAATAGTCGATAATGGAAAAAGATAAAATAAATTAAAATTGAAATAATAGTTGCTGTAAGGTGAAAATTAAAGTTATGATTTGCATCATATAAACTCAATTGCAAATACAAATCAAACACAAGTTCACTAATTCACTAGAATCTCATGGTATCTGCCCTGCCTTGTAGATATTTTTCTTCATTCATGAAAAAATGTTATTTCTACTTGTAAATGGAAATTGTTAATCTAAGATATGATAATAATGGACTACAGTTGAAGATCTACTGTATTCAGATTGTATATGACTTATGAGCTTACTTCAAAATTGAACTGATAATAATTAATATTCAAATGTTTATAAAAATGTGGAAGTCTGTTCACATAATCAGCACAGCTTCAACTCAGATACAAGGAATTTTACAAGATGGATAAACTTGATAACAAGTACAATAAGAGGGTAAATTGAAGGATAAGAAGAGGAGGGGAGAGGATTGTAGGGGTAAGAGAGGAGAACATAAAAAACGAAGAGAGAAGTGGAGTATGGATGAGTATGATAGAGGAATATCTTCACGGTGCCACTCCATAACAAGAAAGACCCAGAAGAGAAGAGAAAATTATAAGGCAGTGAAAAAAGAGTAGCGCGATACCTCATTCAATGAAATTTGTCATGCCATGGTTTGTTTTGCTATAATGATTCGAAAACAAGATTGCCTTTCAAGCACTGTCCACTGTCCCACAAAACATTGAACAGTAGTTACTGACAGACGTGTACTCCTAGCTGCTGGATCTTGGCTGAAGACAACGTTGTTTCTGATTTTTATGGATTCAGCCACTCTGACAATATTTATCTCATATCAAACAAACCTCATTACAATATATCAATGATAAAGACTGTAACGATTGCTAATAAATAATAACCTCTTTGAAGTGTATATCATTCTATGCAAGGTTCATGATGAACTTTAGAGATGGATTTCTGTTATTATTGGCAAAATTGGCGTTTCAGTTTTTTTAAATATGCATAATAGAAAAAATTATATTATATCATTGTCAGGAGTGACTTGCACTGAGGACCGTCAGGTTGGAATTGGACTGACAGGACTGTTCTGGACCAAGTGGCTATTAAAACATTAAGTAAGTGCTCATAACAAAATTAAGTCCTGCCTAGCTGCAATTGAAGTGGTCTTTTTTGGAATAAAAGAAGAAATTTTACAGGGGTACCATATATTTTTGTATCACTCAGTATTCCACTACTAATATAATTTTTATTTCCACATCAAACCTGTTTTTAATTGTCAATTAACTAGATTTCATTTATTATTATTATCATTATTTTATTTTAGAAATAATTTTTTTCTATTCTTCTAAAATAATGTAATTTTTTTATGTTTATTGCTAGTTCAACTAAATGAAGCTCAATTTTTTATATAAAAAGATACAATGAAGCAGTGGATGGATATCTTCTTAGGTACAATTTACCTCATAAATAATGCATGATGGTTAATTGCAATCAGTGACTACGCCCAAAACAATAAGGGTAATTGAGAAGGAATAATTTCTGTAACAAATGCCTTTCAAAATTCTTACACTGTAACAAAAATTCTAAACACAATTTTCCATGAAGCCAACAAGACAACTATACTCAACAAATACCTGAATTAACGGTTTGATTTGGAATAATAAATTATGGAATGTTATCAATCTATGGCCTGTTTCATAGAAATTTAGAAGTCTTATAATAAAGGAAAGAGGCAAACACGCACTAAACGTGCAATGCAATAATTCTATGTCTAATAGTGTGTGTCCACCTCTCCAGGGGCCTGTTGCATGAGAAAATACAAGCTATCAATACTAGGTAACTACTAACTAGTAGTACTTGTCACTATGGTAACTTGCCATCTGACAAGATTCATGATTCAAGATTCATTTATTGTCAAAATCACAAACACAATGCGAGACAACTAGTATTACTAGCTTGTATTTTCTCATGCAATAGGCCCCTGAATTTCAAGTCGAGACTAAATTGTTTATAGAATATTGGAGCTGATATTAATTCAAGGAACCTTATTTTTTCTTCTTTTATCTGAGGGTGATGGTCGAATGAGATTCAGGCTTGTGCGTGGGTGATGAAAGGGGTTATGATGAGAGAATCTTTCAACTTGAAATTGGAGTGTTATTGATCAAGAATGTCAAATCCTCGAATTTTTCAATCCGTAGAACCGAATATTGTTTAAATACAGAAGATCAGTATCAAATGCTAGAGCACCATCTATCCTTGATACCAAACACACCAATCACAGATGAAGACACAAAGTCAACTTGCAAAGAAGTGTTATTGTAGCAGCTGTATCATTGGCAGTGCACATGTATTGTCGCCAACAATAATGGATAGAAATAATGTATTGTTGGCCCCAGCGGAGGGGCAAAAGGAAAGGACACGTAAGGATGTCATCAACCTCTTCTCAAGGATAAAAAGAAGGATTCCAGCGGGAGAGAATGGACCACAAGAGACGTGGCTTATAAGGTGTGAAGGATGAAGGATGCCAGTGACAATGGAAGTCAAGACACAACCCGGAGAGCAGCATCAACAGACCAAATTTCATCATTTTATAAACTTGATTGTTATACGTGTAGGCCTACAACTTTAACTTCATTCTGTTCTCTTTGTTCAATTGATTGTATGTGAGTAATTTTTCTTTTTTGGAAGAATGAAAATTGATTGATTCTAGCTATCTCAGTATGACTTCAGTATACTTGGATTGAGTATTTTTCCAGATAATCAATTCCACTGAGATGTTATTCAGTTAATTACATCTAATAATTTCATTAATCATGAAAATATTACTGAAATCTTGTTTGAAACAATGTGTCATAAGTTTTATCATATATGTCATGACGCAGGCGTCTACCCATGATAAACTCTCAGAATAACAATTTCAAATTCATATTGTTTAAAATTATTTTATGAAATATAGGTAGTTCACAATCAAAAATAATATATTGTGGAACATTCCATATTTATATTTAAAAATCGAATTGGGTATTTGTGTTTTTCAAACCTTCAAGAAGAAATTTCAATAAATGAGTATGGATTTCACTCAAATATGACTACGATCCAACTGCTTGAATCTATAGTTATTATGCAGTGTGTTCACTATCAGTACAAACCCATGCTTCAGAGCAGTTACAGTTCAAATTACATATCAAAATTCATCCTAAATATCATAATAATAAAGATTATCTGTGTCCATATACACAAATATGCACATATACACATATGATGAATCCATATACATTAGTAATAATTTTCATTTCAATATGATTTTTCTGCTGGAATTTATTACACAATATTTTTTGCGAACATTTTAGGTTCATTGATTTAAATGATCATAGTTAACAATAAAATATCAACAATTCTCAATGTCTAGAACAACATATCAATAGCCTATCATTACAACTCATTGTTTGCAAATGCCTTTTAAAAAAATAAAATTTAGAGCTTTCAAGTAGAGATGCAATTTTAGTTTTCAACTGTATGTTGGAGTGAACTACAGTAATAACTTAAAAATCCTCTAATATATTAGGGTATGTTATAGATAGACAGTTAAATTTTGAGATATTGATTTTAGAAAAATTGAATCATTTTCAAACTGATTCATCAGAATCGTAATTCTGTGGATTAAAATACCATTTTCTCTCATTTCAAGACCTTCCTAGCTGCTGCAATTCAACAGAAATTCATTTAGAGGAGCATTCATTACTAATTGACATTGAAAATCAAAATAGAATTCCATCTAGTGACATTCTCTTTCGTTGGAGTTTCCCAAGTTCGATGTCATTCATTCTTCGAGGTCTACGTGAATGACAGACGTGACAAACATCATTTACAACTTTCACTAATTGCTTACGATGATTGAATCGCAAGGTAGTCGGTTATTATTGGTAAAGTAGGTCACATTATCTCTACACATGAAAGGAAAAGCAGAAATCTTTTTCTTTCAATGAATTGCCCAATCAAACTAATAATATTGGTATTCAATGATTTCATTGATTGATAAATTACTCAACGGATATGAATATGGGTTCAATAAGAAGAAAGTAGAGAGAAAGAGAGACGAAGAACAACTGATTGGCATGATAAAATATTTTATTCAGACAACCAACAGCAACAAGTGTTTCACCTTTTTGGAATCATTTCCCTGAAACAACTTCAGTAAAACAAATAACACGAAACATTTTATTAATTTTTTCATCAGAGTACTTAGGCACATTATCGTATCCATCCATAGGCACACATAGCCACAGTACAGCCTCACACAATTCAGTTAGATTAACCTTGATAACGTCATTTCTCTGAAAGCCGGAGAGAGAGTATATGGCATGGCTTAGATGTTGCTACTGATATGATAGAGTGGCATAGATCATAGATGATGAAATATGAAATAACTAATCCTTCTCAAGGTGAGGACAGATCGTTTGGAGAAGGTGAGTGACCACTGAAAGTTCGTAGTGGAATAATTATGACTCTATTTCCAACAAATGGGTTGAAACTAAAGCTCAAATCGACTATTCAAACTGTATTGATTTTACAAGAAATAGCTGCACAGTCAAATTCAAACTCAAAAACACCAATTTTCAATTCAAGAATATTGTTTCATTATGAATCTCTAATAATATGTAAAACTGAATAAATTATATAATCAAATATACAGTTACACATCGCAGTTTACGATGTGCATTATTTCATTTTACCCATCATAATAATAAGACGAAAGTCAAACTCATTTGAGCTCAGAGTCAGTTCAAATTGTTTTGATTGTAAGTAAAGCTACAAACCCGAAACAAGTGACAGAAAAATTATTAAAAATCAATCGACATTGAACTCAAATCTATCAAAGAATATCATAGGAAATTTCAAGATTCAACGTAAGAATGCAAAGATGATGTACATACAGAATGGGAAGGATATCTCAGGGAATTACCTTTTGAGGAAACATTGATTCAACCATAAAGGAATTTGAATTCTAATTTACGAATAATGCAAGGTGACAAGCTTTTGAAATAATTGAATAAATTTATATTATTACAAGTGTTTATATGTATTACACTGTTACAAGTGTCACTGTATAAAGCGTCACTGTTACAAGCTTTTGAAATAAGTGTTTATATTAAAAAATACATTGAAAATTACATTATTAAGGCGTCACTATGAAAAGCGTTTGAGATCAGTGAAAGAATTTACAAGCTTTTGAAGTAATAAATATGAGTGAATAAGTATAAGTGAATAAATTTATATTAAAAAATACATTCTTTTATTAAGGCACCACTTCACCAAAATGATTCGTCTACTAATATACAAAAATGTATAGTCACATTGAATTCTTAATAATTGGCCATATTTACATTATTAATGACTACATTTTTCAATAAATATATCCATGGAAAAATACCTTTTCTTTAATTATTTAGATCTATTCATTCATTGCTAATGAAAAATAATCAATAACAAAGAAAGAAACAGTATTAAAATTTCGAAGGCCTATTCCTTATTTGCCTATAAGTGGTTAATTTTACCACTATCCATCATTTGTTCATTTTCTCCATTATTGAGTTGACTGTTCTCTCTACTCTGATGCTCCGTGGTACATCCGACATAAGACGCCGCACCAGCCACTGACATTCTGCGTTTCTGCGTCGCTACACGATCCGCAAAACGCTATAAAACCAATGGAGCAAATAATCGCCACCGATTTCAGATGTGGCTTTTTCTCTTCCTCGCACTGCTTGCTGTTTCCCCCCTATATACCAAACATTTTCCGCAGCCTCTATCTATATCTCCAGAAGATCTCTCTCAATACATGTTGTGCATTTTCCACAAACTATATCTGTATCAAGTGCTGTTTCTTCCACTGTCAGAGCATCAAATCTTTGACCGCATAAACAGCGCATGATCCACAGACTCTATATCTATATTTTGTGCTGTTTCTTCTATCAAATCTTTGACCGCATATTACAGTTGACTGTGAGTTTCATCCCGCGGAGAATTGATGATTATGAATCAGAAGGAAGGATGATGATACATGGTTGTTTTGTGAGGGAGCAAAATTGACAGACCAATCCGGAAATCGAAGACGATTACTACTGTATATCATGCTGGTGGAGGGGGTGGTTGCAGAATGATAGTGTGGATAGGAGGCACTGTGTGAAAAAAAAATTTAGTCCGTTTCTTATGACAGAATCATTACAAGAGTCTCCCAAGGAACACTATTATTACAGAATGTATTATTTAAATATTTAACGTAAAGTTTCTCATCAAAATATGACAAAGTTTTGTTTTCTTCTTCCATTGTACAATGCAACCTCGATATAACGGACCCCGATATAACGAATAACCCGGTATAACGTATTTTTTTCCGGTCCCTTGAAAACCCCATAAACCTTAATAGAAAATTAACCCCTATGTAGCGTACAAAATACGTATTAGAACCCATATATAACTAATTTTTGGTGTGTTTTTAGTAATATTTTGACCCCTGTATAACGTATATAAAAATTAAGAAACCCCTACATAACGTAGATAACCTCTATATAACGTATTCCCACGGTTCAGACCCCTGTATAAAGTATTTTATTCTTATCTAGGCCATCACTTTTTGTTTGCTTGCTAATTTGATTGATTGAACTTGCTAATTAAAAACTATTGAAAATAATACTGTATGCATATTTTATTCTGAAAATATATACGTGAACAGTAGGTAGATCTTTTAATTTACAGAACAAATTTCCTAATTGTTTGAGCTATACAGTATAGGTGAAAAGATATAGGATACAGTACAGTATTGCTATTATTCAACTACTATTGAATTATAGCATTTTTTACTCAATTGCTATTTTTAATACGGTATTTCTATTATTTAATAGCAATTGAATAATTGCAATATCCTATTTCCTTCCACCTTTATAGAGTAGTTAACAAGTCTGCATTCATTTTTAAGAAGCCAAGTTGGCTAGTTACAAAGGTGGAAGGAAAATGGATACTGTATTACAATTATTAAACTGCTATTAAATAATAGCATTTATTTAATTGCTATTTTCAATACAGTATTTCTATTATATAATAGCAATTGAATAATTTCAATATCCTATTTTCTTCCACCTTCTGTAGCTGTACTGTAATATGAAACATGCAGTACATGTATTTGAAATAGTACTGTAAACTGTATGCTATCTAAGAATCTATTTTCAAATAGAGGTTGAACGTGTTCTAAGAATATACTTTATATGGAGGTTATAACTAACCCCTTATATAACTAGGTATTTCAGTTGCCAGACTTCCAACCTCGATTTAACGGAACCTCGTTTTAAGTAAACCCCTACATAACGTACGAATTTCTTGGTCCCTTCAAATACGTTAAATCGGGGTCCCACTGTATTGGATGTAATTAGTGTGTTTGAATGAATAAAATTGATTAATTGAGGATACTATTCTTGTAGTATCTATTCCTCTGATAAATGATTGTACTGATTATATCGAGTGAAGATTTGAAATGTGTTTGCTGGAATGAGCCGAAAATATGTAATATTTTTTATTCTCTGATTAAAACTGCTTTAGGATTGAGACCCGCTTGGCCTTAGGCTAGGCGTACACCGGTTAGTCAAGACAAGACAATGCAAGATTAGTCACGTTTAGTCACAGTAATTCACATAGTTGTTTATGAAGCAGCACACACTGATGCAATGACTAATCGGTGTGTGTTGCTTCATAAGCAACTATGTGAATTATTGTGACTAAACGTGACTAATCTCGCCTTGTCTTGTCTTGACTAACCGGTGTACGCCTAGCCTAAGTGGTGGACCGCTCTAGGCCGATCCTAAAGCAGTTTAAATCAAAGTATAAAACTTCACTGTATTTTTCAATTTCATAGTTACAACACCAACAAAGATAGTGTACACTACGCCCAACAAAGAAGCTTCAGACAAATTTGAAAATAACACTGATCTTATAATCAAATATTGATCTTTTAATAATCATATACAAACATCAGAAATATTCTATTTGATTCATTGGTATGCCGTTTACAAGATTCCAAACTCTCTATTATACAAAACAAAACAGGCATAAATTCAAATTTCCGGCGGAGTGAATAACAACTGCCATCTTTCACGGACTACAAGAAGTATTCTTCATTATTTTAGTGAGATAAAAACAATGATAAATTTCTGACTGGAAAATTTTGTGCACGAAGACATGTTTACAGCTACGTTACATCTTATTTAGGAAGTATTGCTTGTTCAATTTGAAAGTGAACTCCATTGAGTTTGTAAACAATTACAAGTCAAAAGTAAAAATGATTGGGAAGAAATAAAAACAGCCAGTGAACTGAAACAGGTAGGCCTACTGATGTTGATAGGCTGATGTTGTTTTCATCACTGATGAAAGCCAAAACTGATGATGATGATGATTAGGATGATGCAAAATGTCACGGACTGTCATCTGACAGTGATTGTTCGTCGGACATTGGCGATCGTGCGTAAAGTAGACGATGAAGTGAGATGGACAGAGTCAGTGATGAATAAGAAGGAAAGAAAAAGAAGATCAAAAGATGCGAAGGCACTTGTCTATCTTCTGCAGAAGCTACCGTTCTATTTTGCGAGAGTGGCAAGTGACTCTAGGAAAGAAAAAATTCTTACGGCGGCTTGCTGTTGCCATCCCGGTGTCAGATCTGGATCTCTTTCTCTCCAGGGTCTCCCACTTCATAGCTTTGTGTTCACCTTTCCTTTCCTTGTTGTCAGCAAAGGGCAAAGCCTGCAAAAAGAGAAAAGAATAGTAATATTTTACAATAACTTATAGATATAATTACGACATAGCCTACCCCAAATACATACGTATACTTGCGGGCATAAACATTGGCAAAAAACGAGATAAATTCATACGTGTATTAAGAAAAAATCATTACTATTCCTCTATTTGTTGCTAGATCGTTGCTGCTAGATACACTCCATGAATTATAATTATTATTATTGTATTTCTTATTCTCCGATTAGAATATTATGGAAAACAGAATCCAGGGATAACAGAAATGAAGAACCCTCATAGTATTTTTGATAATAATTGTGGAATGAGAATTAACTAATGAAAGGAGAAGCTTATCGATTTTCTAGAAGATACAGTACTACAGCAGTTTCCAAACCTATTGGGAATGAACGAGTTCAAACAAACAACAGTAGCCTGAAATAATTCAATTATTTCAATGTAATTATCTCAATCAATATCAATTTCAAAAAGAAATACTCATCGTTTATAAGCTTAGAAATACTTACACTTCAGCAACGAAGCTTTCAGAAAATTCTCTCTTTGAAAATGAGGTAACCAGATAGTATAAGAAGAACAAGATTTTACATATATTCTCTCTGGAGGTAACCCATTCGTTTCAATAATATCACTCTAAAACTAAATAACCGAAAAAACTGGGTTAGTACGTTTTGTGTTCCTTTTATTATCTTTCGATATAAAATAGCTCATTACGTGACACAAAACCAAAGATGCTCTCTTCAGCTGGCATATTGGTATTTTAAAAGGTTTGTACTGTTTGAGGTTAAACAGAACACGCGGCGGGTAACATAACAATGGAATGTGCTCTTTTGTAGACCGTTAGTTATACTGAAAAATCTAGATATTTCTCACTGGCCTACATATCTCATTGCTCCAAAATGGAATGAATGCCATCTACTCAAACACTTGTTATTTACCAAGTACATTCATGTTGTGCTCTATTTATTTACTAGCCTGGTATTTATACTACATTCTTGATGCATGACTGAATTGGCACTTCCAAGGATATTGTGAAAAAAATTAATTTATAAAACGAATAGGATTTATTTCAAATAATACTGTTTGTTTGAGAACTTGAAAAATTTTAAATTTTAGACTAGGAGTACGTTTTTGTCAATTTTCCTAGCAGATACAGTATTAATACAACACTTTCCACTTGTAAATGGAAGAGAGTTGAAACAAACAAATGTAGCCTAAAATAAGTCAATTATTTCAATATTATGTTCTTCATTATCAATGATCTTGATAAACGACAAATTTTTGCAAAGATTTTTGGAATAAATTAAATTTTGTTAGAGATTGGAGAGTTATTGCGGATTCAGATGACTTGAAGAATGATGTCTCCAATTCTTGTAACCTGTCGTCTCCTAGCATAATGATTATCCAAGCTTCAAATGAATACATCATTTTGAAACTAATTCAATCCTATACAAGGCGTGAATTCCATAGAAAAGTCTATGTTTGATCGCATAATATATTAGCCAGTCAAAGAATATTAACACTAGTCAATACTATTGATTATTTAGTCGATATTTAAACTACTTTAAAACTGTAGTAGTTTTCATAGTAGATTTAGGATTACACACTATGAAAAATAAGCGTAACAGCTATACAGTTATACTAGTGAAATGATCCTATATTTTTTTTTTGCTAGGGATGATGCCCACATAAGCTCTAAGCTTGTGCGTGGGTAATGGGAAGGATGATGATGATGAGAGATGAATGGACCTATAGCTTTAGGTGAGTTAAGAACCATATGCTTCTTGATATAATGTTTCAGGCCCATTGTACATTGGATTTATGATTCTAGCGGCAGTTGCAAAGAAATTCATTTGTATTTAACGGCCGTAAAATAATGTTACGTAACAGCCAATGCAACAAGAACCAATAAACGAATCTGAGCTAATGCACTGACGTCATTTAACGGTGGTTAAATGCTATTGAATTTTTGGACAAATGGCCGTAGATGAATTATTGTAATAATAGTTGTATTGCTGCGACGCATAGACATGCAAAATGAATTTAGGTTTTTAAATGATTTATTACATTTGATTACTCCCCTACAAAATGTTCGCACACGAGATACTCAAAGCCTAAATGAAAATCAGAATCCAATCATGAAAATCATGTACCAATCTTGATGCATGAGAATACATATTTCGCTTTTTCCATCTGAATGACGACTGTCGCATGTCTAGGCATTGCCTTTGATGCTTTGGGTTGAAGAAATGCTCATGAATATGTGAATTCAATTGCAAGTGCAACAATACTCCTCTGTCTCACTCACACTATCACTCTCTATTACCCTCTCATTCTCTCTCTCTCTCTCTTGTTTTACTTATCACTCATTTCTCTCCCTTCCTCTCTTGCTAGTTAGCAATCCACCAAACTTTCATAGATCTCACTTTTCAGACGTCGGACTGATTTCGTAATGCGCATCTTTCGCTAATTTATTCAATTACATAACAATTGCAATTCCAATCGGTGCCGAATTAATTCACTGCGCATGCGTAGTTTGATAAAAAGCACATCTTGCTCAAGTTGAGAGGAAGGAGCTTTCATTTTTCACTGAGACGCATTGGGCGTGTAGTGTGCTAAAATGAAAATGGAATTGACGCTTTCGTCATACGTTCATAAAATTTGTGCCTCTTGAGCGCCAGACATTGTCGGAAGTGAAATAGCTTGCACGCTAGATTTTTCATCATAATTTGGAGCTTAGCCAACATTTTAGCAATATTGTCTTGGTATCAGAGAACTTCAGTGTTTTTCCATTAGATAGATTCAAAAATAAATTAAGAATAAGTTAGGAGGCGACTGCAAGGATTTCAGAATCAATCTTCATTAAATTCGTTTTCTCAGATAAAGAAAAACTAAATTTTGAATTAAATTTCAAATTTAGAAAACCTCAGTATTTACATTGTATGGAGTTAGAAATAAATCACGAAACAATCAGGAAGCGATTACAAGGGCTTCTAAAACATTCTTTAAATGTTCTCAGAATAATTCATTCCACGATTACTCAGAAAATGGAAAATTATTTCAAGAACGTGACTTTTGATGAATAATTATAGTTTGTGAGATGTTTTATACAAGTCATGATTGATAGGTGTAACTGAGGGATGCAAAGATAAAAATTTTAACGAAAATATAGTAATTATTTTGAAGTAAAGAAGCCAAATCGTAAAATAAAAAATCATCTTATAAAAAGATGAAGTTGAAATTATATTTCTTCTTCTTCGTATACAGTGTACTGCAAAAATACATAATAGTTTGAAGAATGCTCCTCACATGGCCAAATGCCCAAATTATCTGGAGTCTGGAGTATTACATATTGTAGAGTGATGAAACATTCAGGACAAAAATATAATATTCGAACCAGATTCCAAAAAAATTGTATAGAAGAAAACTATTTGAAGACAAGTTTTCAATTGAATTGACATCACTTGGACAGTACAAAAAAGCCATTATTGGGGGATCTTGAAATTAAGAAAAACCATGACCAAGAAATCTCGTTAATCCAATGGATTGCTTCTGTTTCCAATGTTCTTACTTCTCTACAAGATCTGATACAGATCAGAATAAGCACTAGTACAAATCCGTTTCCATATTCTTACAACCATACCTAACAAAGAGGGTTTCTTCAAAATAGAACTTGAATTTCAGTCTGTGTTCTCGCTTTTTTATTGTCATTCGACTCCCAGGAACAGCTGCTGTACTATTGGATGCTGTGCATCCTGTTCACATAAATTCTCACTCTTTCTCATCATTTACAGCCGACGGAAATTTCTTTCTTCTGTCAGCTGATTCTTAAAGGATCAATTTCTCCTTTGGATAGACCGATCCAAAATAAAGGAGAGAGGATAAACAACAGAGAAAGACAAAAGAGAGTAGCCAACGAACAGAGATGAAATGAAAGAGAGTGGTTAATGAACAGGGATGGGATAAAGAAGAGCTCTGTTTTTCGGATAAGTATCATTGGGTTCGAGTTTGAATTTTGTCTGGCGTTCTAAATTTACCAGACAGAATCGAGCCGTTAACTACAGAAAAAATCTCTCATCATATAAAACAAACGCCTGCTCTCCAGACAACCCGGCTATTTAGGGACCATTCGACTTGAGAAACATCCGTCACCAGATAAGAATCAAACTGGAGGGCTCTATTGGAATGGATCATTACTACACAAGATGACAAACACAATTTGATAAATAGCTTTGAAATATTTTCCACGCATTCCAAACAAACTAGAGATTAAGTAGGCATGAACTAGAAAATATTTTTGTTGCTTTTCACACCTAGAAAACTAGCTATCACCTTGAGCTAGAGATGAATTGAACTATCAATTAATTGTTTTCAATAATTGAGAGTAACATTAAAAAGTTAATAATAATAGGAGACTCTAAATTATATATTAATATATTCATCTACTCAATTAATTTCAAAATACAAATATCTGAAATAGGTTGGGCAATAGATAAGACAAGAAACTGTATCAAAATCTATATAATAATAACAAACATAACAACTTATTAACACATCAAAGAGCGTTTTAATAATATGTACAGTGTGTATAGTAGAGATAAAGTTAACAAACCAGCGAACGTTTATCATCAAAAAGCTTTAGATAATTAATTATTTTCCCACCAACGGAATGCAGTATGACTGACAAAGTGTGACACGAATACGGCACGACATGGGTTACAAATTGAAATTCAGACAACGCAGTTGTTCACAGTACACCAACACTTTGATCGCACAGTGTGCCTGTGCCCTATATGGGCTTCCTGTATGATGGCTTTTCAACTTTTTATTTCAACCTGACTGCCTATGACAAAAGCATGAGTGCAGTTGTCACACCACATGACACATATCCTTTACGAGACAATAATTACAACCGGCTTATAGAATGCAATTCAATTTTCTGCATTCCACGGTGCAACGACTGGAAATTCATGCTGTTGAAATAATGCAGCCAGCGAACCCTGATATGGCGAATTATAATGAATTGGAAAAACATTTTTATTGCCATCTTCCATGTCTTGGGACTCTATTCAAGTTATCTATTAGATGGAAATAATTTTTAACTAAAATTAGTTTGATACTTTTCAATCAGTTTTGTTTAAAAAATCACTATTTTAAAGCATTTCACTGAATTATTTCAAGCCCTTTTAATTGGAAGTTGAAACTTGCAGTCGTTATGCTAATTTTGATCAGTCAGTCTTCTCAATCCCGTTGGAGCTCTCTTTGAAGAAACCGAAAGAAGTTAACCAACTGAATCTCTTGCCTTTCAAATGAGTTTTGAGAAACGGTGAAGTACATACGTACCTTTATCGGTGATTATCTAATCACAAAATATGCATTGGAATTTAATGTTTTTATTTTTCATCATTGAATACTTCGAATACGTATTTTCAATACATATTATTGGAACTGAATTAATGTTACTTGATAATACTAATCTAAGGAGAATAATTGTGCCATGAGCTATAAATGAAGAAATAAATACTCGAATCAAAAAAAGGCATTTACATGGGGTGACCTATTGGTATACGTAGTTTAGACACAAATTGACTCATATGAGCCACATTCTATGCATAATAACAATGGACTTTTGCATGAGACTGTAAAAGAAGATGCGCTTTGGTAAACCCATGAAAATCTTCAATTGCTCAACCATGGGGAGCCAGAGTGTGAAATGTGATATAATCAAACTCTATCCAATATAACTGGATATAAGAAATAAACGAAGAAAATCGTGACATAGTCTATTGGGTGTTACAATCAATTAATAACATGAAACAGTACTACATACTGGTTGGTGGTAATAGGTGTTTTTATCACGATTTCATTACTGTATGAGAGGAGAAAGGAGAATCATCATCGTCATCATCATCAGCGATATTTTACTCAATGGAGTATCAAAACCTCATACCAATTGAAATCTAGTATTAATAATATTTCAGAACTCTCAGGTACTTGCAACACCTTCTGGTCCTAGCAACTATGTTGAGATTGATAAAAGTGATAAATAACTAACTGAATAATTATTAATTCAACATACATTTCGTGACATGATTACTTGGAAATTAATTCATGCAATGCTGTGTAAATTACTTAAATTGCTTAGTTGAGAAATATTCTTGTTAAAAATAATAAGTTACTTCTTTCAAACAACTTTCCACTACTGTACTTTTTATTTTCTGTAATAATCATTATTTTATACTGATAATTAAAAAATTGGCAAATATATAAATTTATACATTGAATCAACTTATTTTCGACTTGAGCTTCATAATCATTCTGTCTTTCAACACAGAGAAAAGAGATCAATGGAACACAGAATGCATGGTAAAGTATCCAGTTTCAGCATAAAATATTTTTATTAATATAGTATGAATAATAATTATTACCATAATATTTCCTATTTTCAATAACAATTATTCCATCAGCACTTCCATGAGGTCATTAATGCCAAGAGCATTAAATTTATTATAATATTGTTTTTATTCAAAGATTATTTGAATACATACTTGAAAATATTGTAGCTTAGAATAAATTCAAATAATCTTCTCAAGTATCTCAAGAATAATTCACATGATCTTCTCAAGTATCTCAGAATAATAGAAATAATCTTCTCAAATATCTCAAGAATTTATTTATTGTAATTGATGTCAGTCGATTATTCCATTCGCTCAAGACTAATAACTTGAATATACATTTTGAAATTAATTTGAGAAATTTATTAGGTGTACTTTGAAAATATTATATGAATAATGAATACACTACAACTTTCTTGAAACCTCAGAAAGTGTGAACTGTTCAACTGTTCTAACACAAGATCTAAAACCTTTACAAGCTTTCTCACTAAATTCAAACGCTAAATTACTCCTGACAATTACAGAGATTTTCAAACATCTCAAGGCTGTTTCAGATATTTGAAGAAGCTAAATTCACTTTGAAATGAAAATAATTATGAACGAAGTTACGAGGTAATAATCGTGATTAGAGAAATTCATAGTAATGAAATTCAGCATGAAGGATGTGGAACAAAGGCATATGAATGGACGCTTTTCCTGCATCCTTGACAGTTCAATGGCTGATAATAGCCAGCAAATTGTACAGAGGCCCGAGGCCACAAACACACAACGCACCATTCTCATAATTAAAGTTAAAAAATGAAGATTTTTGACACCTGATGCCGCAAAAATTATAATCACGACCTCGCTTAAAAAATAAAGAACAATTAGAGTGAAATTAATTGCGGTGAAATCGAGAAGGTGGAGACGTTGAATGATCGAATGAAGACGCGAGTTAGTAGGTCAAGTTCTGTCTTACATTTTGTCATTATCTTGGACAAATTGAAATTACAACACAGCATTCCTGAAAGGTGCTCGAAACTCACAGATAAGAATTGGAAGAAGAGTAAGAAGAAGAAACACAGGAGAGAAATTGACCCGACAGAAATTCCATCAAGATTTAATCTATTCCAACAGATTAGCTTCCTTGAACAGTTTGCATTCAGCAACCAACAGCTTGCCAAATTTAGACGTTGTATTTATAATAATACTTCTATTTAAATTGTGATACGGCATGCAAATAATGCTCCACTTTTCAAAATAGCCATTTGATTGGATTCAATTTGCATTTTTTCTGCCTAAATAGGTGCTTAGTGAGTCAGCACATGCTTGAATGGGCTAAAAGGCTAATAAGGCCCGATTGATTCCCCAAATGAAGCTAAATAGTTGATCAAGAATTTTATAGTGAACCCATAAATTTGGGATCATTTACGAAGTTTAATATCAATAAGATTCACCACTTATCTGGTATTCAGAAGTGTTCTGTATTCAGTGTCTGTGAAAGGTTGGCTAATGACTTATTATTTAGCTTTGATTTGAAATCTATCTCTGGTTGAAGCCCATATTATGTTCTGCACTTGGCTAATGATATTCTTCTAAGTGACACCTTTCTATATTTTTCACTTCACTTCCAAGTATTCTCTTCTGGTTCCTGTAAATTTTCATAATTGTAAGAGAGAACTTTGGATGTACAGTATTGCTATTGAAAATATAATTTCGTTATATATATATTTAGAAAATATTTGTTTCGTTCTGACACTTCGCTTTATCTCTGATAAATTTTCAAAAACTGCCAAATCTTAGCTTCTCCCACTCATGGAATATTCCAGATGAGGATTTTGACTTTTTTGATTTTTCTACCTGCTTGATTTAGAGATGAAATTGTGTCATTATTATATATGCAGGAAACTGGTTATGGTAACACATTTCTCTCCATAAATGAATAACAAATACCAGCATATAAGAGAATCAGTGCCAACCACAATATGTTATTCTGTTGAAAATATGTACTATCCAGATTTACTAATTTGGAAATATTGTCATGAACAGTAGGCATCTAAGTACTGATGAACCAGGACATTTCAACCAGAGGATAGATGTGGACATTGAGCCATTGAATGCCAAATATATGTCAATCTTGAGGTGTAATCGTAAAATTTTGTGTACATAAAAGTTTTAGGAAGAGGTGGAAGGTGTATAATATGTTAATCAACTTTGTATTTCATAGCAACCAAAAATTCCAACTCTTGCTTCCATGCCATGAATAGAATTCTCACAAAAAGATAAATAATATAATTATGCTTACAAAATAGATATAAATCGATGCTGAATGTTACTTGAAATAATTTTCATATTTTGTCAAAGGACCTCTGTATGGTTTAATGTTTGTACTTTGAAGTTAACGTCATGCTGAAGAACTATTAAAGCAAAACACGTCATGATTATTAAAATGTAAGAGAATGACAATAAGCTTTGGCTTAACTTTAGTTATGCAAGCATCTCAAAGGACATAAAAGGAAGATATTTTATCGAAGAGTCAATCCAAAGAATATTCATAGGACATCTGGCAGAAAGAATTAAAGTGATCCATAGCATCATAAACGATGCATTTTTATTTTATTCAAATGCTAAGGTTAGCAAGTCACTAGAACCAATAATGATTTTGGACCGGATTCAATTCAAGTTTGCAAATTATGTCTGCATTACAAAATAAGAACACTTATGATGTAAAGAGCACATACGACGTTGTAATCTTCATAAAAAGGTGTCAGTAAATCATTATTACAAAAGCCGGACTGTAATAAAATATTTGATCATTATTAAACGATGCATGATTTCTGAAAGTAATAGGATAAGTGAGAAATAATGCAACGCCTTCAATGGAATAACTAAAATAAAGCCTAGTTGTGAGTAGTTTTAATATTTTATGCTATTTTATTTTATCATTACATAATATTCTTAGTGATAGTCTAAACCAGAAAGAATAGAAGTAAATTCTTATTCTGTACTCTCTGGTCTAAGCCTAAAGCCGACATTCATCCTAAATTTTGAATCCTACATCCTAAAAAAATGAATCATTATTAATCATGTAACAAGTTCATTTCAAAAGTATGTTGAAAATTGTTTTACAAAAACGTTTGTTAAAACCCAGTTGATGGACCCAACGTTTTACACCTCCTGTTCTACAATTTCAATCAAACCTTGACCAGTAATTTCAATCAAGAAAATTGTATTCAATTTCGACGATCTCCCTCACTCGCCCACTTTAAAGATAAAATCCGGAAACTTTACGACTGGTGCTGGTAACACTGCCGTTGTTTTGACCGGAGACCGGGATAACCTGGTAAGTGTCTCTCTCATAAACTGGGACAATTTCTTCTTCAATTTGCTATAATTTGAAATTGTCTTTGTAAATTAGAGGGACTTGAATCATCTAATAACAGAAGACAAGCTTTGCCAACATAAACTCATTGCGATTGCTTCTCCTTCATTTACTGCAAAACTTTGATGAAAATGAACTTGAACAATCAGAAAGCGTCTTGTCCACTTTCTCGGTACTTGCAATCAGAAATCTCTTTACAATTCTGCGATTTCATCTCAGAGTTCAAATTTGATGTGAATGAGCCATTTTTACTAGATGCAGGCAATCTATTTTCAGCATAAATTTGATAGGATTGCTGCTATTTTTTACTAAACTTCATATGGAGGAGTTGTTTTGACTAGTACTAGTATTATCCAAATTGTGTACATTTGTATTCAAGCCAATAAGTTATTGAATCTATAAGAATCTATAAGTAGTTATAAGAATCTATTTTACAAGTACAAGTTAAATATATAGTAAAGTTAAAATTAAATTTTTAAAAAATATAATTTAAATTTTTAAAAAAATTTAATATTAATTTGACATTTTAATGTTTTTTTTTTTAATAATTTCTCTCATTAAGAGCATTCTTTAACTTGCTATAGAGTGGTTTAAGAGACCAATAGAATTGTTATCTTTAGCATTTTTCCCAAATAAAACATCGCAAGCAATGATGTCACTTCAAGCCATGAAAGTCTTCTATCAATACAATTGTACTGGAATTGGACGATTATTTTCATTTAGCAAGGCATCAAAGACTAGAATTTTCAGAGAATTGGAAAAATTCGAACTTTTAGCCTATATGGCATCTTATGTAAAGTGTTTAGAAATATTTCCTGAATAAGTAAGAACTTACTTCTAATGGTTAGTCAACAATACTGCTCAAGAGTAACTTCTCACATACCTGGAACAAAAGAGATGAATTATCATTAAAATATTATCCAAATTGTGTAAATTTATATGCAAACCATGCAATAATTTCTGGAATCTATTTTACAAGTACAAGTTGAAGAGATTTCACCAGCTTTCTTTTGTCAATATCTATATTAATAAAAGAGAGTTGGTGTCTGTACGCTCGCTTATAACTCGAGAACGGCTGAACCGATTTAGATGATTTTGGATTAGTTTGAATTTTTACAGCACTGGTTAACATAATATGTAATAAAATATAAGAAAATCTCTTTATAATTAATAAATAATTAGTAGATTAATGACCTAACCTATCAAACATTTTAAAGAGCTATGTTCAAACTTGACGGCCGAACGGGTACCTACAACGGAGAGATGATCGTGATTCAAGAACAGAAAATTAGCAAGCAGTTCCTAAATCTCAGTAGCTCAGTGCATAAGATTCTGCTTACAAACCTACAGATCCCGGGTTCAAACCCCGCTCCGCACCATTTCTTTTTGTTCTAGGTTTTCTACTCTAATTATTTTTTACGCTACAATCATCAATTAAGAATGAGTTATCGTTCGTATTATACATGTTTTATTGTTTCTAATAATTTATTTGAGGTATCGTACATTTAAGAATGTTAAATACATTATCTTTTCTCTGTTTCTGTGCTTCGATAAAAAAATTATTACTATTAAATTAAATTATTAATATCATAAAAATATATTATATTATAATAAAATAAATTGAATAATATTATAAAAATTATTACTATTAAATTAAATTATTAATATTATAAAAATAAATTAATATTAGATACTCTTTTTCTCTGTCAAGCCTATCTACAATAGTACCTATATGATAGTATTAAATATATTTTATACGTGACATTCATGAAGGGGACATTTGGGAAGAGGGAGTGACATGAAGGGGCATTTGGGGGTTACATGAGGGGTGACATTTAGTGGGAAGAGGTGACAGTTGGTGGTGAAGAGGGGGGTGACATGAAGGGGAGCATTAAATTTTTTGGGGGGTGGCATGAAGGGGGGACATTTGAGGGGGGAAGAGAGGGGAAATTTGGGGGGGGAAAGGGCGATACAAAGTTCGCCGGGACAGCTAGTTAACAATAAATACTACTTAGTGAATCTGAATGAACAATAAATTTCTAAATGAACAATAATGGAAGTTTCTATAATGATGAACAATAAAAGTTTCTTGATCACTGAAAATTCATGACATAGTCCGATTAACGTCAAGAAGTCAGCATTTTTTATATGAGGAGCATTGTTGCCAAGTTTCATTGAGAGAGAAATAGAAAACTGCACCAAACGTGTTTGTTGGGACTGTGTGCGGCAACTATGCACAGTGCGAATAGGATAGAGACATCAGCAACTGCCTTGTGCTGAACAAGGATAGCAAACTCCCATCTAAGCAATGCTGACTTCTTGACGTGAATTGCACTATATTCGAATCGACTTTCATGCAACCGGCCAATCAAAGTCTATTTATTCTTCGAAGTTTATCGGAGATCAACTCTAATCAACTTTTATGCAACCAACCAATCAAAGGCTATTTATTATTCGAATATTTCTTGAAGTCTTCCGCATCTGGTTAGCCTTAAAAACAGTACAGCCTAAAACACTACTTGGAAAATTCTGAACAAAAGCCTTGAGTAATAATTCTCGAATAATTCCCAACAATTACAATGAACAAAATGCAGCAATTGAAGAGACATCCCGGATTCATAACGACATTTCAATACTACTCTCCAGCGGCTTTGATTGTTCATCTTCCTCCTCCACCTCGTCAACTCAATTACCTGCATTTGGTTGTCTTTCACTTTGCATTGAAGACAAGAGTCACTTTCTTTGGGTCCCACAATTGTTGTACGCTCAACTTCCGACGGAAGAAATACCATCCTGACAAAAAACGAGGAGGATTTTCACTTCCGGACCTGTTCAAAGTACAGCATATCTGTATATACCCGTTGTCTCTGTTTGCAATCATACAGGTGGACTGGATCCAGTACTATAGATACAGGATTGTTAAATTCATAGCAACATTTCGAAAGTTGATGTTTTTCGACAGCTTGCAATCGGAAGCTGAAATCGTAGGTAATTGGAAACAGGAATTAATATGGCTGGAAGTCACTTTGGATCTTGGCAAGGCTACACTAGATGAACTTAGTGTAGCCTAGGTGAACTTACTGAACACTTGTTCATCTAGTGTAGCCTAGGTGAACCTTGTGGACACTATTTCATCTAGTGCAGCCTTGGATCAACAGGCCATGCTCCTTCATCTAGTGTAGCCTTGATCTTGGAGGGATTCAATAGGTGAATGGTTAACAGTATTTATTTGGTGAGGATGTAAAGCTCTAGGATTGTTTGTGGTTGATGATACAGATGAATGAATGGCCATGAGAGATGAATACACCTACAGAACTTCAGGTGGACACCGAACCATCGGGAAGCAATTCTTATGCAATATTCTTCGGTCTGTATTCGTGAAGTTTACCTTCGACATAGGGTTGATAAAAGTGTAACTTTGATTAATATGGAAGACGAGATAGAAATGCAGTGAAAATCAATTCTCCCATTCCAAAGACCCATCTACCGCGAAGACTATCAACACTGCCTCAAACTTCTCGTGACCAAAAACTCAATTTCAAATAGCGTGATTAATTTTTCCGAAGAAACACGAAGTTTTATAACAGCATGGAATGCATTTCTCATCACCATAAACGTTCGATCAGATGCACTCAGGTCGTGAATAACTGTCTGTAATTGAATGATGATACGATAGAAATCAGTATTGGATTTATTGCAATCGTTTATAGAACAATAAAAAAGCAAATGAACCGTCTTGCCATATCCAATGTGATAAAATGCGAAGAAAACTTATCATATTAAGATTATGATGATACTACAGTAATCAGATACACAAGGTTTATCTATCGGAATGGGATAGCTACAGGTATAAAAGGTAATTTAGTTCCTACTTTGTACAGGTAATAGAAATAGGAAGAAGTGCATCCAGGTATGGTGATTGCAATCGTGGTTATCAACATTAACCGAATCAGTTATGATCGATTTGCATAAAAGTAATAACGTCTAGATTAGAGTCACGATGATCAAACTAGATAATGGATTAGACACGTAATCTTCTGCAACATGGTAGTATCACCTGCTGGAGAATTTAAATTTGAAAATGTAATTACAAGAAGTTACAGGTCGTGTAAACATTGCCTGCAGTGCATACGATAAGAAAAGATAATCTATTTATTCATCAAAGTATATTATACAAAACAAAAAACATTTGAACATAACTTAGTCATAGTTGAAGGGAGTGAGAAGGGAGTGGAGAGAAACAACTTGAAAGAAGAGAGGGGGATCGAGAGAAAAGGAAGGAACGAAAACAGAGAGGAAAAAACGACAATAATGATCATGATGGCGAGGAATAAAGAAAAATGAGAGGGGGGAATGGAGAACAAGGTGGACATGAGAAGGGCAGAGAAAGAAGATGAAAAAGTTGGATGAGGAAGAAGTTTAGCAGAAGTAGGAGAGGTTTTGAAAAGAAAAATGAATTCATTCTACAAAATAAAACATACTATACTCACATTTGTACTCAGTACTCAGTAAGTATAATTCTTACTTCCCAGTAGGCATATTCCACATAATATTTCATATATTTACTGCTTATAGACCTAGCAAGCATTTTTGAGGCGAGAAATTGTGTGTTTTTTCATTTTTGGTTGTTAGAACAGTTTCTAGCGGTTAAGTTTTAGAGGCTAGAGGTTAAGTTTTATTCAATCTCAAAATAAATAATATGCACATAGAGCTAGTGTTCAAAAATCTTCTATTTTGTTCCCACTACTTCAGTGAAAACTGACCAGTGTTCTAGACAATCAAAGACACGGATGAATGAAACTGAATTTTTAATTACTGTCGGCAACTCAATTCAATAATGAATGAAATTCTAAAACATTATGTAAATTATAGAGAAACAGCAAATTTTCGACACGAAGAAGAAAGCAGTAGTTGGATGTGTATAAACTTTCTAACTAGTAAAGCACGATGCTGCTATGTGGTGGACACTTTCGTTGGCTACAAATATTCATAATTATTGTAAAGGCCTGTGATACTTTTCCTGGGAAAACATTTATTCAACGTTAGCACAGTAGTCCAAAAATTCTACTAGTAACAAAAACTTACCCGGTGTTTCAGATCCCAGTACTAACAAACAAGGTAAAATTAGAATGTATTCCAATTACCTTGCTACAATGCACCCCATAACATGATATAAACGACAGGGTGGAAACACCCGCAGGATCCGCCTAAATCAATAAGTCATACGAATTTTCCGAGAAATGTGGCATTTTTCCAAAAATCGTCACATTTTTTCCGAAAATCCTATCATTAGTAGAGTAGAGGAGCAGTTGATGAATGAGGCCTCCTCAAACTTCCACTAACACTGAAAAAGTATGCAACTGCACCTCTCAGAGGTTCGGAGGCCACCTATTAATTAATATTCTTATTAATGAATCCATCTAACTTATGAATCACATCAGCAACTCATTAATGTACTCACGAAAAACGTTTGAGTCAAGAGAATCACCCAAAAATGATATTATTATTATGATTGAAAGTCTACTTGGATTAAGAAATGACAGTTCTCTTCTAGTCAAGCTACTAAAGAGTCGAATTGCGAGTAGTAACTCGGATTTTCCATCCTGCTAACGTATGTAATAACCAGCAAATGAAAGACCGAACAAATTTTATTTAAAGAACTTTTTCAATAAATCAATAGTGTTCACTAATATAACCACCAAGGTATCTAATCCAGGTTGAAAGGTGTAATTCACAGTTCTACTGTAATAATTAAGAAAAACAGTTTCAAGTTACTAATCAGTTGGACCATTGGGTCCATTAGTAAATTCTAGTAACTATTACTCGTATTACTCAACTAACTAAAATGAGTAATGAGAATCTTCCGCTTACATTCACAGTCGAGAAGAAAAATAAAAAGAATTCGCACGCACAACTCATCATAACCAGGTTGAACGCTATTAAGACCGTTAGCGGCAGCCCGTTATGAGCAGTAGACTAGAGGCAGGCATCTTTAAAAAGCTAGGAGGGCATCCGACGATGATAGGATTGAGCTAAAAGGCTATTGGGAGGCCAAAGAAGCTCTCAGAGTATACAAACTATGTGGATGTAATGAGCTTAGTAAATACTCCGACTAACATTGATGATTACAATAATTTCGAATGTCAAAATGTGTTATGCGTTCTTCATTGGAGAGAGGCACCTTCCTTTCAATTGAAACTACAATCAACTATATTCCTCATCCTTATCATCATCATCAAGGATTATTATTATCATCATTATCATCATCATCATCATCATCATGATCATCATCATCATTATCATCATCATCATTATCATCATCATTATCATAGAGAACATAAAGTTAATAAAAACAAAAATTGAAGCCAAAGACAAGAAAAATCAATGGGAAATAGAGGAAAGAAAAGAGAATAAAAGAAAACTAAGGTGAGAAAATTATTAAATGGTGGTGGAGAAAAGGGGAAATGGTTACCCATAACATTCAATAAGAGAAGTTGATTACAAATTTATATTATAAATGTACATTTATAATATAAATATAGTAAAATTAAAATATAATTATCATGTACACAAACGAAAGACACAACAGGATGTCGATGTCATTGAAATCACAGCACAACAATCAAAAATTGTGCATAAAATATTTTACAAAAGTTGAATACAAAAATGTTCAACAAAAAATGAGTACAATTTTATGATTCATCTAAGTTTTCTATAAATATATAAAAACAAGACAAGGTCTTCAAGATTTACAGATTAAGGTTTTCATCAATCTTTTCATTTAACTGTGGTTTAGAAAATGAAAGTTTCTAGCCGACAAAAAACCAAGACAAATGTAAGAAACATAAAACACTACAACTTGAGAATTAAGGGGATGACCATACCGAAAGAGGATTGCTTAGCTGCACAATGGCCTTGATGGGAAATAAAATGTGACAACGCAAAATAAACCGATCATAAAACGTTGTACACAAAAGAATACAAACAACAATCTATATTTGAACCAAGGATGACCCTGACAAGACCCACCCCCAGCGATAAAATCACTAGATTATAAACGGATGTACAATTATAACATTTTACCCAGTTTTTATAGCCAAAGTGCAAACTTGGTAATGTTATGTCTGCTCTAATGGTGCAGCCATAACTATTCTTGACCTGGCCTATAAACTTAATTCGAGTGAATTAAAGGTCAGCATTCTTCAATATTGTAGGCATCATCAAATAGTAGGCTAGCACTACAACAGTACTTTACTGTCTATAAAGTATGCCTGGACTTCGAGTGAGAATAGACCTCTTGGCTAGAAGGCTGTTCAGATCAACCTGTTCCAATATTCCCACCTGTTGGATCATTAAAGGTTGCCTTTTAATCCTCTCTTCCTCCCTACTCCCACTTACTCCTTTCCTTCTCTTTATCTCTGATTGCGTCATTTTATCTCCTCGCAGATCGAGGAATGCAAATGGCCTTAAAGAGAATACAGTAAAAGTACGAGTACCGGTAACCTACAAACTACAGTTTTATTAGCCCTTCTTACATCAGGTTGCTGAATCAGGCAGCACATTACTTACCGCAGACATCACTTCAAGAAATTATAATAAATTTCAGTCTGGAAACTGAATTAAGCCGTCTAGGTATGCGTAAATGCAAATGAAAACTAATTATTGGATTCAGATTTAATTCTATAAACTATTCTCGTTTCTTTCAAACATTAATACTTATTCCATACTCCACTTGAAGACATTTTATAACAGCCCAAGAACCCAAGGTAAGCGGTAATGTCATTGAATTCTTATTGAACTCGCTTAATATATTTGTATAGCTTACATGGTTGGGATGACAGTTGCTGGTACAAAACAAAAAAAATTATTTGCTATCGACAGATAGAAGCTATCGATACACTGCTAAATAGAAGTCGACTCATAAAATAAGGTAGTAAAAATAAGCAATGAGTAATCTCTAGTACTCATTTTGTATTGGAGGAAGCTAGTTTGAGATTCAAAAGGAAAATTCCAGTTCTGTCATTGCTTGAAAACTTCCATCAAAGATTGGTTGATAGCCGATAGTTAGTTCAAGAACCACATAGGCTGAAAACTAGTCAATTCTGATTGACTGGAAGAAGAGTCTAGTAGCATAGTAAGGCTAGGCGTACACCGGTTAGTCAAGACAAGACGAGATTAGTCACATTTAGTCACAGTACTTCACATAGTTTCTTATGAAGCAACACACACCGATTAGTCATTGCATCGGTGTGTGCTGCTTCATAAGCAACTATGTGAATTACTGTGACTAAACATGACTAATCTCGTCTTGTCTTGACTAACCAGTGTACGCCTAGCCTAACGATCATAGGATCTGAGGATGTGGTGCATTGAGATTGTCTATAGATGCAAAACCAGAACTCTGATTTTAAGCTTCGTGATTCGCTGAAAAATATACCGAACTTCCAACTTCTCATTGAGTAGGGTAAAATTGCTTTCCTCTCAAACTCTATATAATTTTACTCCCAAGATCCAATTCTCTAATCATATTACTCATAAATGACAAGAGGTACTCCGTTAAGAGGATTTTTCAGAGGAAAATAAAGAGTCAACCAGATTCCAATTTACCACAGAACAGGAGCATAGGGGTTAAAATAATTTATTTCAGAAAACTGATACTATTGAATTACATAAGATACATTGTACTAATGATGCAGCCATAACTATTCTTGACCTATCAACTAAACATCAGTATAATTCGAATAGAATTTATAGGAAAAAATAAAGTCTACTGGATTCAAGTGTCTTGTCACACACACATGTAAAACTATCATTGACACATTTACTTTCCACTCAACACAAAGAACAACAGCTCTGTTTTAGCATTTGAATTATACGCTCCACTAGCTTCAGCTCTTCACTTCGTTCTAGTCCAGTAATAACGGAAGCTAAATAAAGGCAGACGAACCAGCAGCAATGAATGGCAGCAAATGAAAGTAGCAGCTATGACAAACCCGAATAGACAATCACGAAAAAATGACCACTAATGCAGATGTGGGCTAAATAGCCACCACAATGACTTGTACCCGCTATGATTGAGTATTTTTTAAATCGCATTGACCTTGTAAGAAATTGGTCAACAAACCTTGAACATATGATGGACACATGAGATAGGGGAACAATAAGATTTGCATGTGAAGCTAGCTACTGCCATTGGTAGTGAGTACTGTACTACATATTGCACTCCACTCCAGTTGGATACAATGTTGCAAGGAAGTAGCTAACTTATATAAGTTATACCTATATCTCTCCTAATGTACTTATACCAGTAAGCATGTACTTATCATTCACACATCCTTTAACTTTTATGCCGGTTGTTCAGATGGGTTTCATTCGCTAAGGGAACATTGTCAGTTGACAATAGCCAATAGGCCACATCCATTCAGTTATTGGCAATAAACATTAAATGAATGTGAAAAAATTAAAATTATTCTAAACTAAACTATATCCACTTGTAACAGTAGATATCATTTATCCACTTGATAATGAGGAAAGAATTGACATTACTTTAAACTATAATCAGATTCATTGGATTTGGCGCTTGGCATTAGATAAATATATGAAGAGATATCTATTTAATGCCAAGTGCCAAATTAAATGGATCTGATTATATATCCACTTGAAAAAATACATTTTATTACATAAATGTGGTTGGTGTAATCTAGTTGTATTTGCTCTGTGCAATAAAGTATTTCATTAATAAATTGTATTCACTGCAAAATAATGCCAGCGGGAAAATACATAATCCAAAATTATTTTTAATTACGAATTCATCAATGAATTGAAAACGTATTTTATTTATCTAAGTAATTGATAGCTTTACCTATTTTCGCTAAGCCTTTCTACAATATATCTGGTCTGTAAATCTGAAAAAGGGTCATGGTAGTAAGAATGTCTCTCCAGCAGTGCAATGCAATTTAAGAATGACATACCCATCTGCAGAGTGGGCCCCAGAGCATAAAACATAATTGAATTTTTGAAATACAATCATACCGAGAAATATCCTCAAAGCTCGAAGTGTGACAGGATGCTATAAATTTAATAAGAATAACACAGTCTGGAGTTGAAGTTGCAAAATTGATCGTAAAATTACTAATAATCACACATTCAATTCGGAAGTTGTAGGCTTATTCATACATTAATGTCTGAAATCTGTGGGTTGAATTGCATTTTTTATTGCTGAACATGGGCTATTCCAATATTACAACACGAAATCACGGGCTTAGCCAGTAAAATGACGTTATGGCCGCTTCACGTCACTTCGTTTTATATTTTGACGTTTACAAAAATTTATAGAAATGGTTTTTACGAGGAACCTGGACGATTCCAGGTGTGTTGTAACTGAGCAACGGTAATGCTCACAAGCAGCAAACCAACACAGCTCCGATCAAAAAAGGAAATATTGGGATATAGGTTCTGACAGGAATACAACTTCTAAAATATTAAACATGACAAGCTTACTCGTAGAAGGAATGTGAAAAAATACGTAAAAGTACCGAATTACGAGAAATAATAACAAGAAATTCGACCAAGATATGACAAAGTATTTTCATTGAACAACAATTATTGGGAAACCAGAGACACAGAGTTGGTATATCTACTCTGATATTAGTAGACATAACTACTCTTTGCCAGAGAGTAGTGGTAAACTGTTTTCATCTTGAAAATAGGAGAAACAGGAATTTTAATCTTTCCTTCTTCCCTTATGAACAAAAATTATGAATTTGTTATAATGGTTATGATATTGTAACTGTAACCCACTGTGGCATCTCAAATTTGAATATTTTTTTCAATAACAATTTTAATATGAAACATATGGAATATTGGAGAATGTGTATGAATAGCTTTGAAATATAGTTTCCATTGAATTTTAATTTATTACATGAAAAAACTAAATAAATATGCATTGCTTGGTAGTATGTGACAAGTCAATAGATTTAGGGCCGGTTCATGAGCTCGGGATTTTGCTAAGTCCTAGACTAAAACGGGTGGCCACCGTAGCATCGACAAACGTTAGCCTCGAAACTATGTACTAAGGCCTCTCTGTGCTGCTAATGCACTAACCAATCGAGACAAACGTATGTCGATGCTACGATAGCCACCCGTTTTAGTCTAGGACTTGGCTAAATCCCGAGCTCATGACCCGGCCCTTAGAGTTTTAAACATCCAGGTTATATAGTCTTTCGTAATATAAAATTTTGTCTTTATAAATAAAACTTTATCACCTATTCACAGGGAACAAACAAAGACATTCATCCAGGGAATACGGTGCAGCAGAGCCAATAATTCTTTCAGTCTTCTCCTGAACTGTTTCACGCAACAGATTATCCTTGTTAGACCAATCAATTTTTCAATTAAATCGCATCAATTATTCCAAATAAATATATAAAAAAAGACATAGCCTACTAGTAATTGGTGTACTGATGGTAAATGTAGTATTGTTTTCAATGTCGCTGCTAAAGATAGTAAATACAGTACAAGAAGACTAGAGAATGTGGTTAAATCTAGTTCCTCCAATTCAAATAAAGGCAATATTTTGTATGCTTTCAAGGAATAAGATCATTAACTTCATAGTCGTTAAAAACTAAACAAGAATCTCGAAGAAATTTCATTAAATGCAACTACATGAGTCCATGATATTAAATATGGCTGCCAGTGTCTGTTTCACAGGCTAGACAGTAGACAGTACATTGAGGTTGAATCAAGAAAGACACAACTATACATATATACAATCAGTTAAACGCTTTACCTAGTGAATCAAACATACCTGTATATACTGAAACAACTTATAAAATGATACGCGAGTCATGCTTGAGCTGCCGGGCGTATCTAATGCGTCATAAGGGAGAGAGAAAGAGGGCGCAGTGTTAAAGAAGAGGAAAATGTATCAGGTGACATGGCTTGAAGGTCGCAACAGGAAAAAACTGTTTCAATTTGATACGGAGTCAGGTGCCTTCATGTCTTCTTGGCTTTCCATGAGAATGTAGGAATTTGTACGGCCGCAGCCAGCATAAAGTATTTGCACCGTATAGCTCGTTGTCTGCTGAGAGTGGAATGCCTTCTTCCTGTCGAAATAGGAGAACTACAGCGAAAAGATCAAGAAATACTCAAGAGATAACATGGTTGTTAGCAATTGATATAAAATTCATTGAAAATGTATTAATAAATTTATTCAAAAATATTAAATTCTGAATCCTCCTTGATTTCATAAAACTTTTGTTTTACAGAAAAAGATTATTTTGAAAATTTATTTGCGAACTTCCTGTGAAGTTTTATGAGGCATCTTCAACACCAGTACGGTCCGAGCCCGGATCGGAACGGATGACTGACGTATCTTGATGTATTCTCTCTACAGTGTCTGAATACACCCATAAAATTGAAATTGAAATTTATTGCTCATGAAACAATATACAATATAAATTTTCAGTTATAGAAAATAAATTATTGGTTACATAAACTAGTAGTTGTGGCTCAAATAAATGTTATTAGAAAATACAAATGAAAAATGAGTAAAAATAACAAAGAGAAGTTTAGATTCAGTCAGATTCATCAGTCAAAACATTTTCATCTGGTCCGATCTAGGTACTCAGAAGCCTAAAAAGAAATAATACAATGAAAATGAAAAATTCAATTACATCTGTCTCATTTGACCAAATGTTTTACAGAAAAAACAATTCGAAATGTGATCTGTTTAACATTAAAAAAAAAGATTAAAAATTATCTTAAATTAAGATAAAAAATTTGAAAATAAGAGACATTGTGAAACCCGTGGTTCACCTGCCCAACCCAGTTAGTAACCCACTTTGCATTATATAGGTGTTCAATCAAAAACCGTTCAACAGTAGATTGAGGCCGCGAGGGCGTCATAACAAGTGTCCTAATACCCCAACTAACTCGGTCCAAGTAATTTCGATAATTATGCTATTAGAGTGCAAACTACAAATTCCACGTCCATTGCTCATTAGAACGCTTGAAACAGTTGTTTCAAATCGTGACAAGTGATTCCGAGACAGATGCGGAATCTGAAGGTCGTTTCGGCAGCGATTGAAATATTTTTCAGAAAGGAAAGCTAAGGAGAGTAGAGGGGAAGGATAAAGGAGAGGAGAGGAATGATAAAAGTAGGAGAAAGGAAGAATATTATTCCGATAACGAGACTCAACTGTGGTGCAGTGAATTCACGTTTTTTCTGTCTAGAAATAATCATATTTTGCCAGCTATTGCCCAAGGGCACCTAGGAGAATGGAATGGAAGCTTGAGGCATTACATTCAAATGATCTCATTGCATCATTGCTGTCGTTAATGTTCCCAGATTTCTAATAGATTGTGGGTGATAGTGAATGGAGATAAAAAATTACCACATTAAAACTTTGTCAAGGTGATAAAATATTAGTTATGTGTCTGATGGAAATAAATAACCATTTGTCACCTTGTCTAAAAGGCTTCAAGTACTGCAATTTAAAGACAGTTTCAAAAGGTGATCAAGATACTGAACACAAGTATTGTAAAATATCATATTCCAAAATGAAAGGAGCTTCGATTTGTGTACGTGTCCTCATTAGTTAGTTATTATCCTATAAATAAAGTTTAGCTTGCAAGACTTATTGAAAGAATCATATGCCAAGTTATATTATACCAAAGCTCCACTAAAATAAGATAATTTCATTTCATTTTTGCTAAAAATAAATTCTTAAAAGCAAATTTCTTATCATTATTTACTCAAAATAATGAATGATTACACGATTCTAAAGACTAATGTAGGCCTACATGAATAATGAGAAAAATTATACTATAGTAAACTTACAGAAGAGTTCAATATATTATGATTATATTCTAATTAGATGATACCACCAATTGTGAGAATCGGGTCAAAAAAGCTGAACCATAAAGCCTCTACTTCCCAAGTCATAAAATCTCAAATTCAAAAACCTTGGCAAGAGAACTTACACATCTCATTCAAAGCCCTGATGACAGCTTGCTGTCTGTGAAAGATGTCTAAATTGGATGCATGCAAATTTTTCAAACAAATTTTGAATAAATTTCCAATAACGTACATTTTTCCGTAAACAAGGGAGAATCGGTTATAAAGAGGTCTGCTAAACTATAAAAAAGTACCTATGCAAATTTGAAAGGGTCATTTGGAGTCTCTCGAAGTTTATAAGATCGTAAAAAGATGTCTCGCGGTGAATTTGAGTAGCGAATGTAACCAATTATTCCAAATAGCTCGATATCATGGAGTGAAATTTTGTACTAACTGTTCAGTGAAAATAATTTGTTACTAGAGAAAGGTAGCAATATCATTTCGAGTAGAACATCAGAATTGATTTCATTATATTTTGGACCAAAAGTACACACCAACTTTTTTCTGATACCAAGCAGATCACCAGGACTGCTTGCTGTGTTTAAATGAGTCAAGTATCATTTGCATAATAATGTGATCTAAATGATAAACTGAGCTTGTAGATTCAAAAGAAATGATCTAAAAAAGTAATGGCGGATGAATGACATCGTATACAAATAATACTTATTAAAAAGAGGATTGGTTGAGCAATGATGATGATATAGATATTTCACGACCCCTGTGGTCTTTCTCTGTAGTTCTGATGGTCCTGCTCTTGAAAACAACTTTCTATGTTCAGTTTGTTACATGATTTTTCTCATATGGTTCAGAAATTCCTTTACATTGTATTTAGGATGGCTTATTAACCATTTTCAAACTACAATTCATCATCATGTATTTATAATGTTTTTAATGTATAAAAAATCATTATTTTTCACGTTCCTTCTACAAATCATTGTTATCAAACAGGAACAAATGAAATTGAATTTCAAGAAAAAAATAATTTGTTATTGTACTTTGGTTGAAAAAGTGTGGAAGGACAGTATACAGTTTCATCATCAATCATCTCATGATGAAGGCAATCTGTACCAATATTCAAAAATTGCAAAGATTATACTGTTGACTGAAGACTCCCAATACTACTGGACGACTGTATTTGGAATATGCAAAACCTAAAGCATAATAGAAAGTAGAGTCATTGATATAAAACCGGAAATAATTGCGAAAACATTAGCATCTTTAGTATAGAAACGAAATACGGCTACAGGGCATCATAATTGGAAACCTTGAAATTTCAGTAGCAATCTATATTTTCATAATTTTGCCATTGGTTGCGATTGCAATTCAAGATAAAACAAATTACAATCAGTATTAAATTATGGACAATAAAAGGAAATAAAGCTCAACTTTGAATAAACACAGAGTGATAATAATTAATTTGCTCAGGGCGATTTCAACAAGATATTTACACTTTCCCAATGTCTGTACATAAAAAAAGACACGAAGGAGCTTGATACACATCGAATAATCTTAACAGAAATGGGGTTATGGTGCCATCATTTTTATAGCATCGACTCTTTTCAATTGGAGTACAAATTTGAAAGTCTCAAGCCACCTTTATCCCACTTACAAAGATTTATTCCAATATCGTTTTTAATGGCAGAATTTATTGCAATCTGAACAGCCTGTAAGTCATAAAAACGTCTGATAGTAATGGTATCAACTCAGACCTGGGGGAGTCTCAGATTTATTGATACCAGATATACATTAAAGTGAAAGCTTATATATAATGCACGGATTTTAGGAGCACTTCAAGAGCAATTAAATATTGTAATAATTTATAACATTATTACAAGTCTACAATAATTTACATTTCACTAAATTCTTACAATATTTAAAACTTTGATTATTTATAAGGGAGGTAAATTAACTATAAAAGGGATGAGCGAAGTTATAATGTTTTGGAATACAGTGTTACTACTAATCTTGGACATGCAGTGGTTGAAATCTCGACTAAAATATTCTTCTAAAATATTTGGTTCCAAAATTAGTTATGAATGGTTATAGAATAACTATATATGCTCTCAATCTACAGGACACTTGAATTATTATCCTCCATGACTATTCTGAATATTTATGTGACACTCACATATTTTATTTTTACTGCTAATAGGACATGTATCATGAACATCTTCAACTATTCTGGAAATAGAATAACTTACACCAACATTTGAATTTGAATGTAGTTTTGTAGGTGTGAATCGAACTAAACGACCAATAAATTTTAATCAGATTCTATCTACTTATTTTTGTGATTTTCAACTAACGACAGTTGGAGAATGAGATTAAACGGAGAAAGATATAAAATATTTTTGTATTATTATTATAGCTTGTATGATCAGTAAACAACTAACTATATGAACGACTAACATGAGAATAATTTCTATTATTATGAATTTATTCTTATAATAAATTTTGTGGGGTAGGCTAAACACAATTTTCAATTTTGAAAAGAGTCCAGAGTTACAACAGTAGTCTGATTATCTCCTATCAACTGAATTCATCTCTTCTAACAAAGTAACAATCCAATTTCTTCTAAAATTCCAATTCACTTTGAAAGCACGAATTAATGTGAAATCTGTTAAAATCTACCCTCCACGATACTTCATTTAAATTCTCTATATAAATTTCAATGAATATCATCCATATTTAAGTGAGAGACAGGACTCAGTCCTAAGGATTGATTTTCATAACAATAATCAAGCATGATAAGATGTGCATAAGGTTGGAAGTTATGATTATCTCACATTCAACATTTGTTTGAAACACACACACATTCAAACAAACACACATCACAAACACATTATATACGTGTATTGTGTATAGAATGTACAGAGTGATGTCTAAACATGGAGAACATTGTGTAATGATCAGTCGAATTCATTATCTAGTACTTCCCGTAATTTTACTTCTAAGATTTCTTTGAAATAATAAAATAAATAAATCATTCAAACATTCACTAAATTCAAAGAATCACAACCATTCCGATAAATTATTTGGACTTATTTGTAGAAATCTTATTGATGTTGTCAATGAAACCTTTTAGTGTTTTATCTCAAATTATTTGGAGTTTTAAGTCAACAAAACCGTAGTACTTTTCTGTCAAGTTGTCAGAACATTCACAGTTATACCCCAGACATCCCACCAATTATTTCCCCCAGCGACAACTGAAATTCAAGTTCATTTTGGCAACTCAACAAGTCGACCAACATCGATGCAACAACCTTGAAAACATCCAGAAATCTCATTCGAAACCAGGAGCACTCTAGGCATCCAGCATAACAGTTTTAATGAAAAACTTGAAAGAAGCAGCTGACAATCAAGAAGAATATCGCCTGTCAACGGAGGTAAAGAGCCTGCTAAGTTACGGCCAACAATTATCATTTTAATTCTACAACATTCTTAATATTTACCGCTATCTGCAAGAGGAAGGAATTAAAGAGATAGAGAACAGGTGAGAGGCACACGTATCGACGACAAATTAGGTTAACAATCCCGCTCAAACAATTGCAGGTTGCTAAATAATGATAATAATAATTTCTCGACTACTGTACCACAGTTACTGAGTAACATAAATTTAATAAGCCGTCTGTGAGTGTATTTTTTCATTACAACTTCATCTTTTCCTTCTTCTTTTCTTTCTAATACTCAGCCCCACATTCTTCTCCTCCTTCTGCTTCAATACCACCCCCTCCTCATACTTCTTATTCTACCGCCTCCTCCTCCTACTCATTCTTCTTCTAATTTAGCATCCTCCTTGATCTTTCTTTCACAGTGTTCTTCCTTTCTCCTCTTCTTTTCATCCTCACCTTCTTCACCTTCTTCTTCTTTACCATCCAACCATCCCCATCTACTATTTCTTATTCTTCTCCAAGTTTCAGCAACCTTACTGATCATCATCATCATCATCATCATCATCATCATCATCATCATCATCATCATCATCATCATTTTTTATTTATACAGACAACAAATTATGCACTTTCTATTACATACAGTGCAATAGAGTTAATACAATAAATTACAATAAAGGTATTAAGAAATTAAAACTAATTCACTTTTTTTGCAAAGAATAAATAAAACAATTTTTATAGATCTGTATACTACACTCCAGCATAAGCCATCACTCCTCTTTCTTCTCTTTTACCATACAACTTTTATAATATTTTTCTTCTAGTACTTCTTTACCACAAACTCCTTCCTACTCTTCTCTACGTTTAGCAACCTTCTTGTTCTCTGTTCAAAATTAGTTCTTCTCCTCTTCTTTTCAAACACTTTTCATCTTTACCTCCGTCTTTTTCTACTTTCAATTTTCTACCTAATCATCCCACTACTCCTTTTCTTCAACTTTCAGCATCCTTTTTTCATTCATGTTCTAATATTCTTCATTTTATTTTCTACAAGCTGTCCCGGCGAACTTCGTATCGCACTCTTCCCCCCCCCCCCCAAATGTCCCCCCTTCATGCCACCCCTTAAAAAATGTCTTTATTCTTTATTCTTAAAAAATAATTTCATTTTATCTTTATTTTAATTTTATTTTTATTTTATTTTATTTTATTTTATTTTTATTTTATTTTTATTTTATTTTATTTTTATTTTATTTTATTTTTATTTTTATTTTTATTTTTATTTTATTTTTTTATTTTATTTTTTATTTTATTTTTATTTTATTTTTTATTTTATTTTATTTTATTTTTATTTTATTTTTTATTTTATTTTTATTTTATTTTTATTTTATTTTATTTTATTTTATTTTATTTTTATTTTATTTTTATTTTATTTTTATTTTATTTTATTTTATTTTATTTTATTTTTATTTTATTTTATTTTTATTTTATTTTTTATTTATTTTTATTTTATTTTATTTTATTTTTATTTTATTTTATTTTATTTTTATTTTTATTTTTTATTTTTATTTTATTTTATTTTATTTTATTTTATTTTCATTTATTTTATTTTATTTTATTTTATTTTATTTTATTTATTTTTATTTTATTTTATTTTTATTTTATTTTATTTTATTTTATTTCCGTTCTTCAATTTTAATATTTGAAATGATATAACATGACTGTATTATACGAACGATAACTCATTCTTATCTTAATATTGATGATTCTAGCGTAAAAAATAATTAGAGCAGAAAACCTAGTACAAAAAGAAATGGTTCGGAGCGGGAATTGAACACCCAACCTCTTGGTCGTTGAAATCCAATTCGTGGATAGTCCGAATCGCTATCCACTGGGCTATTGGGACTTGAGAAGATGTTGCTAATTTTCTGATCTTGAATCACGACTATCTTTCCGTTCTTCAAATAGCCGGCAAATTCAAAACTTGGTCTGTAAATGTTTGATAGGTTATGTCATTAATGTAATAACTATTTATTAATTATAAAGGGATTTTCTTATATTTTTATAGATATTATGTTAACCAGTGCTTTAAAAATTCAAACGAATCCAAAATCATCTAAATCGGTTCAGCCGTTCTCGAGTTATAAGCGAGCGTACAGACACCAACTCTCTTTTATTAATATAGATTCTTCTACAACTCTTTTCACCGTTACATTCTTCCTCTACTCCTTTACTAGCCCCTCCTCCTCCTTCTCATTCTTCTACTTCTACCATCCTTCTTGATCAAGTGCTCTCTCACTCCTTTTTCTTCTTCTTCTCATTCTACTACTGATTCTTCCTAGATCACTTCGTTCATTCTCTTCTTCTCGAATTCTTTCCATCTTCTCGTCCTTCCTCTCTTTCTCATTCTTCCTCTATTTATTCTTCTACGTCTTTACCACTCTTTCCCCTTTCTTCTTTTTTCATCCTTCTCGTTCTTCAAATTTTAGCATCCTTCTCAATTTCTGTTCAAATTTTCTCTCTTTCTTCTCCACCAACTTTTTCCGTCTTCACCATTACTCCCTCTCTTTCTTCTACTACTTCCTAGATCTTTCCTTCATTCTCTTCTTCTGTAAATCTTTTCATATTCATCTTCTTCTCCTTCCTTTCTTTCTTCTTCTCCCTCTACTTATTCTTCTACGTCTTTACCACTCCCTCCTCCTCCTACTTCCACTTTTCTTCCTTTTCGTTCTTCTACTTTTAGCATCCCCTTTATCTCTTCCTCCTTTCTTTTCTCCTTCTCTAACTCTTCCTCCACTGTGATTCCCTCTTAACCTTCACCATTCAGCTACTAATCGTCCGCCATACCTAGAATCAAGTTCAACGGTGTGCTTCATCTCTCTTCATCGCGCTGCCGCCCAATACATCATCAACTTCTTCTCGCATAGATAACGGATCGCACGTGAACTTTTCTACTGCTGCTGCTACGACTAGAATCCAGTCAGTCGCATTACGAGCGTGTGCGTGCGAACGAGGCTACAGCACACGTGTGTCAACTGCTAACAAGCTGCAGCGAATACTGCACCGTCAAAGTTACTCAAGTAATATAAAATAGTAAAAAGGAACTGTCTGGTACTAAGACGACAGTATATTTATCACACGGCAACTATCACCGTCTAGTAAGAAGAAAAACTACACTAGAAGTACACAAACTATACAAGAATTGCAAAATTTTGGAAAATGGTGAAAAGAGATATTGAGGGGGAAAAAAGGTAAGGAAAACTGAGAGAAATTGATGAAAGAAAAGAAGTAGAAATGGAAGAATTAGTAGAGATCCAGAAAGTCCAGAAAATTGAAATCATACCAAATATCATACCTAATCAAATAAGAGATGTATAAGTGAATAGTTACTTTGTAATACTTGTTAGTAACAAAAGTAACTTGTTACTGAGTGATAAGCCAAACAACTTATAACAAGATCTTGAATATCCCACCAATTCCCGATTCACAACTAGACTAAAAAAATTGCAGAAAGAACATCACTTTGCTGAGTGCCTACTCATGTAAAACACTATTTTAATCTTCAAGATTACGACCGGATAACAACAATATTAAAACATTAATTATTAGTGGCAGATAATGACCATCAACACCATCTCAGAAACCAACACATAATATCAATTACAAAGTAACGGATTCCATTCGGAATGGGTATATTTGGGCGAATGCAGAATTACTGATAACCTCAACAATTAATGCATGGGCCATCATTGCATCAACATAAACACAGGTTTATGACACAAGTTGCAGATAAAATCCGTTACAAGCTTAGGAAACGAGTTCCAATGATTTTAAATGAGTTTGTTGGTCGAAATCAGAGTGATAAGCCAAACAACGTCGAGACTACTAATTAAAAATCTTGTCTCTCTTGCGTACAATTCAATCAACGCTGAGCTTTCTGGTACAAAAAAGAAAAACAAACAGAAAAAACGGGAGCATGCAATCAGTCGCGGAAATGACCAGCAGAAATAATTTCCAGATAAAATTCGATTTAATTAAAATGACCAGCCAAGAATGGTTGGGTTTTTTTGAGTCGGATTGCACTGCTGTTAACTGATCCGAGATTGCATCACCTCTACAAATATGGATGCAGTATTTAGACAAGTTATGTGCAATTTAATTGGGTGAAAAAGAGCTAAAAGTAGAAATTATGTAAGAATTAGCTGTAGAAGTGTGTAGTAGTTCAAATACCTCCAACAGGCTAGTGGTAAGAAATTAAGTGGTACTAAGATCATCATTATTTTTATTTTGAAAATTGAATGTTAATTCATCATAAAAATTGATTTCCTACTGTTCTTGAATTAATTAAATCAACTAAAAAATATCAACAAGATTGATGAATGAATCATCAATCAATAAAATTAATTGGAGTAGAATGAGCATAAGCTCTATAGTGCTTTTCATCCTCGAAGGCATCTGAGTACAGAAACATGTTCTATGCGTATGCACATGCGCATGTATGATTGAACAGCACACAATATGACAACATTGCCGGGCATTCCAATTAGATAACTCACCAAGCTGGCCAGTCGTCTTCAAGGATAAAAAGCATTATAGTGTAAGATTAAACTATTCAATTAAATAATTAAAATTTGACTTGGAATAAAATAACGTGGATTTTGTACTGATTTGATATAGATCACATATTTAGTACAAAGTCGATGTAGTTAATAAAATAACTAGGCCTACATAATGGTCGATTAATTCCGTTTACCACAGCCTAAAGGAGAAACTCAAGGTATCATATTCAGAAATCCATTAGCTTCCTCTGGTATAGATTTAAAGTGGATGAAAACCTTAATAAGAAAAATGAATGGAAACCAGTGGTAAAGACCATTCAGAAACATAATTTTCTATTCAGGAACACTTATGAAAGTGATGAAGCTTCGTAATCATAAATCAAAACAGCATCAAGCTACATCAAACACCTGTAACTAATTTATAGAAATTCATTCACTTGATATTCCTATGCAAACCCACACACATCCATCAGCAAGACATTCATCAGGAAATAACAAACCACAAATTTACATTTTTCGCACACGATCCAAATAATTGCACTCGCATTCTGATCATGAATAAAACAAATCACGTTCTGAAATGCATAAGGTGTGCTAGTGACAGCACAAGATGTTACGTAAAAGACGATTCGGACCGATGGAGTTGGTGATCTACATTTGTTCTACTTTTGGAAATAAAAGACACGGTCTGGGAGACGTTGAAGGAATGTAGTCAAGGCTGTTATACAATTTGTCTCCCATCCGAGTACACACACAGATTAGCGTTGCTTAACCACAAAAAAATCTAACGAGCACTTAATGATGTCTGGATGGATTCATAAATCCCCGCATCAGAGAATAGGAAGGCACTTTCTCTATTTCTTTTAATCTATCCATCCCACGGTATTTCTATATCTTTCTCGTATTTTTTCTAAAGCCTTATATCCTTTACATTTAACAAAATATGAGGTTGGCTGAATTGGTTCCCAATTCGTATAGAAGAGCGCTCTAATCGACACTCTCATAGTGTTTAGAAGCTTAAAATCAGGGAAAATTATGTTTTTCATCAAAGTCTGAGTTTTGTTTCAAGATAATGAGTAGTCATGCAGTTTATGCTGAGTTTGAACTGGTGAATTGTGATAATTGTGTTTGCGCAAGTTATTCTTATTTAATTGCACTCAATAGTAGTTTTTTGTGCATAAAAGGATGAGATACATTTTAATGAGGTTATTATCTCTTGAGTAGAATTTTAATCAAATAACTAGTAAAATACAGAAGATACAAGATCAACATTTTATAAGCTGTGTTGGTTCTATTTATTCACACAAGGATAAGAGACTTGAACAATAATTTTTTGAATAAATTGTTGCAATAAATATTGATTACAACCTTAGGTTAGGTTTTAGTATATTGTAGTAAGCATTGAAGCAATAAAAGTTCAACAATTATTTGTTGATTATGGAAAACCAGTATTGATAAAGAGAATGCTATGAACAAAACACAATAAAACAATGTACTAGCCAATCAGCGAGAAGGATTAAAATGGTGAAAGGGAAAATAAATGTAAGAAAGTTGAAGGATGAGATGAGCCACCACTTATCCTCAAACCTTGTTCCCCACTCAACAACAGCTAACCACAAAACAATCTGGCACAAAAATCTTGTTTGACATATAATATGCAAATCACACAAAAGGCCTAGTCTTTAACACACTCTCACTTGACGAAGATTCTTCACGGTCTTCCACTTTCCTCCTCTTTATTCATTTTCTCCCCTTCAATCAACTTCGATAAATATAGAGAAACCGATAAAAATCAAAGTGCAAACATAGTCACGATAAAATACCATAGAGCATAATGGTGGAGTCAAAAGATTATGAAGGAAATCATAGAGCAGATGTCAATGGCATGTCCTATTAGAGAAAACATTGTCTATGCAAAGACAGGGAAAGTTGACTATCAAATGCAACATAACTTGCGCATAAGATAAAGATCGTGGACAAGGTGCAGTTATAATAAAATTAATAATTCCGATTGGAAGAATATTGAAGTATTCATGAAAACAAATAAGCGGTGAGCAGTTATTGAAGAAACAACAGTGAAGTTTATGTTGTCTGTTTCCACTGGAATATTTCATTTATTGGTTATAAATTCTATTCTCCAGTGAATAGAAAAGTTGGAAGGCGGTAGACTTCCTTTTGAAGTGTTTGGATTGGCGAGGGAGGAGAAGGAGGGAAAGGGGGTGGAGGAGGAGGAGAAGGAAGGGGAGAAGGAGGGGGGGGAGGTGGAGGAGGAGAAGGAAGAGGAGGAGGAGAGGAGGAGGAGGAAGATGAGGAGGAGGAGGAGGAGGTGTTAGAGGAGGTGGAGGAGGAGGAGGAAGATGAAGAGGAGGAGAAGGAAGAGGAGGAGGAGGATGAGGAGAAGGAGGAGGAGAAGGAAGAGGAGGAGAAGGAGGAGGAGGAGGATGAGGAGGAGGAGGAGTTAGATGTAGAGGACTGAATGCCCATATATAATTGATATGAAAAAAAGAAAGAGAGAGATATAGAAGAGCGAACAGAGTAGAATGACTTACCTATTTTTCTGACGTAGCGAAGTTTGGACAATAATGTCCACACTACCACTTAACCACGAGAGAGAGGATAAAAAACTTACACCACAGAAGAGAGAATTTAGTAGAAAATAGAGGGGAAGAAGATGAAAGAGTAGATGAATGAATGAAATAGATGAATGAATTAAATTTTGGGATATGGAAGAAGCTGAAAAGCTTTTTTTTTAAATAACAGAAAAGCACGCTGATTGATATAGCTAGAGCAATCTACATTAATTAAATGCTAAATTGAATTATAAACAAAATTGAAAAAATTACACGGAGGAATGGAAAGGAAGAAGAAACATAAACGAATGGTGAAACACATTGTGAAAAATAATATGAAGGGAGAGCAAAAAAGAAAAAAGAAGAAGGAATAGAACGTAGGAATTGAGGAAAAAGTATCATAAGACGATGAAAATGAAGCAAAAAGAAGTAACAAAGAAATAATGGAATGAATGAACGTGAGAATACAGGATGAGAAAAGAAGAAAGAGAGAGAATAGCGAGAAATAAGATAGAAGTGAGTTTTCGAATCCTGGAGAAGATTAATAAGATAGGAGAAAGAAAAATGATGGGCTGAGGCAGAACTGGATGTCCAAAAAATATTGGTGACGCAGAAGGAAGAAGAATAAGAAAAAGAAGAAAGCGAGGAAGGAAAAGTAGGTGTAGGAGGAGATGGAAGAGGTGAAGAGTTCAGGAGGAAGAAGACAAAAAGTAAAGTAAAAGAGTGAAAGGAAAAAGATGAAAGTAAAATGATGGAAGTGGGAAAGCAAAAGATGAAACATGATGTAAGATGAAAGATGAAAGAAAAATGATAAAAGTGGAAAAGCAAAAGATGTAACATACACAAATAACGGTGAACAGGAGCACAAAAAGGTGGATACGAGCAAAGAGAAGTCTACCAGGTTGGAGAAAACGAACCGCCTTGAAAGAAGAATTAAAATTCGGATAATAAGAAGAAGCGTGCCCGGACATGGAAGCGGAGATAGCAAGTTATAGAATTTTTATTTATATGGAAAAGAGTCGGTACTGCTGACACTGTTTTCCAAAGACTGGTTTCTCAATGAATTCAGCGGCCGGTGTCGGCTCAACAATGAAAGTAGTAGTGAACTCAGTTCACACAGGTGAAGGTTTTATTCCTAAGAAAACGACTATAATAAAAATCGAGAATGAATGTGCCTGATAGGAAATTTATCTCTTTCACCCACAATTCTCAAAGCCTTCAGACAAGTTTCTTGTCCACACAAACACGTTTAAACCAAAATTCAATTTCGGATAGTTCGTAAGTCACAACAGTACTTTATTGTTATGGGTGCGACATGTATATGATCAATACAGATTCAATATTCTTCCACCTGCTAGGTGATAATTTGTTTTTCTAATGAGCAAATCTCGCAAGGTTAAATGAAAGTGTATAGGTTAAATAAATAACATAAATTAATGTTGATGAAAGAAAAAAAAGAAAAAGAAAAAAATATCAATGTTGATGAAAGAATTTGTTGAAATTTATGCTCACGTTCAAATTACATATTTTTATTCTTGAAAATTCGGTGTCTTTTTCGTTTGTTAAAAATTTATTCATCGACTTGATAATTTGAATGTTTTGCATGAACCACCACCATTGGCTGACAGTATTCAATAGCTTCCACTTGAAGCTTGGAAATGTGTTTAAGACAAATACTGTATCAAGAACAGTATCTTGTTCATCAAGACAGTAAGTTAGTCAAGTTAGTAAAGTAAGTTAGAAAACTGTAATTACTTTTCCATCATGGATGGAGGAGGTATTCAAATCATAAAAAATTTATCACATTTTTGTTCAAGTAACATTGTCCAACATACTAATCAACTAATAACTCACCTTGAGATTGATGATGAACCTATTCCATTCGGTTAGGAAGCCATCTGTAACAAAGACGGAGAAATTAATCAAAGTTCAATTTATTAGCCAACAATTCATAGCTCAATACTGAAATAATTCTTTATAGAATAGAAGTTCAAGAATAGCAATAGTATATTATCGAGGGAGTAGAAAAATATAGAATGAAAATTTTTAAAGGCTTACTTTATTTTAATAAAATAAAAATAGTTCTACATCAAGAGAATAGAACGATTGGAATAACATAACACAGTTTAAAAACATTTAACACCCATTTACACAGTCTACAGTCACAGTGTCCCAGTCTGTTTTATAACACAGTCTACAAATACGAATACAGTCTAGAATCTTTTATCTAATAATAACATCAGTATCCACTATCCTCATGAAACAATATGAAAGTGAGAAAGCTCTATCAAGCTATCCAATACAAGTAAATTTCTCCAAATATCTGCACTCAAACTACATGAACTCCAATACGTTTCCACCAGTCATCACATCCTTGCTTAACTTTGTGCAACAGTGGTTTCCACGGAAAACAGATTAGCATTATTCGTTTCACAGCTTCATTGCCGCTGCTTTGTAATGATAACGAACTGTTTCCAAATATTCAAGTGCGCACAGACAGAAATAGAAAAGAGGAGGGCTTGAAAGCCATATGGCCGACTTGCGGCGGAAATAACCCGGATGTTAAAAACGAGCACTATATTAGTTAACTATGAGCACCAATATGTTCACTAAAACAGTACGGTAGCCAAACATATAGGGGTAGAAGACTGCCTGTGAATATTTTTTCAACTATAATCTGTTTTGTGTCAGAAAGCAGTAATACGATAGTAAGGCTAGGCGTACACCGGTTAATCAAGACAAGACAAGACGAGATTAGTCACGTTTAGTCACAGTACTTCACATAGTTGCTTATGAAGCAACACACACATACTAGTCATTGCATCGGTGTGTGCTGATTCATAAGCAAGTATGTAATAACTGTGACTAAACGTGACTAATCTCGTCTTGTCTTGTCTTGACTAACCGGTGTACGCCTAGCCTAATACGATAGTTCAGCTAGGCGTACACCGGTTAGTCAAGACAAGACAAGACGAGATTAGTCACGTTTTGTCACAGTACTTTTTACATAGTTGCTTATGAAGCAACACACACCGATTAGTCATTGCATCGGTGTGTGCTGCTTCATAAGCAACTATGTGAATTACTGTGACTAAACGTTACTAATCTTGTCTTGCCTTGTCTTGACTAACCGGTGTACGCCTAGCCTAAAGCGGTAGTAAAGCAAGGGAAGTAATTACTGGGTACAGGATAAGTTGAGATATATAGATAGATAGACTTCATTTTTCCACTTTTTACATAGTAGAGGGTGGACTGAACGTAAATTTCGAACTCGATATGCGGAAAATCAACTATGTGTAATTATTGGATCAGTTGGAAAAATATAAGAAAATATAAAATATCAAAGTGAACTATTACTGAACCTTTTTTATTAGAATTCATTGGAAAGATTTTAGTTGAAATCAGTCATAATCAATCAATCATATTTTAATAAATTTGATTTCAAGCTAACAATTGTAGCAACTACTTAACATTGATCAAGAATGACGAATTTATTTGTCATAAGATACTTATTTACAAAGGACATCGGCAGATCCACCACATTTTTCATTATAAAAAAATCTGTTCAAATTCCTGCCATGCAAAGGGTGAGTGAATGACCTGCTCAATATAATAATCCGTTCTGAAGATAAGCATAAAAATTTTAGATGTTGGAAACAGTTTGAAGATTACGGTAAACGTAATAACAGTGTGGTGTGAAGACTCGGAAACAGACGCTGTAATTGTAATTTACGGACTGCTGCGGCGCGGTACATTCCACAAAATACTGTACAGATAATTGCGTAACTAATTTATCTCCATAACAGAAATTATCAGTTGAACAAAAATTAGATGACAGAACTTCAAACATAAGACTTATTTTCTGATTAATTCTTCAACTTGTTTACTGAAAGTATACGAGTCTCTGAAAGCCTTTCTAGTTCTGTCTGATAGAGAAGCAAATAAAATGGGACCGTAGTCAAACATCTAAAAAGTACGTAATTCAAGAATTGTTCGTATATGTAAATTTATAATTTTATTGTGAATATGATACATGATTTGATAAAGGTGCAATTTGATTTATTGACTTCCAATCGATAAATAAATCTCAATAAATCAATATCAATCCAGGTTTGATCATCACTATTATAGTAATATTATATATAGTAATACTAATATATAGTAATATTACAATCGACGATAGGGAAGAGGTCTGATTGACTTCTTTCTTTTCCAGGCAAACAGGAAGTTTAAGTAGGAGGTAAACCCAAATTCATGTTAGTATTTAAAATTTTAAAAACTTGGAGAAACTTCTGAGTTTTGTTGCTAGCATAATAAATTCATTAAGCATATTATAGTTGACTAAAAATATTCAGATATTAAATATTTTGATGGCAACAGGCAACTCCCATATAGGCTACTCTCGGGAGAGCCTACTTTCTCAATGTAAATCGCAATGTATTCCCTGTGTAAGTTGGGAGATTTTTGTACCGTTGTTTATTGAGAAATAAAATTATTTAATTATATAAAAGAGCGTCGTGAATCATACTTTGAGTATCGTTCAAATTTATATAAGAACAAGATAGTTTTTAAAAGTATCACTGCTCCTGTGCTGTTCAAATTTCTGAATGCTATTCAAATAATGCTTGTTTTAATAACAAAGTACCAGTAATGTTGAGTTGATAAGAACATGAACTTTTATGATTAATGTAGAAGAATATCTTTGGATCCCCTGAACATGGACCATTTGAAGAAGACTATCAAAATACTGAGAACTCGCCGAATAGTTGAAAAAAAAGAAAAAAACTAGAAGAAAATCCCAATATCACAGGAGTAGGAAGATCTACAAAACCAGTGGATTGATTTCATAATAATTCAACTACAGTATATATATTCACAAAAATTATTTCAATTGGATACGCCTTCAGCTTTCAAAAAGAAAAATCCAAGTTCTAATCTTTTAAAGCTATCCCTTGTAGCATTACTTACCTCAATGTACCCATTGCATCAGTCGTACCATCAAACACCATATTTTATAACACTACAACTTCACTTTTGAAACTAGGAAGCCTTCTGCACTTCCTTACTAAAGTGCTACAGATAAACGTCGGACTAGACCATAAAGCTACCATTTTCAATGTACTTATCGAAAGCGTTTCAAAGATCTATGACCATCATCAAAAAATTACAACTGGCGAAATTGGAGGCTCACGTTGCATTGAAGGCGGTGAAAGTTCATGAACGGTACTTCTCTCCTTGTCCCTTCTGGACTATCTTTGTCCATTCTATAGTACCTTCCTCTCACTGTCGACAATTTGTATCTGTAGTGAGTAGTGAATCGTACTTCTTCTCTCATCCTGGTTAGTATCACTAACGTACTAATGATAGACGACTTAATCAGACGAAAAAAATGCTTGGTGATCAGTGTCAAAAAGCAGAACTGCTGTCAGATAAATGATTCGATAAGGTGATGAGATTTTTGGAAGTTGGGAGTACTCTCATCTTCCACTACATCTTCATTTTCAAGTTACTAACTTCAAAGCAGTATATTTATAGATAAATAATTGAAGCAGCGGGGAAGTCTGGTGACGTTCTAATTTTAGAAAGTCTTTTTTAGTTTCATTTGGATATAAGTGAGCAGATTTCAGTTTTAGATTGCCAACGTTTTCTTTGAAATGCAATTCTTCAATAGGTTACACGGTAAATGAATGAAGGTTCAATATTTGAAAACAAACCTTTTCTTAATCCATGACAGTGGATTGCTCATGTTATAGAGCGGGTTGAGCCCTCTTGAAACACAAATTTTGAATTTAGTTATTCCAACAGAACTGAAAAAATATGCATTGCTAATGAAGATTAAAACGCAAAGAAGAGAGAAAACAACACTCACAAATCATTAGTTTTCACTGATAAGAGGAAAATTAACCTTTTTTGGAAAGTGTTGACGAAATACTAGGAATTTTTCTTTTAATCTTTCTGTAGAAACAACTTCGGTTGCAAGTTCCAGAAAACCCCCATCCAACTGCAATAAAAAGAAAAAAGAAAAATAATATACCCAAAAATGGAGAGTAACAATCACCCATTTGAGAGATTGGGTGTTTAATGATGATTGGATGTTTATGGATGTTTATTTATTGGGTTTTTATGGTTTATGGATGTTTATTTATTGGGTTTTTATGGTTTATGGATGATTGGGACATTTATTGAGTGTTTTATTTGAAGAGATGGTAGTTTATTGGTTACCTTTTTCTCTTACCTATGTTTTTGTTATTTTTCCATTTAAGTTGTACTGTAAGTTTTTTCTGATAAATAAATCATTATTTATTATTTCTTTATTACATTGGAGTAACTCGTTTACCTCAAGTCACATTTGAAACGGGTCATGGTAGTAACATGAAAAGGTTATAAAACCTGGAGACAAAAAACAAGGATTGGATAGCAAGAGCTCAAATAATCCAATTATTTACTTAATCATTTAATGACAGATGGCTATCACTAAATCCAAAAGACTAAAATCACTAAATCACCAAAAAAAGACTAAATCACCAGACGAATATGCTAGAAAAATCTGGATAAATAATTGAAGATTTAACAGAAAAATAATGTGCAGCGTGACACAATATTCGAGGGGTTGAAAAGTGACAAGAGGATGCATTTTTCGCGGAGACCGGAAGTGGGTGATGCAGGCGTGTGTGTTACATCACAACTACTTCCGGTAGGTGAACGGAAACTGAAGCTGTTTCAGATTCGACTCCCAACCCAACTAGAACTGGAGCGGCAAACCATTCGAGCATTACAAAAAGTATGAAATAGTGGACCATTATTTTACAACATCGAAGCATTAGATAAACTCCTATTGACCTCTTTAATACGGTATTTGAACATATAAATTATTTCAACGGGAAGGAAAGTTATACGGTGGGTGGAGTGTTATAAAATATGGCATTAATTGTAATTTATTGTCAATATTAAACTTATCATAAAATATAAAACTATATCAATATGAAATTGATATATTGTAATATAATAACAATATTTCTGTTGTGCTGCTAAAGCACATGAACTCTATTGGATGAGACTTATGTCTGAATGATTATATTATTTATTGAAAATTAAAGATGAATGGATTGACTCACAGTTTTGTGTAGGAAGGTTTTACACAATACTGTAGTTAAGTTTTAGGTGACAAGGTCAATATTCACCTGAATTTTCAAATGATTGATAAAGGAAGTACTAGATCATCAATTGATCATACTCATTATTCCCATACAAAATTGTATGTGAATCTAATAAGACATCTTCCTAGTGGAAGCTGTCTATCATGATCTAATTTATTAGAATTTGCAAACCCTAAAAAGGTAACACTATTTACTAATTTGCAACCCCTATGAAGTTATAACTGTTAAGGAGTATATTATATTCCCGCCAGCATATGTGAGAACATTCAATTTTCCCTTTTGAGCTGTCATTTTTTCGAATCACCCGTAAACCGAATCTAAACTTCCTGCGGGTGTCTTTTGAACTTTCTCTAGAAATAACTTCCGGTAGCTAAAAGTTCCAGATTCCACCCCATTCACCAAAACAGAGAAAAAAAGACCCTTTTAATGGAGAATGGGGAACTTTAACCAAGTTTACTGTTTTGAGCAGCTGTTGACAGTCGAACCAAACAGTTGCTGTGAGCCATGCAACAGAAGAGCTCTGTTCAATATAAAAAGTACAAATTTCGAGGGGAAATAAAGTGAGACCTTCCGGAATGGAAGGACGAATATAGAGGAGGAAGAATTGCAGGATTGTACAACGAATCATAAACGAAATTTAAACATAAAAATGAAAGTTAAAATGATAATTACGCCAATTAAGTTAATCAGAAACTTTATCACATGAAGGGTCCTACTAAACTTAAAATAAAAATTTGTTAATTTAATAACAATTTATTTAAATAATAATTGTAATTGCCCATAGTAATTGTCCGTATACGAGTATTATAGTGAGAAGCTATCCTTTCTCGCCTCAAAAAGGATGAAGGCGTCGGTTAATCTTATTGGCCAACTAACTTGACCTGTATAAAGGTTCCAAGAATATGTGCTTGAAATTTGAAGTTGATTGATAAAAGCGTTCCAAAGTTATCGTCGAACATACAAACATACATTAAACATATAAACGGACACGCTCCGAGCCTCGAGTCAAAAGGAGGAACTCGCTACGCTCGTTCAAAAAAATTTCGTAACATGATTTTTCACAATTGTGAAAGCTTGATTGTTGTATTCATGGATCTCTAATACTAAACCATTTTATGTGTTTTTCATTTAAAGGGAATTACACAAGCTATTGTAAAAAAAGCACTTCTTAAACTCGAGTAGTTGAATAAATTTGAAAATCGATCATATTTATTATAAATCTATCCATATCAGTGATAGAAGCAGAATCAGACCAATTAGACAATCAGACAATCTTGAATCAGATCTAGATATAGTAGCAATGAGTTAACACTAAACTCAACACTACATCTAGTCACATAACGTAGATTCATCTCATGAAAGACGTTATTGCAAATCAAATTTCAAGCCAGTGGGCTCACACCTACGTTATGATCTCCAAGCCTCAAATAATAAAACTACCAAAACTTGAAATTAAAATGACAGAAGACGCCTCCAAGGTCATGTGACAGGAGTCTTGGGCATGGTTACGGCCTGCTACACACGACACGACACGAACCGATTCATTTTTCTCAGCTCCAAACTGTCGCTCATCAGAGGTTGACTGCTTGCTGCTGCTAGTGGCTTCACGTTCCTCACAATGACACTTACTGTTATAATAGCTCGTACTGTTATAATCACTACTAACTACCAGCTTCATCCCGTGTTATGTATCCAACACCAAAACTTAATTCCTTATTTTTGTAACACTATAGGCATGCCAACCTCCAATTCCAAATAATAATAGTTAGTAAGTAGTATTCATAGGGAAATGATGGAAATGGAGCAGTTCTTACTACAGTACTAATACATACAGCGGTCACATAAATCGAATCAATAATGAGGTCGAAGAATTCATTATTCACTTGAATTATGTGGTCGGTGAATATAAGGTGAATATAATATCACAAACTTGATATAAGTTTTTCGACACTATCAGGTACACTGTACTATTTTTCTACACTGTTGTGTTGGTATCTATAATTTTTTAGAAGCTTTTCCTCTCATTGATGCACAAAAAAAAATCTATTGCCAGTTGTTATAGTGAAAGTACGGTGTACGTTTTGTTTGGTTGATAACGATTGACTGAACTGGACTTTCTGGACATGAATTTCTTGAATTTCAGTTACATCAGGAGTAATTTTTTGTTTCTTTGTGTGAAGAAGAGTGTACACACGGTAAATTTATGTACAAAATGTATGAAGTACGTCAGTTTTTGAACTTTACCGCTAACATTCGTTTAGCGAAGTACTGTATAATCAATCAACTCGACTGAATTATAAGGAGTAGCACCATAAAAAAACTTCATCTGATGTGACATTGACAACTGGAAGAAAGCTTCATTCCTAATCTAGTTGAAATTATTTGAATCACAAATTTACCTACTATCTAGCAGGGGCAGATCCAGGATTCATTTCGGGGGGTAGGGGGGGGGTTGAGCTATCTCAATTAATTGAGACCTATCTCAATCATAGGTATCATTATGTCTCAAACATAGGTATCTAAATTTTCTCTGATAAAAAAAATCTAAATTCAGTTGATAAAAAAAACAATATTTTAGTCATCCTTCACCAACACATCAATCACCTGAAAACCTCGAAAATCTCATTTACTCATAATCCCTTCCAAATCCTACCAATCCGTGATTGAGCCTTGAGTGAGAGGGACTTTATCCTCCTCTCCTACTCCCCTCACCCATAGTTCGTGACCCGAAACGGCCGGCATATTAAGCGCGCGCATAATGTTGAATAAGCCGGCAAAGACTGCTTTCAAGCATGCATTTACCCCGCGGCTTTTGACCGGTATCTTCTAATAGCAGGGACGCAGAGACCAAGACCAGCCTACGACCTAGCAAGGCTTGCCCGCTTTAGTTATTGGAGTATACATGTTATACACACTAATATACATCATTGTATAGTGCTTGTGTATTACTAAATTACATACCAGAGTGCCCTACGAAATAATGTCTGCAGCATTAAACAGCATTAATGGCTTTCCAATAAGCAACTAGGTTGTAATCTGGCTAAATTAAATAATCCTCGCCTGCTGCACAGCACCATGCGGAAGTTCTGTATCGGATGAAGATTCAGGTGAAGTGGGATATTTTCGATACCGGTTCGAGTAATTGGACGCAACAGCCAATTTATTGCCGTGATTGGGATTAGTGCAATGCGATTTTACAGAAAAATAGAAAGGTGGTCGCGTGCAACAAGCAAACTATTGGTTCACTTTCACTATATTGACAACGTGAAGTAATTTTCAGGACAACTATGAAAAATATCAGGAAAATGTTCAAGGAAATGGAGGAAGTACGATGTTGTTTTCAAGCTTGTTGTTCTTCTTCTATCTAAGATAAATTATTGAGCAAAAGTTGAGCATTTTTTCGTCAAACATGAAACTTCTAATAATATAATTAGTGTAGTTTTCTGTATGGTCAGAGTTTATGAATGTACGGTATACAGACTTTCAGACTGTAGTATGCTTGAACTTTAAAGAACTATGAACTTAAAAATATAACTTACTACAGTATCAACTTTTTACATCAAATCCAGAACTTTATTGTGATCTCTACAACATACAGTAATTGAAAAATTAAATTTACCTGCAAGGAAACATCCTGTGCACAGGTAAGAGTTGCTGTTATTGAATGAATAAAAACCATAATGAACTGCCAAGGAAACTAATTTCAAAAAATTTTTTATCAATATTCGGAAGTCTTAAAGAGAGTGAAAGCACCAATAAGACGAAAATGAAAAGAAGAAGAAAGAGAAGCGAGAGGTAGCGAACATACTATTAAAATAGAAAATGAATCATTCAACAATTTTTTCCTCAATATTCTACCGGAAATCATTTATTAAATAATTTAATTTTTGAACCTTCCATCATTCCTTTAAACTTTAAACCTTATCCCAACCTATCTCACTCCTCGTGTTTCGGAGGACACGCTAAGCCGTCGGTCCCGGCTGCCTAAAAAACAGTCGTTAAGTCACGTCAGACACCCTGAACTGATCAGGAGTGACCTGGAAACTCTGACACCAGACCTGAGCCAGCCAGGTTACACGTAATTATTATTATTATTATCCCACCTAGGAGACTGATTATCAAAAACAGAAATAATAAACATATTCTTAGTAAACGAGAATAAGAACTTTGATGACAAGATAAAAACAAAAACAATTCTATGAATAAGAATTGTCTCTGATGCAACTATTGAAATAGTATTTGAAGACCAGTAAGATTGAAGCACAGATAATGTACAATCATACCTCATACCTTATACCATATCTGTGATTGAAGTATTCACTTTCTAAAACTTCGCTAGTAATGTATTTAATTCAAGGGATGTACATAATACAAATTGGAGACCCGAAAGTCCTAAATCCACACTAAATCCACAATGGGAGAAAAACTCTCAAACTATCAGTTAGTTCTATTTATCCAACTATATTGGATAGTGGGAATGACACCTACGTTAGTGCGGGGAAATTAGCAGGACATTGGCAGCTCCTTTCTCTTGATTTGGACAATCATTAGGCCGATTGCTCAATAAACAACAAAGAGATTGTCCTGTCCAAAAGGTCACTGTGATAAAGTTAGGCGCGCGATTTTCACTCCGTCTACCTGCTGAATTTGGAGAGGAGAAATTTGGAAAAAAATACAATAAAAGTTGACTCAACTCTCAAGGCTGTCCACTAACGTAAATGGATGGATAGGAGAGGTAAAGGGGACTGATAAGAGATGGAATAATGAATTAGTACTGCAGGAGAGAAAGAGAGAGAAAATAGCTGTCAGCTGTAGTTGCGCTTTGTTGTTTTATTACAGTTGGACCAAAAGTTGCCTACTATCAAGCTAATCTCGCAAGTCCTGAATGAGCCCTTCCTTAAAAGGACTCTACACTCGTTCACTCCATGTTTCACTTGCGTAATAGCCCTAAACGTGCAGTTGACCTTTAATGTAACAACAACATCATGTAAAAACACCAAAGATGTGTGAAATTGAAGCACACACAGAATCGTAAAATTCACTTGAAAAGCGGAGACAAAAACCAAGGCTTTTAATTTGTACAGGTTTCTCATTTCTTATCTCGGCGGCAAGTCAGACTTGATTCTCTCGTGTTTTGAATATTTGATTTACTCACAGATTTTTAGGCGCGGTTTAGGATGTTTGTTAACTTTCCATTATAATTCGAAGATAAAACTATGGAAGAAACAAAGATCCTCTTACAAGAGATTCTTGGAAGTTTTAGCTTTTATTTTAATAATACTTAATTTCCTATTTCTGTAGGATGACCATTCACATCTTCAATTAGAGAATGAATCATTAATAAATCAGAAAACCATTCATAGCCATTCTATGGAAGCTTTCTATACACTTGAGAATGAGTTACTATGAGGGTAGTTTATACTTTGTTCTAGGAACTCTGCAGTAGTCTACACACTCTACATCAAATCTGTTATCTTCTCATCCATCAAAGAAGTTTCTGCAAATTGATGTCTCATCTTGCCATCTTCAAATAAATTTGTAAACTCTGTATGCAGCATGAAATTTTTTTCCCCCACAAACAACGTAAATTCCCAATTTTCTTCCCCTTGATGTCACAATAAGTTTTTCAAGAGCAGAGTAAAAACCCTCCGAAGTAGCTTGAAACATAGAGAAGGAAAGAAAAAACTCTTTCCTTCTCTGTGCTTGAAAGAAGTAGCTTGGCAACTGCCAAAAAAACCCATATTAGTAGCCAACCAATAACGATCAAACAAACAACATAAATGAAGTTGATGTAGGTTTTCTACTGATAAAGAGAAATTGCACTGCTATCAGCTCCAATCCCATACTCTCCAACCACTCCAAACAAGTGATCAATCAAGAAACACAACAGACTATAGCTTCCAGGATCTCAGGATTCCTTCGATTAGCCTTCGATCAAGATAGGAGATAGGAGACTGTTGTCCATCAATGAAAACCATTGTTCGTTGGACACAAGAGCTGACAATGTTATTAGCTGCATTATCCGACGTGGTGTAAGTAGACCAGACTATTTTCAGATGATGGAAAACAATAATTAATTTTCACCGGACTGGAAAGCGGGCTAGAAGTAGACTGCAACTAATAGTTGGCGAGTAATTTGTTTAGCGGAAAATTTACCCCACCCGAGACCAAAAGTACTCCTTGGAGACGTACTCCCAGTTTGATTGACATTGTCAACAGCGGTAGTCGATTTCTATGTCAATGTCAACCGTAACAATGTCAGCGGAATGGGAAACAGAGTCTCTGGTGAACAGAATATTCGGTCGAGTCACAGACACTCATCTGATGCACTGCAATGATGCTGCAGAACGAAAGCGTAAATGATCCGAATAATTATTCTGTGTGCAATGGCTGATGTCTGCTGACAGATATTCCTCAACAAAATGACTCAGAAGGTAGGATTTAGAGAAGAACCCAAATCAAATCTAAAAATATTAATCTAGCTAGATGATTTAGAAAAGATTATTGATTAATAAATCTGATTATGATGTTATTATGAATGATCTGATATATATGATTATGACCTGATATTACAAATAATAATACATACATGTATATCTATTATATTATCAAAAAAACGTTTGGCGCATTCCTTTCTACTGTGCTTCCACCACTGCGAGATTTTATGTGAAATCTAGAGGAGACTCACACTTATAAAAGTCTGTTGCAATGATAATTTATTCCCAAACGATACAGTACTTAGCAAGCAGGCAAATGCTTAAATGACACATAACTAATGTTTTTTGTTTGAATAGTTCATTTATTGTTTCTCTAATTTGTGATGACTGAATCACGTTATATTGGAGGAGACGGTCAATTTTCAACGTTCTCAGATACTAAAAATGTATCAGATCCTCGGATTTCCTATTAAATCGCAGGTAGGATAATGTTGATTGATGTTATAGACAGATTATGTCCAACCTGACAGGTGAAAGAACAGTAATTCTAGAACGGATTTCCATACTTCGTTGTACATTCTAATAACGGCATTTCAACACCTGCTGATGAAATAGGCGACTGCAAAACTACACAATGAATGACTCAAGACTCAAGAAACTCCATCTGAAATTTTCCCACACCAGCAATGATTTCTCCCCATTGTCAGTGAGCATGAGAAAATAACGCATGATAGACACATGTATTTTATTGTTGTTATAACGAAGACCAACACCATCATTAATTTCATACTCTAATCACAGAGTTTCACATATACGGCTCCCATTGGACATTGTGACTGTACGTAAACGCTATTAAAAAAACATGAATTGAATCAGAGTTGTAGATCTATCTTATAACAGGAGGAAAATGCGTAATTAATTGGGAATTATTCACGAGGTAACCAAAGTGAAACCTCTTCTTTGATGGTTAACTAATAGTAAATGGGTCAGAAACGGAACAGGATACGCAATACCAAAATCACATTTTTTTAGATTTAATATTGAAGGAATTATTTTGAGACGCACTTGTTTTTGAAACGAGATAAAAAGTTTGGTAAAATATCAAGAAAACGTATCTTGAAGAGAGTGGAGAATGATCATATAATTAATTATACAATAATCATAAAATTAATTATACAATGATCAAAATAGCATAAATTTGGAAATGTCGTAGACTCATTCATTACACAAACTAAACAAGAATATTTCCAATAGCTAAAGCTCACATTTTCCTTACAACTATCCTAAACAACTCTAATTACAAGTTACAATACCTACTATCCAATGAATTATCTCGTTACGAAATAACCTTACTTACCTAAATCAAAGTTTGTAATAAAATTCAACAAACTCGTACTCGTAATTTAAGACCCCAACAAAAACACCCCCTCACTTTGTTCGCATCAATGGATTCCATTGAATTATTCCTAAACGTGAATACAATTTTTAATAATTTAGATTGTTCAATGTTATTTTTTAATAATGAAGCTTAGAAAATTCATGAGGAAATTGAAATGGTCCATTTTCACAAATTTCCCAAAAGATGGAAAAAAATACGAACGGAAAACGATGCGTTTAACGGGATCGTTTGGCATGACCTGGAGAAATTGGTGCGCGTGAGAGTGTGTGCGAGTGCGTCAATGTTTTGAGATTGCTTTCGGAAGAGAAAAAGAGAGAGAAAATCAGGAAACATGTTATGCAAACAGCTGGTCTGGCATCCTGCCTTCTTTTATCCTAAACGCGCCCTCTGCTACTGTTCTGATTCTGTTCTAGACAGACATTCTAAATGTGGAATCTTTCACCATTTTTGGATGGAAATTCTGATTCCAATGGCTCCAGATTGTGCTTGGATTTATGTCAATATAAGTTTTGATCAGCTTGTTCCAATGAGTCAGTAATTATTTCAATTATTATTAAATTATTTAACATTATTATTTCCTTAGAAATATTACTTTCAATACACTTTCATTCATCAATTCATTAATACTTCATAATGCCTCATTAAATTATTTTTACTTAAAGCTTTGATAAATGAAGCTCATTACCAACAAAATTGATCAATTTCTCAATTTTTTCAAGGAGGTCTATGTGATAAATTCTGAATTTTTATGAATCAATTGTTTTCCATTCATTATTCCACTATTCGCCTTAGGATGGTTTACCAACGAAATTGATCAAGTTTTAACACATATTCAATTACTTTTTGAGCTTAATAAGCAATACACCTTTTTCATAACAGGGCATCGATCTATATAAGATTAATTTCCCATTAATTACTCAACAGAAAGTATCAAGATACATCAATATATATACAAAAAAACTAGACTTACAATTAGACTCACCATACCCTAAAATAAAACAATGCATAACAGAACAATGGAGAAAGTAGTAACCTCCAGGTACCCCACCAACGGTAGCACTCGACTCTCAATTCTAGATTGAGATCAAAACAGGAATTTTCGTTTCATAATAGCAAACAAAACCAAAAGAACAAAAAACCTGAGTAGATCTACTACAAGGTGGGCGAAAGTACCAACAGAGCAGCTGGTAGAGGAAAGGTTTCTGATTTACGATTTCATTCTTGTTCTAAAAGGTCCACTGAAACCAAGATTACTAGACAACAGGTTAAGCCATCGTTGGTATAAGAAGCAAAGTGGAGGGGGAACGACAGCGTGACGTCACTTGAATCACAAAATCTGGACAGTAACTTGACTTCGTATACCGTTCAATCAACTCTGCTTTGAATAAATCGTCGTTTAACCCTCTTAGAATTGAGTTAGAATTTTCAAATTCACAGTACTTGAAGCGAATGAATGACTGATTCTAATGGTGTAATTAAATATACCGATTTCAAGTATATTCAACTTATATGAGAAGAAAAAGTAAACAGATTTTTACACATCTGAAAACGTGACATGAAAAAGTTAGTAAGCGAGGAATTTTTACATTTCTATGGTAGGCAAGTTTTGTAAGCGGGAAAGTTATAGATAAAAAGATGAATTTAATTTTTCATTTGAACATTTTTTCTCTACGACCAGCCGTTCTCCTGATATTGTCGGCGGAACGTAGGCGAAACAACCAAAAGCAAACCATCGATTTCCCACAATACACGGTCATTATTTACTCGAAGTAGCCTAATCATATTATATTCACAAAGAACAAAGAAGTAAGCACTGATGATTAATCATAATATGAATGATTGAATAATGATTTCATGATCAATTAATCCACAGTGAATTAAGTCTAAAAATACAATTATTATTAAACTACTTTAATAATAAGATGGTATATCAATTTACAATAGGAAGGCAGCATGCGTCAGTTGATTCACTTCAATTTTCAATTTAAATTTTAGAGAGAAATAAATTATTCCACTCTAATAACTTGTAAAATTATATTTGACTTCTATTTCGATCACTGGTACTCGATTTCGGTAGCACAAAAGATAGTAGCATGATAACTACACCTACGTGAAATAATAATGTGTTCATCATTTACATAATTACATCTGAAAAAAAGTCTTCATAATTATATTTAAAGCTTTTATGAATGTGAAAACTGAATTTTTTTCCTCTTGTTTCTTCGTTCTTCACTTTCCATTCTCTATTTCTCATTCATTATAATTGAGTCTAATAACTGTTCTCGTACGAGCGAATTTCTTCAAAATTCTGTCATTCACTTGGGGAAATGTTTTCTTTAGAATTTTCAAATAGCTTTCAATCACCCTATAGTTGTTTGAAACTGTATCTTCATGAATCCTCATGAATATGTCTTTTTGGTAAAGTTCTTACAGTTCTGAACAGCACAGCCAGGCATCGCGATAAAAATATTAAGTTATCACTGGATTGGATCAAGAACTAACCAATTATTAAACGTTCAATACGGTAAAGTTTGATTTTCCATTACCACACTATTTACATTTATTTACCATATATTTATTTACATTTATTTACAACACTTTATTAACAGACACTGCCTAAACACTACCGTACTCAACAGTAAACACCTATGTATAAATACGCTTCTACAGTACGGTAATATAAATTAAGTAGGTAAATAAACCGATCTCGATAAACACTGCCTAAACACTACACTACTCAACAGTAAACACCAAGGTATGAATAAGCTTTTCTAGTAATATAATACCGATAAACGATCTCGATAAAGCCGATGAATTGCAATTATAACTGATGAATAGCAATCATAATTTGCACTGAGCACGTATTGACTGGGGCATTTGGACTGAAGTTGTGATTCAGCGTACGTCATCGATGCAGTCCCCCCACTCAAACGGCTTGTGGACAGAAATAGCATAAGCGATGGCTCAACCTGTTTGTCTAGTAATCTTGCACTGAAACAATAAACTGTCATTCTACAAATTTATATCAAAACAGCAGGCACCGTTTGAGAGTAGAGTGTTCTATTGCCAGGTATTAGGACTCCCATTGTTATAATATTATACGGACCGTTGAAAAGTGAATGGAGCTGATGATAGATTGTAGATCTCAGTCAATTTATGACACCTTTCTACAATCTGACATTGCAATGTCATAAAACAATACCTATGTGTAGGAAATTTATGTTTTCACTGCAGAATAATACTTAGTGAAACGGAATTGGTTCAATAGCTGTGTGCTGTATCTCTCCTAGTGAATGGTTTCCTACAAGAATTGCGGTTAGGGTTCTTTCAATGTCCAAAATTTCCAAACGCAATTCTTTCAAGTACACAATCCCAGAATGGAAAGACAAGAATGTGAGATATTCATAAGATCAGGATTTTCAGATGATTAGTTCAAGCAATTTCTGCTTGACTTGAAAAACTTATTCATAACTGAATAAATAATACATGTTCAACAAATGTTTGGATCTGGAATATCTGAGAAAAATTAATTTTATATAAGCCACTTGTCAATAGATATAAATTTTAAATAATATTTTCCAAGTCTCCGTAAGTGGAAAACAACTACTGCACATTCGAGCAAATTTCTTATAAAGTTCCTCAACAATAACAATTTGCCCAGTGAATAACAAACTCCAAAGACTTTTTTCTCCCTATAAAAACTACGCGCAAAGTGCACACATTAGTCACAAAAACCATTTTATATTTTCCAACCCAATGCTCTTTTGCACGCACATAATTCACAGGAATCTGTCACAAATCATAACATAGGTCGAATTTCTTTCAGCATTCCATCTTTTTCTCGTTTTTCGACGTGCTGTAATCTGTGCTATTTTCATGGAATCTCCTGCTGTTTATCTGAGGATCCTCATTCTTTCCACATTTTTTGTTGTTTTTCTTTTCATATCCCCTATTTTTCACATTATTCCCAGCCGTATCTTCTTATTCCTACCTTTCTACTTGTCCTCCTGTCACATTTTCTTTCTCTTCTTCTTCTTCTCCTCTATTGTTCAGCTTTTCTTTCAATTTCTCCTGTTAATTCATTTTTATTTTACTCATCTTCTTATTTTTCTGTAGTATCTTCTTCTGATGCTTCTTCTCCTTCTTTCCCCTGTTTATTCTTCCTATCACATTCTTCATCGCTTTTTCTTAGTATTTTTCTTTTCTCCTGCCATTCATTTCTTATTCTTTCTCGTTTCATCTTCTCCAGCTTCTTCTACTTGTTCTCCAGCTTTTCATTATTTTTCCACTCCTTTCTCTCTTTCTTCTCATCCTCACACCTTCCTGTTATCTTCATCATCTTCTCTTTTTCTTTCCCTCTTTCTGCTGATCCCCTAATTTCTACTACCTTCTGATTTCAATTTCTAATGTTTTCTTCCCTTTCCCCTCCCCATCATTGCCCATTTCTTTCTTTTCATTTGTTCGTCATCAAAATCTTCTCTTATACTCCTTTCACCCTGCTTTCTCCTACTCCTGAACCTTCTTTTCACAGCTCCTTTTCAATTTTTCTTCATCTTCTTCTTCTTCTTCTTCTTCTTCTTCTTCTTCTTCTTCTTCTTCTTCTTCTTCTTCTTCTTATTCTTCATTCGCTTATTGTTCTTATGAATTCTTCTTCGCCATCATCTTTTCTCTCCCACTCCCATGCCTTCTTCTTCTTCTTCTTCTTCTCCTTCTCCTCCTCCGTTTTCCTCTCTCTCCCCCTTTCTCTCTGTTCCTTCCTTCTCCGCCTTCATCCGCCAAGTGGCTTCCAGTGTTGCCGTCGTCCACATCAGATTGCTCACGTAAGTCAGGAAGCAAAGCAAAACAACCAGGGAGGAGCCGGGCAGGTATTCGCTTATCCGTGAAGGCGTTTAGTTCAACGGGACAACAGCAAAGCAACAAATTGCCGCCTATCCTATCCGCTTGTTACCAAGATTATGATTACGACAAAATGGCCACCGCGACAAGACACCGTGTGGTCGGTCTTCTGGCTGCTACTGCAATATTGCTCCAACTGCAGGGAATGCAATGCAATGTCTATTGATATCAACCATATCCCACACTTCTTCACCGCTATCATTTTCTCCTTCTTCCTCAACTTTTTTTTCTCTTTTCCTTTTTCTCCTCATTTCCTTCTTCTTTCACTTATTGTTGACGTTGTTCATTCATCATTTTCATATTCTTCCTTATCTTCTTCTTATCCTTTTTAATTTTCTTCTTTTGATCTTATTCTTCTTCTTGTTGATGATGCTGTTCGTCTCCTTCTTCTTCTTCTTCTTCTTCTTCTTCTTCTTCTTCTTCTTCTCAACCTCCTCCTCCCTCACCTTCTTCTTCTTCTTTTCCTCTTCCTTCATTTCCTTCTTCTTCTCCTCCTCCTCCCCTTCTAATTTCTTCTTTTTCTCCACCCCCTACATTTTCTTCTTCTTCTACTCCTTTTTCTCCTTCAATTTGTTCTTGTTCTTCTTCACCACCTAATTCATCTCACTCGCTCACTAGAGTTGTGGTGCTATGTGATACTGTATCAATTCGGTGATTCGGTGCGCGAAGGTTCTTTTGTCTGTTGCCAGACTATAGTATTTATTTCCTGTTTATCAGACCACATTACAGCCCTTCTAGACTCTGCGATAAACAGAATCTCTTGAGCCTCAGAATATACTGTGTAATTTTTTGTTCTATTTTGAACTTTCCGTACACAAATACACAAGAAAAACTTTGATTTCTTACTTCATTCTTTTGTTTTTTCTTCTTCTGCTCTCCTTGATTCCATCTCTATCATACTTCGTTATTTTGTGACTCTTCTTCAAAATTTTTCATTAATTTATCTGCTACTATTAATCAATATACAGTATCCTCATCATCCGTATCATCATCATCATCATCTTCTTCTTCTTCTTCTTCTTCTTCTTCTTCTTCTTCTTCTTCTTCTTCTTCTTCTTCTTCTTCTTCTTCTTCTTCTTCTTCTTCTCCTCCTCCTCATTTTACCTCTTTTCTTCTATTGCAACTCCTGCTTCTATCCTTCTCTCTATCCTTCTCAAGTTCTTCATTATCCCACACTTCTTTCCATCCTCCACCTCTATTTGTTTCTATCCTTATCCTTCATCATCCCTCCTCCTTCTCATCTTTATCTCTCTCTTCTCTTCCCGCCTTCATCTCGTGCTACCTGTCGCTCATCATCTTCGACATCACACATCTCTGCAGCGTGTCGATGTAATACGATAATAATTCGTATCCTCACATCGTGCAAAGCACAGCTACTGTTTGCTGTCATCCTCACATGCTGCGACTACATGGACTCCCGCTTAGAACTGTCCTGTTGCATGCTTCAGCTTCTCACAAGTTCTAGACATTGGAGGTATACGTTCTAGAGTAAATTTCCAACACACGTCATAAAGTTTTAAAGATTATTGATTTATTAAATTCAAGCTGCGTTTGTTCGAAATCGAACGATTAAATGTCAATGGATCTCCTCACTATTAAAAGTCATACACTGCATAAATAAATAATGTCAAGATATGTTTAGAAGTTCGATTTCAGATTCAATTTTCGAACGAATGTGAACACTGCTACAAAATGATTTACTTTTGAATGATACACCCATATATCGACCCCACTGATTTAAATGAAAGCGTATCAGTTTTCAAACTTCGATTATATTTTTATCATGATTTGATTATAACATGAAAAATATCATTTTTATGATTAATATCTAAATTATCTGTATTTACAGGGAACCTTTCTTACTCCTCTTTAGTGTACAGAATGCTCTATAATATATCTATCGTATCAATAAGAATTCTATACTATCTTACGGTACGGTAAGATTTGTGGTTTGCGTATTTTTATACATATTTCTCGAGCTTATAGAGCATTTAGAGCACTTTAACTTTTTCCATTTTATAGTACAAATAAAGAAGAATTCGAATTAAGTAGATTTGGAGAAGTGAAAACTTATCCAGCCCTAAGGTATTGGGATGCATGTCTAAATAATTGGATTCAGCTCAATTTATATGTTAGCTTATTACTGTATAGCAAAATCGTGTGATACATGTTTCGAGTATGTTTCATAAATGAAAAATCGAGTTGCAATAGAAAGCTGCATCACCATTTCATAAAAGTTGTTGAAATTCTGTATTCTGTTGCGGACAACTAAAGCCGAGATCAAACACGCAAATTCGCAAATTCATTGCAAATGTCGAAAAGACTGGGGCAAACGCAAAGGTCACTTGAAGACAGGCAAAGATAAAGAAGGGAAAAGGCCGAGAAAAAGGAGTAGAACAGTGATAGAGGATGAGAAAAAACGAGAAATGAGAAAGATTGTGGTGCCAATTAAGAAATAACGACACGTCGTTGAAAATTCGACTAACAATATCAAATTGTCTTTGTATTGGAATTTTAGGTTGTTAGTGTCAACGGTAGCTACACGTTCTGGAGATTTCTGAATAATGAATTTTCAATTTTCCCATGGATCTACTCCTACTCACATACTTTGTATGTTACACACACTAAAATAGCTAAAATGTACAGTCTGGTCGAGTTGAATTGATTGAGTCGTTAGTGGCAGAGTAACGCCCATACAGTCCTCTCATTTAAAGAGAGGGGAAAGGATAGGGAAAGAATTGAATAAAAATTTAGTGTAATCTACAACCACAACTAACATTTTCCGGGAAAATAATGGAGGGAAAGTGAACTAATAACAGAAAAACGTAAAGAGGAAATGCGAATGGAGAAGAAAGGTTATTGAAAAAGAAAGTAAGGAATAGAATAGAATAGAATAGCTGCCTTTATTTGTTACCTGGGAGGGCGAAGTTAGGGCGCAGCCGGCCCACTCTTACACTTAACCTGGGAGAGAAGCAGACAACAGTAGAAAGAAGAATGAATTATTTTAATAGCAGCTACTACTAGAAGCTACTGCCTTTGTCACACTTGTTATTTAGTGTTTATTTAGTGTGAGCTATCTAGCTAGCAGCTAATAAAGTAGCATGGAGTGGCTCAGGCTCAAGATACAATTTTAAAGAAGGAGACCCATAAACCCGAATGAGAGCACTAATGTTGGATTGCACCAACCAGGATCAAATATTTTGAATCAGCTGATCCCATTTGAATAGCATTGTATAGCACGATCCATTTAACTTCTCAGAAATCAGCTGTTTTGGTAATAATTAAACAGTGACTTCGACACAATAATCAAAAGACCTAAAAGTCTTAAAGACCTTTTTAAAGGACCTTTTTAAAGAAGACCTTTCAAAGAATAACTTTTTAAAAGACCTTTTCAATAATCTGCGAGATTCAGCATTTGTAGGTCAAGTATTGTGATCATATGCTCGTCGATCATATGATTTATGACAAGTTAAATGGATCCTGCTATAACTTGTCAGAAATCAGCTGTTTTGGTAATAATTAAACAGTGACTTCGACACAATAATCAAAAGACTTGAAAGTCTTAAAGACCTTTAAAAGACCTTTTTAAAGAAGACCTTTCAAAGAATAACTTTTTAAAAGACCTTTTCAATAATCTGCGAGATTCAGCATTTGTAGGTTAAGTATTGTGATCATATGCTCGTCGATCATATGTTTTCTGACAAGTTGAAAGGATCCTGCTATACTGATCCTGGATCAAAATTGACCTTGTTCGGTACAAACCAACATAAATGCAACGTATTCTACTCAACACAACACACCCTTCATTCAGCAACTCTCAATATACTAGAAGTTACACCAGATAATACACCGGGTGCCCCATTATTTATGTGGAGGTTGCAGTTCCGCGCTGACCTTTGACCCGGTGAAGGTCGCGAACCTCTTTGAGACGCAATTATATCAATGGCCACCGCCGGGGGAGTCACGACTGCAGTTGCGGTGCGCTCCATTTCTCACAATAGTCGACGATGAATGTTCAGAAAAACGCGTTTAAAATAATAAGTAGTTGTCTGTCGCATGTTAGATAATAGGAGCGCGCATACCTAGCTGCCATTACATCACTCCACAAACTCTAGAATTGGGTGAAAAATGTAAAATACTGATCAACTACAACAGCCTCGGGAGCTGGTTTCTTGAACAGTACGTTCACTTTTACAATACTGTATTATTTACAAGCCGTATTGACCAAGGTAGTTTTTGAAATGCTAGTATTTACTGAATTAATATACAGTATTGACCAAGATAGTTTTTGAAATGCTAGTATTTACTGAATTAATATACAGTATTGACCAAGATAGTTTTTGAAATTGTAGAATTTACTGAATTAATATACAGTATTGACCAAGATAGTTTTTGAAATGCTAGTATTTACTGAATTCCATATACAGTATTGGCGAAAATAGTACAGAATGAATTAAACATACAAAATACTGTATAGCATAATGTTGTATTATTTACTAAATTAACATGCATACTATCGATCGACTCCCAACTAGAACATGGATTTCAACACTTGTATTATTTTCAACAAAGTACAGTATTGTTATTTCTGAAGTCCACTCCCCAAATATGTCATTGAACTAGCCACTTTCTGCAGTGGAAAACCAAGATAGTTTTTGAAATGCTAGTATTTACTGAATTTCACAAACAATATTGGCGAAAATAGTACAGAATGAATTAAACATACAAATACTGTTCAGCGTAATGATGTATTATTTACTCAATTTACATGCATACTATCGATCGACTCCCAACTAGAACATGGATTTCAACCCTTGTATTATTTTCAAAGAACAGTATTGTTATTTCTGAAGTCCATTCCGTAAATACAGGTATGTCTTTGAACAAGCTAAAGCCTTGTCTTTGAACGTGGAAAGCCAAAGTGGAAGAAAACGTCAATTTGTTGAAACTGCGGCCTTGAAATTGAATATTTGGTAACAAAAATTACTGTATTATTGTATATTAAAAAATGTGATATTTATCTCTTCTTCGCGATAAGCCATAAGACACCCACAAATTTTTAACTGAAAGAAACATTTTTGAAATTTAAACCACGAATTTCACTATAGAATTGAAAGTACGAGTTATAATATCAAAATTTGATATCTTTCTTTTTTATTGGAGACATTACAACCTTCAAAAGAATGATATTCCATAACACAATTCTTAAACGTCAAAAGCTAGATGAGACAAAAATTCCTACTTTAGTCCTAAGACTAAAATTCCTACAAAAATTCAAGGGAATTGACTATTGAATCTCAGAAAGAAGTGGCATTATCTGGAATGGCAATATTTGGAACAGTGTTTCAGACAAATTTATGAATTCATTAGCTACAAGCAAATAAGATTGATTTAATCAATGGATAAAGATAATGTGATCTTGCAATAATTTACACTTCAATACAATCCTTCCTTCCACAAGAGCAAAGTCCTTACATCTTCCATCTGGACACCGCGTCGATTATGCAACCCACAACTTACCAGCCAACCATAACATGCATTTTTAATGATTCTCATTCCGTTTATAAATTGAACTTTAGCTGTCCACACGGTGCCCCAACAAGATTCTAATCTGCAGACTAATATTGGCTACCGTTTACTATAACTGGTACCAGGGTACCAACACTATCTTAAATCAATGCAAATATATTTATATATAGGACATATAGGAAGTTGGAGCTGGCATGAGTGGAATGGAAACCAGTTAAGGCCGGTCAGCAAAATGCTTGGACTTCGGCGTGGGTGTTGACCAGTCTCATACACATCTACACAAGTATAGCAAGCATCTATACCTATACATCACATCTATCTATCTTAAATGGACGCGAGATTGACCTGCTCTCTGGCCAACAACTAATTACGTTCAAGTGGCCTTTTCAAACTCAACCACATAATACACACTTGAATAATCCAACAAATACTCTTGTACTTCCATAGGCACAGAATACTGTTATAGTAGGACCAGTGTGTGTCTATATAACAGGATAAGAGCCGTTTAATTCCGCCACACATGGTTGGACAGAACACACCCTCGAAATGATAACACAGCAATGGATATTACATAAAAGGTTGGCGGAACAGGATTTATCTGTTGATGTAAACAGTAGCACCTATTTAGACTAACTGCGATTGTTGGAGCCAAATGTGAGCTAACAATGTAAAAGGATTAGAGAATAATCGTAAGTGATCAATATATTTGGATTTGTAATGCTGCAGTAGTTGTATTGCTTATGCCAGAAATAACGCAGAGCCTCCTCTCCTCTACTTTTCTGTGTAATGTTAATACGAGTTACACATTAACACAATGTTAATAATTCATCGATATTCTTCTCTACAGCAAACCTTGGTACATAATCCCATCATCATCAACAAAATCATTATCATCACCATCATCATCTCCTGCTTTTCTTCTCATTCTTCAGCTCTTTATTCTTATTCTCGTAGTCTTTCCAGTCCTCTTTTTCCCATTATTACTCTCAAATCCTCAACCTCCTTCAAACCTTTCTTAAAGGTTGTAGTTAATAAAATTAATAATAATTGGAAAAAGCTATTGAATCAAACTTTACATTTCTCAGGCCACAGTGGACAGTGGATGTAGATAAATACAAATCTATAAGTCAAACTTATAGACAACCAATCTGCTATAGCATATAAATTGAAACCCCAAAGATGCAACTGCTGTTTTTCTGTTTTGCGATTTGTTCTCAGGAGCTATCTTCTTCTGAAAAATTCAAGATGTGAGATACATACTTGAAAACTTGAAAGTCTGGTAGCATTTTACTGAATTCCTTCAATCATTGATCTTTGATCAAGGATACAGCGTAGACAGTAGCTGTACATAAAAATCATACCTACAACATGACTCATGATCTATGACAACTATAAAATACACATAGGATAGAACCAAAAGGTTACCTTAATGGAGAAGTGAGGAATTCATCAGTTAAATGACCAAATTTCCATACCTTTTTCACAGATCTCCATCTTACAACCATAATCTCCATTTATTTACGAGTCTTTGTTGTAAATTATACAGCCAGACATCACCATAATTTTTGAAACGGCAACAATATTTTGCGCGACTGTTGAATCTATTAGGCTGATTTTTATCCCTCGCACCAATACATTTTCCTTGAACCCAATGTGAACAGCAGTTGGAGTGTGCTACAGTTTTGACTTACAGATTCTGTTCGAACCGTTAAAGCACTATTCCAACCCACGCCGTGGCCATAAAGCACTGTAAAGCAGCAGTAAACAATACAAACAGTAGCCGTTTCTTGTTGGCACACCCCCTATCGTGCCCTCTACCATTGCTGCTACTGCTACAACGGGGTACACTACGGACACCATCCTTGAATAACAACAGACTGTTGTTTCAAAATAGCTGCTACAGTACTACCTTCCTGGAAGGACTCACATACCTCGTTGTATTGGAATTTGAGGATATTTACGAGATCGTGTGGCCATTGTTATCAATTCTTTTTGTTTTCTTGTTTCTCCATCTTCTTTTTATCCTATTATATTATCCCTCAGCAGCATCATTGAATATATATGTATACAGTTATATTCTGAAGGATATATATTCAATGGCAGCATCTCTTTTCTCATAGAATGAAAATGTTAAATACCTTACATGTTTGGTCCTAACAAATGAGCAACTGTACTGTACTCCATTCTTAATAACGTATATTATTATGAAAATGATGTATATTAATATGAAAATAAGAAAAAATTAGGCTCAACTATCACCAAGTGAAGATGATGCCTTGAAAAAATTAAAATCTGGTGAAAGAATAAAAACAAAATTTTGTCTATTCCACATTATTTAAAATTTAGACAAAATTTTGTTTTTATTCTTTTACCGAATATGGAGAAGTTCCACAACATTTCTGAACAAAGTGTGTGTTTTTAAAATAAAATCACCTGTGGAATTGACAATACTTTTTTCCATCGTAGTATGAAAATCTAGTCTAGACGATCCTGTGAACAACAATATGAGAAATAATTCATATCAACTACAATCTTACGACATGGACCTCAAAAATATTAAATGAAAAAATTTTGGAAAAGGAAAAATTGGAATGTAATGTAATGAAGATGCCCAATTTAATAAAATAGGAATTCCTCAGGCTCATGTAATGTATATGATGAACAACAATCCAAGAAACAAATTATTGCAATGTAAGTTGTCACCAGGAAGCAATTGGCAAGGTGACAAAATGGACAATACTCTGACGCGCATTCCGTAACGTCAAAATTATCGCGAGTTATCGGTCCGTGTCATGTATGCAGGCTACACATTACATGACACGGACCGAATCGACGTGGGGGTTCCCGTCCAGGCTGTAATGGGTGGAGTGATTAAAACGTAGTGACTACTCAGTAGTGACTTCTGTGTAGTGATAGCGTTTGCTCAAATCGGAGTGATTAAACAAACGCTACCACTTCGGAGTTGTAACTACACCGGTCCGGAAAATTCGGAGTTATAGCTATGGGTAGTTATAACTCCACTTTTTAATCACATCACCCACCATAGATACAACTCCAAATTCAAGGCTATCACTCTGGCTCCTCTCTGTCGCTCTGTGTGATTTATTCTCTTTCTCTTATGATTCGCTCTATACTCTCAGTCGCGAGTGTCGCGACTCTATGACGCCAATCGGCCAGCCAAGCCAGTCGTCGGTCGTGATCGAAAACAAGCTTTACCAAGCTAAACCAATAAAAGAAATTGATATAATAAGAAAGATTTGAATAATACTTGTATGTATTTAAATTCAAAATACACACAGGGTACGCTCGGGAGTACCTAATTTCATGATATGTTTTGTTTTATTTGATTTATTTAAATTGTTTTGTACACAGTATTTGATTTATTTTGTTTAATTTATTCATTTAAATTGATGTTTATACAGTATTTGATTTATTTATTTCTTATGTATGTATGTACGTACTTCAAAATATTGTGATTTTTCAATTTTAAAATAGCAGTATGAATTCATTAATGAGGAAAGAATTTTACAAACTTTGACATTTAATAAAAATAATTTATGTGATATTCAAATTTCAAGGTACTCTGGCATATCTGGAAGTTTTTAACATTGAGACCCATTCTCGTATTTTCATCTTAAAAAATAACGTTTGAAACAATAAACTACAAAGTTCATTTATTTTTTATTTTTCCAGATGCAATTAAAGACTTGTTTTTATATTTTTTGCAGTAGTTGTGTTTTTCCATTGTCCTATAAAACAATTTTTAAGGAGATAAATTTACATCAAGAATTTACATGTTGAGTCTTATTAAGTAAAAATTAGAAAATTAATCTCAAATTTCAAATGAGGAAAGGGCGTAGAGAACCCTGTCTGTATCCATTTCCAAGGCTAGGATTTGATACTTCAAAATTTCTGTAATATAAATTTTAGAATTTTGATACTCACACAGAATGATAATCAATATTTTTTGAACATAATGATGTTTTGAAAGTAAACATAGGTTAAATAGTTTTCGGATAGCAGCCAGTTGAAGACAAGCTGACAAAAGTGGAGTGCGTAGATGGGCACACTCTAAAATTGTGGAGTTATAACTACTAGAAAGTAGTGCTATCTAAGTTTTAATCACATCAAAAGTGGAGTTATAACTCCTTTTCCGGAAAAATCGAGTTACAACTACAGGGTAGTGACTACTCCTGTTTTTAATCACACCAAACGGAGTTATAACTCCAAAATGCTGGAGTGGTAGCGATAGCTAGTTTTTAATCACTCCACCCATAATGTGTAGCCTAGCCCGGACGAGATTTGTTTTGATTAATTGAGCTGATCAAAGAAGTCGGCAACTCTTTATTGGTCCGAGTGGCAGAACTGCGGACCGGCGACGATTTTGTTATGGTTTGACGCTGACTCATTTCCAGGAATATTTAGCTTTGAAGTTAATTACTACTGTACTACACTACAAAACTATGAAAATGGTAAAATTTCAGATATCTGAATTTTTCAAAATTGTATGATACTCTACTCGCTTTGCTGAGATTGGATCATCTTGAATTTTTCCTCTATCATTAAATTTAAGCTTTCTAAAAAATATTTGAATTCTGATGTGATAGAAGGCTGTATTACAGGAGTGTGGAATGTTTCTCGTTTTTCATTTTTAATAATGAATTATTAAACTGAGATTCCTATATAATATGATTTATAATATGTATAATCCTCCTCTTATTCTTTCTCGACCTATATACGTGAACGTATATACATATATATGTTTAATTGTATAATGGATTCATATTGTAGACTTTCCATTGTTGATATGCTATGGAAAAAAGAAATTAATGCATGCCCACACATCATATTTCTATAAACTGTTGACAGTTCTTTGAATGTCATTATTTTCAAACGGAAAGAGGCATTTTTAATGCTGACTTGCTCTTTGATGCTTGGTAATAATTATACCTCCCATCCATGTCAGTGAAGGCTCCCCCCTTCCCCCACTCCATGGTAAACTTGGTTCGATGCTTTTCATAATTAAGATTCCAAGTATTACAAAATTGTTCACTAGATTATAGAAAGTAGACACTATCGCGTTTCTTTCCTGCTGAGCTATTTCAAATTATCTCATAGATAATAAAACTATAAATATAGGAACTAATAGAGTAGTTTGTAAATTAATATAATGTGTATAATATCTTATCACTGCATCTAAATTTTATGAAAATGGTTTTTTAGAGTATGAAGTATGAAGAATACAACAGTCTAGGTATTTTCAATTTGTAAAATTCAATTTCCTCAATTATAAGTTTTTTTTTAATTTGTTGATAATCAGGGCCTTTAGGCTAAACTTGAGGTCGCTGAAAACGAATCTGTAATCAGAATTTGTCTATCATGTCAAATCGCAATCTAATAATTGTCATCGCAATCTTGCTGTGAGAAATTTCCGAGAAATTTTGCTGACTCGAGTTCAAGAGAACTGGAGTTGGTCCGAGAGAGGCTACACATTACGAAACTACAACCTGGACGGGAACTCCCACGTCGATTTGGTCCAGGCTCTTGGTCGGTCCGTATATGTGTAGCCTGTATTAGAAGACACTTGTTATTAATTTCTGGAAAGCGAGAAAAATATTTTGCTGCTTTCTAAGCAAATACACAAAGAACGCCTATATGATTAATTGTTTTTGACAGAGCCACAGCAATTTGACTGTCAAACGTCAATGTACCTACATTAACTGAGGAAAACTATGACACGAGAAATATTAATTGTGATGATGTAATGGACATTTAACTAGAAAAAGACTCCTCACAGCAAGAAATAAACAACTTCACTACCAGCATGCCAGAGAAATTAATATGTACTTGTAAAATACTTATAATTTAGCACTGCTTTTAATAATAATAGTTTATAATTAAAACTAATAATAGTAGTTTATAATGATAGTTTATAATTTAAACTACTTTCTGCTAGATGATTGAAATTAATTATGGAAATGATACATTTGTGTTCATTTTTAATGCAAGGACTTGCTGCTTGGTACTTGGTAATGTTCCTTGAAAATAATTTATTACCGTACTTGAATAAATTCCACTGACAAAGATCCTAAAATTAATATTCTAATTGATTAAAAACTACAATTTCAATTATATACTATATTATATCAGATCAGATTCATATAATTTTATTCGTTTGAGCCAATAAAGTTTTGTTTTCTATTTCACTTCAGTAAATAGGTAGTAGAAAATAAGAATTTCCGATGAAGTAGAAAACTGATCAAACCAAGAACTTGTAAATAATAAAACTAATTAGTAAAATTAAGTTTCCATTGCAATGTAGGTAACATATCCTCATTTTTTCAAGACTAATATATTGAAAAAAAAACAATGAAATTCCACATCCCAGAGACAAAATTCCAGTACCATGTCATTCCCTTCTCTATTCAATTCAACTCAGGAACCTCAGTTAACCTCAGGAAATATAATACATGTGTTATGAAATAGGAAGGAAAGATCATAATAATAATCAATATTTTTAAATGTACAGTTCCCACCACATGATTTTAATCAAGAAAAGATGATTTTAAACATTTTTATTTGAATTTTCTGGCTTTATTTATGAATTTGTCAATGAATAATAATTTTTGCATGTTAGTTTTTCTCAAATTATTTTTATTTAAATCCACGTATCAAAAATTGATCACCCATATTTCTCAATAGAAATAAATTTAAAAATAAATATTCTTTATTAGTAAGTAATAAATTATCTTATCTGAAAGAGGAAAAATTAAATTGAAGAAGATATTATTATTTAATTCGACACATCAACAACTAACACTCCACAGTGGGAATTCGTTGAATTATTACTTGCAACAGAAAATAACACTGTACTGTACACCTAAACTAACAGTTATGTCACTCCCAAGCAACCGAGACCAAGAATAACACAGGTGTCAATCATCAGGTGAAAAACCCACCACGTTCAGTCAAAGAATACATGAAGCCATTAGTTTACAGAAGCTTTAAAGGTCAGACAGCCTTATGAGGAAATTACGATGCAATACGCCAGTCAAAAGAAACAGCAAAACTTTTATTGGAAAGATGTTAGCGGTCACAACTTTTCATCTTGTTGAACTTTGTCAACATGTCATGAACAGGGCAATGCACCGTACCTTCCTTCATACACAGCAAATAACATTGACGCATATAGGGGCTGCCACACCGAGATTGTTAGAAAGCTGCAATTTATTAAAATGCCTTTAAAGGAAAGTGACAATCACAAGATCTGCAACTTAAACTTTGCCGAGTGTGCACATCAACTTGTCTCCTGACAGTTTGCAATACTGTACTTGTTTCTTCAACGAAAGTCCAAAACAAAACGTCAAAGCGAACCATCAGAATAATGGCTGGATTTCACGATTCCAGTAGACGTTCAGGTTACTGGAGGCAGTTTACCTGCCTGGCAGTCTGCCTCTGCTTATATAAATTACCTGAAGTTTCTACTGGCGATTTTTACCATAAAATAAATCAGTGTCTGTGAAGAGAGAATTTGATTGTTCAAATTGATTGATTTGATAGTTGCCACAAATTATTTTATATAAATATAGCTTAAACTGAATAAAAATTAGTTTTATTATTATTTTTCTCTTTGACAGCGCTTCCGATGCAAACAATACCAAATGTATTGGTATCTTCACATAATGTTTTAGTATTAATGTGTACCGGACTAAAAAATGTGGTTTAGTACATCTTTACCAATGTGATTGGTTGATGATTACATGTTAAATTATCTCAAATATATAATATTCATGATTTATGATTCTTGAATCAATATTACTCACAGTTGGATCAAGAGGCGAAGATGAAAACAGAAATACACCTGTAATAAAACAGAACAAGTTGTCATTAGAATGTGAAACGACACCAGATAAAATTTCTAAATAAGAAGTAAAACAAATTTTATCAAGACACATGAAATGTTTCCTCAAACAACTTCAACGTTAAAAGAGAAAGTCCGAATAATACTAAGCAAAGACAAAGAGATTATAATTCAAAAATCTTCAGGTTTTAGTAGCGCATCATTTAAAAAATGGGCAGCAGCTTGGACATCTTGATTTCATTGACTATTACACATTATACATGACATACATCACTGGACCGGATTCCTTCATCTTGAAACCTGTGAATGATAATAATCTCAACCAAGTTTCACAGCTTTCACAGTGAAGTATAATCGTGTAGAGTATCAATTTATAAAGAATGAGAATAAAGTTATTTCAACTCTTCCATTGAGATATTAAAATAAAGATAAAATAACAATTTCACAGATTCATCTCCTGGATGAAATCGAATTCATATTTTAGTGTTTGTAGATGACATGACGTGACTACTAGAAGATATTGTTCAAAGAACCATGTTGAAAGTGAGCTGTTTAATATTATAGTAACAAACCCAAGTTAAATGTCTTAAAATAAAGTTGAGAATTCAAATATCACAAATAAGTACAATCTTGAAATATAGTGTGACTTTGCCTTATTTACAGTACTACTACTGATTTATGCTGTAAATTTCCTAATAAATATTGAGTTATTAATATTTCAACACTGAAAACGTACGATTCATTTTGTTATTTTATACCGATGACAAAATTGATAATCCATCTTACTTTACTTTTAAACGAGAAGCGTATTCCAATTTATAAAAATCTGCCTCTCACAATATACATAATACCAAGTATGTAATGATACATATAATATGTCTTTTATTATTTTGTTCAGTTACAGTGTAATTGGAGTCTCGACTCTGTTCTGTAACTCTTGTAAATAAATAAAATAATCTATATTAATAAAAGAGAGTTGGTGTCTGTACGCTCGCTTATAACTCGAGAACGGCTGAACCGATTTAGATGATTTTGGATTCGTTTGAATTTTTAAAGCACTGGTTAACATAATATGTATTAAAATATAAGAAAATCTCTTTATAATTAATAAATAATTAGTAAATTAATGACCTAACCTATCAAACATGACATCCATTTTGATCCAGTCCAAACAATAATGCTCCTATGAAATCGATGTGTAGTTGAAGATGCTACAATATAGGTCTTCCCGAAGACGACCTCGGTGGTCTGTTGGACAGCGACTCTGCCTTCCACGCAGAATTCTCGGGTTCGATTCCGAGACGGATGAAATTTTTTTGGCAACTTTCAGCATTGATTAATATTGATTATTATCCACTAGCTTTATAAAAATTAGTATATTGCAGATTTCTTTTAATTTTCCATCAATAAAGCGAGTGGATATAGATATTTTTACTTCGTGACATTTTTTTCGTGGGGGGGGGGTGATATGAAGGGGAGACATTTGGGGGGAAGAGGTGGGTGACATGAAGGGGGTTATTTGAGGGTGACATGAAGGGGGTTATTTGAGGGTGACATGAAGGGGGACATTTGGGGGGTGACATTTTGGGGGGGGGTTACATGAAGGGGGCCAATTGGAGGAAGAGGGGGGTGAAATTTGGGGGGGGAGAGGGTGATACGAAGTTCGCCGGGACAGCTAGTATTCTACTAATTGCTAATGCTGAAAATAATATGTTATTGAAAAATGATTGCTATAGTTGACATTGATAGATAAAGGTTGACTGTCTTTTATAATACAACAATATTGTCAAACATCCTAATTTGAATATTGTTTGAGCTATTTTCTAGTATGGAATCACAGATTCATAATTAGGATTGAATTAAAATGACAATTTTTCAATTCAATTCAGTTCTTATGACAATTTATTCTTTTATCATTTTTATTATGCTTTTTATTAATATCATTATGATATTATGCTTCTCTCTAATACCTGGAGACCCATATTGATGCAGTACATTCATACCTTGAGTGAATCACTCGCGAAATTATTCGATTGCCCAATCCTCCACCTGAAGTCACAACAATGGATTGTATTTGCATTGTGAGCGGTATTTGCAGTTGTATAATAATGATGTTTCCATGGAAACGTGAACATAAATAAGTTGGGATTGATGACGAAAATAAATTAGCTAGTTCTTATCCTTCATCTCACTTTCTCAATTCTGAGCAGTTTGTGCTGTGAAACCCTGCGCGCTTCACTGAGCACAGCTCCGACCTGGATCGGCGAATCAGTCGCTTTCAATGAGAATGAGATGGTGATTTCTGCGGACTTTTGTTTTTGTTATTAGGTCGTTCTATTGGCTTGCGCACACTATTCCATCAAGGATTTCCATCTGATGAACTGGATTTTTATTCTTTGGTACAATCAACTTTTGGTCATAATTCTGTTTCTCAATTATTAGTTAAAATTTACCAAGGATTTTCATCAGATGAATTGGATTCAATTCTTTAGTGCAACCAAAATTTGTTTATAATCCATTTCCTCAGTTTTTTTGAAATAAAATTATGGGCAGAATTCTTTTTCTCAGTTATTTGTTAAAATCTACCAGGATTTTTCATCAAATGAACTGGTTTCTTTATTGCAACCAAATTTTGTCTATAATTTATTCAGCCTTTCATTTTCTTATAAAAATTTTGGTCACAAGTCTGTTTCTCCGTTATTAGTTAAAATCTACTGAGGATTTTCATAAGATGAACTGGATTTAATTCTTTAGTGCAATCAAATTTTGATTATAACTTGGTTTCTCAGTTTTTTAGCTAAATTTACCAAAGATTTTCATCAGATGAACTGGATTTTAATTATGTAGTGCAATCAAGTTTTGTCCTTATTTCAGTTTCCTACATGAAAATGAGATAGGATTGAAATACTGAATGTAACGCTCTAGCATGAACAGATGTAATATACTGGAATTAACTTATCTTTTTGACAGAGGTTTGGTTTCAAAATTTCAACAAAATTTGATTGACTTCACAGTTTTGTACGTCTAATGAATGAATCACATTCTACCAGAAGTATATAGTTGGTGACAATATTTGAATAATGATCAAATGATCATTGCAGTTGAAAAAAAAATTAATCTAACTTCCAGTATCTGTGAAAAACAATCTCTCAATCTTCAAAAGTCATCATTCCACACGTGACAACATAGAAAAATCAAACTGTATTTCAAGAAACATTTAGGTAACTAGGGGGCATATTATCACTTCTGTATTTCAACCAGGAAATTATGATTTTCCTAGTGTTAATTGAACCTTTCACAACTAATTAGATAGGTGACAAACTTTTGAATACTAATTAGCTTGTAAGTGTTAAATGACCCGCATTATAAGACTGGAATGATAAGCAGCATTTTGTCAGTATTGTTATAGTTGCACAGTATGCACTTTTTTCTAGTAGGCTTTACCGTAAATCTGAACAAAATCTTTCAAGCCGTAAATCAAAATTTTCCAATTGAAGATAGTAATGATAAATATTTTTTGTGTTCTATAAATTTATTTAAAAAATAAATATTTAATATTACTTTTGAGAGAGATTTTATAAACATATAAAGTCATTTCTTAAAACACAACTCGCTAGTTTATTACAGTTCATTTCCAGAAATACTTTTTTTTAAGATTACGTCTTGAAGGTTACTCCAGGAGGGAGAGTAAAACAAGTCCAACAATACAGTATATGAAATATTGCACTATCTTAAATAAACCTACCTTCCTACCACATGACATAAAATTTTTCAGTACCCATCCTATTACAGTACTGTATTTTTAAGGTGTCTTTACCCTACCATTTCCATATTTCTCAAGATGGCGGATTGTTTCCCTTGAATTATCACATTACAACACCAAAAATCTTATTCCAATCGGATTATTTCATTTTTTCACCTCCTGCCTCATTCGTAACATGCCAACAATGGTGTGTTAGGTCAAACGGTCTGAAAATATGAGTTTCCTCTTTTTCTGAATTCTTTGACCACCGATCTGGTTCACAGTTTTGCGGCAAAAACAGCAACACCCAGCTGCTATCGAATGCTTTCGTAAGTTCAATTGTTTACATGGAATAATCCAACAACAATAATTATTGTAGTTGCAAGGAGAGAACCGTGTTGGACACCACCGGGTCAAGCACCGTTAGCTCTAGGCGGCCAAATTCCTTCCTTGTTCGTTGTTTGGTCGAACGTGGACCGACCGGACTCATGCCAAACACATGCACGCACGCACACACACGCTCGCGCGAGCGCGCAGGAACGTCGAGTTCACTACCCATGCTTGTTCTGCGGCATTCTAACCTATCTATACCGCAGCAGCTGCTACCTTATTCAACAGACAGCATCTCTCTGATATAAGAGATTATTTCGAACCAGTTCGCGTACTACTAGGCTACCAATACTACAAACCAACCTGATTGTACAGATCCGAGATGCTTCGATCAAAACTGAAGGAATCAGATATTTTTTCTTGTTCCGACACTTCCAATTGGAAACCACTACAACCAATTTTCTAAACCATTCCAAGGTGGAGCTGGAAAGATGCTTGATGCTTTGCAATTTCCAAATGCCTCACCCCTTCTATTTTCTCCACATCTATCTATCTCTCTTCTCTTTCTCTTTACTCCATCCTCTCCCCATCTCTCTCCTCCTCCATCAACAATCCATCTGTTTCTTTGTCCCAGGCGTGGTCAACATGCAGCTTAATTGCACACCTTACGTTTCATGCAGATAATCTGAAAGATTCGCAGATAAAACGCGAAGCACCATCCTTTTAATCAAAGAGCAGCCTTGAATCTAAGCGTGGCGTTCTAATAGTATCGTGCTCGCTCATTGTAGAACAGGTACCCCGTCTGCAACTAACCTTTTAATTTGAACATTTCCCGCACCAAGCCATGCCAATCTCGAACTGAGTTCGTGTAAACACCCAGCACTAAACATGGTGTTGGACCTCCCGTCTTGTTAGCCTACTTGTGTTCGAGAAGCACAGCCGATTAGCTGATTACTACCCATCTGAATGCACTGGAAATTTCATTGTCTAGAAGTAGTGTTCAATTCATGCAAATTAAAATGCAGTGGTCTCCTTAGTTGGAGCTGTTGATTAGTGTAATCGAGCCACTCCTGATTTTGAAAGCCAAGTGCTTTGCAAAATTACTATTTGAAATTCGATAAAGGAATATTTTCTTCATATACTTGAATTTAGTTAGTCACAAGTTATGATTTTTTCTTCATCATGTACATAAGAAATTCAGTTTGAACTTTAATTTTATAATAATTGAGGTGAGAAGTAACATTCATATCTACTTCACAGTTGAATTTGTAGTGAACAGTTACTACTATTATTATTTATTCAAATTATACATATGATAGCACAAGGATGATATCCCACAATTGTCCTTTCAACACAATAATGATGGATTAAACAATATACAATGAAGAGTATCAACTACAATGAAATACTAAGCAAGTACAACAAGTTAGATAACAAGGTAGGGAGAGAAAAAGTAAATAGATCACTTAAGGTGAAAAGAAAAATATTTGATATTTGAATATAATAATGACTAATAAGATAGTGAATTTGCAAAGTGCATATAGGCCTATATTGGTCAACATAGAGTAGAATATTCATAGATCAATGATGAATCTGCATTTGTAAAATAGAAGCTGCACTATCTGATGAACTCTTGATGCTAATCAGTTTTGAATTTGAAAAAATCTATGAAATAGAAACATTGTAAGAATTTGTGTAGGTGATCTATTATCAATTAGCCGCAGCACACTTCCACAGCCACAGGTAATTCGCATACTTTTAGTTGTACTAGCTCTCTGGCTGTATGAATAGACTAACCAAAAGCTCTGGTTGACAGCAATTTTGAATACCACACACGCAACCAGTTGCCCGGTCTGATTGTGTAAGATTTCCGGTCTGAGTTTTGTAACTAACAACAGTTGTAAAGGGTTCAACAGTCTTGATCACCCTTGAACTGGCTTACATAGGCTTTCACAACACAGCACACAAAACTCGTGCTTGTTATCCATGAGAATTTCCCCTCCAACCACAACAATTGCGGCCTTGGGTTTGCTGATCCAACGATTAGTGTAATGATAGATCAGTTATCAATGCGACTATAATCTGGGATTTTGAATGTATGACACAGGTATGTAATGTGTACATTATGTTAAATGTTATGTGTAGTAGGAGAGGAAACAAAATTTCACACCCATTACTTAGCTGAAAAGGTACAAGTTGCATTGTTCCTGTTCCCAACCTTTGTTTTCACAGTAATGCAGTACATTGCAACTAGCAATTAGAGTTTTTTTTTTTGAAAAGCATGTTACAATCAGAGAGAATAGAAGTAAATATGTTCTTATTCTATACTCTCTGGTTAGAATATAGCCTTACCTGGATGAGGAATGTTTTAATATAATGCTACACTTATCCATTACATATAAGACAAAACACATATGATGATATTTAAATAATTGTAAGTTAAAGGCATTTTTACTTGAAGTATACCATGTTACGGTATATAGGAGGAGATACACCTTGGAAGCCGTGGCGAAGCGTGGTATACTTATTTGGTATAGGAAATATACCCGACGATGACCAAATAAGTATACCACGTTTCGCCACTACTTGGAAGAATTATATCTCCTTCAATATATCGTGTATATAGAAGAAGATACACCTTGGACGAGTTATATCTCCTTCAATATACCGTGTTCCTTGTCACTAATAACTCATATTCTCTCCTATCAGCAAGTCTAGACACAACCGTCTAGAACTCATTTGGACAACATCCTCAGCAAAGAAATTATATTAGTGATAAGACTGCTATATGAAATTCAGCATCAGAAGTTGAACAAATTCGTTTGAATGATTTAATAAGATTAAAAGCCTGGTCAGAAGAGAAAGACTTCCAATTACTAAGTGAAATTAGATCCCAAATTTCACATGCAGTCACACCCAATTATTAACAATTTTTATCACAATTTATTAATGTAGTGTGAAAATTAATCACTAAAATTCGATTCAATCGACGACTTCAAGCTATAGCGCACGTGATAAGAATACAGCCTACAACTCTTTCAAGCACTAAGAGAGAAAAGTTTAATGATAATAAATAATTACAGGTTTTCTTCTCTTCAAGGTCAATCATACAAGGTCAAAATTCGACCTTCAACACTTTTTCATATTATCTACTTCTGACACGTTCATTGACTTCTCTTCAAACCTCCTTCAGCCTTCACTCTTATCATGATTCTATCCTTCACATTTTCCGTATCTCTATCCTTCAATAACCTTCAATGTTTTGATATTTCTATCTTTCACAATCAATTAATCATAATCTATCTTCCAAACACTAAAACATGTAATCATTATTCTTCTCTTACATTACATACATCTACCCTTCAGTAAGCTTATATACTACACATATCTATCACTATTTTCCTCACTCTAGCTTAACCTCTTACTCCTCTCTGTTATCGAGCTTCTCTTTTCAATCCCCACAACAATTTCCCCAACTTCTCTCCACCGAAAATAAGCGCACATTTTCACGGTATTGAAAATAATGCATCATGTTTAGCGTGAAATTCGAAAAACGTTTGCTAGCCTGTACGGTCGTTTACCGTATTTTCTACTGCACTGTACTGCACATGCGCAAACGTTTCTGCGCATGACCAGATCGTGCTCGCCACATAATAGCAACAGGTGGATCCTCTCCTCAGCATCACCCGATTGGGTAAAACGGGGCCAGCACACCTTCCTATCCACTAGTAGTACTCTGTCTCACTTTCTATGCATAACTTTCCCCACTCATGATTAATTGGGCCAATTTTTTCATCTTCTCTCTTCATTCGCTGTGATTTCATGCGCTTATAATCTGGCGTGATATGCAACTGAGGAAAATAAAAAAGCCATACAAGATACAAACATAGAAAAATGCTAGCGAAACTGGTCAGTTGGCATCCGTTCATAATTCTATCAATTCACAATTTTTCTCATCGCTATTCATACTCATTGTCCACGATTCGATTTTCAATTCGTCTCCATGTTTCACTGGTTGAATGTTAGGCTTGCGAAAACATCGTTCTTTGTTGATTTTTCACAGTTTGGGAATGGAACATGATTTACAAAACTCATTGCTTTTACAACAATGAAGATTTCTAGAATAGGACAGAGCAGAGACTAAACTCTACTAGTTTGTTTTTTCACAGGGTTTCGATCTACTGAGATATTATAATGAAATTCAATGAAACACCAAAACATTGGCCATATCCTTACTCCATTAAAATCATGGTGAATTCAACTTATTTATTTATAGTGTTGTATAGGCCTATCCATTCTCTTTTCTACTAATAAAATTACACTGATTATGTTTTCTACTCTATTAGTTTTCAAAATAAGTGTCATTTATTTCATAAAAAAGACTTAATAAACATGCTATTCACACTCACCCTACTAATACTTTATAACAATAATAAAATATTACTGAAATACTACATCAAAATCGAGTTGAATCCATGTGAATGTGTCAAAAATTGAAAATGTTTGATTACGCCTATTACAAAATAGCTTTTTGAAACAATAATTAAAATATGATCCTTATTGGTGAGGAAATCCTCAAGGATGAAGAGTTTTAGCCGACATAAGGAAACCAGATTATCCTGCAATTTTTGGAGGGTTCCAAACCACCAGCCAATAAAATCTCTTGGTAACTTTACGACCTACTGATCATTTTAATATAAAAAATGTTTATCAAGGAAAAGTCGGTTAACTGTAATCATATTTACAGAGAAAAATTTGATCGAGAAAATACTGACACCAAGTACTAGATGATAATTCGGCAACCGAGGGCTGTGCGGGATGATGATCACTATTATCGTAACTATTTGAAAACATTTTTCAACATCATGACCTTGACACCGGGTCAAGAACCGTTCTTCGGCTCCGACTTGACGTGAATTCTTTCTGAATCACTACCTAGAACTTATAAACTGGCTGCAAACTTGTAGCGTATAATTTTTTCTATAACGTTCTATGCCATTTATCAACATGAGACTGGTACCAGGTACCGGTTAGGTTAGAGCAGAGAACCAACCTCCGCTGCTGAACTGAGAGGCTGCGATGAGTCGAATCTTTTATCTAGATTGTAATCGACGAAAGACGTTTATCGCACTCTATCTGTACATCTTTCCTTCTCTCATTGCCCTATCTAACCTCATATTTATTATATCTGCCTTATACTTGACATTTTCATCTATAGACTTTTCATCATTTCACACTTTTTCATTATACATACATCATACTCAAAAATGTACAACACTATTTTCATAATTAAAATTCTTAATTGTATCTTACAATCAATAATCACATACTTTATCTCTGACTATCCAGTAAGAACAATTGGACGGTCTCCGGGTAAAAGGGAATAAGTCAATTTTTCCAATTTTTATTATTATTGAAAATCAACTTCTTTGACAGCTTTATCTTCGGGTATAAGGGAATAAGTCCATACTCCTATATAAGAGCTGTAATTACCCATGTGAATATTGTAATAAGTATTAAGTAGATAACTTTGTGAGGGTAAAAGGTAATAAGTGTATTTTTGACTTATTCCCTTTTACCCGGAGACCGTCCAATTTATATGCAATGGAGTGAATGTATGGAACTAAATGAGCTCAATGAGCTATAACTTTGTAGCCAAAAATACAGGTTTTACTTCAGTAGTCTCTCACAAGAAATTTTAGAAGTCTTTTGATATAGGAATAGAGATGATACACTACTTATAAATAGCACGATACTATGTTGTAAGAGTTGTAAATAAAGTTGTGAGAGTAAGTCCAGAATGCGTCTATCTTCTCTCAGGAGAGAGTCAAGTCTTTACTGGAAATTGAGGTTGATATTACACTGTTCCATAAAATAATATATCAAGACATATTATACATGAAATTATAAAATTATTTCATAAAATTTTAAAAAAGATTGAACAGCTGACGTTAAGCTAAACACACACAAGCCATCGTTGCATATTACCTTACTAGACACTAGACATTATTACTAAATGATAGGAAGTTGAGAAATTTCAAGTTAAACAAAAGCATATTATAATGAAGAGTGCACGATTGAGACACGGAATGAAACAGACATGTTTGTTTATTGTGCTCCAGAATAATGTGCTAATTTTCAGTGTTTTAAACAAACTCTACAACATATTGTGTATAAATTGAGAAAATATATAAAAAATATATTTTAGGCTATTAAACAAAGATAATATTGCAATAGACTTTGTGATTGTAGCACGTCGTACTGAGGCAATTTACAAGAGGCTAAATTCAAATTCAAATTCAAAATTCGTTTATTGTTGAAACATTTTACAAAATGTATAACAAAGTCAATAAGAAAAGTAAAAAATAACAGCATTGGCTAAACAAAACATCATAAATTCATTAACAATTCATTCTTATCATATGGACATATATTAACAAGTAAAGCTTTCAGATTTTTCTTAAAACAATCAATATCACAATTTTTCAAAACATTTGGTAACTTGTTAAAGAGCCTAATGCCATATTCAATAAAACCATTTAAAGTATAAGAATAATTACACTGACTAACTCTAAGCGCTGAAGCATGCCTAGTATAATGAGAATGAACAGAGCTATTGACTGGAACACTAGATAAGTTTTTCTTAATGTATAAAAGACACTCAAAAGCATAAACAGCAGGCAAAGTCAAAATCTTTAGTTTCTTAAATAGTGGTTTACAGTGTGTCTGGCTATGAACATGAGCAATTATCCTTATAGAACGCTTCTGCAATATGAACAACCTCTTTACATTAGTGTCATTGCCCCATGCAGTAATGCCGTAAGACAAATGACTATGAATATAAGCATGATACACTGTAAGCAAAACAACAGAGTCAACAATGAATTTTAATCTGTTGAGCAGAAATATACCTTTAGACATTCTACCATGAAGCGAATTTATGTGTAACTCCCACTTCAGATTACTCTGCACTGTAATACCTAAAAACTTAGAATTATTGGTACTTAAATTTAAGCCTAACTCCAATATCTGTGTCTTATCCCTGTTTAAACAGAGTGAATTGGCAGCAGACCAGTCTTCAACAATCGAATTTACAAAACTGTGATTTAACAAGTTATTACATTTAATCTGAACAGCCAGATCATCTGCAAACATGAATGGCTTTACAAAATCAGTAGTCATGGCAGCAGGAGATCATTCACATATATAATAAACAGAAGTGGCCCCAATGTAGATCCTTGGGGGACACCTGATCTCACTTCTAAGAAATTAGAGTAACAATTATTGTAAAAAACAGACTGATACCTATCCTTCAAGTAAGATGACATAAGACTAATAGCTATATTGTCAAAACCATAAAAACTAAGTTTTTGAATCAAAATTTCATGAGATATAGTATCAAATGCCTTGGACATATCATAGAAACTACCTTTAACCCTGTGGCTCTTATCAATAGAATACATACAACACTTAATAAATTCTGAGATAGCCATACCAGTTCCTCTGTTAGGGGTGAGCCCATATTGACTGTCACTAAATAGATGGTTACGCTCAAAATAGGCAATAATTGGCTTATACAAAATATTCTCAAAGATTTTAGAAAAACAGGAATTATTGAGATAGGTCTGTAATTATTACAATCAGAAACAGAGCCCTTCTTAAACAAAGGAATCACCTTAGAATACTTGAGGCAATTAGGAAATATTCCAACATCAATACAATGATTAAAAAGACAACATAGCACTTCACAAATATAAGGCGAGGCAATTTTCACAATAAAAGAGTTAAGATTATAAACATCAAGGCAGGTACTATTTTTTAAAGACATAATGGTTTTATGAACTTGTTCAACACTTGTATAACAGAAAGAGAAAGAAGTAGGCACTGCTTTAGGTACAGAATTTTTGAACTTAGCAAGATAATAAGATACACTATGATCAGCAGCAGGAACGCTCTGGACAATTTCGCTTACCTTCTCTAAGAAAAAGTTATTAAACTTATCTGATGAGTGGTCATCACTGCTTGTATTCTTTGATACATCATTTCTATTTATATTCTCCTTAACTATTGACCATAACATTTTAGGTTTGTTGCTAGCATTAAGGATGCGATAATTATTATAATTAAGTTTTGCTTCTTTAATCATTTTTTTAAAAAGTTTTCTAAAATTAATATATTTAGCTTTATAGTAGTTGAAGCCAGTGTTTTTAAACAATTCATACATAATTAAACACAGTTCTTTCAGTTGCCTTAAATCACCATTGTACCACTTAAAATTATGAGATGTATCATTTTTGACTAGAACATACTTTAAAGGAAAAACTCTGTCCACAATGTGCAAGAATGCATCATGAAAATAAGCAAATTTTTTATCTGTAGAGTCAATGGAATAAATCACAAGCCAATTAACTGCTGACAACAAAGTTACAAAATTAAAAACACCAGAATTGTGTAGAGGTCTAATAATTCTTCTAAAACCATGGTCTTTAGAAACATCAGTCTTATGAGCACTCAAATCTAATGAACATTTAAAGATAACAGCAAAATGGTCAGAAACCAACACTGGTTCAACTGCAGCAGCAAGTATTCTATCCCTGTGGATTGAAGTTGCAACATTGTCAATACATGACCCTACTCCATGCAAGGAGGAGGCTGGTCTGGTAACTTCATTTATCACTAGATTAAGATTAAAACTAATTAAAATATTTTGAAAAACCATCTTAAAACTAGAATTGGTCAATATATCAATATTAAAGTCGCCACAAAGAATCACAGATGCATTAGATTTGTTTCTGTTGTTAAGTCTATCAAGCAAGTTGAAGATAATTTCAATGAAAGACTCAAAATTACTATTATCTGGAACTCTGTACACCTCAATACAAATTACATTAAATTTAGTAATTAGAACTGCTGATATCTCGCAGACACGCTGCACTGACAGTTCAATTAAATAATCAACTTCATGACCAATCAGACCGTCTTTCAAAAATATTGCAGATCCACCTCTACTGCCATAAGCTCTACAATAAGAACTAACACAAGTGTAACCAATGATTGCAATCTCCGCAAGTTCAAGCGCTCCCAGCCAATGCTCACAGATGCAAAGAATATCTTCATTAAATTTAAAATTGAGACTCTGAAGTTCATCCAAACTACTGAGCAATCCCTGGGTGTTCCAGTGAACAATCACTAAACTAGATTGAGCCTCAAGAGCACTATTCAGATTAGGAGCTAGGTATTTGCCATTTTCAGTGAAGCCTTCAAGTTTAAATTGTCATTTCCGCTTTGCTTTCTTGTGAAATATTTAGCAACATAAGTATTTTTTGGCCAAAACTCTGCCTTGTACACAAGCTCAAACGAACTAGCAGGAACACCAACCTTGAACGAAGCGTACGAATCAGGATGATTGGAAACAAGTTTTTCAACTGTAGTATTACTTATTCCCTGTTTATTCAAAAATTCAGAAAGGTTATCACAAGTTGTCTCAGGTACAAATCTTGAAACAAAAAGAAACATTTTACGATCCATAATAGATAGATTGTCAACACCAATCATATTACCAGTAATGAAATTTTTATTTTTCCTAATACTTGCATTACTAGGTAATTTGGAACTAGCAGAAAATTGGTCTTTGATTTCGGGAGTTGCTCTTTTTGGTTTACGTCCTTTTTTCTTAACCACTGAAGTCCAGTTGTCGTCATTAGCCTCACAAGAATTATGAACTACAGATTTATCAGATGTAGTTAAGGGTGGAAAAGATGTGGAATAATTATTTATAATGTCATCAGCATCACTCGCCGATTGTTTACGTTTCTGCAAATTTCTAACCTCAATAGCTGAGATGCCACTATTTTGCTTCACAGGTCGATTCGTAGAAGTCGACTGAGTATTATAGTCCGCTAGATCGATAGTAACTATCGATTTTTTTCTACCAGTCGATTTGACAGTGTCACAAGATTGTCGATTCAAATTCGAACCAACCGTCATGTTTGAATTTGTACAGTCTGAATCACGTTCAACAAGTCCGTTACCGGTATCGTCAAACAAGTCAAGTTGGGTAGACTTACCCTTCATGTTAATTAATAAAGCCAAAATAGAGTCTAACTTTGCATGCAGTTTAACATTATCCTGGTCCACCACACTAAGTTTTTCAGAAATTTGACTAAACTTACAATTAAAGTCCACGAGACAACTTGAATCAATCTTACACTCACGTAACTTTTCTAACCTCAAATTGCAAGTCGGACAAAACCATCTAGAAAGATCACCCAACTCCCCAATCTTGGCAAGATCACTTGAGGAAATATTCACACATTTCGAGTGAAACCATTTGTCACAGAAAACATCACACATGATCGCACCATCATCAGACTTAATAGATTTATTACAGTGACCACACACAAGCTTGTCACATCCGTCGGCAGCCATCTTGCTTCCTTAGGCTCGGTTCACACGAGCGTGTACGTTCGACATGCGGTAGATAATTGAGACACTTTCCAATGAAACAATTAAACAATTAACTCACGCAACGTAGAGCTAGTGCAGGGAATCAAATAGTGTTGTTCACACTTCATCCGTGAGACGCGCGTTGCAGCACGTCACCTTGTTTCACTGCTAGAAACATGCGTGCTAATTGCCCCCGGCAATTATATCTAATTATCCTAACATACAAAAAAAAGTTAAAATTTGGGAATTTTTGATTTTTGAAAGTGCTATGCTATTCTACTCGATGTCCTGAGTGCAGTCGAACTTGATTTTCATCTCTAGCATGAAAATTGCCCGTTTTATTAAAGATTATTGTTTCTATCTCCAGTGATAGTCTATTAGTGGCAAAACTTGAATACAATTGAATGAAAAATTCTAAATTCATACAGCCGAGAATACCTGGTTTCAAAACTTGGCATTCTGTGTGCCATTTTACTACCATTTTATACCATTTTCAGACATTTATACTATTTTTCTACATTGAATACTTAAATTTTGTATTGTATTTGTGTTTAACAAGGAATAAAAATCAGAAAAAAGATAGTACATATTTACAAGCAACCAAATCACGAATTTTGGTTCATCTCTATGAATGTCATAACCTACTAATAAATAAAAGAATTTGCAATTCGAATTCAACACAATGATTAGTACTGTATTTGAGTAGAGAATTTTATGAATATGCTGTGAATTATCACTCATCTCAAAGTTACGGCCAACATCTCTTCAGGGCATACTGAAAGCCGCATGCTCGTATCCTGACTTCTCAATTTGTCTGATAATTTAAAAACTAATTCGTCGAAAGACCTTATGCTCATTCTAAAATAATTGAAAAATTTCTGCTCATCTTGAGTATGAAGTATGAGTATAAGTATGAATAGGCTAGATTTGCCACTATGGCTTGTCGACGTCTTGCCACGTCCATTCTCACAACACCACTGAGAAAATAATGCATTTGTACAATTATAGCACGATCCATTTAACTTGTCAGAAATCAGCTGTGTTGGTAATAATTAAACAGTGACTTCGACCCAATAATCAAAAGGCTTAAAAGTCTTAAAGATCTTTGCAAAGAAGACCTTTCAAAGAATAACTTTTCAAAAGAACTTTTCAATAATCTGCGAGTTTTAGCATTTGTAGGTTAAGTATTGTAATATTGCTGGTCAAAACATAATTATGTTTTCTGACAAGTTAAAAGGGACCTGCTATAGCAAAGAATATTTTGCAGCTGACAGTATTGGCGCGAAATGGAATTCGCTGCAATCTAGTGATTGTTCAATATTCTCAACTTTCAATGGAAGTACAATTATTTGCATCATCATTATATGTAATTTTCTCAGATTATTCCTATTATTTATTGTAATTATCGGAACCTATGAGAGGCCAACCAGAACAAAACCTCTTGGTGTAATTTATAGACTGTTTACAGTCGTAGAGTTTTTATAATGCAAAAAAAGATATTGAGAGTCATTTGTAGGCTGAGATCGAGAGACTCTTGCAAAACATATTTCAGGGACCTGAACATCCTTACACTTACTCTCTACATCTATCAATTAGTAGTTTTTGTTAAAGTAAATATTAACAAATTCCAATTTTGTGCAGACAATCATCAATATAACACTCGAAATAGGAACCTGATAGCTTTTCCAATACATAGACATGCAGCATTGGAAAGAACTCCATTCTATTCTGGAATGAGACTATTTAATAAGCTGCCAACGAACATCCGAAATATGGAATCTGTCATTTCATTTAAAAGCGGGCAGTCAGGAAAATGCTATTAGAGAAAAGCCTATATACTATCGCGGAATTTGACTTGATGAGAAAGTTGGTGAGCTGGTATGAATTCCTGTAACAGATACTTTGAATAAAAAATGGAGAGTAATTTTATTTTGGAATTAGATTTTTTCATTTTTTGAGATTAGGACAAATCTAGAGATTTACTATTAATATTGTAATTAGATTTAAGTTAGCAATCGACAAGTCACCAGTCAAATGGGTGTAACTCAGTTTATGATGTATTGTGACAATTGAGCATTGTAGCATTATAGCCATTAGCATAAACAACCATTTTTAGCATTAATAGCCATGAGTAGGTATGCAACACACTAAATTCTTTTATCATAGATAAATATCTCACATTATTGATATTTCACTTATGAATCTTGTTAATTTTTTGGCTAAATTCTCATTTAAATGGATGAAGAAAATTTTAAATTTCATTATGAAGTTGGAAAACCGATTAGAATCAAATAATTAGCTAGCTATACTAATTTAAATGCTATAAGAAAATTTCAAACTGTTCTAGAATCAGAAGACCAAGTAGAATAAGATAGGACTTGAAAAATTTATAATATCAAAATTTTTTATCTTTTTCTATCAAAATCTATGAATAAATTTTTCTTAGCCAATTAGGCCGCATGCGTTTTATAATTGCCGGTCAAATCTTGGAAGAAGCAACTATTCTTGGAATTCTCGCTCACAATTATCTACCGCATGTCGAACGTACACGCTCGTGTGAACCGAGCCTTTCATGTTATAACAACATAATTGGAGGATGAATTTGATCAATCATGATTGTTTTCCTAGATTACAAGGAATATAAAATCAACGCAATTTGAGAACACACAGTAATTTGAATCTACTGCTGATTCATTATCTTTCATTCAATCAATTCAATTCATAGTAATTCATTCTAATTCACATCAATTTAAAAACTAAAAGTAATTTAGTTGATAAAATAGTTTCAACACCTACTACATTAAACGATAACTCAGCCTTCAGCGAATGAAAATGGAAACTGGTCTTACGACAATTGAATAAAAAACACAAAGACTTGGCTAACATTGCAGAAGTTTGTTTATCAGATAAGAATTTGCTAGGTAATTGAATAACAAATTACAGGTGGAGAGTACCGCAAATCGAAAAAATTAACCTGACAGCAGTTCATACAGGTTGTTTATGTAGCTGATGATAGACCCTAGCATAGAAAAAGAGAGGAATTCTCTCTGAATTATCTCTGATGGTAGTGAGTTAAAAATGAAACAGAAAACCAACAGTATGATGAAAGTAAATTGAGTTAGGACACCCACAACCGCAGAATGGGCCACTGTCAAATTGTCACGAATTGAATAAATTCTCTGCTACAAGAGAGAAAGCTAAACGACGACGTTTTGTGCATGGAGAGTGAAAAGGAAGTTGTAAGATAAAGGAGCCATGCATTCATTGTGCTGTATTTCCACCTTGCAAGGTAGAATGGAAACGATTCACTGAAAAGTAGCTCAACGCGGACGCGGTAACGAGCTATTTAGCTTCTAGCTGCGATATTTTTGACAACACAAAGTAGCAAATGTGTATACTCATAACTGCATTCATATCCATTAAAGAAGATATAAAGAATACTGTTATTTCGAACAAAAAAATGTAAAAAAAAACATAAGCAAATTAACAAAAATACATAAATTGCTTACAAAACGTAAAATTGTGACACTATTGAATGATTGAAATCCATCGAGAATAATTCAATTCCAATAAATTTCCATTTAGATAAGGTACACCGTTAGTGATTCGACATTTATTCATCCAAGAAAATGCTACAGTGCTATAATTTTTCACTAAACCCATTTCAAAATAATAAAATTGATTACAATATTGATACTGTGAAACTAATGAATGATTGAATCCATACAGAAAGTATCTTTTCCTATAAAATTTTATTAAGCTAAGGTACTACCTTAACTTTAATGTACTTTTATTAAGCTTATAGTGATCGGAAATTTATCCAACCAAGAAGAAAGAATACTCTGTTCTTGAACTAATACTATTCAATTACAGTTCGTACTGTGAAAGTAATCAATTGCTGAAATCCATTGAAATAATTAATTTTCCAGCTGAGGTACACCACAGCGATAGTAAAGTGATGCATGAAGCATGGGTCCATGATACCTCAACTGATCCTTGCAGAAGATTCGAAACGCAACGAAAATAAATGCAGTCTAATAAATAACACAATATTCGTATAATTAGCATTCAGACCGGGCTAATTCCAATTCAATGCTAATTCTATTATTCCTCTGCTGTCTCTTCGAATGTCACCTTACGGCCTATTTCTATTCGTCTTTGTGTTTTCTTTCGTATTTCAATATCTTTCTATCTTTCTCCAGAGTGAGTTTGAAAGTAAAAGCACGATCACCATAATCAACATAGATAGGCATAACAATCTGTAAATGTATGTCATTGCAAATCAATAACTGAAATAACAATATCACCTGAAATATAGCTATATTGGGTCTTCCAAAGCATGAAAATTACTAGACATGACAGTTATATGTATAGATACAGTTATCAACCTTGATCACAATAAGAATAATGTGAGTATGGTGCTCAGTTATCATGCACAATAGAAAGTAGTCACTAAATCTGTCATTATCACATATTAGGCTTGTGCTTTTTGCATCTAAATATGATTATATATCATTATTAAAAGTGGTTTAGAATTGAAGGAATTGGGGTGGGGCGATTTATGTAGCTTGAGTTAGCTACGGCTGAGAGTCAGGATGATGTACGAAAAAATAGATCTGAATAAAAATAAGGTTTGATAATTGACTTCATATTTTGAATAGTTTTCCTACCAACTGTTATCAAATTATATCTGAATATCAACTGCAATTTGATTCCAATATGACATTATATGAAGAATCGAGAACTTAAAATTTTTGGTTGCATAGACTACAAAGTTGGAATTTGAAAACATTGTCTTCAAACTTTTATGTTAAGAACCCGGAAGATACCGTAATTGATTACAAAATTATTGATTAAAAATAAGTGTTATGACGTTGTAGTTGGGTTTAATGATGTTTAATTATTGGGTGGTGCACTTGGATTGCATGATTTCCGTTACTTTGGAAGATGAGCACGCAATGCTTGGGATAGATAGCGTTCACCCTTCTTGAAAAAAGAGAAAACACTAAAATCAATAATAGTGATTGTGCTTGTTACTTCCAACAGAACCGTTATCTACTTCTATTTAGTTGAGTCCTTGGTTGAGGCTCAAATGAGGTGCAAAGACTTGTAGAAGACAGACAGGGGATTCTTTTAGTTCAATTCCTTAGTTTACTTTGAGATGGAATATTGAAATTTAGGTTCATTTTAATAAATTGAAAGCTGATGTATGCTGGGATAGTAGGCAGGATATGTGTATCCAGACTAGGAAATAAATGAAAAACATAAATAAATCAAACACATGTCTGCACCAGCACCCTTAGTGGCAAGTAGCCTACTTCCATTTTAATTCAAATTTCATGTTTTTTAATCATTATTCTTTTAAGATTTTCCATAGTTGATTACATGACTATCTGGAATTAATTTGGCCTTCCACTCATCTTCAAAGTCTTTCATTATCCACAAAACTATCTACGAAGTTTTTCATACTTCATGAGAAAAGATCTCTTTCCGATGGACTTATGTGACTTTTCAACATCCCTGATTAACTCTAGTAAATCTCCAACTTCAATTTCTTGGCTCAATTAATAAATCTCTACAGTTTCTAACAACTTGCTCTAGCTTTCACTGCTTCTCTTGTGCAGTAAGTGGCTAGACTGCTCTAAGCGATCACTCTAAGGCAATGACTGTTAAAGCACTAATACCACCCACAAGTTTATAGTCTTCAAGTCAATCCTCCAGCTTCTTTAGATGACCTTTTTACGTGATCTCTATACCACAAGCTTTTACTCTAGAAATATAACGAAAATGATACTCATTGAACCAGCATAATTCAATCAAAAGCACTCTCCAGCTTTCGAAACGATTTTTGTTTCGATGAAAGGGCTAACCTTTCAGTATCGAACGAAATTTGGACACCGATACCATCTATAATTAGAAGTGTCGATGCAACGAGCTAGCCTAGACGAAATTGAAGGAGAGCAGGAAGGCGGTAAAGATCGAGGTATCAAAGAAATCACGAGTGAAAGTGAGACAAATGGAGAACAATGATGAGTTGAAGGTTGATCCAGGAGGAGATCGAAATTAGAAAGAGCAAGAGCGAGATATGATTAAAAGAAGAGTAGATAGGTGCGCAAACATTGTTGGTATAAAAGGGTAAGACAGGTGTGTATTGAAAAGGTCGCACAAGAATGCAGCCTAGCCGTTTCGGATAAGAACTGATCGAGTCTAAAAATGGTCTAATCATTTTTATTCTGAACACAGCCTCCTCATAGTCTTCCTCCTCCTACCTATACCTTCCCATCTCCCATAATTGGTTCCTACCAGTTTCGGTACAAAATAGGCCTCAAACTTGGGAACAAGTCTAGTAGATAAGAAAGCAAAGAAGCGCTTTCTGCATAGATCAGACTGTACAAAGGAATGCTCGTCGCTAAGACTTTCACTTATTTTTACAGATAGGAAGCTCCTACGATCACGATGATAAGAGTCACGAGCACATAAAGATAACAGAAAACGTTGTTACTTGAGAACTAAACAATCCACTATCATTGAGAAATTACGATAATACGCTAACATTGCAATGATGAGCTGGATCACATAACATTCGCAGCACAAACTTAGTGAACTGATGTAATAGGATAAATTAAATTACTGTACTAAGGAAAAATTGGATAGAAAGATACTTTATTTGATATTTGCACTCATTTTATGACCAATTTTGGTATTGTACCATATATATATATATATATATATATATATATATATATATATATATATATATATATATATATACGGTAGCCTCTGTTGAACGCTTCCTTTTGTATTGGTGCCATCTTCAATCCTTATCACTATTGAGTGAGAATCAACTCTATTCAATGCTCCCTCCTTTCATAACCTCTCTCTTGCTACTGTCAAGAATTTCATCTCATTCCCAATAGAAGAAATTTTTAATTTTGTTTAAAAAAAAATCACAATAAATTCTCTACAAGGGTAGCCTACATGTCATTTTCAACATTCGGTTGAGACTAACAAGAGGCTTGACAGTTGACACTAATGTGTATGATCATTGTAAATTAGAATGCATCTAGAACTACTTGACAATTCATCAAGCTGGTAATTCAAATATTATTAGAGAATAAATTCAATGGGAAATTATTACAATTTAATCTACATTGCTAAAGTAGGTCTTCTTTTTTTCTTGCATAGAGGAACACACACACAGCACGCATGTAATTTAATTAACGTGAGAAACTAAGCCATATTCCAGTTTCCATAAAGTTAGTACAATCTAGCAAAGATGCAGCAACTAGCATCATGCGTGAGTTCACTTTCATTTATTCAAGACTGGATCGTGATTGAACCGAACGTCGTGATACAATTCCTATGGCAAACTGCATTTCAGCCGAAAACTACTAAATCAAGTGATGTCCATGTTGAAGTGAACGATTTTATTGAATCCAGATAGCTCGCTGAAAGGAGACAAGTTATTGGAGAGATCTATCATCTTCTGTATCATAGGTTTCACTTCAGTTGCCGTATCTGCCATCAATACTCACGATTTAAATTGTGTGACATAGGTAACCAAACTGATTTAAATGATGCGAACTGAAGAAGGTTTTACTGGACAGAAAGTCAGAAATCATCCTAGTCATCCTTGAAAATTTATTACATAGTTTCAACATACAATGCTTTAGTCAAAACAGAGACAATTCTACTTCTTATTCTATTCAATTGATAGAATTGTGTGTGGTTAAAGTTGAGGAATTGGAAAGCAAGAACAGTTACAAAACGAGGCATAGCTATAGTGCCCTCTAAATTAATTTAATATATGATTTGTATGTGATATCATGAACATTTTTCTAGCTATCATCATTTATTAGAGTACAGGAACATGGAACTTTTTAGAAAGACTTGTAGTACCAAGTTAATAGTGTTTTAAATAAAGTCAACATTAGTGAAACATTGATATTTTCTCTCTAGTTTTCAACACAAATTAAAAACCACAATTGTTGTTTTTCAAGAGGGAAATTGTGAATGGATATTCCTTACGATTTGAGTTTCAACTTTCAAGTGTTCTCAATAAATTGATAGGTTTGATACGTTTGAGACAATTTCAGACAAGTTCATATAAAATGTTTATTTAGACAATTCTTGTCAACTCAAATCACACAATGAATGAATAAGAGGTAAAATAGAAAATTAATTTCAATATAGATTAATATTGATATATATATATATATATATATATATATATATATATATATATATATATCACACAATGAATGAATAAGAGGTAAAATAGAAAATTAATTTCAATATATATTGTAATGATAAAATAAATTTGAATAAATACCTCAGGGTGGTTCTTGGTATTGCGTGGAAAATTTGAAGATAAGTCCTACCGGCAGTCATCTATTTGAGTCATCCTTGGTCGATGTTGGCGAATTTTAGGCACGGGAGACTAACTTTTGTATTATATTCTCATCACTGATTTGCCTCACACATGAATTTTCACATTTAACACTTAAAACACGTAAAAGGGGCCCCCAATATCAGACGCGTCTTCCCTGCAGGGTTGCTAATTTCAGAGAGAGCCGTTCTAACTTTTTCAGTTACTACATTTCAATTCCACGGTAACACAGAGTTGTTAGATAATGGAGAGGCTTGCTTGTTGGAAGTATATGATACGCATTGTTTATAAAGTTTCATGCACATGGTGCTATGAAAACTTATTTCAGGCTCTTAAAAAATATTTTTATATATAATTTGGAACACTCCTTACAATTTGAGTAATAAATTTATAAATTTCAATATTTTGTTTGGAAATGATCGATAGTTTTACATCAGGTTCAACTATCGATCATCTACTATCGAACAACATAGTTGACAGCTGTTTGTTCATTATCACAAATTGCAGGTTATGTTTACATATTTTTTCTTCTTTCAAATAAATATTCTAAAATGAATTTAGAATGAAATTGTATTGTCACATAATAGCCCCCTTTTTGCTCCAAGTGAGCAATTTGAAATATTTGAAAGTGGTGAACTTGGGGCAAAAACTTGTGATCCATTGTACAATTTCATTTCTAATTACAATAAAAAGTTGTTAAGGCTGCTTGAGACAATTTTTTGAATGTTACCAACTATTTTTGATGACAAATATAACATACACTTAGTTGCCTTTGAACATTTAGGATTAAGAGCTCGAGGTGTCTGTAAGAGACATTGCATGCAAGCAATAATTTCATGAGCTTCAACATAATAGATATTGTGTTTTTTACAAATATAACATATATTTAGTTGCATTCAAACATTTAGGATTGAGAGCTCAAGGTGTCTGTAAGAGACATTGCACGCAAGCAATAATTTTATGAGCTTCAACATAATAGATATTATGTTTTTTACAAATATAACATACATTTAGTTGCATTCAAACATTTAGGATTGAGAGCTCGAGGTGTCTGTAAGAGACATTGCACGCAAGCAATAATTTTTTTAGATGATACATCATCGATCTTGTGCTATTACAAATATAACATATATTTAGTTGCATTCAAACATTTAGGATTGAGAGCTCAAGGTGTCTGTAAGAGACATTGCACGCAAGCAATAATTTTATGAGCTTCAACGTAGTAGATATTGTGCTTTTTACAAATATAACATCTATTTAGTTGCATTCAAACATTTACGCATTTTTTTTTTTTTTTAATTTAAATTTTTTATTTATTCTATTTTTTTTTATTTTATTTATTTTTTTTTTTTTTTAAACCTTCACCAAATAAGAATACGAATTGAGATATTTAGATCTCTATTATGTCTGTAAGAGACGTTGCATGCAGGCAACAATTTCTATGAGCTTGATGATAATAGTTATCAAGATGAGTTACAAATAATATTACATACAAATATTACATATTACATATAACATGACTTCTGTCTGGCCAGATGGTTCAGATTCTTTTGTACGGTTTGGTGTTTTGCACATTTTCCCACCATATCATAGTTGGATTATGAGGGTCTTGCACCTGCAAAGTGTTATGGTTTGAGACTTTCACAACATTGTAGGGTCCAGTATAAAGATGGAAGAACTTTTTAGTCAGTTTGCCCAGTGCATCAGATGAACGGTGGGTCTTTACTAGCACTTCTTGCCCTATCTCATAGTGAAATTGTTTAGTAGACTTGTCATGGTGATTTTTCCGGTAGGCGGCTGATTTTTCTAATTTTGCTTGCACCATGTGCCACATGTCTGCTTTGCTTGGTAAATCTCTGATAGGGAACTGAACCAACTGTTCCACAAAATCCTTGTTTCTGTCACCAAAAATTACTTGATGTGGGGTGAAACCAGTACTTTCGCTGTAGCTGTTGTTCAGGCAGTATTCCAGGAAAGGTAAGTACTGTGCCCATTGTTGATGACTTTTGTGACAGTATGCGCGCATGAAGCGTGAAATTTCCGCCATCTTCCTTTCCACAGGATTTGAACTGGGAGTATATGTAGAGGTTCTGGAAAGTTTGATACCAGCTTGGAGTAACGTCTCCCTCCATTTAGCACTGCAGAAATATGTTGCATTGTCCGAGAGTATCCTCTGTGGTTTTCCTACTTTGTTGGTCCAGTTGTCTGTGATGTAAGATGCAAGTTTGTCTCCAGTAATTTTCCCAACTGAGAATAGCATTGTATACTTGGAGAAGACACATGTCAATGCAAATATGTACTTTTTTGCATGCTTGGCAGTTGGTAGTGGTCCATAAATATCTGCAGACACAAGTTCTAGTGGACTTTTTGGAAGTATGGGCATCATCTTGCCACGAATGGTGAACCGGTTGTGTTTGGTCTTCTGACATATGTCACATGCTCGCAGTATTTTGGCAACTTTACGCCCCATATTCTTAAAGTAGCAGTTCTCTTTCAAGGCATGATATGTCTTTTTTATTCCAAAATGCCCAATTCTTTCATGAGATTCTTTGATGATGTCTTCTTCAAGAGATTGTGGTATGACTAACCTCCAGTCATAGGTGTTCTTTGCAGGACGGTAGAATAAATGTGACTGGTATATGAGGTATTGTCGTAGAAATGCCTCATTGTTGTCCTGGGGTTGGTTGAGTTTCTCCACAATGGCTTTGATATTGGGGTCAGTCTTCTGTGCTTCTAGAATCCGGGATGGTGTCAGAAGATTTTGATGTACCAGTGGCATGATGTGCTCTGGAAAAGGCACACTCTGATGATTGGTGACGGGATAGCAATGAAAAGTTGTCTCACTGTTATGAGTGGAGTCAACCTCCCGTGATAGGAAATCAGCAGTTTGGTTCTCCTTTCCTGGAAGATGCGTCATGTGCAGGTCAAATTCTTGCAGCGCTAAATACCATCTGGATAATCGGTTGTTTGTTAGCTTGGCTGTTTTGAAAAATGTTAATGCTTTGTGGTCTGTATTAACAAAAATCTTCTGGCCTAACAGCAGGGTACGGTATTTTGTACACACCTCCAGTATGGTTAACAACTCCTTTTCAGTCACAGAATAGCGACGCTGAGCGGCATTCAAAGTCTTGCTGAAGAAGGCAAGGACTCCCTTTTCTCCAGACTCATCAATTTGAAAAATCTCTGCTCCCATTGCGTAATCAGATGCATCCACATTCAAATAGAACGGCAAGTTCAAGTTGGGATGACTTAACATGACCACTGACAAAAATGCTTCTTTCAACTGATTGAATACATTCTCTTCTCTTGAACCCCATACCCATGGTTTGTTAGATGAGAGCACATGACTCAACTGAGCAGTGTAGTGAGACATATGTTCATTGAATCGTCGATAAAACTGTAGAAATCCTATGAACTTCTGAAGTTGCCTCCTGTTTGTAGGAGCTGGAAAATCCCTTATGGCTTGTAGTTTACTCTCATCTTGGGTGATTCCCTGCGGAGAGATGTGGTGACCCAGATATAGTACTTGTTTGGCAAAGAAGTTGCACTTGGATAGTTTCAGCGTGAGACCGCATTTTATCAGGCGTGTGAACACTGTGTTGAGTTGTTCACTGTGCTCTAAGACAGAGCAAGATGAAACAATACCATCATCAACGTACAGTGTGCAAAAATTGGTGATGTCTTCTCCAAGTGCATGGCGGAGACACTTGATAAAAACTGCCATTGCGTTCCGTATTCCGAAGGCCAATCTTGTAAATCTGAGGTTTCTTCCATTGAAGAGGAAAGAGAGGTAGTCTCTGGATTTCTCAGCCACCTGCACCTGCCAGTATCCTGCACTTAGATCAAATGTAGAAAAGATGGTCTTCCCATGGAAAGTCTGCAACACTTGCTCGATTTGTGCGGGTCCTTCCCGGTCATCATCTAATATCAAGTTCAGTGGGCGGGCATCCAGGCAAAGTCTCACTGACCCATCCTTTTTTGCTACACAAATTATTGGCAGGCTATAATGAGAGGTAGAGGGTTCAATGATTCCCAGCTTTTCCATGCGAATAATCTCTGCCAGTGCTGCTTGGCGGTGTGTGAATGGTATGGGATAGGATTTTTTGTAATACGATTGATGAGGCTTCACTTCCAGGGTGCATTGGAAATGTTTGGCTAGACCTGGTCGTTCTGAGAAGACAGCTCTGTTCTGTAAAAACATTCTTTCCACATTTTCCCTGGTTGATGGTGGCCATTCCATGTGCTGTTTGATGTTGTCGAGTAGGTTTGAAAATAGTTCATCTGTGTTATCATTAATGTCTTTTTGATTTTCTGCATAATGGACTGACTGCAAAATATTCATATTGGACAGGGATTCCTCAGCTTCGTGCAGCCCCCATTCTCGAGGTACACCTTCTTCAGTCTGTCTGATAGAGAATTGCTTGATTTCTCCTGGGCTGGACTTCAATAACAATGGAGTGCGCACTTGGAGTCTTGATTCATCTGTTGTCAGCTGTAGACTTGAGGCGTGGAAGAGGATTTCGGCATCAAAGCATTTTAGGAAGTCTGTTCCAATGACTATATGTGGGCCATTTACAGGTAGGACTAAGAAGGTATGTGCAAATATCTGCCCTTCTATTTCCATTTCCAACAAGCATTGTGTAGTAACACGAACACGACGACCAGGGACGATTCCTGACAGGTAAGTAGAAGTCAGTGGTAGAGTTGCCACCTTTGCTCTGCTCTTCACTCTGGAAAATGAGTCACCTTGTATAAGACTGCACTGGGCTCCCGTGTCTACCAGGGCTTGGAACTCTAACCCAGCCACTTGGATTGTGATGTAAGTTTGAACTGTTGAGTTGGTATTTTCAGGTATAACCTCTGTTTCTTCCAATAATGTTTGGTGTATGTCATCCTGAAATGTAGCAAGACATTGCTTAGTAGAATCTATTTTGGTTTCTGGCTTAGTTGTCATTGATACATGATGCTTCCAAGGTTTCTGTGTTTTAAACCTAACATGAGGTTTTCTGTGTCGGTACTTCCTGGGTTTATGTGTCTTGTACCGTGCACAGGCATGATGGATAGGCTCATCACTCCTCAGGTTGTTTTCCGGTTGCATAATCACTGGCCATACATCAAAGATGGCAATGTTTGATTGTCATGCTTTATTATTGCTGGGATTGCTCCTTGCAGGTGGAAGGCTCTTGTTATTATTTGATGCGGATGAATTGCCTTCTCCTGCTTTGTTGGACTTGTCTGCTGCAATACTGTTGCCTGTAGGTACAGCACTCCTGACAATGCTGCTGGGCTCTGCAAGTCTATCCCGTCCATCATAATAATAATTTCTGTTATTTCCTTGGCCATTGAATTTGTTTCTACTCTTATTCCTGAAATTGTTGTTATTCCGGTTATCTTTGTTGTGGTAGGTAGTTGATGATGGTCGCATGTTGTCACCCTCATCAACATCTGCTTCAGTTGTAGTTATATTGACATCACTGCTTTCCCTAGATCTGCTGGGCTGTGGTTGAATGTCAGCTGTTCTATTTCTGTTATCAGAATTGGTGTTTGAATCTCTTTGTTTTCCAATAGATTGAACTCGGATGAGGGACTCTTCCAAACTTCTAAGATTTGAAATTTCCTGAGTTGCCAGTGTCATTTGTACCTGGTATGGCAACTTCTTCAACACAATGTTTGTTAGGCTACCCTCTCCTAGTGGTGTGTCAAGCTGTGCATTAAGATATCGTATTTTGGATACAAATGAGGTGTAGGTTACATCAACATGACGATCATACCTGCAGGATATTATGTCTGACAGTAAGTTTTGCTGTTTATTAGCACTCCAATATTGTTCTAGGAATGCCTTTGTGAAGTCCTCTAAAGAGTTGAATTCATGTAATCTTCCTTTGAAAAACAACAAAGGTTCACCAGATAACAGAGTTAAGATCTTCAAACGCCATATAGGCCAACTGATACAACAAAGTTCATTTATTGCCTTGATTTGGTCAATAAATTCTCGAGGCTGTAACCCTTTCTCGGAATTTTCAAACCTGCCTAAATTAGTTAAAAGGCTGGTTATGCTAATAGGATCAGAGTTTGTGCACATTTCTGCATTAATTCGAGGTGATTGACATCCATTTTTTAATCTCTGAACTTCTGCATTTGTATTGTCTAACCTAGAGCAAACAGCTTTGATGTCCTCTGTGGCTCCATGGATTTTCTGTTCTTGGGAAACCATCTGGTTTTCTAACTGGATGCACCGGGTCTCAGTTGTGATCTGTAGTCCTTCCATCAAACTAATTTGATTTCCAAAGCTGATTTGTTTGTCTTGAAATTCAGCCAGTTGATCATGCGTTCTTGTCTCTGACTCCTGAATTTTGTTCATCATACTATTCTCTGATTCTGCTATTTTCTGAGATACCTCTGACCGGAATTCAGCATGCTGTCTAGTTATGTTGTGATCCTGTTTGGTTACTTTGTCATCAATTTTTGATATACTCTTGTTCAATTGATCTTCTAAATTTCTTTTCACAATTTTATTTTGATTCTGAAATTCATCCCTCAATTCTTGTTTAGCTTTTGACACTTCATTTTGGATCATTTGGGGCATAGCATCTAACCGGGCTGTTAAATTCGCTTGAACTTCAGCAATATCCTTCCTAGTTGCCTCAATGTCCTTCTTGTTAGCTGTCTGGAGTTCTGTCTTGAAGTTCTGAAGGCGTGAGTCTATTGCTAAGACTATGGCTTGTACAATGGCCGTATGCTCAACAGATAAGTTGCTAGGCATTAATCTGACTAAGGAATCCTCCATAGAATTTGAATGGTCTGCCATTGTTGGTTGACTGCTGGCTGGTGTATGATGTGAATCAACATTAGTTGTAGGAGTCCTCGGACTGTCATTTATGTGTGTGGACGACAACTGAGTTGATATTTCTTGGTTGAAATTTACAGAAGAAATGCTTACCATATATGCATTTGAGCCTACTTCATTTTCGGCCGGTTCAAAATTAGTAATTGATGATGAATTATCATCGTTTTGGCCAGACATGGTTTTAGTGCTAATAATATTCCAATTAATTATGCTACAAACATACAATAATAGGCCTACCAATAAATTTACAAAAACAATACAAAATTTAAAGAATTTGTTATGAAAACTGCAATCAAGTTCAGCAAATGCTAAAAGATTTGCATATAACAAGTGGGCCATTCACAGTATTATTTAATACTATTATAATATAGAAAATTATTCTTAATTTGTTCCAGTAGAAATAATCTAGCTCCCTATGCCTCATAAACAAGGTTTATGTTCACAAAATTTGATAAAGTTTGAGAATTATGAACAATTTCAAACAAAAATAATTACTAAATGTTGGATAATTTGTTGAAAACACAGGTAAGTTGACAAATACCATATGATTTGCACGTAAACAGTGTATAATGCACAGTAGCGGTATTATATGGGAGGTTATTCCTTATTTTACTAAGTGGAAATTAACCTAGCCCATACGTCTCAAAAACAGAAATTCATGTTCACAATAACCAATAAAATAGACCAATTATGAATTTTGTTGGATATTACAATATTCATTCCAGAATATATCTCAATTTCAATTACTGATATACAGTAGAGCATGATGTTGCAATATTTAACATCCAACTATTCTTAATGGTTCGCCTATGTTCACAAGGATTGACTTGAATCTTTATTTTCACGAGATTGAAGCTTCAAGTATAAAACAAGACAACTGCAATTCAAATTATAAGGTCTTATTTAAGTAATACCATGAACAAGCAAGGTATGTTCATGAAAAGACACGTAACCTTCACTAAGGAAAGATAGGCTACCAGGACTATAAGTAACAGAAATGAATCTTAATAATAGGCTATGAAAATGGTAACTCATTTAATTTCTAGGTTACGTATAATGTTTCAGTTTGAAACTAATACTACATTAATCTAATGAGTAGCCTACTATTTGCTATTAGCTTCTATACTATGCCACTTTAAGAAGCTTTAGCTTTCAAGTTCAATTCAAGAATCTGCGTATCATAGCCTAATATGCAAGCCTCTGCCTGAAAGTTAGGGTACCTACTTGTCCTTGGCACTGATAGTTTCAATATTGAATAATAAATTTTATGACTGTGGACTTCCTTCACTTCACGCCACTAAAGTTGGAGCGCCATATTTTGTAATGATAAAATAAATTTGAATAAATACCTCAGGGTGGTTCTTGGTATTGCGTGGAAAATTTGAAGATAAGTCCTACCGGCAGTCATCTATTTGAGTCATCCTTGGTCGATGTTGGCGAATTTTAGGCACGGGAGACTAACTTTTGTATTATATTCTCATCACTGATTTGCCTCACACATGAATTTTCACATTTAACACTTAAAACACGTAAAAGGGGCCCCCAATATCAGACGCGTCTTCCCTGCAGGGTTGCTAATTTCAGAGAGAGCCGTTCTAACTTTTTCAGTTACTACATTTCAATTCCACGGTAACACAGAGTTGTTAGATAATGGAGAGGCTTGCTTGTTGGAAGTATATGATACGCATTGTTTATAAAGTTTCATGCACATGGTGCTATGAAAACTTATTTCAGGCTCTTAAAAAATATTTTTATATATAATTTGGAACACTCCTTACAATTTGAGTAATAAATTTATAAATTTCAATATTTTGTTTGGAAATGATCGATAGTTTTACATCAGGTTCAACTATCGATCATCTACTATCGAACAACATAGTTGACAGCTGTTTGTTCATTATCACAAATTGCAGGTTATGTTTACATATTTTTTCTTCTTTCAAATAAATATTCTAAAATGAATTTAGAATGAAATTGTATTGTCACAATATATATATTAATCTATATTGAAATTAATTTTCTATTTTACCTCTTATTCATTCATTGTGTGATTTGAGTTGACAAGAATTGTCTAAATAAATGAATTTTTAATTGTCTAAATAAAGAATTGTCTAATAATTTCAAATTATGTAATAAGACAGAAAGCCAGGCGAATAACCAATATGAAAATAACTAAAAAATCATTAACTGATGAACTAATGAGAGTACAGTAATTCCACCAAACATATAGCAGGATCCAATTAACTTGTCATAAATCAGCTGTTTCGGTAATAATTAAACATTGATTTCGACACAATAATCAAAAGGCTTAAAAGTCTTAAAGACCTTTAAAGTCTTTAAAAGACCTTTTTAAAGAAGACCTTTCAAAGAATACCTTTTCAATAATCTGCGAGATTCAGCATTTGAAGGTTAAGTATTGTGATATTGCTTGTCGATCATATGTTTTCTGACAAGTTAAAATGATCCTGCTATAACTAAGACAGCTTCACCTGTTTGTGTATCCTGTAGCATGAATTTCGTGCAACAGAGCTAGGTAACTGTTACTCGAAACAAACGCACACGAATCGCAACGCTTTCGCTCCATTTGCATGCACTTTTCATAATTGTCTAATCTGTTACCATCTCCAGGTGGCGTATCCTTTCTAGCCCAACTGAACCATATTACAAAAAGAAAGGACCACGACATTGACATTAAACACGAGAGAAAGAGATCACAACAAGAATGATAAGAATAGAAAATTATGTTGAGGAATACAAAAAGAATGACAACGAAAATACCCCCTGCCAGACGCCACAAAAACTGAGTCGAAAAAGAAAAGTAAAAATAGCAAAAGGTTAAGGCTAATCGATCATAAAACCTGCACAAGAGGTCTGTCTGTCGAACAAGTTATGTTACCAGTGAATTCGAGTTTGATTTCAATATTTGAATACACTTTAGTGATTGTGGGAACTGATTTCCATAACTGTGAGGAGCCATCAGGAAAACCTGAACACAAAACACTCGTAAAAAGTGATATCTCTAATAACTGGCTTCAGCGCACCAGTTGAGGAGAAAAGGAAGAAGAAGAACATCCTAAAATGTCAAGGTTATTAACACGTTCATCATCATCAAACTGATCATCATCGCTTTCTCATGATGATTGTCCTACTGCAGTTGAAAGTAACCTACTCCAGTCCATTTAAAATTTAGACCATAGTAGTATCCGTTTGTATTTTGTTCAATCAAATGAATAAAGAGTAATCATGAGAAGGGTATATTGTTGAATTTAACCAATCAGCCAACTATTCAGAATTCTGTGCCAACTACAACATAATAGTACTGTTGAGAACGACCACATAGTAAAAATTTGTACTATGAAAATGCTGACTATTCATCTGACCAAGCAGACAAGAGATAAATCGCAGTGGCAGTTTTTCTCAAGTACTGATATAAGAAAATATAGTACCGTACTCTTGGAAAGTGGAAAAAAGTTATTTTTTTCTACGACACCATTCTTTTCAAGACATTTTGGTGAAACCACTATTTAATACCACACTAATACAATGTTTTAAATTTACGGCTCTAATCACACTTGCGATACTCAAATCGCGTCGCTCGGCGACTGTAATAACAAACATTGTGTTTTCAAAAGATGACGCTCAGACGATCCTGCAACCGTACTGTCTGAACGTCATCATTTGAAAACACACGTTTGTTATTCCAGTCGCTGAACGACGCGATTAGAGTATTGCAAGTGTGAGTAGAGCCTACAAGTGATTTATAACGTCTATTGTACCGAATTATGAAAATTATCACTTGAGAATAATTACATGAGTAGTTTCATCTCAAAAATCACCAGAGAATCTCATCTTTTTTGTAAAGTAATAGAGACTGAATAAAGACTAGCAACGCACAGATTAAGATGTCCTCTAGATAAGAAGAAAATCCACGGGAAATTCTTATGGGATTGATTTCGTGCTTCATCAGTTCATTGAATCCTGATAAAGATCTTTATAACTAGAATGGGCGACTTGAACCCGAGAAAACAACACAGAAACAGGCATTGACTCAAGATAAATTTTTGACAAACCCAAAACTAGTGAAATCAGATTAATAGCACAATTGAAACCACTTTTATACTATCACTGTTATTTAGTAATGGTGTATGAATAAGAAACACTGATTAAAACATTCTTAAAGGAAAAAGTACAAAGCCATACTTCTAAAAAAATATATATATAAATGTTGGTTACTTGTATGTATGTATTCATGGGGAATGTATGGATTCATCAGGGAAGTTACCAGTAAGTTATAGCATAGACTAACTATACAGTTAAGTCTAACTATACAGTTAGTCTATGGTTATACAGTAGCAATAAAATAAAAAATAGCAATGGTTTATAGAAGAATACAATGGGTTATATGGGTTATGCTATTAAAAATAACAATTGGGATACAATGTTTTGTAAATGTAATACATATATTTTTTTCGAAATGAGTAACCATCCATTATTCAATCAAAATTCTGAAATATCCTATTTTCCTGATTCTATCTGCAACTTCAGTACCCAGGTGAGAAAACCAATAAATCTTTGTCCATTCTCATGTCAAACTTATCAGGCACAGAGATCTCAAATGGAAGCACAACAGGAAACTCAGGTAAAAAGAGAAGAATCACTGTTGGTAATGCTAGCTGGACAGACAAGATAATTAGAGCCTTGGCTGGGTAGAAATGTAATCACTACTCATCCGGCCAACATTGAGTGTCAAAATAAAGAATAAAACCCAGACGGAATAAATGTAGAGTACTGAAAAATTACAAAAAATAAAATTGACTCTGTCTAGGCATATCAGTGAGAAATTTTTCAATATTTTTTATACACCCACGCTAATAAAACGTCACCTTGCTGTCTATAATATGAAAGCATATTATGTCTATTCAATTAATATACTGTAATAAATTAATGTCTGTATCAGTGAAGAGTCTGTGGTTCTTACATAAACTGGAAGAGCTGAGGCTGTTGAACCAAGTCCTAAGTGTAGCCTATTGAAGTAGGTGCTACGACATAGTCAGTCAAAAATTTCTTATCAGGCGGATGCCTACTAACTACTTTCAACCAAATTACTCACTTCTTACACAGGTATTTAGTTGAGTTTTTCATGTGAGATTGAGTGACAGCTAATCTGCTGAAAATTAGTTACTAGATGCAAGAAGGCCTATTTATAAATTTATGGGTTCAAGATTCAAGATTGATGTGGGAGAGGTTTTTTTAATAGAGAACTAGCTAGCTAGACCATCAATCTCTGGTGTTCTGGTCGAGGATGAAGAAAAAAATATTCTTAGTTAGCTAAACAAGCAAAAACTCACATACATAAACATACTTGAATTTTCTAATATTTTGATCATCATAAAAAGATAGTTATAAAACTAAACAAATTGATGAGACATCATGGCCTCAAGAAGGAGATAAATAAATTCGAACGATCTATGGATTTCAGCTAGAGATTTTACAAACGACTTCAATGAATTGAGAGGAAAAAGAATTCAGAAGAATATGGATAAAAGGATCCACTGAAATGAGCGTGAGAATGTAGAATCTGTTTTTAATTCATGAAGTAGATTTGAAACCGTAGTAATTCTTTCATCTAAAAAAATAATAATAAATTTGTCATTTTGTTGCGCTATTCTATTGAAATAGAATTAAACATGAATTTTAATTCATGAATAAGATTTTTAAAACCGTAGTAATTCTTTCATGAAAAGGCTCAAAACACACTTGAATATTTTGAAAGAAATTAATTCAACATACAGTCTGTAGTGAGTAGAAGATAGACGTGGAGTTCTTCCATGAATTCTAGAGTATGAACTAATATTAACTGAAATGGTTCTCTTTCAGCTTGAAGTTCAAACAGATTACTGTAACCTGTAGCCCTGGGTTTACCAATAATTTATAATGCAGAATAAAAACTAAATTAAGCTAAAAAAATCTTGAACCCACAAAGTACAATAAGTAAGTCCATTGTATATGGTTTAAATTAAAACACCGTCAAAAACTCCTCAATTTCATGAAACACTTAAGCACTAGAAAGCACACCGGCGCCGGCGCTAAAAATCCTCTTTCATCTACTTCTTTTTCTGCTTCCTCTTCTTCATCTGCTTCTTGATCTTCATCATAATTATCTTCTTCTTCTCTTCTTCTTCTCAACCTTCTTTTCAATCTTTTTCTCTTTCTTCTACTTCTTCTGCTCCTCATTTTTCTTCTCCGCATTTTCCTTCTTCTCCTTTTTCTTCTTCACATTTTCTTTTTTCTTCTTCTCCAACTTCTCTTTCTCACTCGCTGTCTTTCTATTTTTCCCTGCACAAATTCCCTTACCGGTGTAATGAACAATGAAAAATAATTTTTTGTTTCAAAACAGCTGATCATCAAATCATAATTATTTGAAATGTGAAAATTTTCGACTCACTTTTCCCTATGTTAAAGCAATGGCAAAGATTGAAACTTTGATCGCTCATTTCTCATCTCCATGATAACTTTTTTCAAAAAATGTAAGACCTTATCAAACATCTTCTACTCAATGAGATCTTTCAAATGAGAACTGAACGAACAAAATCGTTTGAGTAACAACGGAGGAGTTGAGGTCACAAAAAACATGTTCGCCTTTTATTAATAGAAGATTGATATCCTTATCACCACCTCAGTATTATCACAGATAATGTAGATCTACATTATCTGTGGTATTATTCAGGCTGGCTGAAAATGACAATAATAAAAATGACTCAATTTGATTAAAATCACTGTTTGGCTTAAACTGATAGTCCAACTTATTTGTTACATTTTATGGCAATAATGGGATAAATTAGGAAATTTTCTCAAGAAAATTACATTGCCTGTATGTTAACCTGCAAATCTGACAGAACAAGTTAGAACATGCTCAGTTACCTTCAGTTGTCAACAACTCGAAAAGAAATCTTCGACTTTGACCAAAATAACAGCTTAGCCTATTATCTAGCTGAAATAATTTACTTACGTGTCTGGAACAAGTGTATTTATCCAAGAAAACGAAAACACAGATGCACACAAATAATAATTCTATTTGAAGCACTGAAACGTCCGACGGCGAACACGATAAACTGACACAACGACCTCTCTTTGCCAACTGACAAGTCTGTTGATCCCACAGTTCACTGAAACGTGCTGTTTCCATAGTTCGCCGCTAGGTGCCGGCACTAGCAAGACATTGCGGTACTCAACTGTTGCGTCAATAAATACAGCACACTTTGGAGCACCCAAAAGGGGCTTCAGGGCCTGGTCACATACTATATAGTCCAGTCAATGAGTGGTTTTTAGGGGAAAAAATTCATAACAAGCTGATTTTTCCACCATCGACTACTATCATATAGACAAGTGTCCTGGCAAAAGTCCTGACCCCTACCCCTCTTGCTTCCCCCCCAGCACCCCTTCAAAGTTTCAGTTGGCAAGGTTTCGTATATCGTAAGTATCTCGACTTTCAATGGAATATCGATTCAAATTTTTTGATTGTTTAGAAAATTAATTTTTCTATAATTTGTTCCATTACCATTCTACTCTAACTCTACTAGTTCCGGAGTTATTTGTGGAAGAATGAAGAAGAGTTGAGATTTTTTGCTTAAAAATTGTTTACTTCTGCAAATAAAAGTTTACATAATTGTTTTACAGAAAAATGTTAAATACAAAAAATGTAGAGCATTTCATTATCTTTAATTTGAATAATCACAATCTATAGTTTACTTCACATGAACGTGAGAAAACGTCCATTAAAGTTCAATACGCATGATCACGCTAGTGCACGACGGCTATGTTAACAGATGGCTTCATGAAAATAGTCCATTCATTGAAGTTTGACACGGGAAATTTTTCCTTACAATTGTGTATATCTTGGAAGTCCTTGATGATAGAGAATTGTAGTTGGTTTCAAATTGTTGATCGCGATTTCTACTTTCATTTCCAATCAAATTTTTTAAATATTCATTTTACAAGATAGAAGAAGAATTCAACTATGTATTTAAAAAGATGTATGTAAACCCCCGCAAAACTTTTAGATTTTTTAACAGAAAATGGTGTATTTTGACGTAGTTTAGTGTCCCTCATAATGTTTTCATGGATAGCTCTGTTATATTAATATGTATGTTGTACAAATATGTAATGGTAATTTGCATTCCTTAACATCGTTGTATTCTTTCTTATGAATTAAGTTTTAAAATTCTTACGTATCAAAATTTAAATGAGTTCTCATCCAATTTACTAAAAAAATTATTAAACACATTTTTTAGTTACAAAAAATATCAATATGAATAAGGTAATAATTAAATAAAATATAAAGCACAACCATTCTAGTGGGTCCAGTCAGAATAATATTCAGTAAAATATTCAACACCGTCTTCAGTCTACTCCAGATGGAGCACCCACCTTCCAGCGGGTTGAATATCCCGTGTTCTTAAAAACAGTATCTAGAACAAGATATTAAAGAATGCCCTCTGCACAAGTAACATAAATGGCTTTCCACACATAACCCAAAAAAGCCAAATCTTGTTATTTATATAATTTCGTCCTAGTTTCTATTAGATTTATACCGTTTTATTGTTTTCCTCTTGGGTCTCAAGAGGGCAATGACCCACCTTGGATCCGCCAAAGGAAAGAAGGCAATAATTCGTGTTATGTCTTGCCTATCGTCTCGTTGCTGAACTCTATTATTTTTCAGATGAAAGTGTTTCAATTGAAAAGTTGTGTTTATTTTATAAATGCACGATAATACATAGTTGAATTCTTCTTCTATCTTGTAAAATGAATATTTAAAAAAATTTGATTGGAAATGAAAGTAGAAATCGCGATCAACAATTTGAAACCAACTACAATTCTCTATCATCAAGGACTTCCAAGATATACACAATTGTAAGGAAAAATTTCCCGTGTCAAACTTTAATGAATGGACTATTTTCATGAAGCCATCTGTTTAACATAGCCGTCGTGCACTAGCGTGATCATGCGTATTGAACTTTAATGGACGTTTTCTCACGTTCATGTGAAGTAAACTATAGATTGTGATTATTCAAATTAAAGATAATGAAATGCTCTACATTTTTGGTATGTAACATTTTTCTGTAAAACAATTATGTAAACTTTTATTTGCAGAAGTAAACAATTTTTAAGCAAAAAATCTCAACTCTTCTTCATTCTTTCACAAATAACTCCGGAACTAGTAGAGTTAGAGTAGAATGGTAATGGAACAAATTATAGAAAAATTAATTTTCTAAACAATGAAAAAAAATTTGAATTGATATCTCCATTGTTAGTCGAGATACTTACGATATACGAAACCCTTGCCAACTGAAACTTTGAAGGGGTGCTGGGGGGGAAGCAAGAGGGGTAGGGGTCAGGACTTTTGCCAGGACACTTGTCTATATGATAGTAGTCGATGGTGGAAAAATCAGCTTGTTATGAATTTTTTCCCCTATCGGGGGGTTTTTGGAACTCATTGACTGGACTAATACGATTGGGGTTTGATTTACTTCACTTCACTTCACTTACTTCACTTACTTCACTTACTACCAAACGATTACTAAACGATTTATATAGATATACTATGCGAGTAAGTGAAGTGAAGTCAAGCAAAGGAGGAGTGTGGGCAGGCCCTACCCCTACGTGAAGTGAAGTGAAGTAAATCAAACCCCAATCGTATGTGACCATCCATTGGTCATTTATTCACAACTCATGTTTTACCGATTTTACGTAATAACTTTCAATGTTTTTATTTGAGCTTCTTTTTAATTCCGGTTGTAAAAAATACTTATTTCAAAGATATAGCCTAATATATAGGGTGCATGTTTACCAGGAACCGCATGTTTATGAAAAGGCCTTTATTTTTTTAATGTTGAAAAAACGTTTTCTATTACATAGAATGTAGGTTGAAAAAACGTTTTCTATCACATAGAATGTAGAATAAACTCGGAATTTTTAGGATATTATAAAAATGAAGTTGAAAAATGAACTTCATGTTGCGATGGCGACTGGCGTCCTTCCAATTAAATTCATGTTTCCAGACGTTCCATTAAGTAACGCATTGCATCTCGTTACGGTACATTGCTTGTGGAATGGCTTAATTTTATTTTTCATTAATGATCAGATCACGTTGTGTTCACATCACGCATCCACTTCAAAATAGTGTTACGATCTTACGATCCGGAATCGGCCCTCACGTTGGAACTTCGAAGTGCCGGCGAGAATCTTTCTGGGTCTGTGTCACGGACTCATTTTTGACGTAGAACCGCCTCATAACAAAGATCCCCCATCTTGAGTGTGAATGAAATTCCCAACTATTCTCAACACCATATAATTTTCCCAGCTGCCAACTCCCTCTGCTTTCCATGTACTACCCAATACAAAAACATGCGTTTCCCGGTAATCACTCTATGCATAGAATATTTATTGAATGGTGAGGTGGATCTACCCGTGATGGTGATCCTAACAATAAAACTCATATTATTAGAAAATATATCATTAATCGGAATATAAATATATTATAACCCATGTTATCAATCGGAAAATGTAAAATGGTAATATAAGGTAGCCTACATTTTAATAAACTATAAATATAGTGACAGCCAAGAGAGTAATAGGTTCCATGCATTGTATAACGGACTTTCTATTAAAAAAAATGTTTCTAATTCAAGTAATAGCAAATTAAAAAAAAACTCGCTAAAAAAACAAATTAAAAAAAACTCAAAAGTTTCCAAAAATATGGCCCACTTCAAAATTGAAAATTTCAATCTTTTGGATGACATAATTTTGTGAGTGTTCCTAAAAAATACCATATTGTATAAAAGATAAATGGAGAATTCAAGTGAATTCTGGAGAAATAATCCTTCCAGAATGAAATAAACAAAAAATAAAAATACAATCCACTAATATACCGGTATCTAATGATATTTTCTCTTCATAGAGATTACTTGGAAAAAAAATTATCACCTTATACAGTACTGTGCAATGTGCCAATTTCCAATGAAAGAGAATCTATGATAATGAATAAAAAAAAAATGATATTATATATTTATAAATACAGTAGCCTATATTTCCAATAGAATTACATTTTATAAAAATAGTCTTTCCTGTATTTGACTAAACTCTTAGCAAGTCTGCCAGATTATTTTTGTGGAAAACAAGAGTAGTCTATAATTTTTCAGTTCAATTCTTATATTATTCTTATTATTCAAGTACTAATGTACAGTATAAACAATGAGGAAATTATTGATAATAATAATGCCCAGTATAAAAATGAATCGGTATTGGAATATTTTACACAATGATAATAAAATTGATTGTCAGCAAAGGTTTTCATATCTAAATAATTTTTAAATGAGAGTTAATCAATCTGATCAATTATTAAAATTTTGTGAGAAAATAAATTTATTGAATAAAGTTTTAAATGATACATCATTAACTCTACAGTGTACAGTCAAACGCACGCAAAAGTGTTTCTGATTTTTTATTAGTTCACTGATAATACATAAATGATAGATGATATTTTTATTTCCTGTTAAGCAGGAGAGAAATCGGTTCGTCAGGGTGGTAGAAGCATCAAATTGTGAAAGCCTTACAAATAGCATTATCACATTGTTAAAATAGTGAATTAAAATTATTATCAGATCAAGGTAATTATCGATAGAAAGAATAATATTTCGATAAGGCGATAACGTTTTTAATAGTGCGATTCTGTAAATTAATGTTTAAAGGATATGTAGATGGACGTGCTATAGACACCTATAGTGCGATTCACGTCAAGAAGTCAGCATTGCTTAGATGGGAGTTTGCTATCCTTGTTCAGCACAAGGCATTTGCTGATGTCTCTATCCTATTCGCACTGTGCATAGTTGCCGCACTGTGCATTGTTGTCGCACATAGTCCCAACAAATACGTTTGGTGCAGTTTTCTCTTTCTCCCTCAATGAAACTTGGCATCAATTCTCCTCATATAAACAATGCTGACTTCTTGACGTGAATCGGACTATAGCTCAATTTTACTTCTGAACCTTGTTGTTATGAAATTATTTGAAAATTGCTATATTATTCAAAACAATTAGCTAGAATAAAGTTTACTGTCTCAATCATAGCACTCATAATATGAATTGCCGTATTTCTATTTCCAAGTTTGTTCAAAAATGTTTCAATGTTGAATTAATATTTTATTTGTTTGACATGTGAGTTAATGCATGACTTTGGTACCGTACCTACGTGTTTTGTTTACAAGACAATGGCGTATATGTTCTCTTTTCACTTTCACACATAATACCACGTTAGTTTTGGCGTGCATCATAAATAAAAACAAGGCTGATGAAGACTTTCACTAGTCAGCGATCGTAGAGCAGAATAGTAAATCACTAATCGAAATCCGGGAAGAGCATGGTAGAAATACAGAGTGACGAAATACCGCGGGTATTGTGTGATACAGTACCAACGTACCAGTGTTTATGTTTACAGACAGTTCACATATCGACGTATTGTTGCCAAAAAAACATGTAGCCAGTAGCTGATTCGGTTATTGATCTAAAGGAGAAAGCTGAAGCTATAATCTGGAAGACTGGAACTGATAAGACCTTATTGGATTTTTTTTCATCACTGGATAGTTTTGGTAATGCAATGCAGTACCTAAAATAATACATCTCAGAGTTTGTATTCCCCCTTATCAAAATCAAACAATAAAAAGGTAACAAACTATTGGAATTATTTCAGACAAATAAAGCAATACCGGGATTTGTCACTGGAATATATATTATCATAATATGTCTTAAGAATGTATGTATGTGATAATACTTTATAGTGAAAATTGACAAATAAATCAATGCTATGAACAAATTTCTCAATGAGTTCAGAATATAGGAAGTAAATGAGCCACCATAGATTAACTACTCTACAGGGTTTATATACTGGTCAGTTGAAGAAAAGGTACTAGGTAAAAGGTAAGAAAAGGTAAGTTATTTAATTTAGTGTGACATCAATATTAAACTTTTTGTAGAGGTTTTTGAAAATATCTAGAATTATATATTATTCTAGATAACTCTAGATTATATTCTAGATAGAAAAAAATCAGATATTGTAAATATTATTTGGATACTAGTTACTAGTAAAAAATAAGTAATTAATGGAAAATGGTAAAACTGGGAAATAGTTGAGAGCATGTCAAAAAATATCATTGAATAAAGCTGTAGGATGTTTTAGGAGATATGGGGAGGTCTCTTTATTAACACTTGTTGCTATTTTTAATTTTGAAAAAAAAAATTGAAGTGGTAAACATAACATGAAATTTTAAAATAAACATAATCTTAGCACCTTGCGACCCCAGGATCGGCATGAAATTAAACAACCTATTCAAATTCAAGAACGACTTGCACTTCATTAAGAAAATAAAATTTCAAAAATCAAATAAAATTTAAGATAAGAATTTCAGATAGCTTTCTACTACCTATCATCAAAAAAATATTAAGATTCACAAAGTATAATAATTAATAATTTTCAAGACTAATAATGCCTCGTTTCTTAATCTCTGTCTCTAATGATGTGACCATTCTAATAAATATAAAATTTAGCTTTCATGATGTTAGTGATCGGTCAATTATTCACAGATACCTGTTCAATTGCTCTTCATTGAATTTATCAAAGGTTCAAAGTTTTCTGAAAGAAAATTGTTGGTGGTTTTTTCTTCAATTTTATTATATTTGTTGAATTTTGTTATTGAATTGATCAGAGGTTTGATTTTTTAAGAACTCCAAAACTCCAGTACCTACTAGGCAAAAACGCTACATTCAATGAATCAATATTAACATATTGATAGGCTACAGAATTTTTATTTAGATTCCTTTAAACGTTTTAATGACTTGAACCATATTACAAAATTGAATTTTCTTCTGTAAACTCCAAATTTATTGATGGAATCTATTCCAACAGTTGCATATCAATAGACACAAAAAGTATAACATATAATTCAAATTTACTAAAAACTAGAAGTACCAGTAACATATTATGAATATGTTCTCTGTAGCATGCAGTTCTTTGCTGAATGCAAAGTTGTTTGATTGAACAAATCAGACGGAAAAAATTAAGGAATCCAATACTAATATTGGACTACCGTAACGTATTTTGTTATAGACTGAAAACTAGGAGCTCAATATAAATAATCTGATATGAAGTTGCTACTCTGTTGAATCAAAGCTTGATTATTAGATGTTGTTCATGTTGAAAGATAATTAAATCATTCAATGCAAGTTGCAATAAGTTCTGTTGAAAACAGATACGGTACAGTCCTCATATTTTCATACTGATACTGTATTCACATAAATAAAGGTATCAAACCTAATAAAAAAATGTACATTTCGTGAAATAAGATCTGGAATATCTACATAATTGAACACATTTTTTTACACATTGTTTTCTGACTTCAAATTCCATAATTACAGTACAAATTGGCATTCATATGTTGCTTTTCAGCTTGAGAAAGTTCACTGTTGTATTGCCAAAATAAAAAATACACTTATTTTGCATTCAATCTTGTTTTAGCGATTGATATCCACATTACTTTCTTTTTTCTTCTCCATATTATCCCGTCAGATTTTTTGTCAATTTATTAAACAACTTGGCAAGGCTATTCATTTGTTTCTTTAATGTCTCTTGAATATGGATACCTGGAAAGGCAGTTGCCTGTATTGCAACAGAAAATATAACGATGACGGTGTAATAGTTGAATTATTTCTAACGCTTTCGTTTTTCTTAAGTATAGAACAAGACATCGATTTATTGTTCATCAGTATTGTGGTATTGTCCGAAAACACTCAACCAGACTATAAATGGTAATAGTTAATAAATACTAATTCAGTAATAATAATTGATGAGATGCTTGATCCAATGTTTTTCTACAATTGTCAATTATCGAACACTTGCCAGAAATAGTAGTTCCTTTTTTCATTCACGTTAGTTAGCCAATTTGTGTTACTTTTGCAGATGCTACCACACTGATCCTTACAATCTTCTCCAATAAATTACTTTGCCTGTTATTTTAAACGTCCTCCTTCTACTTGTTTGCTTTGTCGAATGCAGAAGTTAAAAGCTTTGGATCAGCATCAGTGACGGTTTCAATCTGTGAAAATAAAGGGAGGTATCAAGTATATAGGCTTGTAATAATGATGAATGGTATATAGAAGCGGTGATGAGAAAACAGAATATCTCCAAGCATGAGGAAAAAATGGAAGAAAAAGGCGAAGAAAATAATTAATTAAATTATGTGTTATACACTTTCAAGAATAAAATGTTGATTATAAATAAATTGAGAGCCTAGAATATGTACCGTATGCGGTCATGAATTAGTAGATTATTTTATGTAAGTTTGTTTCATTTTTTAGTGATAGGGATGTTATAGTTAGCCTATTCTTAGATTAAAGTGTTGCTTAACTCTTTCCTATTCAGTGTATGAATTTTTCAAAATATAATACATTATTTCATGTACTTGAACGTAAAATTGAAAATAAAATGTATTTACCACAATTCTTCAGCTATTAGTTGACGTAGTTGTAATGGCTATAAATAAAATGTATTTACCACAATTCTTCAGCTATTAGTTGACGTAGTTGTAATGGCTATAAGGCCCGCCGCAAAGTAATCCACGAACGTGGAAGTAGCCACGCCGTGGATGTAAGGCCGTGAGCCCATTGAGTAACTGCTATCTGACTTCAGTCAGCAACCCAGTGTTGCCAGATAACTTCTTCTTCTTCTTTTCCTTTAGCTTTTCCCTATTCGGGGTCGCTATTCCTTATCTTCCTCCTCCACACCATTCTCTCGCCGGCTTCTTCATCGGTCAGCTCCTTTTCCCTCATGTCCCCTGCAACACAGTCTCTCCATCTCCTCCTTGGTCTCCCCACTGGTCTACACCCCTCCACCTGCATTCTACTCACTCGCTTTCCAATGTAGTCCTCTTCCCTCCTCACAACATGACCATACCACTGCAACCTTCTTTCCTGGACCTTCTTTGAACACTCCACCACCCCAGCCATCTCTCTTATCCTTTCATTTCTGATCCTGTCCCTTTTTGTCTTCCCAAGCATCCATCTCAGCATTCTCATCTCTGCCACATCCATCTTCTTCTCCTGCGATTTCTTGACTGCCCAAGTCTCACTGCCATAGATCAGTGCAGGTCTCACTACTGCCTTATATATTCTTCCCTTTGCTTTGCTATCCAGCTTCCGGTCACACAGCACGCCCGACATCCTTTTCCAGTTCATCCACCCCACTTGGATTCTGTGATCCAGCTCTCTGCTAAGGCCCCCATCCTCTGATATAAACGACCCAAGATATTTGAAGTTTCCCACACGCTCTAGCTTCTCTCCTGCCAATCCCACATCTCGATATTTGCCTCCTCCTCCAAACCAAAGGTATTCAGTTTTTGTTCTGCTGATCTTGAGCCCTCCACCTTCTATAGCATTTCTCCACCTTTCTAGCTGTTCCTCCACTTCCTCTTTGCTTTTCTCCATCAACACAATATCATCTGCAAAGAGCATTGACCAGGGGGCTGGCTTCCTAACATTTTCTGTCAACACATCCATAACCAAGTTGAACAGATAAGGGCTCAGGGTCGATCCTTGATGGAGGCCCACAGTTACTGGGAATCTTTCTGTCACTCCTACCCCTGTCCTTACCCTGGTGTGAGATTCATGGTACATATCTTGTACAATCCGCACATATTTCTCTGCCACTCCCTTCTTCCTCATACACCTCCATAGCACTTCTCTTGGTACCGTGTCATACGCTTTTTCTAGATAAGACTAATGTTATCAGTGTTGCCAGATAACATTTGGCTGATATGTTAGATTACACGATTACCCGAAAAACAGCCAAATGTTATCTGGCAACACTGGGTTGCTGACTGAAGTCAGATAGCAGTTGCTCCGTGGGCTCACGGCCTTACATCCACGGCGTGGCTACTTCCACGTTCGTGGATTACTTTGCGGCGGGCCTTACACCCACGGCGTGGCTACATCCACGTTTTGTGGATTACTTTGCGGCGGGCCTTACTTATCCCATTATTTATTTATTATTTGAGCTACCAGTATTTGAGAATGTGTATAAAAGAATAAATAATATTTGATTTACCCTTATTCCTCTCTTGTAGAATACAATGAATGGAAAAATGTTGAAATCAGATTGTGTGAAATGTCGAACAAAAGAATCGTCACCATCAAAGAAATCCCTGAAACATCTTAGACAAACTGTAGTTGCTTGGTATTTTTCACATTCTTTCTGGAAAAATAAAAAAGGTACTGACTGACTTTGAGAATAAGGTACCTGATTGACAAAATGGCGTCATTTTTATTGAATACTGTGTGTCCAATCCCAAAAGCATTAGTATTAAAAAGCAGGGGAGAACCCGGGGTTTTGTGGGGGGGGGGAATTGTTTTTGATGTGGGGGATACACTACCATGGAATACGGGTAGGCATTAAAATATTCAATTCACAAGCTTATATACAACATTTTGAGGGATATATTACCCTCTGGTTTCGCCCCTGTTATATAGGTCATGATTTCCTGTGGCTATTAACTATTTTTCAAAATGAATTAGGCCTCCAATGCAAACTGCAGTATAAACCTTTCTACATAAATTGAATATGAAGTAAAATAGTAGGTTACTTTCCCACATACATAAAATTATGACTTATTTTCAATTTTCATTGCAACTTGTATACCAAATATTAGAATAGAAATTGAGAAATATATATATATATATATTTTATTTTTTTATTGTTACTATAGCACCTAGTCAAGGACTAATAAGCTATTCTATTTTAACTTAAATGCTAATGATTGCTAAAGAAGGTGAAACCCAGTGGTTCAACCTTCTATATTGAATAAGAACAAATTATTTTTCACACATTCACATATACTCTGCTTTTGCACTTTCACTTTCACACTGGCACTAAACTAATTCATGTGGCTTCTTCCGCTTCAGTCTTCTCATCCCATGGACGTCTAGCAGCTGGATCGCTTCCACGTTCACATGATGATGAAAGACTCCATCATGTTTTATGGCGAATCTCTGGATTTCACTGGTTACTGTCGCCATTCCCAGATCACGATGGAGATCAGAATTCCTGACGTACCATGGAGCATCAACACTACTCCTTAGTACTTTATTCTGGAAGCGCTGGATGATTTCGACATTGGATGGCCGGGTGCAACCCCATAGTTGAATTCCGTAGGTCCACACCGGCTTGAGAATCTGCTTGTAGAGAAGCAATTTGTTATGAGTTGACAACTGCGATGTTCTCCCAAGTAGCCAATACATTTTCTTGAATTTGATTCCTAGTTGTTCTCTTTTCTTCTTTACGTGCTCTTTCCATCTAAGCTTGGCATCCAGCATCATGCCTAGATACTTTGCAGTGTTGGAGAAGGGTACAATATTCCCATTGATTGTTAAGGGGATGTATTGTACTCTTTTGTTTGTGAAGTTTACATGAACTGACTTTGCTTCATTCAATTTTATAAGCCACCGCTTGGTCCAAGTATTGATCCTGTTGATAGCCACTTGCAATGTCTCTGTAGCATCTTCCACTGTCTCATCTACTGATAAAATTGCAGTGTCATCAGCAAATGTTGCTACTGTTACATTTTCGGGCTGAGGTATGTCAGATGTGTAAAGAAGGTACAGTAGGGGACCCAGCACACTTCCTTGAGGAATTCCAGCCTTGATTTCTCTGAGAGATGAAAAAGCATCATCCTGTTTGATTCTGAAATAACGCTCTTGAAGATATGATTTCATTATCTGACTGTATTCTGTTGGTAAAAACTGGTTCATTTTGTAACACAAACCTGCATGCCATAGTTTGTCGAATGCTTGTGCCACATCTAGGAAGACTGCTGAACAAACTTTCTTTTCCTCTAAGGTATTTTCAATAATGTTGGTTATTCTATGAACCTGATCTATTGTACTATGTTTACATCGAAATCCAAACTGATGTGTTGGTATTAAATTGAGAAATAATAATTATCTTTTTGACCTTGACAAACCATAAATTTCCTCCATATGTGAACTCAAGTCTCCTTTTAACCAAATCTCATAATTTACTTTACTGCTTCAATTATTTTTATAATGTTATTAACATAGGTAATAAAATTTATTTATCTATTCATTTCAATTTTGAATGTTGCCTTGTATATGGATAGGCTGAAAGGCAGCCATAAATTTAAATTTGTTTATTATAATCAATTATTTGGTTACTTCTCTCTGCTGATAAGAGCGCATAGTTAATGGGTGGAATTGACTACGTGATAAATCCTTATATGTTATATCAATGAACTTATATAATCTAGATTCTTCATAGTTGAAAACTTAAATATATATTATTGAAGTTTAAACTTCAATAATATATAGCCTGAAAAAACTTCATTAATCAACATCTACAATCCAATATCTAAGAGAATTATATACCAATTATATCGTACAATGATTAACCAACAATAACAAACCAAATCCTTTTTGGTATTGGGAATGAATTATTAGAATTTAAATAGAATGAATCCTTAGTCAGCTTACACATTGGTGTCTCAGACAGCGTGTCTTAAGACATCATGTCGCACTTGAACCAACCAACGTTATCAAATCAGAGCTTACACATTATGTCTTATGTCTTAACTCTGCTTAGAAATGAATTTGATTCCAAAGTACAGTACCGAATAATTTGGATCAATATCATTGCAATATTGGCATTTAGTCCAGCCCAGGAACAGAACTACTACATCGTTTGGTCCAGAGTGGTGTTTTATTGCAGCTGCAGCTTCAGACTGTAACAAAATACAATCTGTATCAAGGAGACAAATGAAAACGCGGATGACAATAACATGTGTTGTACAGTATTTATGAAGTAAATATAGAATAGTATCATCATTCATAAATTGAACAGTTCCTGGAAATTAGGCACGGATTTCTTCAGAATTTAAATTTCAACATTTTTGATATCTTTTTAAACCACTCAACAGTTTTCGTGTGAAACAAATGAATCAGTTTTAAAATTGAAATTTTCCACCAAAAATACTCTTGTTCTAGATTTAGACGATTGTCCTGATAGGCTACTTCAAGATACTTCAATTATCAGATGAGTTGAACAAATAAAATATTTAGGAAAAAGAAACAGACAATCGCCCAAAATGTCTTGGTTTCCTACAAATACTCTAACAAGTAGTCAAAGTGTTAGTATCTTTATCATATTATTTGATGAATGAACAGTTATTCTAATGATTATGAGCACGAAGTCTATTTGTAGTCATCGAAATCAGTTTACAAAAATAGAATTTTGAAACTATAATATAGAATAAAACATGAGATGTTATAGAATAAAACATGAGTTGTTATTAGAAAGTGAAAAATTTAACTGAAAATAGTAAAATATCAATTTCATATTTATTATTTGATGAATAATATCTTTTAAAGATTATGAGCATAACATATATTGGAAGTCATCAAAATAAATTTGGGAAGATGGAATTTTAAAACCGTAAGATGAAAATTTCCTACTGTTGACAGAGAAATTGGAAGAGCACGTATTGTCTACAAAACGCAGACAATTAAGAAAAAATGAACTTCAATATCTTAAGCCTTATTTGTACATACCCATGATGCAATGTTTGTAACGACAGCATCCATTAAAACTGAATGCCAACCCTGAAAATTAACATCAATAATAAAAAAAGAAACCAATAAAATTGTAATTTTCATTGTAAATATAGCCTAATAGTTTGAAATTACATAGGAAAAGTTAAAGAAAAAAATACTGACACAAGTGTTCCAAAAATGTGGATTCTCCCTACTGTTGGTTATCAAATTACACTGACTTTAAAAAAATTTCAACTAGAAAACAACTTGAACTTCAACAACTTCACTGATTATCAAAGCTTATAAAAATATAGCCCATCTACTAAAACAGGAGTAATGAATACAAGAAATGAATACTGTATAATAATTATTGTACAGTCTCTGTATTGATGAATAGCTTTGAATTTGGTGTTCGTTTACAAAATGCGGTATGATTTGGTATGAAATGCGTTACATTCTCCCACTATAATTAACTATAGTACTGTATATTAAGCTGGTTAATTTTTAATGAAGCTATGAATTAAAATTATTATGAATCGAGTATTATTCTATCTACAGTATACAGAATGAACTCATAGATGTTACGCCTTCATAATTGTCACTTGACATTTGGAATTGTTTATATTATTTATTCAATATTGTTATGGATACTGTATAAAATTACGGTACCTATACGTTAACTTATGGAAGAGGACACTCAGAATTTTTTTCAATATTCAAATGAATGAATCATTATTATTAAAGTTCTGAATTTTATTATTAAAATATATTGATAACGTTGTTACAAGTATAGCCCTCGCAATAATCAAGCTCAGAAATCAGAAAATGCATAACCGTTTGTAGTTGTACTTTTACATATAATTAAGTTTATTATATTATTTGAGGTATTGAAACAGTATTTCTGATAGGAAGAATATTACTCATAAGTACTGCTTCTCCATAATAATTTCATGAATACATGCAGAGAATAGTGATCAGGTATTTAAAGATTAAAGTTGAAACAAATTAAGATTAAGGATATTTTTAGAATTTGAGAAACATTGAAGCAGTAATAAATTGTATTTACCAGCACAAGAATGAAGATTCCTCCAAATATTTTAAACATGATGTTCTCACTGTTAAAGTCAAAAAGTAACTTGGAATTAGAAAGACTTTGGTTTTTATTTCATTATTCATTGAGCTGTACTAACAATAGTTATTACAATTACGAATTTATTCACTAAATCAATGGTGGATAATTCTGTGAATAGGATGCATACACAGTAGAGCCTTGATAAAAATTGAACCTTCATAATTCAAATTTCATTATTCATTGAGCTGTACAAACAATAGTAATTGCAATTACGAATTTATTCACTGAATCAATGGTGGATAATTCTGTGAATAGCATGCATACACAGTGTACCAATTATCAATCAAGTTATCTATTCTTGTTCTAATTTTAGCTTTGGAGTAAACAACTTGTTCTCGTTTTTGAAATTTTCCGTAACGAGTGAGAGGATCTTCTATCCTTCTTTCTCCTTTCTTCTCTTTTCCCCATTTTTGGTGATTTCGCTTACATCCCTGTTCATTTAATCTCTTTCCTTTTTCTTACCTGAACTCTGTTTGAGTATTTTATTTTGTTAAATGTGGTAAACCTGTTTCCCCCAAAAGCTGGAGGAGCTCAGTTAATTTCGACTGATTATTCATTCAATTTTTCACCCTATTGTTGAGTACATCGGTATTCTAATTTCAATTAAATTCCTCTTCTAAACTTCAATATGAAAGTTTTATCTAATGTATTCATACTACTAATTACTCGTTTAAAGTTCCTCTCTGGAAGGATGATTTAATCAATTTCAATTGGATTTGAAACTAGATTCCCATAGCCCCGTATCGGGTAAGTTCCATCTTGTACTTGTATGTTATATTCTGATGTATAATGTTCTAATCCAATTTTCTCAACAGCGCAATCCAATGTGAATCTTGGAAACATTAGATTCAAATTCTTTTATTTTACCTGGATGATAATAATTGTTATTTTTTAGGGTTTCATTGATACTGTAAAATTGTAACGACCTTTGTTAAATTACCATGGAAATTCAAATCTCATAAACTTGGACAAATGGAATACAGTTCTTGGATAATATTATTGAGATGAGATTCTAAGTACCGTACTCAACACATCGTACTCAACCATCATTGTATGAGGTAAAGAGTCTACATTGAACGCCACCCTTCATGGAATACTCACTTCAATTACCTTTGGTTAATCCGGGAACATTCCAAAAATGAAATTTAAAATTGTAATTATGTATTTCTTTCTGTAAACAGATTGGCACCTTCTGTGCACAAATTATGTTATTTTTTAAAAGGATTAATAAATATTATGGGAATCCAGTTATAAATCCAAATTGGCCTTTTCTTTCACATCCCACAATTCACTGATTTCTCTCTTTTCTTTAATCTACTGGCCCTCTTGAGCCCTTGCTTCAATTTTATTGTGTGAGTTGTTTCGGTTTCGACTTCCCTTATCCAATTTATTGAAGTAAATAAATGGTGGGGAGCCGAATCTGTAATGACGGTACAACATTAGAGCCTTGATAAATCGAACCTTCATAATTCAAAATCCTTGATAAATCGAATTTTTCAAATTCCCCTAGTTCTTGTTATTCTACCACTAAATGTTTATTTTACCTTCATAAATAGAAGATTTCATTGATATTAACATGATTAATCGAAGCTTTTGGATCTATTGAGCTTTGATATTACTAATAAAATTTGAAAAACATAATATTGATGTTGTGGAATCTTTCCATACCTTATAGAAAAAACTTTTTGAAATTGTCAAAATCCACTTTTATTTTAATAAACACAATGTTTACACCAGGACCATGGTTTCATGTTATACTTAACACATCCTCAGCTGTACTTGAGCCTTTACAATTCGAAGGTTTGGCAGAAAATCCTCTATTATTCGAAGTTTTGCAATTTTAGGACCTTTATAAATCGAAGTTGTTATAAAAATCTTAGAAAATCGAAGTTGCTATTGGATAAGATTCTGTGGCAGGAATAACAGCTGATTTTATCTGTCAATAGTAAACAACATCCTTCCCCCTTCTAATGCCTTGTCCTGTGAAAGATGGGTTGTAATGTACCTATTTATAAATCTGAAAAGAATAAAATAATCTGAAATTATCAAATACCCGCTGTATTGGCAAAAACACAAGTGTATGATCAAAGCTAATCAAAAATGGTACTGTATAAAACTAGACAGTTGAGATACTGATACCGATAACATAATATTGTTAACGAATAACAATATCAATTAATGAAAAGAGCTGATCATTAACGTCTGGAGGATAAAAACTTGAACCTCCTATAATCTGATTGGCAATTAAAAGTATTGATTATTTCAAACCATTGGTTATTTACTATTGTGAAGAACCAGTGGAAAGATTACAGTAGACAATCAATTAATCAATCATCGTTGTTCAAAACATTACAAGAGAAACGTCAAAAAGAACATACAAACGTAATCAAGAGTATCTATATAAGATAATAATCAAAATCAAATCAAAAATTGATTGGACATTTGAAATATTTGAAAGGAACAATAGCGAGTTGGCATTAGTTTGTTCATTCTATTTCCATTCTTTTGAATTAGTATTTTCATTGGCGTAAGTCTACATTCAAATGAAATCAAGCACATTGGAAATAATATAAGAAACAACTAACTATAAAACTTGCTTCAAATTGTTAAAGTTTTAGTAAGAGATTTAGCAATTATAATATATATTCTTAATAGAAAACAATTGATATGACATTCCACGGGAATAATCGAATTAATAGATTTATAAGAAATCATCCTCAAACAAATCGTCACTTTGTTCTGGGCTAAAACCCAATCTGAAACTGTTTCCTGTTCGTTATTACACATGCACTTCACGCACAAGTCTAGAATTCTTGATTGTGGGCATTTTATCAATCAAAAATATCTCAATATTTTTTTATAAAGTGTCAAATTACTTTAAAAGCAATAAACTTGAATAAAACTAATTGAGTACTCATTAGCCCTTCCAATTGTATTATCGTCCAATGTTATTATCATGAAAGTCTCAGTTTTCATTTTCATAACTGAGCTGAATAACAAAGTTATATAATTGTTCATGTAAACTGGAGCCTATACACTTATGAGAGAAATTCCAGAGTCTAGACTAGACAATAAGTTACTCTGATAAAGTAGAAAATCTCATACATTTCTGTTTTTTTTTTCAAAATTGGTTCAATAATTAAAAAAAATATTACATTTCAAGTTTCATAACAACAAAATGTTTCATTGAACAGAAATTTAAAATTGATATAATATCATAAGTTTTGTACTTTATTTCATAATTGAATACAGGTATCAATAGAACAGGTCCATCAACTTGAAATTATAAACTTTTACTGAATCACTTCATACAACAGGGACGCATGAAACAACTGTAACGTAGTAGAAGTAAGCATGCATCCCTATTCCTGGTTATTTCACCTCTTGATTCCTTTTCAGTAATCCTGATTTTGATAAATCGGTCAAAGTGTTTGATAATATTCACTAAAGCGAGTTTTCAACTTACATAATAATAGGCTACCATAATGATACTAATATCTTTCATCAACAATTATGGGATTAGCTCTAATAGTTCTAAGTTAAAATAAAATGTTCTTGTCCCAAAAAGACATTCTCTTCAATTTTTTCCAAGTGGCTCTGTAGGACTACATGATCATGTCCTACATATTAGCAAGATAGATAAAATAAGGTAATACCAACTGAAATTCATACAATTTTATTAGCTTAGCCAGTATAATTCTAGATTTTAATTTTAATATGGATGGAAACTAAAAAGATGGGGAAACTCTTTAGAAGATGTCGAATAAATTATTTATTTACTTATTTAGTATGTCTGAGGGACTTTTGCTATTGAGGAAAAGTTAATTTAGTTGCAGCTATAGACAAGGAGGATAAGAGAGCTCTTGAAGTTGAAGATAAAAGACGAGACAACGTAGGAGAGAAGACAGGATGATGTAGGAGAAGATGAAGGAGGAGGTGAAGGGACTTTATGAAGAAGGGCCGGAACCTAGGAAGCGTTCTCCTGTTAGTAGACTGGGAGGATTATTGTGGCGTTGCAATAATTATACGTCGCAATAATTAACAGCTGTTTCTCCATGGCACTTGAGTTATCGCGCTAATTTATCATGTAGCGTTTTCCAGGCTGAGACAGCGAAAGAGACAGATATTGAGTTAGCTAGCACAATGCTCAACCGAATATTGTTGCAGTCGTCTTTGAAGAGAGAGATAGAGAAAGAGAAAAATAGATAGGGAGGGAGAGAGAGAGCGAAGAGGGAGAGAGTGTGAGGGAGTGAGTTGAAAGAGAAAATGAGAAGACTAGGCTATAGTAAGAGAATGAGAAGAATACAGCAGAAGAAGAAACCAATGGAGTGTACATCTATGTAGAAACTATCAACTAGGTAGGGTATGAAACGAATTTCATATCAGAGTTCAAATGGAATCCAACTATATGTAATCATCTAGATATTCCAAACATTGCTCCAAACATATTCCAAACTTTGTTCCGTTAAATAGGCCAAGACTGAATATGAATAATACTTCTTTTGCCTCGGATAGAATATATACAGTAGCCTACGCCTTGCTTCATTCAAAAAACGATAAGACTGTACAGTGTACAAAATAATTTTTATCTGATTGTAGATCCATTATCTAATGATATGCGCAATTCTAGTAAAAAATATCACCAAGCTCTAGATGTATCTAATTCTATATGTTAATAGTTTTGCATGTGTACGGTACCAAAATACCATCTTTGCATAATATTCTTTTTCAAGAAACTATCTACTCTCTATTCATCTTATAGCTGTTATTCTATTTTATTTCGTCTTGTGTTAGCCTTAATTTTCTTCATACAGTTGTTCCAAGCTTTTTTTCAACTGTATCTATTTTCCACTTTGTTTTTTCCATTTCTTTATTTTAATAGGTACGGAATCGGTAGAGCGGTTTTTTTTTTGAAATTCCATTTGTTTTGACGTTTTAAGCTGTAAGCCTTGTTATAAGTTGCATGAATGCATGTAAATAAAGTATGAATTTATTAAATAAATAAATAAATAGATTTTGGTTTATCATTTCTTGAAGTTGCCAAAATTATTTTTTAAAGATAACCTTGAGAGATCAATCCTCCTTGATTCTGTGGCCTTACTTTTCCTTGCATTACCATTCAAATGTAATTTCAAAACATGTGGAAAATTAATTTAAATTCTCTAGGCCTACAAGAAAAATAGCTCATTTTTTAGTGAAATTGATCTAGATCCACCCAATTTAATTAAATTAGTAGTAGAATCCAAATTGGAGAAATGTTAAAATATCGAATACTATCTCACCTGTCAATATAATAATGTAGGCCTGTAGTGATGTTATTATTTATGATTTTGCTTAGTTTAGTTCTTAAAAATTTATGCAACAGGTTCTGGAAATAGTAAAACTGGAAATGATGAAAATTAAAATTTACCAATACGATTTTCTTACAACATGAACATGAGACGATTAAGCAACATGATTAATATTATTTGCTTTATCATAAGAAGATATGCAGACACAAAACACAATATATGCATCAAACTACTGAGTTTAATCCCCATTCAGTTCATAATTAAAAACATTACCTGTGAAATTTTCAGTATAGAATGAAGTGACTGGATTAAAAAAAAAAAAATTAAATTGGTAGGCCTAGCTTGAATTAATATATTGTTCTTGAGATTAGTGTTGTGTATTTCATAATAATATTTGCGTTTATTTTAGTTTATATCCTAAGACATTGCGCATGCTAGGGCAATGCTATGTTGATGCATGGGTTTTTATTTTATGTGTAATCTATTATTAAATGTGTATAATTTAATAAAACTTTCTTGTATCGAAAAATATAGAATGTTTGGTAAAATTGAATAAAAATTTATTAAATTAATTTATATACAACAAAGTTTAGAGTTGGAAAATTGTAATGCTTTCAGATTTACAAACTGCAAAGTTTTAATCCTCCACAACATCATTGAATAATAATGTATTATTTTTGTCAGTAATTTACATGAGAAACGGAATAAAATCGTAGCTAAAGCAGAATAAGCTCCACTTCTTGTGAAAGCTTATAGGCAAATATGGATTATTTATGACCTCTCTTGTTTTTTTTTTTTTATGAAAGCTCATTAAAAGCGACCTTTATTGGATAATAAAGCATACAGATAGGTCCAGACTAGATACAGAAGTGTCAGAAAACTTGAATAAATTGTTTATTTCATTTCACTTCCACCACTCAATATTATTTGGTGAAGGCATATTTCTTTCTCTTTCAAATCCCTACAGAAGATAGATGATGAAGTCCATATTCATAGGTTATTATTTGAACCAACTCGAAGAAGCAAAGTTCTTAGCTAAACTTGAATCCATCGTGTATCTCATGTATTTTGATAGCCACCGTTCAGGCAGAAACCATTCAACACCTCATCATCATTATGATAGATGGCTGTTATGCTACAGGGTGTGAAGTTAGGTACTATGCGCAAATGTGATCAGGTTAAGTGAAGCCTACCATTGGATGATGTACCAGCTAGCACTTGGTGTTCAGAACCTTACTCCTCCCTGGTGTTTAGCATGGGGTGCCTTCTGGATCTCAGCAGCTTGGACGATTAAATCAAGTTGGCCGTGAATGAAGCCGTCTCTTGACTTGATAGCCAATAAAGGCAGCTGCAACTGTGGAATATCAATTTGCAGCAGTGAACTTGGACCACGACCTCTGGTAATACACAATAATGGCGTAACAACATCTCACTCCTGACACCGTTCTGATGTCATATGACATCTCCCTCACTCTCTCTCTCTCCCTTTAAACAGCGTTCACTGATGTAATGACATCTCACTTCTCACCCTCATCTCTACATGGTAGATTGCTACGAACACTTTCCTGTCCCCATCTCCTTTCGTCAAACCCCCATTCGCCCACAATCATTAACACCTACATGCTCTAATCTCCTGGCGAAATACACATTTCCGCTTTGATCAAGCTAAGGTCTGCTCATGACGAACCAATATGCTTTACATGCACTTACTATACATATACACATGTTGTATGTCCTACAACTAATACAATAGCTCTAATTTCAATTTTCATTAATAGGCCTATGTACAAACCCAGAGCAGTATTAAATATCAATTTCAACAATCACAATTTCAACAATCACTAACTCAGTTTGGAATTGTCTTTTCTGTTTCACTATTTTCAACATAATTCCAACATCAATATTATTGATGTTAATAATTATTTAAGGCGAGATCTACTTTTAAACTATTCTGAAATGTACAATGATTTCTAATTACACTGATTTTGTAACTTTTAAAGTAAAAATAGAATCTGACAATGAAGTGACGATCGTTTTGTTCTGGTGTTGGACATCATCAGACATCTATACAATTCACTACCGCTACTTTGTGGAATCTAACGCTTGCTACCTACCTTCTACCTACAATCACTATCTTTCATTTTTTCATTTCATTTATTTACACACAATTTCCAAAAACAATACAATAATACAACATTATATAAATACAATACAATATTGGAAAAAGTGGTTGGGTGACCTAATTAGTAGTCGTGTTGAGGCACCATAAACTATCTTCTTCCAATTTATATATGTTAGAGTCTGAAGCAGAACTATTCGATGTCGAATAATAATAACTGAATCGATATCAATCTATTGAAAACTTTCATCACAAATTATAAAATTGGAAAATGAAGTTTAAATATATTAAATATATAACAGAATTGAAGACATAGTCAATAACATTCTATCTTACCAAAACATACTCAATAAAATTTAACTCAACTCAACTATAACTTTATTTTGATAAATATAATTTTCAATTACTGTATTATATTACACGACTGTATTGTAAATTACAAGAAAAATGAAAAGAATTCTTGTACCGTCTCAAATCAGCCTTATTCTAGAATATGATTTGAAAATACTACATGAATATGGAATATTACATTATTATGGATCTCATTCAATATTGATGACATTCTTCTTCTTTTTCAAAAAATAAAATACATAACACTAATTAGATCAATGTAATTCAATTTAACATTTTTTTGAGTTCTCCTTCACTTAAAATTGAGAATACTTTAGACCATTAATTACTGTATAGTGTTTGTTATCTACATCTTTCTCCTAATGTAATTTAATTGTAATGTAATGTAATGTAGTGTAATGTAATTCTCCTTACTTAATGTAAATGTAATTGAATGCCTCTCATACTCATACTGTTCTAAAATGTAATAGAGAATTCACACTTTAGTTGTAGTTAATACTGAATTTGCTAATCAGTGATCTTGTAATGTATAGACTACTATGGGTCACATTCAGAATCTAGTAGATGCCTACTACATAGACTGTAATGATAACTATATTATTATACAGTCTCTGTAGTAGCTGATAATAAGTGATTTTATAGTTTGTTTATAATATATAAACTACCTGCAATAAACATTCTCAAGTTGGAATAAATGATTTTGAATTGAAGGGAAATTACTGTGTTATACCCCTTATTATCTAATTATTTATTTGTAAAATGAAGGTATATTCATCACCCAATTCATCTGAGTTGAGCCAACTTCTTTTGAAGACTGAATTTGCACTAAACACTATGATGTTGTTTAGATGGATGGTCACTTGATTGTAAATTTTAGATAGATGCCTCGAAATTGTAATGATAATTTTCCAATCGATCATTTACATTTCAAAAAATTTCAACTTGACAATGACAATTACGAAAGCGTCAGCAGACTTTATTTGCAATCGTACCAAATTTATTTTGCAGTGTTGACACTGAATTAGCTCGACAATCATACAGTAGCTCGTACATACAGCAGTCGTGATTGTTGGGTCAATGCAATTAACTCCTGTTCAAACCTCACATACAGACCTGATTAGAAAGCCACTGTATTTTAAGTTCCACTTTGTTATATCCACTATACTACAGTGACCTGATTCCCATTTTAAATTGGTATGACCAAAGTGTGAATTAAGAGCTTACATACTCGGTATGGTATACTATACACTGAAAAAAGATAATTTACACTAAGGGGATCTTCACAAAAATAGTGTACTTTTGAACAAATCAACATAATATAGTTTCTGAATAATATGTCTCTCAAGAGTCTCAAGAGGCATTTTGTAATCCTTATAAACGGTGTTTCACGGTTACCCAGAAAATACTTTTCAAACAGGAGGGTTTTTTTTTATAATAATTTATCCTTATAGATAAAGTGATAATGATGAATAACACAATAAGCTAAATTATTTTTTATTGAATTAGTAAATGATTAATTTTTGATGTTTCTGAAGTGTAAACATAAACTGATCACGATGATTCAAGTCATTGTGGGGGAATAGTGGTTTTTCTGTGAATATCACAGTATATCTTAGAATGCAAAGTTTGACTTAGTTTGAAATATTTTTTAATATTTCATGTTTAAAAAATGTCATTCTTAATTTGAATGTCACTAGTATGGTACAAGAAATAATCAAATTTAACTATTCTACCTCCACTATATAAACAATAATGATATCAATATGTTCTAATTATTGCATTTCATACTAGTATTAAGAGAAAATGATCAAATTGAACTTTTCCAACTCCGCTATAATAGAGGCTTATTTTAATGATTATTGTACATCATGATTGTTTTGTGAGGTTTGAACGACGCGGTGAAGAGAATTTAATGAGGCTGTAATTCATAGGAAAAATGGAGGACCTGAGGTTGTATTAATGTAAAATAAAATATATAAGAGAAATACCTTGTTTTGTCCCAATCACTGTACACTTGAAGATCTAGAAGCGTGTGCGCACACGGACTGGAGCTGATGAAGAAGCGTAGCACTTTGGGGTATTTCACTGATTACGGGTAAACTAAATTTGATATGATGAAGTATTTTATGTATGAGGTTTTTGAAAGGGGTAATTTGAACTAGTTGAGGTTTTACACAAGAATTAATATAGAGGGTTTAACGAGACATTGCGGTTGAGGTGCATTCAAGACAGTACATAACACGAGAGACGCTTGAACCAGAAGAACAAAGGGGTAGCTGTTATGAACAGACAATAAACCGCGCATGCGTACTAGCATAGAGTAATCAGAATAGAAAGGGAAAGGCAGCTGGTTTGTGGCGGTAATATTTAAATACTCTGTTGAGCTAAGACAAGTAGTAGGCCTAACAATTATTCTTAAAACTAAACTAGAATACGAAACATAGCGGGGGCCTTGAATCCACCTGGATTCAACAAGAATAGTAAAAAATATAATAACTAATAATAATTAAGTTCACAACTAGTGAATGACAATGAAGTTCATAATACTATTTACAAGAGTGCCAAGAATGGCTGTAGATTATTGCGTGTTTGTGGGTAGTGGAAACACCTTGTGGGATGGACGTATCAGTGTTCCTTGGTGAGTCTTCACTTGCACCACACGGACAATCCCATCTTGTCCGGGAAAGACATCAGTTATGCGTGCTAGAGGCCAGGTGAGTGGTGGGGTTTGTTGATGGATCAAAACAAGATCTCCAACCTTGAGATTGTCAGTAGCCTTATTCCACTTAGTTTTCTGTTGGAGGGTATGGATATATTCCAAGTGCCATCTCTTCCAAATGTGCTGGTGGAATGCTTCAATTAACTTCCAATGTTTGAGGCGGTTGAGGTTGACATTTTCCATGTTGTCTTCAGGAACTGCCACCAACGGAGCTCCAATCAAGAAGTGACCTGGTGTGAGTGCGGAGACATCATTTGGATCATTAGATAGAGGTGTGAGGGGTCTTGAATTCAATATTGCCTCTATTTGAGTGACCAGAGTGGTGAATTCAACAAGTGTTAATGTATGTTCTCCAATGACACGTCTGAGATGGTGCTTGATGCTCTTGATGGCTGCTTCCCAGAGGCCGCCCTGATGAGGAGCTGCAGGTGGATTGAAGTGGAATGTAATGCCCTGTGTAGCAGCAAATTCCGAGAGAAGGAGTTGCTTTGACTTGGAAAGTGCTTGGAAAGTATTTTTAGCACCTACAAAGTTGGTTCCACAGTCAGAGTAGAGGTTTTTGCAAAGGCCGCGGCGAGAAACAAATCTTTTCAATGCAGCAATGAAGGCCTCAGAAGACAAGTCAGTGACCACTTCAATGTGGATTGCTTTGGTGACCATGCATACAAAAGCACATATGTAGGCCTTTGTGAGTGATGTGGATCTGAGATTATGCACCTTGATGTTGAACGGGCCAGCATAATCAATCCCAGTATTGAGGAAAGGCCGAGAGGGTGTCACACGAGCCTGAGGTAGGTGTCCCATGGGTGGAACATTGTGACGAGGTTTATGTCGAAAGCAAACATTGCATTGGAAAATTCGAGAGCGTATTATACTGCGTGCAGAGAGTATCCAAACATGTTGTGCAAGTAGAGATTGTGTTAGTTGAGCTCCAGAATGCAAATATTGTTGGTGGTAGGAGTCAATCAGGAGGTTGACCACGTGATGTTGTTTTGGCAGGATGATAGGATGTTGAACATCTGCAGATATGTGATAATGCTTAAGACGTCCTCCCACTCAAAGGAGACCATCATCATCAAGAAATGGGGAGAGACGGCGAAGTGAGTTGGATACAGTGGAGTTTTTATTGATTTTCAGCATGGCAATGTCTTCATGAAATGCTGAGTCTTGAACTTGTTTGAAAATTGTGTGTTTGGCAGTAGTCAATTCCTGGGTGGAGAGATGTCCAGTCTTCTTTTGCGGGTGTTGAGTATTGAAGACAAAGCGGAGGATGTAGGCCATAACACGCTGAAGTTTACTGAAGTGAGAAAATTTATGGAGGAGATCCCATTCAAGCGGTGCAGTAGCAGCAAGAGTGATGGGCGACAGAGGTTTGCTCTCATCAGTATCAGCAAGTTCCACAGGAGTGAATGCAGATATAGGCCAGAGGTTGGTGGGCATCTGTAACCAGGATGGGCCGGTCCACCACAAGTTGTGAGCAGGAAGGTCAGCTGGCATTATACCACGTGAAGCACAGTCTGCAGGGTTTTGTTCACCAGAAATGTGTCCCGATTTGCTACAAAAGTTTTGAGACGATGTGGAGGAGTCTGTAACCAAGTCAGGGTTACAGTAGAGTCACACCATAATGTGATAGAAGAAAAGTCCAGCCTTTTGTGAAAAGTTGAGATCACATATGAGGTCAATTGAGCAAGCAAGTGAGCAGCACACAATTCCAGTCGTGGTAAAGTGAGTTTTTTCAGCGGGGCCACTCTGGTTTTGGAGATGAGTAACTGGACAGTAGCAGAAGTGTCAGTTTGTGGTGTCCTGAGGTATATCACTGCAGCAAATCCACGTTCAGAAGCATCTGCGAAGCCATGTAGTTCAATAAGGCCTGAGTGCAACACTTGTAGAGCTCGTGGTATGGAAATATCCTTGAGTGTGGCTGAGGTGTCAACAAAGCCTTGCCACATTGCAAGCAGTTCAGAAGGCAGAGGTTGGTCCCAATCTAGGCCCTTTGTCCATAGTAGTTGCATGAAACTTTTAGCCCACAGAACCACTGGTGAGAGAAATCCACAGGGATCATAGATCTTGGCTATAACACTCAGTACTTCACGCTTGGTTGTAGCATCATGAGGTAGGTTGAGGTTGTAGGCAAAGCAATCATTTGCTGCTGACCATTGGATACCAAGGATTGTGAAATGAGGTTGTTGATCATCCTGAAGAAATGCGGGTGTCTCTAGGTGACCCTCAGGAAGAGTAGAGAGAAGTGTTTTGGAGTTTGAGGTCCATTTTCGTAATTGAAAGCCACCACATTGTAGTAGAGAGATTAATTGTTGTTGTAGCCTTGAAGCCTCTTCTTCGGAGTTGGCACCAGCAATGATGTCATCAACAAAGGTTTGAGAGCGTAGAATTTCAGCTGCTTCTGGGTAGGAATTTCCTTCCTCAGTGGCAAGTTGATGAAGAGTTCGAATAGCAAGATATGGAGAACAACTCATGCCATATGTTACAGTGGTCAATCTGAAGACAGAAGCAGGCTGAGTAGCATCAGTACGCCATAAAATCAATTGATAGCACTGGTCATCAGGGTGAATGTTAATTTGCCTATACATTTGACGTATATCACAAGAAAAAACAATCTTGTGCAATCGAAATATCAGCAACAAATCACAAATGTTGGTCTGCATTTTCTTTCCAGTGAGGAGAATCTCGTTCAAGGAAACACCAGTTGAGGTTTTAGCACTAGCATCAAATACAGTGCGTAGACGTGTAGTACTGCTAGATTCTTTGAGGACGCCATGATGAGGTAGAAAATAATGCAGAGTAGATAGATCAATGGCGCTAGTCATTTCCATATGACCTAATGTCAAATATTCTGACATAAAATCAGTGTACAAAGACTGAAATTGAGGTTGAGCCTTGAATTTTCTTTCTATTGAATTCAATCTGTGTTCAGTGTTGGCTTTGGACTGACCCAAAGGGGGGTGGTTGGCCTTGAATGGCAGTCTGACACAAAATCGTCCAGATTCATCACGTGAATAGGTTGAGAGGAAATGTTCATCACACAATTTTTCTTCTTCAGATTTTTTAGACGCCAGTGGAGGCTCTTCTTGTTGCCAAAAACGTTGGAGAGAGTTATGTAGTTCCAAATTGTTGATAGCCAAGAGTGTGGTTGATGCTTGCAGAGTGATGGATGAATCAGCTTTAGGCTTGCATGGAGTCTCTCCCATGACCATAAAACCAAGATGAGTCCCAATCAAACTAGGCAAACCAGGACCAAGATGATGGACGATCTGGTTGAGCAGAAGAGGAAAACAGAACCACCAAGCAGAATGTCAATGCCTCCAGCTAGATGAAATGTAGGGTCAGCCAGAATATATGGTCGCACCTTTTCCAATACCTCAGAAGCAATTTCCATGTGAGGTAGATCAACACAAATTTTATCAATAATCAAGAACTCTTGATTGAGTGAAATCACTTTTCCACCCAGAGTTTCAATAGACAGAGAAGTGAGGCCCTTAGAACGGATGGGGCTTGAGAAAATCCAACAACGCTGTGGTTGCTCTTAGTACGAGGTGCACACAATTGTGCAGCATGTTCATTGATGAAACATGACTGACTACCAGAATCAGCGAGTGCGCGGAAAACATAACTGTTTCCATGAGGAGAGGTAATTTTAACAAGTAGCGTTCCCAATAGCACTGTAGATTTTGATGAACAATGAGAGGGTTGATTATTATCAGTAGTGGTCAGTACTACTGAATGAGGTGTCATGTTGACTTGAGGTTGACCCACGGAAGCTGCATGGCTGCTGGGTTGAAGAGGTGTCATGTTGACAGTTGAATTGTTATTTTCGAAATGCAACAGACTGTGGTGCCGTTTATGACATGTGAAACAGTTTGATTTCGATTTACACTTTTCAAGAGTATGATTTCCTAAACAAGAAATGCATCTTTTATTTTCTTTGACAATTTGAAAACGTGCTTTGGGTGCTTTGGTTTTGAACACAGGACATGAATAAATCTTATGTTCATTGTTGTGGCAAACAAAACAATCAAAAGGTTTTGTATCATTTTAGATTCATCATAAGTAGTCATCAATGCTACCTTATTTGTAGAGGTACTCCTATTGATTTTAGGAAAGTATTTATTTTCACTTACTGAAGAAGACATTGTAGCGGTTTTGGAGGTAGAAGTAGAGTGGAGATTTGAATTTTCAATTTCATTGCACTCCTGAGTTAGAAAAGTAATTATTTCTTGTGATTCAGTAAGTACAGATTCGCTAGATTTGTTCGAAGAACGAAAATGTTCAAACTTTTTTCGGAGGTTATTGTCCATTTTACGCATCAACATAGCACACAGTAAAGGGTTATTAGCGGTTATATCAATTTTAAACCCTGTAAAGCTTGGGTGTTTTCATTGTAAGAGTTCAGAAATTTACGCATTTGAGCCGGTTGATGAGTAATATTGGATAAATCGAGAATTTTATTGAGATGCAATGTTATCAAACGGCGAGGTGAGTTGTAACGTTCATAAAGCAAGTCATACGCAACCTGATAGTTACTCTCAGTTATTGGCAATGATTTAATAAAATCGAGAGGTTCTCCTGAGACAGAGCTCAACAGGTATTGAAGCTTAGTTACACCTGACAAGGTAGAATTTGAATGAATGCTTGAATTGTATAAATTAATAAATGAAATCCAATCAAGAGGGTTTCCAGAAAATTGTTTCAAATCAAGCTTAGGTAAGCGAACTGGCTGTTCAGTTTTTACTTTTGACTGATTCAATTTAATTTCTAGGTTGTGTAACGTTAGATTAATATAATCGATCATTTCATCTGCACTATTTAGCGGTGCATAATTGGGTTGGAAATCTTTGTCTACTTCCAATTGTAATTCATGATAAGAATCAAGTGAGTCTGATAAGTCTGATCTTAATTTGTTCAAAGATTTTGAACGAGCAAGTAACTTCTGATAAATATCCTTATCAGAGATCTTTTTTGACATATCATACAAGATTTGAATTTGTTCAAATGCATTATTTTTCTTAGCGGTGATCACTGCTAAAGATCTAGCCATTATAGAGGTTTAATTACGTACTGAAAGAAAGGAAAATATTTTGAGAAGGATAAAGTCGCGCCAAGAGGGCTGACGTGGCGTCTTAGGTGATGGAGGCCCCTGAAGAAAATGTAGGGAAAAGGATTAGGTGAATGATTTAGATTCAGCAGGAAATTGAAGTACGAAGAAATAATATTATTTTTTGAATAATGACTCAAAGTGATATTGAAACGCTAGAAATTATCTTAACTTTCATTAGAAACAAGCGGGAGACGATAAGCATTCATTGGCAGCTTAATCACAACGATATAATAACTAAATAAATTACTGGATTATAGTAAGATATTATCACAAGTATTGAAGTTGACAATATAATAACGTGAGGTACAATATCTAATTGAAAAATGCACTAATAATAGTGATAATAAGCTGATAAAATGACTCGACACACTGTGGTAGTAATTGCGATTACAAATTGAGTGATAATTGGCAAGCATTCACAAATGGAATCGAATAATAAAACAAATTAATGCGGTTTTACAATAAGCATGAATATACTGAGAATTCAAATGAATTAAACAGTTCTGAGTTGAATTCATTCAAAGGTTACAAATTAAATACAAAGTAACCTTGAACATCCGAGGTATAATACGAATAAATTGAATGATATTTCAATTTTGTATAAGTAATGTAGTTTTAAACAATTGAGTATAATTATCAATAGAGTTCACAAAATAACATTGAGTATTTATTTCAATTGAGTTCATAGAATAACAATGAGTATTTATTTCAATTAGAAATACGCCACAAACCATCAGCAGTTATTTTATTTTGATTTGAAAGCATAACCTAGTGAACGTTTTTCAAGTTCAATGTAAACAAAGTTGACCGTGACGAAATACACAGCTGTAATGTCAACCTGAGCACTACGAATACCGTTATAATCACGACACAACAGAACAATGAGTTGTTTGTAGCCCAGTAAAATAGTACATTCTACCTTGCATGAAATGGGGTAGTCGGTTTCTTTTTTTAATAATGTTTATGGTAGTCCTGGGATGCTAAATCCAAGTTTTAGACCTCGGCAAACTATGGGATCATCTCCAAAAATCGTTCAAAATGGCGGAATTTAGCACTTTTTTTACGTTTGGCCAATTTTCACCCTGAATAATCACTTTTTCATATAGGACATTGTACATATTTTTCAAAGAATATTAAATTACCTTCAATTTGAGACCAAATTTATCATTGTAGGCCCAACCGTTTGCGAGATACAGCTCTTCAAAGTTCATCAAATTAACGAAAATTCACCCTTTTTTCAATTTTCGTAATTTTGACCCTGAAGAATCACTTTTCATATGGACATTCAACACAGGGTTGAAAGTAAATTCAATACCTACAATTTGATACCTAATTGGTTACTGTAGGTTCAACCGTTTACGAGATACAGCTATTCAAAGTTCATAAAATTATCGTAATTTTTCACTTGTTTTACATTTGGTCAATTTTGACCGTGAAGCATCACTTTTCAAATGTGACTTCAGCAAAGTTGTGAAAGATAATTCAAAAGTTGTTTGAGACCAAATTGTTATTGCCCAATAGTTTGCGAGATATAGGCCTTCAAAGTTAATCAAATTGTAGAATTTTTCACTTTCTACATTTCTTCAATTCATGACCGAAGAATCAATTTTTCATATAACACATTCAACAGCCCAGTTTGAAAGCCGATTTATTACGGCCTACATACTGAGACCAAACCTGTGCAGGCTCAACCGCCTGCGAATACCTCGTTTGTCAAAGCTCATCGGCTCACCTGCCCCGCACTGTTTTGACATTTGGTCAATTGACCGTGATAGCTACTCGAACATCCAGCATACTCAGCACAGTTGAATTCCCACACCTGAGATCAAATTGACACAGGTTGCCTGACACCGGAGTCTGCCGCCTGTACCTCGTCTCGAACAGCGATTACGCCATATTGAATCCACCTGTCTCACTTTTTTGCTGGCGGTGGTCATGTTACACATGATTTCGATAGATTAAGAAAATGAATCGACGCGAAAATGCACCACGATATATGATTATTAAGATATTTCAATTATAAATCAGAGGCATATTTACCTAAACTGCAATATCTCAAAAACTGTTTCTGAGATATTAACTGATTTAGGTGCATGTCTGATTTATAATTGAAATATCTTGAAAACGGTTTCACATATCGTGGTGCGGTTTTCGCCATTCATTTTCTCTTGAAATTCTGTATCGAAATCATGTATAACATGACCACCTTCCCATTTAAAAAAATGAACTTAGATTCAATATGGCGTATTCAATCAGACTTGAAATTTTAAGAACTTTGAAGGCCTATATCTCGCAAACTATCAGGCCCACAATGACCAATTTAGTCTCAAATTGTAGGTAATTTAATATACTTTGAGAATTATGCTGGATGTCCTATTCGAAAAAGTGATACTTCACGGTCAAAATTGACCAAATGTAAAAACAAGTGAAAAATTACGATAATTTGATAAACTTTGAAGAGCTGTATTTCGCAAACGGTTGAGCCTACAATAACAAATTTGGTCTCAAGTTGTAGGTAATTAAATCAGCTTTCAAAACTATGTTGAATGTGTTATATGAAAAATTGATTCTTCAGGGTCATAATTGAAGAAATGTAGAAAAAGTGGAAAAATTCTACAATTTGATTAACTTTGAAGGCCTATATCTCGCAAACTATTGGGTCTACAATAATCAATTTGGTCTCAAAGTGTAGGTATTTGAATTTACTTTCAACCCTGTGTTGAATGTCCTATATGAAAAAGTGATTCTTCAGGGTCAAAATTGCGAAAAATTGAAAAAAAGGGTGAATTTTCGTTAATTTGATGAACTTTGAAGAGCTGTATCTCGCAAACGGTTGGGCCTACAATGATAAATTTGGTCTCAAATTGAAGGTAATTTAATATACTTTAAAAAATATGTACAATGTCCTATATGAAAAAGTGATTATTCAGGGTGAAAATTGGCCAAACGTAAAAAAAGTGCTAAATTCCGCCATTTTGAACGATTTTTGGAGATGATCCCATAGTTTGCCGAGGTCTAAAACTTGGATTTAGCATCCCAGGACTACCATAAACATTATTAAAAAAAGAAACCGACTACCCCATTTCATGCAAGGTAGACCCTATTTTTGATGACAATTTTACTGGGCTATTGTGCCAAGCGAGCACAATACAATCTACAACTTGCATAGCATTGATAAGGAAATCGTTAGAACGATGTGCTTTATAAGTTTTTAAAAATGGAATAGAATTGAAATTGAACAAAAATTGATAGCTTTTGTTATTGAGCAGTGAATATGCATTTCCATAAGGTGAAAAAATAATTAATTGATTCAAAAATCCGGTCTCGGACGGCCAAATGTTTTGTGAGGTTTGAACGACGCGGTGAAGAGAATTTAATGAGGCTGTAATTCATAGGAAAAATGGAGGACCTGAGGTTGTATTAATGTAAAATAAAATATATAAGAGAAATACCTTGTTTTGTCCCAATCACTGTACACTTGAAGATCTAGAAGCGTGTGCGCACACGGACTGGAGCTGATGAAGAAGCGTAGCACTTTGGGGTATTTCACTGATTACGGGTAAACTAAATTTGATATGATGAAGTATTTTTTATGTATGAGGTTTTTGAAAGGGGTAATTTGAACTAGTTGAGGTTTTACACAAGAATTAATATAGAGGGTTTAACGAGACATTGCGGTTGAGGTGCATTCAAGACAGTACACACCACGAGAGAGGCTTGAATAAGAAAGAACAAAGGGGTAGCTGTTATGAACAGACAATAAACCGCGCATGCGTACTAGCATAGAGTAATCAGAATAGAAAGGGAAAGGCAGCTGGTTTGTGGCGGTAATATTTAAATACTCTGTTGAGCTAAGACAAGTAGTAGGCCTAACAATTATTCTTAAAACTAAACTAGAATACGAAACAATGATACTTTTAAAATAATTGGACCATCGCAAATTTTATACTTAAATAAATCATATCAAAGGGTATTGATGTATTCATTTCTAAAATGTCAAAATATGCCCTCCATCATTTCAGAAATGGTTTGACAAAGCTGACCTTACAACAAACTACCTGTGAAGAGAGTAAACTATGAGCTAATAGAAATAAATATTATCTTCATAACAACATCATCATTAAAATAAGGCCATTTTCTTGAAAACATCCCATTTACTAGGCTTAACAGTACTAGCACTAAACTTTTATACGTGAAGAGCAGAATTTTTTGCACTCTTTCTAAATGATTGGGGAAACGCCCACGTAAGGTGTAAGCCTACCATTAAACAGATTTAAAGCCTACTCCAAGATACACGCACAAGCACTCACAGTGCGTCTGTCATGTGGAGTTTCCCGATCTGCTTTTGAACCACTTCTTGACCAAGTTTGAGAAAAGTTAGACCTCTGCTGACGCTGGCTCAATTTACAACAGCAGAAACCCAATCTATGTGTTACATTCTCTGTTGTTTTTCTCTATTCTTCTATACCTCTTTTTCTAATGCTGTTTCCTTTTCTTATCCAATTACTTCTATTTTCTTTTCCTCAGTTGTATATATCCTATTCTCTCCTCACTTTCTTCCTTATTTTCTTTATCCAATATTATTACTACGAGTACTTCTCCCCTATCTTCACGTTTCCTTTCCTGTTACTTCTATTTTTTTTTCTTCTGTTGTATCCTCCCCTCTGTTTACCTTCTTCCTTATTTTCTCTATCCTCTATTTCACTTCTTCTCTATCTCTACGTTTCCTCTTCAGTTACTTCTATTTTATTTTCTTCGGTTGTATCCTCTTCTCTCATATCTTTCTTCCTTATTTCCTTCATTCACTATTCTACTCCTCCTCTATATCTACGTTTCATCCCCAATTACTGTTATTTCATTTTCCTTTCTCTCTCATTACATTTTTCCTTACTGTCTTTATCCTCTATTTGTACGTTTCCTCTTTAATAACTTCAATTTTTTCTCCGGTTGTATCCTTCTCTTTTCATTACTTTCTTCCTTATTTTTTTCATCCTCTTTTCTACTTCTCCTTCATCTTTACTGTCTCCCTTCAATTACTTCTATTTTCTCTTCTTCGGTTGTATCCTTCTTTCTCATCACTTCCTTCCTTGTTTTTATCTTCTATTCCTACTTCCTTTCTAAGTTTCCTTTCTAATTACTTCTTTCTGCTCTTAAGGTGTATCATCCTCTCTCATTTTCATCTCTCCTTCATCTTTACTTTTTCTCTTCAATTACTTCTATTTTCTTTTCTTCGGTTGTATCCTCCTTTCTCATTACTTCCGTCCGTGTTTTTATCTTCTATTCCTACTTCCTTTCTAAGTTTCCTTTCCAATTACTTCTTTCTGCTTCTGAGGTGTATCATCCGCTCTCATTTTCTACTTTCTCTCTTCCTTCTTTCATCCTTTCCACTTCTCTTCTACGGTTCCTCTCCAATTTACTTCTATTTTCTTTACCTCAGGTGTATCCTTCTCCCTCAAATCTCATTACTTTCTTCCTTATTTTCTGTATCCTCTATTTCTACTTCTTCTCTACGTTTCCTATCCAATTTTCTATTTTATTTTCCTCATGTGTATCCTTCTCTGTCATTATCTCTTCCTATCATTCGTCCTAACTTTATTTATCATAAATCTTTCTTATCGTCCTAACTTTCTGTCTTTATATGGCATTAATTAGGAATTTCGTTCAATTAATTATTATGATTTAACAGCAACTGAATCGGTGCAATATCTCATTTCCTTCCATCTTCTTTATCAGCATTCCTACTTCTCCTTAACGTTTCCTCTCCAATAACTTTCAATTTCTTTTCTTTTGTTTTATTCTCTCATTACTTCCTTCCTTAGTTTCTTTATCCCCCATTCCTACTTCCCCTATCTCTACACTTCATTTGAAGAGTTTCCAACTCACGTATATCCAGCTCGCCCACACTGATGAAAACAAGGCCTGAACTGATTCGTAATACAGAAAAGAGCAGAAGATTGGAGATGAGTGTGCGCTCTTCACCACACTTGGAAAGACAAAGTTCAGAGACAAGATCTAAACTACAACAGTGCTTGACATAGGGATGAATTTGTCGGGTAAGAACGTGTACAACAGGTCTCCAACAAGATTGACCAATAGTTGATAACATAGAATATTGTTGATGTTGTTCATAGATGAGGTAACAGACTTTTACAGGAAGTTGAGACAGTGTTTTATCACTTGATAAAATCAATAACTCCCGAGAAGCGGGACGTTAAGTGCTCACTTCATTGTGTGAAGAATCCAATCTATGAAAACACTTCCTGAACTGATTTTTAATAAAGAAAGAGCAGCATCGCAGGGAGATTAAGGATGAGTGTGCTCTTCTTCCTATTACTAAAAACTATTTATGATGTGATGTATTCTTATTGCTGAAAGATTGAATGAGTTGAATAATAATAATTCCGTGTAACCTGGCTGGCTCAGGTCTGGTGTCAGAGTTTTCAGGTCACTCCTGATCAGTTCAGGGTCTCTGACGTGACTTAACGACTGTTTTTAGGCAGCCGGGACCGACGGCTTAGCGTGTCCTCCGAAACACGTGGAGTGGCTCGAGCTAAAATCTCACGGTCTGACCTGGGTTCGAACCCGGGACCTCTAGGTTACAAAGCCAGCACTTAACCCACTCGGCTATGGCCACTCCCAATGAGTTGAATGAATCTAGATGAAAGAATTGTGGTTTAGATTGTGGAACTAATCTTCATGAACTAATAATAATGTTTATAAACGAAATGCAATTTAAGACAATTGCAGATGGAAGTTAGGTATAAAAAGTATGATAACTGATAAGTTCCCCTTTGAAGAAAGACGAATGATTCTATCGAATTTTAAACAGGAGTAAAAATTATAATCAAGCAAGATGCAAATCTTTAAATTATTTCCCTCTTCAGGTCTTCATCCAACTTGAAATGTTAGTTTAATATTATGGAATATCCGATCATGTGTATGTTGTTTTTTCTATTGTTTTGTATGACATTCGACAATTAAACTGACAATTAAACTTAAACTGAAACTGACAAATCAAAATTCCTGTAAATTTCATGGTTGTTCAAACAAAAAATTACCTCTGCATCAGTGACTGAGACAGTTGTTTTCATTTGTGACTCTTCTCTTTGGCAAAAATGTAGCAATTATGCTCCACTCAATTCATGAAAGGAGTTTGAAATGATATATTGAAATCTGAAATAAATTAAATAATGTATCAGACTGCCATATTGAATTTCAGTAACAAAATATAACCATTGTTGAACATGAATTATTATTGAATTAGAACCATTTAGCTTGTTGCAAATTAATGTAAATCTTGCGATTAAAAAAATATTTACCTCAACTACAAACGAAGTTACCCTATAAAATTTGATCCACAGTAGGCTGGTGGATTTTTAACAATATTATGTAGGTACAATATTTTAGATTCCAATTCACTACCGACATTCATTTGTTCTATTTTAAATGTAAGAAGCCAATTTAAATTAATGAAGAAATCACCATCCTTTATACAACACATTACACACGACTTGGACTGGATTACTATTTAAGTTTTATAGGTTATGTACAAAATTCCATTTCTTTCTTGTGGAAGTATGCAACAGGAGAATATAGGAGATTGGGACAAATATAAAGAAATAATGTGGACAAGAAGAGGCATGTCTTGTTCTAGTAGCGGCGGTAAATGTAGCCCCATGGTTACTTAGTGCTCCCGGGTTGACGAAGGCAGGGGCGAGGTAAGAATATGAAGGTCGGATGAAAAGGGAATTTTCATTAGGGCCAGGTACGTGCCGCGCATTAATAGAAACAGCTCGGCGCCTGGCCGCGCCTGTGCGTTGGTTGCCCTTCTTCAAAATTAGTTTATGCGCCCTTTTCCACTACACTCCCACCGCTCTATGCCCAATAAAAAATTGCCAACAGCAAATCCTAAGGGCAACAGTTTTTTTTAAAAAAAGCCAATCAGTTCGATTTGATAAACCTGCTATTTTTCAACCATAAATATTTTCCTGGAAGTATGGCTTTGATTTGCTAAACAAAAATTGTCCAAATTATTTTCTGCCAGCCTCTAGGAAGTATGGCTTTGCTGAAAAAATTGTCCAAATTATTATTTCCATCTAGAGTTGTTTGTTCATAATGATGCCTTCAAAGTACGGTAACAAAGGTAAAAAATGGATAGTGAACGAAATATTATTTTCATTCATTACTTATATTTGTTTGTTCAGTCTGGCATTAGAGTAAAAAAAATAAGTAAATTTGGCTACTGTTGACGAAGTGTTATTTACATCCAGTTGTTTGTTTAATTAACCATTAAAGTAATAGAAGAGGCTAACTAATAGTAATAAAGAAGCATTGGCTACTTTGAAACTAAATTTTGCTTGTCAACAGTATCCTCCAATCAGGTACGGTACCGTATTCATCATGTATTTCAATTTACACTATTGAAACTAAAATCTTAGATATAAAATATTTGAGGCCTATATCAGTTGAGTATTATAGAATATAAAATCCTCTCCAAAAAATTCTCCAAAAAAGAATTCGTCACCCGTCCCCTACCCCCGACCCTATTGAAAACGCTGGTGTGGAAACTAAAATTTGTGTACCAAAGGAAAAATCCAAAAAAAATGTTATAAGCTTTCAGTAAGAAAATGTTTTGATATAGCCTAAATAAGAAACCCGTCTCCCTTTGCAATATACATTTATACATACAATATAATAATTATGTGTAGCCAACCCAAACAAAAATGAAAACTCTGTTCTGGAAGCCATTGACATTGAAGAAAAAATTTGGAAGAAATTTTGGGGGAGGGCGAGGGCGCTCAATCTCACCCACTTAGAATCACGAATTAGAAATATGCTAAACTTTCAGAAATCATACTCTCAGTGTTTGAGCTAACAAGTTTTTATGAATTTTCTAAATTATTGAGCGCCCTCGCCCACCCCAAAATTTCTTCCAAATTTTTTCTTCAATGTCAATGGCTTCCAGAACAGAGTTTTCATTTTCGTTTGGGTTGGCTACACATAATTATTATATTGTATGTATAAATGTATATTGCAAAGGGAGACGGGTTTCTTATTTAGGCTATATCAAAACATTTTCTTACTGAAAGCTTATAACATTTTTTTTGGATTTTTTCTTTGGTACACAAATTTTAGTTTCCACACCAGCGTTTTCAATAGGGGCGGGGGGAGGGGACGGGTGACGAATTTTTAATCACCTTCTTGTTATGGAGGTAAAATACTGCAAACACAATGGATGGGGAGAGAGTTAATTTTTTATTTAAAAGTGAAATGCTATGTTATTTGATAAAAGATATTTTATCCTCACTATTTGGGTGCTACAAAATTATTCTAGCTATAAGTGAGCCAGTTATGGTTAATACTGAATGAACAAACAAGACGTTGCGTGACTGTGTCTGTTGCATCACAACTCATCATTTACTATCCAGACTTTAACGACATATCATTGTAGCAACATTAATTCATGTATAAGCAGTTATCCACAAAGTTTGTTAAATAAGATTGAGATTTTGAATTTAGATTGAAGTTTTAACCCATTACGATAGGTCACATGACCACTTTTGATGAAAAAAATATTTTGTACGGTAATCGAAAAATGAAATCCTTGTTAAAATTTTCCTAACACCATTATTATACATTCCAGGAACAAAATTCTCAAATTTTCCCAATTAATGATAATTTTTCAATAAATATTTTCATTGGAATATTCAATTTTTTCCGTGAATTTTAACCCACTTTAATAGATCATATGACCACTTATGAAATGAAATTATGTGTACTTACTGCAACACCACTTAAGTGCAGAAAAACCCTATTTCGTTGATCTACAAATGAAATGAACTGAAGTGAAGACAACACAGTGTACCTATAATAATTGTTGAACACTGTCTCTGGCGGAGTATGCAAAAAATAGTATGATTATTTGGTTTCACTTGATTTTGTATGATATAATGTGAGACAGTTCAACATTACCTATTACTTTATCAATCTACAAATAAAATAAAGAACATAAACACCTTCATACCCTCTCACTTCTATCTCTTTCTCACTATTTCTCACACGGCCTCCGCCTGGCCCAGATAAATGTAAACATAACCTAATCTGTTATTTCCAAATGCTGGTTACGCTGCTTATTGAAAATGTCAAATGTTGCCAAGCTTTCAATTTTTAACCACTAGGATCGTAAATTCCAAATTCCAAATATTGCAACTTTAATTATTATTTGGACAGAGCTACAGAGCTTAATCGGACATTGAATGATTTGAAATTTTAAATGTGAGTAGACTTCTACTAATCTACTTGAAGGCCTATATCTCGCAAACTATTAGGCCCACAATGACCAATTCAGCCTCAAATTGTAGGTAATATACTAAATATGTTTAATATACTTTGAGAAATATGTTGGATGTCCTATATGAAAAAGTGTTACTTCACGGTCAAAATTGACCAAATGTAAAAGCAAGTGAAAAATTATGATAATTCGATGAACTTTGAAGAGCTGTATTTCGCAAACGGTTGAGCCTACAATAACAAATTTAGTCTCAAATTGTAGGTAATTGAATCAGCTTTCAAAATTAAGTTGAATGTTCTTTATGAAAAAATGATCCTTCAGACGTCATAATTGAAGAAATTAATGTAGAAAAAGTGGAAAAATTCAACAATTTGATAAATTTTGAAGGCCTACATCTTGCAAACTATTGGGTCTACAATAATCTATTTGGTCTCAAATTGTAGATTCTTAAATTATCTTTCAAAACTTTGCTGAAAGTCACATTCGAAAAAGTGATTCTTCACGGTCAAAATTGACCAAATGTAAAAACAAGTGAAAAATTACGATAATTTGATGAACTTTGAAGAGCTGTATCTCCCAAACGGTTGTGCCGACAATAACCGATTAGGTATCAAAATGTAGGTATTTGAATTTACATTCAACCCTATATTGGATGTCCTCTATGAAAAAGTGATTCTTCAGGGTCAAAATTGCGAAAAATTGAAAAAAAGGGTAAATTTTCGTTAATTTTATGAACTTTGAAGAGCTGTATCTCGCAAACGGTTGGGCCTACAATGATAAATTTGGTCTCAAATTGAAGATAATTTGACATACTTTAAGAAATATGTACAATGTCCTCTATGAAAAACAGATTCTTCAGGGTAAAAATTAGCCAAACATAAAAAAAAGTGCAAAATTCCGCCATTTTGTACGATTTTTGGAGATGATCCGGTAGTTTGCCTAGTTCTAAAACTTGGATTTAGTATCCCAGGACTACCATAAACATTACTGAAAAATAAACCGACTATCCCATTTCATACAAGGTAGACCCTATTTTTGATGACAATTTTACTGGGCTATTATTGAAAAGGTCGAATTTGGCGGTGGCAACAGTGTGAAACTTTTAGTTTTTAACCGCTAGGATCGCGACATTTACATCAGGGCCACCTAGGAACATGGTCTAGCTAGACACTGAATTAAACGTGCAGCTGACGTCATCACATCGGGTCCATAACAACTGATGTTTACAACTTATCCCTCCATTAAAATTGGAATTCGTGTTTGGTTTTTCTCGTCTCGAGTTCATTTCAACTGCACAATTGCCTTTTGGTGGGTGAGTAGGTCTTTTTATTTATTTTTAAATAAGAAAAATTCGAATATTCAAACTTGGTTGTGATCAGTGGCTGTTTATGAACAGTATAGTGGAGTGGTAGGCCACTTAGCCGTGACGTCACATTTCGAGTGTCTAGGCCATGTTCCTGGGTGGCCCTGTTTACATTCGATAAAAAGCTTCAAATTCTAACTTCAAATTGCAACTTTAATTTTCATTCGGACAGAGCTACAGAGCTTAATCGGACATTAAATGATTTGAAATTTTAAATGTAAATAGTTTAAACATGTCTTCAATCGCTTTTGGTAGTCTGAAGTCTCAACTCATTACAGATTTTTCACATCAAGTGCTCAAAGTTAAAAAGAAATTGAAAAATCCCAAAATTAGTAAAATGACAAAATACCCGTATATAGTATCTTGGCGAATTTATATCGTAGAAAGTTCGTTCTGATCTTAAATGAAAGCGCTCAAAAATCTAAGAAAATAATGTCATTACAACATTTTTAAATTTTCACTACCTTCCGCGTAAATTGAGATGGCGGCATGCGAACATCAAAGGGAAGTTCGTTACAGAATATATAGTAGTCCCGGTCTTTCATTCGTATCACGGGGGGGACGGGTGGTGGAACGACCGTTCCACTAGATACAGAAAACCCAACTACAGGTCAAGTTCACTTGTAGTAATACTGTATTATATTCCATTTGAGTAATACTTTTTTAAGAAGAAACTTGTTATTTCTTTAAAAATAAATTTAGGCTATTTTATTTTTAAGAAGTTGCTGATTATTGAATTTGTATTGCTTCACTACTATTGATATCAAATTCCCATAGGAGAAGTCAATTATGATCGAATTGATAATACCTTGGTAATTTATTGGTATAGATAGGTATAAATTATTGAATCCTTTCACATTAAATTTCACTCTAGAAGTTGTTCTAAAATCCTACATTAGAGCCGGTTAATAGAATTATTCTTTTTTCCTCTCTAGGAAGTGCTCAATTATCACTCCTTGAGTTATTTTAGTTTCACCATGCATTCAATTTTTGCTCAAGAACAATAATAATATATCAAAACCTGTCATCTTATTCATAATACTTTTTCTGCTACGCGTACTGTAACTTCGTTCTGGAATACAATAAACTGTACTAATATAATCTTATAATGATGGAATAAACGCTAATCGATTCATTTTGAAGAATTAAAAAAAATTAGTCCATTACACACAAAAGTTGTCTGCTTTTTTGTGTGCTGCATATGCTTAAGCATTGTTAGCATTCAGTGCAACACTCAAAATCGACCAAGTGTGGACATAAGGATTGAGCGAATTATTGTATAATTCTTCATTTTTGATCTTTATTATTGAGCAAATTATTGTTCTATTCTTTATTTTTGATGATCATTTTATAAGTATCAAATCACAGAACAAATAATGCCAGTTATTGTTGATTACCTACGCCACTATATTTGATATTTTTCTAATTATTCTTTCAAATAAAGTGCACTTAAAGTGCGAACTCAAAGTTGGAATAAATTGCTCGAGCTTTGACTCTGCTGGACTGATAATTTGACTTGTCGTCGCGATCCTATTTGACAAATAGTAGCAGTCAGACGTTTGCTACAAACTTTTCCACTTGGGAATTTTATTATGTCTGAAAAGTTTCATCTGAAGAGGAACGAACATGCCGTCATCCATCCAACAAGCTCTCCTGCTTCCAGTTCTCAAATATATTCTCAGTACCGTATTGATCGGCGCTTCTTTTCCCTTGAACTTGCTTTTTATATTGAGATGGATGGCATCACAATTCATGGCAGTATCAGAGAATGCCCCAGCATAATCACTGCCTGCCTTGCCATGATGCACAATACTAATACAGTTTATACTAATACAGCGTGTAAATTTTCAAATTACTGGGGTATTAGTAGTAAGTCTATTTAGATATTAGACGGCATTCAGCGTGTAGCAATAGTAAAATGTAGTAGGCTTCTAAATTAAACTGACTGCTTATAAAAATAACTGCATGTCGGTAATTCTGCCAAAAATTGATGGTGCAGGGTGACACACGGAAGACGGACGGTTTTTAATTGAATAATACGCAGCCAACTTTACAATTAATGCATGTTTATTTACACATAATCAAAGCTAATTATTTGCCATTTCAGTTAAATAAAGTTGTTTGTGAAAAATAATGTTGTCCTTGATTTCGAATGCCGGAATCAAGTCTCTTCTCAAAATCCTCCATCACACGGACTAAAATCTCTGCAGGGATGGCAGCAATTTCTTGAATGATTGCATTCTTGATTCCTCAATTATTGGGGTTCATAGCATCCTTATTTTATCCACCCGCGTTCTCTACTATACACTCAGATAACGTAACAGTCTGGTGTGCTCTGGGTATTGACATTATTATTGGACCTTATTATTTTTTTTTGAAGAGAATGGGGCCACAGTTACTGTTAATTCGATTTGTTAGATTCGTATGTTTGAAACAATTGAAAACAGAACTAAGAATACGACAAATCCCTTTAAAAAGCGTTTGGTTTCAGAAGGATGGGGCAACATTGCACACCGCAAATATCTCAATTTAAATAAGATATTGCAGCCAAAATTCGAACATTAACGTTTTCACACTATCTCCATGCAATCATCTCTGCATTAAATCTGTTAATCTCTGCATACAGTCAATATCCATCAATCAATCTCTGCATTGAAGTCAAGCGAAAAATGAGTAGCAAAGGACTGAAAGTAACCTCTTTTTAAGATAGTTACATTTTGTTTACCTATGAAAGGTTGGTTGTTCTTCATTTCAAATAATCAGTTCCTTAGAGACTACTCTACCACTCTGATCTTCTACATCTACACAAGCACTCAAGTGGATTGCCCACATCACTTGAAGCTGGGTTTGTTGTTATATTATTCTTGCTGCTGATGACGATGATGATGATGATGATGATGATGGTGGTGATGATAATATAAACACCAACCTCTACACACTTCTCATATAAAGCGTCGTATAAACGCCTCGTTATAGCGTTTAATGCTCTAATTTCTCGTTATAGCGTTTAATGTTTAATTTCTTGAAACCAGCAACCAGGAGATCATAACCTCTTATAAGAGCTCGCCGTAAGCTGTTAACTACTCCAGTGGTTGACTATATGAGTTAAATGAGGAAGTGGTTATCCTTATGGTTGCTTGTGACACTGCGTATATGATTTTAGAATACTCTCTTCTCAATTATATTGGTTACTCGACACTTCTCTGGGTTGAATTAGGTCTATCATCTAGTTTATTGGGATAGTATATAAATAGAATCGTGGACTAACAGAATAGATTATTGATTAACCAAATAGATATGGATGGATTATCTCTGCTATAAAACTAACAGTACCGCTATACAAAAACTTTGAAGCTTTTATACCCTGTTAACAGTGATCGATTGCATATTGTACATAAAGTAATTATTACTTGAGATAAATTTCAAATAAATTTTGGATGGGAATTGCAAACAAACATGGAACAACTAGACTGACCTCAATAATATTGTTATTGAAAATGTTAAATGAACCCCATTAACTCTCATTATTATTTAATTTTTTGGATAATTATTGGATTATTATTTTTTATTCATTTACATGGGCCTATCTAGTGGAACGGTCGTTCCACCACCCGTCCCCCCCGTGATACGGATGAAAGACCGGGACCACTATATATTCTGTAAGGAACTTCCCTTTGATGTTCGCATGCCGCCATCTCAATTTACGCGGAAGGTAGTGAAAATTTTAAAATGTTGTAATGACATTATTTTCTTAGATTTTTGAGCGCTTTCATTTAAGATCAGAACGAACTTTCTACGATATAAATTAGCGAAGATACTATATGCGGGTATTTTGTCATTTTACTAATTTTGGGATTTTTCAATTTTTTTCAACTTTGAGCACTTGATGTGAAAAATCTGTAATGAGTTGAGACTTCAGACTACCAAAAGCGATTGAAGACATGTTTGAACTATTTACATTTAAAATTTCAAATCATTTAATGTCCGATTAAGCTCTGTAGCTCTGTCCGAATAAAAATTAAAGTTGCAATTTGATGTTAGAATTTGAAGCTTTTCATCAAATGTAAACAGGGCCACCCAGGAACATGGCCTAGACACTCGAAATGTGACGTCACGGCTAAGTGGCCTACCACTCCACTATACTGTTCATAAACAGCCACTGATCACAACCAAGTTTAAATATTTAAATTTTTATTATTTAAAAATAAATAAATAGACCTACTCACCCACCAAAAAGGAAATTGTGCAGTTGAAATGAACTCGAGACGAGAAAAACCAAACACAAATTCCAATTTTAATGGAGGGATGAGTTGTAAACATGAGTTGTTATGGACACTATGTGATGACGTCAGCTGCACGTTTGAATTCAGTGTCTAGCTAGACCATGTTCCTAGGTGGCCCTGATGTAAATGTCGCGATCCTAGCGGTTAAAAACTGGAAGTGATTCACACTGTTGCCACCGCCAAATTCGACCTTTTCAATAATAGGGTCATCAAAAATAGGGTCTACCTTGTATGAAATGGGATAGTCGGTTTCTTTTTTAGTAATGTTTATGGTAGTCCTGGGATGCTAAATCCAAGTTTTAGACCTAGGCAAACTACCGGATCATCTCCAAAAATCGTACAAAATGGCGGAATTTTGCACTTTTTTTACGTTTGGCCAATTTTCACCCTGAAGAATCACTTTTACATATAGGACATTGTACATTTTTTTTTAAGTATATTGAATTACCTTCAATTTGAGACCAAATTTATCATTGTAGGCCCAACCGTTTGCGAGATACAGCTCTTCAAAGCTCATCAAATTAACGAAAATTTACCCTTTTTTTCAATTTTTCGCAATTTTGACCCTGAAGAATCACTTTTTCATATAGGACATCGAACACAGGGTTGAAAGTAAATTCAAATACCTACAATTTGATACCTAATTGGTTATTGTAGGCCCAACCGTTTGCGAGATACAGCTCTTCAAAGTTCATAAAATTATCGTAATTTTTCACTTGTTTTTACATTTGGTCAATTTTGACCGTGAAGCATCACTTTTTTGAATATGACTTTCAGCAAAGTTTTGAAAGATAAATTAAAAAGCTACAATTTGAGACCAAATTGATTATTGTAGACCCAATAGCTTGCGAGATATAGGCCTTTAAAGTTTATCAAATTGTTGAATTTTTCCACTTTTTCTACATTTCTCCAATTTTGACCCTGAAGAATAATTTTTTCATAAAGAACATTCAACATAGATTTGAAAGCTGATTCAATTACTCACAATTTGAGACAAAATTTGTTATTGTTAGCTCAACCGTTTGCGAAATACAGCTCTACAAAGTTCATTGAATTATCATAATTTTTCACTTGTTTTTACATTTGATCAATTTTGACCGTGAAGTATCACTTTTTCATATAGGACATCCAACATATTTCTCAAAGTATATTAAATATATTTAGTATATTACCTACAATTTGAGACTGAATTGGTCATTGTGGGCCTAATAGTTTGCAAGATATAGGCCTTCAAGTAGATTAGTAGAAGTCTACTCACATTTGAAATTTCAAATCATTCAATGTCTGATTAAGCTCTGTAGCTCTGTCCAAATAATAATTAAAGTTGCAATATTTGGAATTTGAAGTTTTATCAAATGTAAATGTCGCGTTCCTAGTGGTTAAAAATTGAAAGCTTGGCAACATTCGACATTTTCAATAAGCAGCATAACCAGCATTTGAAAATAACAGATTAGGTTATGTTCACATTTATCTGGGCCAGGCAGAGGCCGTGTGAGAAATATTGAGAAAGAGATAGAAGTGAGAGGGTATGAAGGTGTTTACGTTCTTTATTTTATTTGTAGATTGATAAAGTACTAGGTAATGTTGAACTGTCTCACATTATATCATACAAAATCAAGTGAAACCAAATAATCGAACTATTTTTTGCATACTCTGCCAGAGACAGTGTTTGACAATAGGTACACTGTGTTATCTTCACTTCAGTTCATTTCATTTGTAGATCAATGAAATAGGGTTTTTCTGCACTTAAGTGGTGTTGCAGTAAGTACACATAATTTCATTTCAAGTGGTCATATGATCTATTAAAGTGGGTTAAAATTCACGAAGAAAATCGAATATTCCAATGAAAATATTTTTTGAAACATTATCATTAATGGGGAAAATTTGAGAATTTTGTTCCTGGAATGTATAATAATGGTGTTAGGCAAATTTTTACAAGGATTTCATTTTTTGATTACAAAATATTTTTTTCATCAAAAGTGGTCATGTGACCTATCGTAATGGGTTAAAATTTCAATCTAAATTCAAAACCTCAATCTCATTTAACAAACTTTGTGGGTAACTGCTTATACATGAATTAATGTTGCTACAATGATATGTCGTTAAAGTCTGGATAGTAAATGATAAGGTGTGATGCAACAGACACAGTCACAACGTCTTGTTTGTTCATTCAGTATTAACCATAACTGGCTCACTTATAGCTAGAATAATTTTGTAGCACCCAAATAGTGAGGATAAAATATCTTTATCAAATAACATAGCATCTCACCTTAAAACAGATTAACTCTCTCCCCATCCCTTGTGTCCGCTGCGTTTTACCACCATAACAGGACGGTGATTCAAAAAAAGAACTGATATCCTCTCCAACAAATTCTCCAAAAAGTTCGTCACGTACCCCGACCCTATTGAAAACGCTGGTGTGGAAACTAAAATTTGTGTACCAAAGAAAAATCAAAAATGTTTATAAGCTTTCAGTAAGAAAATGTTTTGATATAGCCTAAATTAATAAAACCGTCTCTGCAATATACATTTATACATACAATATAATAATTATGTGTAACCCAAACAAAAATGAAAACTCTGTTCTGGAAGCCATTGACATTGAAGAAAAAATTTGGAAGAAATTTTGGGGGAGGGCGAGGGCGCTCAATAATTTAGAAAATTCATAAAAACTTGTTAGCTCAAACACTGAGAGTATGATTCCTGAAAGTTTACTATATTTCTAATTCGTGATTTTAAGTGGGTGAGATTGAGCGCCCTCGCCCTCCCGCAAAATTTCTTCCAAATTTTTTCTTCAATGTCAATGGCTTCCAGAACAGAGTTTTCATTTTTGTTTGGGTTGGCCACACATAATTATTATATTGTATGTATAAATGTATATTGCAGAGGGAGACGGGTTTCTTATTAATTTAGGCTATATCAAAACATTTTTTTACTGAAAGCTTATAAACATTTTTTGGATTTTTTCTTTGGTACACAAATTTTAGTTTCCACACCAGCGTTTTCAATAGGGTCGGGGGTAGGGGACGGGTGACGAATTATTTTTTGGAGAATTTTTTGGAGAGGATCTATTTATTCTATGAACAAAATTGACTTGCACTAAATAATAATCTGATATCATTGCCAGCTTTTACTGTAGAGAACTTGTGAAAAGAGTTCCACATCTGGAAAGAATATGAGGATGCGTTCTAAAAGAATCTTGGAAACAAAATCTGTAAAGACCCGTGGCGAAGCGTGGCATACTTAACCGGTCATCGCCGGATGTATTTCCTATAGGACATATACCCGGCGATGACCGGGTATACCACGCTTCGCCACGGGTAAAGTCCGAAAGAGTCGAAGAAAATGATTCTAATATACTTTATTAAAAAATCACAATGAAATAAGGTAGAAGGCGTTTTTGAAAAGACTGTATGCTTTGAACGGCAAATTAGCTGGCAAATACCAAATAAACTTATTTCATTTGATTTTATTTTACTTTTAGGTATAAGTCATTGTTACCGGTACAGTAAATTCCAAGTAGAATTGATTACTGTCTCTACCAAACTACATTTATAACACAGTCGACTTATTTACCATGATTTATGTGTCGCACAAAAAGGTAGCATAGACAAACTATGCTATGGGACATGATTTTGTCCCATTTCTGTTTGTATATAGGTTTCAGTAGTAATGTTTAATGTTCAATGGTAATCAATAATGGTAAAAAAATACATAAAAATAATAACATGTTCTAAATTATCCTTGCAACTTGATTCTTCCAAGCATGTTCTAATTTCCGGAAGAAAGGATTGTTGAGGCCCTACGAAGATAATTCACTTTTGAACGACCAAGTCATTAAGTTTTTACGATTTGGCTATCTTTTACACGAAACGCAAGCGCTGGATGGCATAGCAGCGGAAGTAGAAAGAACTCAACTATCACGCATATTGATCTTGGAGAGTAAAGGGTAGGCCTACAACGGAAATCGTTCGCAACTAAAAAAAAAATGGTTTTCAACAGAATAACTTGTTCAACCTTATAATTTTCCCTAGGCCTTGAAAATCATCATACTCTCAAAATAGATCAATGGATGGAATATCATCAGCGATCTCAAAAGTATCTGAGGAACACAGAATTACTGAATTTAATAGTACCTAACTATATTTAAAAATTCACTTGTACTGTCATTTACTTGATATACAGAGTGGCGTACAGGCCCACATCACCTTTCTCATGAGTTTATTGTAATTGGGATTGAGGGAGCTAGCTGACCTATTTCTACTATAGTTCAATTATGTACTATAGTACAATTGTGGAGTGGTCCGTAGCCGAAGGCGATGAGCACCTGTCTAATAATCCAAAGGTTCCAAGATCGAATTCAGTTGCCGGAACGGATTTTGACAGAAACGGCCAGTCCCGTCTTTCGGAGGAGACGAAAAGCCGTCGGTCCCGACTGCCTAAAACAGTCGTCATCTCTCATCATCACCCCTCCCATTACCCACGCACAAGCCTAAGCTCATGTGGGCATCACCCTCAAAAAAAAATTATGTAAAACTACTACTGTTCGCGCCAATTTTTGAATTTCGACAACAGTGGATGACATAAGCTTATATATTATCCTATCAACATCCCGAATCATCTCCCTACCTGGTTCATCACACCTCTTCCTGAAATTCGTAAGCTTAAGATCAATACCATATTATTTGGATTATCGGTGAGTCATTTTTTATCTTCATTGCATGTACCTCTATTTCTGGAGAGATATTATTTCGTTTCTTATTTTATACAGTCCACTAAAATCATTATCAATTACATATTTTGAACCCAGCATAAATTCGTTTAAGTTGAGGCTAAATCTTACATTGGTCCAGCCGGGCCGAATCTTACATTGGTCCAGCCGGGCCGGATCTTACAACTACAGTAGTTTATTTTTAATTTGGCGGATGACGAATAACTTTCATTTGACGTTTAAAGGTAAACGGGTGATGCTATATTGAATTTTTCCACATAAATACTGTATATAACATGTAAAAACTTATTTAAAAAATAAATTAACAGAACATCACCCGTTACCATGGAAACGTTGAATGAAAGTCATTCGCCATCCGCCAAATAAAATAAAATACTACTATACATTATCTTTAATTTTGTACAGTACTTCTAAAATAACTTACTTTTATTATCTGTGATGGCAGGTTCCTTATAAAGGGAAACTCCAAGCTTCGATGTCCCCAAGCAATCCGCTCCTCAGTCGCATAACTGCGACGAGAAAAAAATTTAGGCCAGAGTAAAGGTAGATAGATAGATAGATAGATAAATGACTTTATTTTTCACTTTCACATTACAAAAGTGCTGTGGGCGAAGTTGAGGCATACAAGCCCCCTCTTCCACACAAGCCCCCACAATTATAAGATACTGGTTTGCAGCAATGTCTGAAATAAATGTATAATTATTGTTTTTGAACGATAAATTCGGGTTTTCATTTTTGAAGTATATACTCATGCCCGGTTTTTCAGTCGCTCAATAGACAGTTTATGGATCCAATAGCACTATTGAATCAATAGCCATGTGTTTCCAAATGCAAAAAAAGTTATTGATTCAATAAGTTTATTGAATTGAACGACTGAGAAACCGGGAATAAATGTATTAATTTTATCCATAAAAAAACTTATTAATAAACAGTACTATAAAAAAGGATGTTCTAAAATGAATCTGATGTAGATCATTATTGTACTTATGCCTGACTTCAATTCTTTCATAGATATTGCACAAAATCAAGTATTATTATAATATTGCAATACCATCCGGGGTTGATTCTTTGAATTAAAAACTTTTCAGTGCTACTTTGAACAATCCATTAGAAGTGATAAATCAAATGGCTTACCATTCAGCAAGATAAATATTTCAAAACAGAGGCAATCTGAAAAGAAGAGGGACACCTCGACAAGTTTTGACAGATGGATCATGGTGTTTCGTGATTTTACAAAAAGTTCTCTCTCCTCCCAACTATTCACTCTCTCTTTTACTTTTTCACCGTCTCTCTTGCTTTTTGGGCACGGAGAAATGATGGAATTCAAAAGACAAAGCATTTGCAGAGACAAAAGTGACATTTTCAGGGCTAAGCCGAAGCATGGACTTGTTATTGGAATGGGAAGTTGCGTGCTTGCACACCCTGTATCTGTTCAGATTCGTAGATGAGTTTTGGAATGTTGGTAATCTGTTTCCTGGTATATAGGCCAGAAGGGAAGAGGGCGAGGGAGGAAAATATGAAGATGGGGATGGGGTATTATGAGGAAAAGAGTAGGAAGATAGATAGTCAAGGATAGATGAAGGGGAATATTGGATGGAGATGAAAATATAGGAATTGGAGAAAAGACGGGGTAGGGAAAGCGAGAAGGGAGAGGGGAATGTTTGGGTGGTGGAAGCATTGCATTGGGGGGAGGGGGAGGGGAATGGTGGCCAGGTTTGAGAGTTGCGTCAGAAAGTGACTAATGGTGTTTGGTCTGGCACTATTAATAAGGCGGCTAGCAAAGACAGCTCAGCCGTTTGTTTTTACAAGGGCGCAAGTGTATTTCAAAGCCGAGAAGTTCCTTACTTTGAATAATTCCACTTCTAGACGTACATTTATTACTAGCTAGCAGTCTGAGCTTTCAGTTTTCCAAGTTTTGTGGGAAATTCTATTATAGTTCGAAGAAAATTAGTTGTCACTTGGCCTGGTGCTCAAGAACCACTCACTAGAAACGTTTTTGTCAGAATGTCCGATGTCCGAACAGCTGACCATTTGATTCAATGAAATTTGGGTACATTATTTGGTATGAGACAAGCCATGGTCAATAATAGATATACTGCAACAGTATTCATGTTTTCATTGAGTAATGGGATGGATATATTCAATCAATGTGATGGAGGGAACCTAAATGAGGAAGTCTAAATTATTCCAACTTATGAAATGTATCTCCAAGAAAAATCATCATCAAATAAAACGTCACAAGCTAAGTCCAAAATTTACTATTTGTCCAAGAGATGAAATTTACAATAAAAATTATATTTTTTTGAAAACCAAGGTTGAATCTTGAGAGCTACAGTGATCGATTAGAGAAATTGAATCTGAATACGCATTACATCATTTGAGAAATCGTATTTTCTTTGCATATTTGGCAAAGATGTGATGTCACTTGTCATGGATCAAAAACAGTAGTTCTATAATTATTATACACTGCGAAAAATGTGAATGAATGTCGTAATCACAATTGAAATAGACATCACAATAACAATTATAAATAACATTACAATAACAATTATAATCAATCATCAGATACGGTAATACAGTACTACAAAAATATCCTTTATCGTGAACTACCTTCTTGTTGATACTATAGGTATAGGGGAACTATTTGATTTGTTAATTCAACTTATGACCACGAACGAAATAATATAGATGATATAACAAGATACTCGTACACTTTTAAATCTGTTTCCCCACCAGATGACCAGAAACGTCACATTTTAACACTGACTACATCCAATTAGTCCTCAATCTCCTCAAACCCCACTTCCAATAGATTCAACTTGAAGAATAGATCTTGAATCTCTTCGACCAAAAAGAGTCAATAGCACAATGCAAGGATTTGAGAGCATCATATGAGCTCCTTCCCACGACATGTGTGGCTGTTTACAAAATAAGATTTCGAGGAGGGTCTTGAAAATAGCCGACAAAGGAGAATCGGTGGTTTGGTTGGTGGTTGGTTTGAGTGCGGTTGAGGGTTCAGAGGGGGGGGGTTTAGGGATGAGAAGTGGTGGGAGTTTGGGGGGGGGGAGTGTTATGAGACTTAGCAGCAACAGGCGCGAAGCTATGCAACCCGCTATCAATTTCGAATCGAGCCTTTCTTGGCGGGTAAGCCCCCCGATTGTAGTGTAGGGGGGGCAAGGGTACCTCGAGGGGGTCCCACATAGGGGAAAGGGAGGTTAGCCGGTTGGTAATCGATAGGCTATAGCTGTGCAAATTTCAGCTCCTTCTAGTCTCCTCTTTCTATAACAATACAGAAAAATGGAATAGCGGTTGTGCTCCTCTTCCATGTTCATGTTTTTGTTGCCCGGTCTTGCTTGATATCCTATGTCTCCCAATGTTTGGCGAATTCATGAATGAAGTACAATATAATAGAATTCTCTATTGATGAAAGTTGCAAGGCTGATAGAGCCTACTGCAATTGTACACTTGACAAACAATGAAAAAATACAAGCCTGTACTCACATATTTTTTAATATAAATACAAATTTATATTAAAAATAAATGAATAAAATAGATAAATGAATTGGAGGAGAAAGACGGGGTGAAATGTATGTTGATTAGTAAAACGATTGAAATCAATCAACAACAAAAGATTAACCACAGCAAGTAGGTTTCCTTCATTTAATCATCATCTTTTCCTAATTTCCTCCTTGTTTGACAAATTTGTTCAACGACAAGTGGAAAAAAAAAGAAAAGAATATTGCAAAAATCAACAATTGATTCCATGTTTTGAAGAATGTTAATGCTCAAAAGATACTAATTTTTATATGCTCTTTCAAGTTTAATAGGGAAATTTGAGATTTGAAATGTTACAAATGCATTGGTAAAAACTTTTCAATAGGATGTCTACTACATGATGAAAATAGGATGTCATCATAAACAAGATTCTGTTTAGACTCTCTTTAACAGAATCTCTTTAATTTTAGTAAGGTAGAATTATTGTTACAAATACTTGTTCCATCAATATTGTTTTACGTCACTACGTAACTACTAATATGTTTACTACTGTTTTTAGTTTTCTTGATTGAAAAATGAATTCAATTATTTTAATAACAACCGAATACTACTGAGGCCTATTTAAGTGGGAGATTTGCTTGTTTTATGAAAATATAATAAGGCTATAACCAGTGGCGTAACGTTTGCCAACTGGGCCCCCCCGCAAAAAATAATTCCGGGCCCCTTCTTCTAAAATCTCACGCCCCTCTCTTAGCCCCTTTTCCCTGAACCGCAACCATTAAACTCATGAATGAGAGCGTACCTCATGAGTGAGTAACATAATATACATGTAATAAAATAAAACATGCTCTTGATTGAATTCTACAATAATATAGTAATAATTATTAGTGATTTATAATAATTCATAAAAAAACTGGTTACTAGATTAAAGTAGCCTGGTGTGACACAGGCTTTACTAACATATTACGAACACTCGAACAGACACACAGACAACACTAATTTTGAAAGCTAGCAAAATATTTTTGTTCACTTGAAGGAGAGAAAGATAGTAAAGACGGAATAATTGAAAATCGAACATCATAATACTGAAAGTACGATAGGAATGCAATATGAATAAATTTTTTGTACCGTAATAAAGAATTAAAACCCACTTTCACAAACTCACTGCTTACAGCTCATTTCACAAATTTCTAACAATGAAATTTTAGAAATTTTTTTGAAAATGAAATAATGAATTGAGATTGACTGAGTAAGCTATACGCTATTCTTCGACAAATCTTGCAGTCTATTTCTATTATGATCAGGAATTCGATGGGCGAAACAATATATTTGTGTAAACAGTCTGGGTATGGGGACCGGATGTCTGTCTCCATTCAATGATTTGTAAACAAAATTCATTATTTCCCGATAAGGGCGATAAGCTACTTTAAACCAGCAGACCTTTTGTTAATTGTGCAACTATTTACGTTCTTCCGCCATAACAACTCTCTTAATGGCAATTTTTAACCAACTGACATTCTAATTGTTGATGCATAATTTTTTTTACAATGGACAATTATGAATTATTGAAATTTGTGTTCATGGTTGTTAATTGCCCAAAATAAAACTTTTGCTTTTCTTGTTCAATCATTACTTCAATTTTATTTCTTTAAAAACATATGATATTATTTCAGGCCCTAGCCCGGGCCCCCCCGCGCCGCGGGGTTTGCGGGGGTGTAAGTTACGCCACTGGCTATAACTAATAGAATCGTATCATCCAATACAGTGCTTGGCCGGGAGTTTTGATAAAGCTTTGAACTCTTATCCAAAATTTTATATAACTATCCAAAGATAAGATCTGTACTTTTATAGTGTCTATTGTGGTTGACCTACTAGCAAGTGTGAAGCAAATTCCAAAAACAATCTTACGAGAGAAATAGATGCCATATTTTTCTCAGCTCCAGCTGAAGATTAATGAAGTGACAGGGGTGATCTTTCACCTCTAACTGAATGGAGATTGTGGTGCAATGACATCATATTACTTTCATGATTGCGCGAGTGAGTGAGAAAAAAGAATGGGGCTTAACACATTTCCGTCAACTAAAATCCAACTACCCTCCCAATATACTGTTATAGATTATTATGTAGAACTGCTCAATACAATAGTTAAAAATGTGGATTGATATAATATCTCATTGAAAAAAATCTATTGGTGTATATCTATACATTTACTTTGATACTAACATACGGTTTAAGCAGAAGAATATATATTTTCATTTACTTAATGATTATTATTCTTCTTTCTTCAAAAATGAGAAAAAATACATAAATGGATGAAGAATGAATAAATAATTATGAAATTGTTGGAAGATTATGAATTATGATTATTGGAAGAGAAGTCCTTATTAACATAAGTCTTTACTGAACATAAAGTACTGTAATCACTGTACTTATTACTGTAATAGAGTGAGCCTTGGTTATACTAATAATGTGTTTTTGTCCTTCACCACATAAAATCTGAGAATGAATTAATCTAGATTGAAAAATCAATCTAAATTTTGTGTAATAAATTTATTCTTAGCTTTCACTAAATTTAGATTGACGGTATTTTGTCTTCTGGTCAAAGATCAATATACTTTCATTAATCCGTTCATTTTGAGCTTAATATTCACTTTACCATTGTGAACGCATTTCGGAAATTGTTCAAACCTATCCAGTTGAAGGAACTGCCCAATAAGATCGTGAAAATGCCACACTTTTTGACAACTACTATACTTCCTTCGAGTTGCGTGAACAAGTTCATTAAGTAAACAGAGTAGCCTATCATGCCAACAAATAATGTAGACGCGATATCTTACCACAAATATTCATTCCCTAACATATTTTTTCTTCCTATCTGATTAAGCATGCGATGGCAAACAAAACAATGCTTCACATATAACATTTCTCTTACAATAGTTCATACCTACAAATCACTGGTGGCAAAAAATGAATTTAAGACATAAAAATAATATTGTGCATTACTCAAATTAATGTCGTTTCACAAAGTGTACTTTTGTTCAAAGTGTATTTCTTCACACTATGATTATACATGCCATAGCATACATATTCGCTATGTGCATCTACCGTGTTGCGCTCTGGCGGATAACCGTATGAATCTACGAGGGTAGATTAACATGGGCAAGGATAGGCTTATGTACGTAAAAATTAGTTCATAATTGAAATAGAATTCCCTGTCGCTATTTTTCCTACTTATCGATTGTGGAATTATATTTAGAATGATAAAATTAACATATCGCATGTTCTAAAACATTATTATAATCTTCAATTCAAGTTTTTAAATCAACTTTAAAGGTTATGTTCGAAGCTCATGGAGCAGACGATGTAGTTTATCCACAGCTGAGTTCATTTCCATTGGTTATCATTTCAAATTGCATTATGGGCGCGAGACTTCAAATCAATCATGCTTTTGAACTGGATTTTTCACTCGATTAATTCAAAACTGAGATCCGATTTCTTTGTTGAATCACTTTACGTTTGGAAATATGGAAGGAATAGAAGCCGCAATTACTATTGTGAACGGTATTTATACAATTAGGAATACGACAATACTTTAAATGCATTGTAAATGCTTATTCCCTATCCTTTCTCATGTTAAACTGAACTTTTTAGTTCACTAAAATTCCACGTGAGCGCAGGTGTCGATTTTATTATCCCCACCACCTACGTGCACACAGCGAATAATAGGGTTCCATAATTCCGTCTATGATCATCAACCATGACTGAATGAGGCGACTGAATTATGTTTATAGAATTTGAAGCTGAAACATAGTTGGTGTGATTTTTTATCTTAATTATATTATTTATCTTATTATGTATTATATTATTATATATTAATAAGATCAATTATATTATTATTATAATTATCTTATATTATATTATATTATATTATATTATATTATATTATATTATATTATATTATATTATATTATATTATATTATATTATATTATATTATATTATATTATATTATATTATATTATATTACTAGCTGTCCTGGCGAACTTATCCCCAAATTTCCCTCTCTCCCCTCAAATGTCCCCTTCATGTCACCCCCCAAAAAATTTCATGCTCTTCATGTTACCCCCCTCTTCACCACCAAATGTCACCCTCTTCCCCACTAAATGTCACCCTTCATGTAACCCCAAATGCCCTTCATGTCACTCCTCTTCCCCAAATGTCCCCTTCATGTAACCCTCCGCAAAATGTCACGAAGTAAAAATATATTTAATACTATCATATAGGTACTATTGTAGATAGCTTGAAGCACAGAGAGAAGAGTATCTAATATTAATTTATTTTTTATAATATTAATAATTTAATTTAATAGTAATAATTTTTATAATATTATTCAATTTATTTTATTATAATATAATATGTTTTTTATAATATTAATAATTTAATTCAATAGTAATAATTTTTTTATCGAAGCACAGAAACAGAGAAAAGATAATGTATTTAACATTATTAAATGTACAATACCTCAAATAAATTATTAGAAACAATAAAACATGTATAATACGAACGATAACTCATTCTTAATTGATGATTGTAGCGTAAAAAATAATTAGAGTAGAAAACCTAGAACAAAAAGAAATGGTGCGGAGCGGGGTTTGAACCCGGGACCTGTAGGTTTGTAAGCAGAAACTTATGCACTGAGCTACTGAGACTTGGGAACTGCTTGCTAATTTTCTGTTCTTGAATGACGATCATCTCTCCGTTGTAGGTACCCGTTCGGCCGCCAAGTTTGAACATAGCTCTTTAAAATGTTTGATAGGTTATGTCATTAATGTAATAACTATTTATTAATTATAAAGGGATTTTCTTATATTTTAATAGATATTATGTTAACCAGTGCTTTAAAAATTCAAACGAATCCAAAATCATCTAAATCGGTTCAGCCGTTCTCGAGTTATAAGCGAGTTGACACCAACTCTCTTTTATTAATATAGATATTATATTATATTATATTATATTATATTATATTATATTATATTATATTATTATATTATATTATATTATATTATATTATATTATACTATTTATATTATTTATCTCACAATTTTTTAAAAATAAACATAGAAATAGGAAAAGTGTTAAACAGCCTCATTGCTATTTAACATCATCTGCTATTTATTTTATTGTTATATATTCAATTATACTTATTTTATTTCAATTGCTATATTAATTTTAACATTTCACATTTCCTGGCACACAGAATGATTACAAAGGTAATTATTATCATCGTATTACAATGGTGATTATTGTAATATAGCATATTTATTGTAGTACAGTATTAGTATAATATATTGATATAAATTTCGTTACCAACAACTCTGATTTTTCACTTTATATTAACTAACATCGCTTAATATTTATTAATGAACACAAAAATCTATTCACATGAGTGAGATCTTTAAATGTAATTTATTATTGGATCAAAAAATGTCATTTTTTCTTTTAAATTGTAAAGCATGTAAAAATATTACAATCACAATTATTTGTTCGATTTTCTACATATTATCTGAGATTCAAATAGAAACCAATCTGAATCTATTCCACAGAAAAACAAGAGCATTATCTCTTAGATGCTCAACTTGAAATCCAATAAACGTGAGCAATGTCTTGTACAACTTTCAATAACGCCAATTTAAACCAATCACAGTCTGTCTTGTGTGTGACCCTCTTTTTTAGGGGTGAGAATTTGTTTGAGATGATTCCAATCATGGTTGTCATTCTTTGTTAGTGTCAGTGTCGCTGCAAGTCACCCACTTGATGGTGCTTCCTCTGTGTTCTTCAACTTTTTATTCTAGTCTGTGTTCTGTATTCTATGCTAGTTTGAAACTGGTAATACGTGATGTGACTATTGTTTTAGTGATGTTTTCTGTGTATAGTAATTGAATGTTGAGTGATGAACTTGAAGAGTTCCTGTGGAAAATGCTTAGAGATTCCTCAGTGAAGGTTAGTGACAACTTATGTAAGAAAAAATTCAATTTTATGCAAATTGTAATTGAATTAAAATATAAGCATAGAGTTGAGCATCAAGGGCTTGGTTGATGTTCAATTATTGATTTGAGAAACAAGATCATTGATTTTTGTCAAATGACACTAGCTTTTCAGGTGAAAATTCTTACAGGGAAATAATTCGTAATATAATTTTATCAGCTTACACTCGCATGTGTTTTAATGAAAATTATCTACAACATAATAATTTTATTTTTAATATTATTTATTATATTATATTCGATCTTGGAACCTTAGAGACATATCCTCCTATTTCTGGTTATCAATTTCATATTTTACGATTTCAATAACTTTTCATATTAATATTGTTGTAAGCTAGATATGCAACTCATTTGTGAGGCCCTGAAACAAATAAATTGATTTCTTATTCAGCCTATACAAAAGATACTTATTTTCCGTCATTGATTTTTAACGTATATGAATTGAATAAATAAATTTGGGAAATAACATGAATGTAATATTATTTCTTATAAAATTTGTCTGAATAAATTTGTTAATTCAAAGGGTTATTATAGTTATTTATTATAAAATTCTGTTTTAAATATGATAATTATTTCTTTAAAAATATTAGAAGTTAGCCTATATATATTAGATGAATATTATTAGATCTACTTGATCTTCCATTGATTTACTTAACAAGAGGTAAATAATTACTCTTATAAAACTATTTATTTAATTGTATTATGTGAATACGCAAATCAACTATGATGCTTCAATTGATTTATTCAACAACCAAACAACTACAATCAAATCAATAGTCAAGTGTACTATAATACTATACAGTATATACCCAGTGTACTACAGTATAATAATAGTATTATTGTAGTAAATAGTCGAATCGCCGGATTCCGAAATAGGATAGTGACAGTTGCTAGCGTGTTCATTAAATTCGACTCAGATTCGCACTACAGTTCTAGTTCTACTGTGGCTATTAATATGACCATATCGATCAGCAGCAGCAGCAGCAGCATGGCTAGCATTCAATCTGTGAATTATTAATACATTAGTAGCTCGATATTAACGTGGCAGCCTCGGCATGCCTCTGCCTCAGGTATAATGGCTTAATGGTGCATCCTCACATCCGAAATAGGCAAACATGTACTCCTACTTCATTATTCAATCCAAACACTCACTCAACTATATTTAAAGTTAATCAAGTATTTCAACTCCATTTCTAACTCAATGAATAAATATTTGAATTGGAATAAAAAATATTTTTATATTATATGAAGTTTACTTAATAATTCCTCAATAATAATTAATTGAACGAAACCAGGGGTGCTGGGTTCGATTCCCGCCCGGGGAAAAGTTTTTTGTGCAGCAGCGTTCATCGAATTTCCTTACTATAGCTATTACTGTGTTGTCAATATTTGCAGTGGCAGAAGTCTTGAGAATATTATATGGCATTAATTAGGAATTTCGTTCAATTAATTATTATGATTTAACAGCAACTGTATAGTTGCAATATCTCATTTCCTTCCAAATTCCTCAATAATCTTAATCCTCATATCAGTCTTTCTCCCAACGACTTGGTCACTGTTATCTCTCATGCTTTTTCCTTCTCTTGTTTACTTATGATGTTTACGAACTGGTTACAAAAAATGAATGTAGATGTACCTGAATCATGTGAATGAGTAATCTTCAATTACTAATTAAAATTACTCATTGACACTTAATTACTTATTCACATCTTTGATTGAAGATTAAGCTTAATAGGCCCTTGTATTTCTGGAATGTACGACTTTGGAGCGCATTCTACTGAGAAAAATCAGACTGAGGAAACGTTGACGTGTTGACTTTTGTTCCAAGAATAAGAATAAGAATCCTTATTATCATAAACATTGTTAAAAATGCATTGACAAACGTCATTAATACTATACAATACATATTATAGACTAATAATATTACTGAATTTGGTCTAATAAATCTCAAAAAATTCTTGTAAATTATACAAACTTTCAGCTTCTAGTACACTTTTCAATTTTCTAAAGCGACTTCTAAATGAACATTATGAATTCAAAACTCAACAGGGTGGTTAAAAATCAAGAGATAGTTAATTTGCAAATCAGGTGAACGCAGGGACGCTAGGTACTTTCATTAAAACAGTTCACAGCTCGCCTGATAACATTGAAACCAAGCCCTGCTAACCTGCTATCCAGTAGAAACATCATGTTTTTATAGAGTTGTACAGTCGGTAGCAAAGCCAGTGAATAGGTCACCTGTTGCACCCTTGCAGGGTCGAGTCCCACTAGTGCTGGGCAAAGAAACATTAATTCATGTCGTTCTACAGCCATTTTTATTCCACGGATCATGAAGGATTTATAAAGCTCATTCACATTTTTTTCAAGTGAGCTTGTCACCAGGTGGAGTGTTGTCAATGGATAGAAACGTTTAGTTAGTAGATAAAAACCTTGGCGACAATGGAGATATAGAATCGCAGAAGCTGACTGCCAGCAGTCATGAAATTACTCAGCATGAAATGATTGAGAAATTGACAAAGTTCTTAAAAATACTAGTATTTTTTAAATAATTATGTTGTTGATACAGTAATTGAAAAAAACAAATTCTGTTTTAAATCAACTCGAAAAATGTTGAGGACAAAAATGAATGATTTCAACAATTTTAAAAGCAGCTCTAAAGAAAAATTTTCAAATTCAAATTTAAAATTAAATTTAGCCCACAGATATTACAGCACATGAGAAATAAATCTTTATTGTGAATGCATAATCTTATGTTACTTCTAATATCTTACTCTTAATACTTAACTATGTTTCTATTATGTAACTTATATTTTCTTATTTTATAATAAGAGTATTATGAAACTAACAACGCTGCTCCAGGACCCAAGAATAAGGATTCCTTATAGTTATAGACTATAAGGAATATAGTTAGACCCACACTTTTCGTTCACTTCCTTCTCGACTTGTAATTGGACAAATGACGACTCACTTTCTTTTATGGTATCTAACTTGAACTGATCAATTTCGGAAAAATAAGAATAAGTTTCTGGTAACTGAATTTTCTATTCAATGCCAAATTCACTTAATAAATTGCTACGGTAATTTAACAGAATTTATGATTAAATAATTTATATGGGGAACTAACTCAATCATTAAAAGCCAAATAGAGAACTCTGACAAGAGACATTATTTTCTATTTTATGGAAATAATATTTAATGGAGCAATAGCAAACTAATGCTTGAATTATGAGAGAAATGAGTAAATGAATGAGCTAAACCGCGTGATCTTCCGTAGAATGAATCATTAAAGAACAATAAAACTTGAGAATTGTATTCTAAGTGACCTTCCCCTTTGGAAATGAACTTACAAAAAGTTATATTTTGTCAACTTGAACAATATCAAGTTCATCGAAGGAGAATTTTTCAGGAGAAACATAATGACGGGAAAAAGTAGAAAAATATGAACGCGAAAAGGGTGGATTTTCCAGTGTGAAGAGCAGAACAGTGCGACCTTCCAAATTCTTCTGTTGCAGTTGAGATTGCATTTTGAACAGAGATAGCCTACAGCGGGAGCGAGAAATGAGGTTGCCATATCGATCCTCTCAGAAGCGTGGCCTTCGTTAACCTTTCAGAGTTGTTACCTGTTAAACTTCAGTCTGTTCATATCCCTAGTCACGTGCATTAACAAACCAGAGACATTCTACTCAGAATTCCATTCTGAGAAAGTTCCTTGATTCTCAAAATTTCCCCAAGCATAATTCTGTAAATCCTAAGAGAATTACCGTTTGAGTTAATTTCCAAAGGGAGGTTTGAGAGTAACTTTTAAGGGCAACATTATAACATATATCGCCATCACAAATTAACATATTAGAAATTCTACTCAGAATTCACTCTGAGAAATCTCATTGACTCTCAAAATTTCCTGAATCTCAATTCTGCAAGACCTAAGGGAATTATCGTAAATCACCAAGGAAGGTTCAATAGTAACTTTTGAGGGATACATTATAACATAATATTGCCTTACATAATAGGATTATGTATTGATAGATCCATTTTCGTTCTCTCTCGTACGATCCATTTTCTAACTGATCAAGCCTAAGTTTATCAACTAAATAAATAGCACTATTCACAGCTTATAATTTTTTTCTGAGGGTGAGGCTAAATTAGCTCTCAGCTTGTGCTTGGATTATATATTTAAAATTATTATAATCGGAGGAGATGCTAAGCCGTGGGTCCCAACTGAATAAAAATTGGTCGTAATCACTCATGAACACCCCTCCCTTTACTCAGGCACAAGCCTAAAGCTCATGCAGGCATCACCATCACAAAAAATTGAATAAAAGTTGAAGAAATTTGATGCCTATACAATTTTTAAAATATTCATACGGGATGAGAACTATTGTTACTTGGCAAAGAGAAAGAAGCATTGAACAATATACAACACAAGAAGCATTGAATTCAATTTTTATAGTAAAGGAGACATGATTCTATAACAAATAACTTATAGTGGCTTTTTTGTGTTTCTGTCATTCATTCCATTAAAATCGATTCATTAAATTCGATTTTTCGTTCAAATTGATGCAACTAACTATTATAGTTAACTTCAATAGTGGGCTAGTAGTGGATGAGTATGCTTGTAATCACATTATGATTACAAGCGGAAAGACTTAATACAATTTCCCTTGCTATCAAGGTGATAAGAAGAAGCAATTTTCCATGCTATAAGGAGAACAATAATAACAGTGTATGTGTATAAAGTGAAAAGTCAATATCTTTCTAGTTTCCTCGCCTGCTTGAATATGATGCTAAATAGGAAGTTTGGTATCATCTTAACGTCACCTCATTCAAGTATTGCCCTGAGGAATAGATCTTCCTGGCAGTTGGGTGGGTGATGAGGGGGGAGGGGGAGGAGAAGTGAATTGTGGCTGTATGTGTAGAACTCACTTGTCTGAATCTGGTTTTGGTGCACTTCCAAGGGAAGTATTAATCTTCCCTAAGTTAAGAATGAGTGATTACTATGCCTTCCAGCTGTCTCATTTGGCTGAAACTGATGCTACTGGAATTGCCAGACGTCACTTGCTCTTTGTTCATAATACAGATATGATGATCTCTTGCTGTTACTATCAAAATTAAATTCATTCCAACCCTTATGAAGTCTTAAGCCTTTTCATGTATAGATATACTTCTCAAATAAGATATTTAATTTTCTAATGTATTAATATGATAGATTGAGACATTCACAGTTGATTCAGGAAGTCTTCAAGCTATGTAATAACATAAGGAGAGTCACTGGTGAAAGATTCGAATGTAGATGAATCAGCACTTAACCGAATACATTTCAATTAGAATTCAATCCAATAAAAAACTCAATCAATTTAAAATATGAGAAAGAATTGTAGATCTGTTATTTAGTTTGATAATATACGTTTGATTCAGTTCTGTAATTTATATTGTACTGTATAACTACGAGTAGATTATCCTCCTCAGTTCATCTTATGTGTTTATTCATTCGGCTCTGCATTTCGAGTTCACCGTACATTTTCTTTTGGAAAATATGAGAATAAACCACTAAAATATAATATGATTTATTTCATATAATCGATCACTGGCAGTGATCGAAAAAATTCTCTGTCAAATCTTTTTTTACTCACTGGATGAAATCCAACTCTCAACCACTCTTTCCTATTATTTCCAATTATTTTCTATTCTCCTACTCCATGGAAGAAATAAAAACAGTGAGCCTGTCAGAAGCCAGTAGCTACCTGTTACTCCCTGAATGATAGATTACAGAATAATTGTCTCCATTTCTTTCTTCCAAACTTTCCTACATCATCAACCTGTTCTGAACACGTCTACATATTAAAGCTTACACGTGATTTGTTGAAGCCAGCAATCCCATTATCTTTTGCAACGTGAGTTTCTCATAAAAAAAGATAATAAATGATAGACGCTCAAACAACCTTCGTCTTTTCTACGTGTCAATATAACTAGCACCAACCTTCGGTTGAGCGTCTATCATGGAATGGAATACCCTTTCTGAACGACTCTGATAATTTCTTTATGTTGGTTAATAATCTTTACAAATGGAGATTATTGACTCTAAACAGTCACGAAAGTGGCTTACGGTGATGTTCAAGTATAATTCATTGACCCCAGAATGTTTTTTCCAATTAGAAAATGAGTAATGAAATCATTTCTAGTATTAGAAAGTATTTATTCAGTATGTATTTATCACATGTAATAATTGCTGCACGATATGAACAAATACGAACGTTAACTCTTTTATAAATTAGACATAACTGATATAGATGTGGGCAATATAAGTAAGCAAGTAGATGGTGGGGCCAGACACTCTATAGTATGTATCAGGAGCATTATACACAGTCCTGGATCATTTTTGAAGGAGATATTGATGGATATCGTCTTAGATAATATGGGGATATAAGGTTAGCTGATGGAGAATGTAAAAATAGTGTATTCAATCGAAATACAGTAGATTGAATAACAAGAATACCTAGATTGTGTCCATATCAGAATGGGTATAGTGAAGTAGAGTCGTCAAGTTAAAATGAGTTATTGACCATGCTCAAGTCTGTAGAGCGTAAGAAATATTGTTGCTATCTTCAATAAATTTTAACCAAATCATGAATTTAAGCCTTCATGTACAGAATAAAATAAGATATTAATTTTATGATTTACAAAATCTTTTGAATTCATATTTGATCGTAACCTTTTATTAATACATTTTTAGTTGATAACTTTTATAATAATAAAAATTTCACAATCAATATCAATTATAAATAATTTTAAAGTATTTCCTATTGATTTTAGTTTAATTTTTTAGTTCTTATTTATATTGTACTGTAACGTAGATATCAGATCATCAATTATTATACTCTTTCACACATTTCTTTTGAAAATATGACAAATAAACCACTTATATAAATGATATTAGAATGAGGCAAAGGCAAAGACATCGTAAATTTTCAGAATAGTCTTATCAGGAAGATAGAGAATAATTATCGTTTAAAATTGTAGTAAGCAATACCATTGTCTATTAATCTACACCTAAGATTATAGATTAATAGTGTCAACAGTCAATGGCACTATCTACAGTCCACACTATTAATCAATAATCTACACTACAGTATTAATCTATAATCTTAGATGTAGATAATACATCTACAATTCTTAGTCAATGGCAATACTGTGACAGCGGTAACTAATGTAAATGAGACTTTGTAAATACTAATGCTAATTCACGAAGAAATAATATTATTGACATCTATGGTGGAAAATTCTCCAACAATAGAATAAATGTACTGTACATCAAAATAATTAAACAATATAATATAATAAAATAATTATGAAATAATAGGTCGTGCTATTTCATCAATATTAATTTTGAAAACCATCAAGTTTTTTTATTGGTCCTTGATCTAATGCTCATTTATAGAGAAAAATTCATCGACATAAGAAACCATTATTCATTATTCATGCAGAATTAGTTCATGAAAAAAAATTATCATTACATTAAAAAAAAAAGAAATAAATTTCATTATTCCATCAACTTATAATGTAACCAATACTGGGGTACGCGACATGGGACCGAACGATAGAATAATGCAAAACATTGTCTATATAGAACAATGTTCACCCTCATTTCTCATACTTATTTCTTCCATTTTACTATTCTGCAATAAATATTAAAATATTAAATAATGCTGGAGTACTGGATACTGATAAGGCAAATGCATGCAATATATATTATAAAGTAAACAATCTGCAGCGAAACGACCGGAAATGAGTCACTGTGGTAGGGATTGCTGCAATAATTTTTGTTGTATGTATTCAGTGCTAGCTGAGACAAATAGAATAAAAATATTATTTTGGTGATCGTTGGTGCATCTTCGCGCGTGTTATAGAGGCTACGTTCTGTGAGTTTTGTGAGTCTTTCGTTTCTTTTGCTTACAAATGGTTTAAATTAAAAAGTTATAAAACTATAGATTCTCTTAGTTTTTTATAGTTTTCTCAAGTGTCAGTGTTAATTATGGATAAGTGGCTCAAACGAAAAATTCCTGAAGGAGATCTTCCACAAGAATCTGGGTCGAAGTCTGAAAATGTGAGTGTAAATTCTAATTGCTCTCCGAATTGAATAATAAAAATCGTGTAAATGTGAATAAAAAAAGAAAGTATGACGAATCCTATTTGAAGTTTGGGTTTACTTGGACTGGAAACTCAGATGAGCCGTCTCCACAATGTGTGATAAGAAAGTTTTTGGTAAAAAATAAGTAATGCGTTTTCGATACCGAATAGCTATTTCGTTACGTTACGTGTATTAGCCAATCCAATTAAAATGACCCTCCCCAACCAAAAATGACACCTCACCATTTACTTATTGTAAGGGGTACGCGAATCTAAAATGTCCCATGAAGGGATGGTCTTCGGAAAAGATTGAGAAACCGCTGGACTGGACTGGAGTGCATCTGGTTAAAATCGTCACTGAGCGAGCGCGTGGTGTTATGGCCTCGTGGGTAGGGGAGGCGGAAAATCCAAGAGATAAATCTTGTAAATTGATTCCGACGGAACCTCTGGTTCGATTTTCAGTCTGAAAAATTCTAAAATAATTTCTACGTCAATTCTTCAAAATGACTATCTGTTTTTCCTGACAAACCATTTTTTTTTTTATTAAAAACAAAATAAAAAAATAGTTTCAAAAGCGACTAGCGACTTCAAGATACATATTAGAAGTATAAATCATTTTTCAAAACAATTTTTATTCTAACGGTTAGCGAGTAATCAGTAGGGGTAATTTTCATAATTTTAAAGCGCTACGTGGCGGCAATTTTTGGAACTACTGCTTCTTTTCCTAAAGAATGATCTCTTTCAATATTCTCTCAGAACCTTTCAGTCATCCTCTCTCCCTAATAAAAAAAAATTGATCATATCTTTCAATTCATATCTACATTCGTCTCTCTTTCTTTCTATTCATATCTCAATCTTTTCAATTCATATATCTGTCTCTCTCTCTCTCCCTAATAATATTTCTCTTTTTGTATTTACATCTCTATCTTTATATTTATATCTCTATCTTTCTATCTTTCTATTCACATCTCTCTCTTTCTATCTTCTCTCTCTCTCTCTTTCTAATTCTCTCCATCCCTTCCTCCCAACTGGCATCAACAATTTGAATCATTGCCAAACAGCCTATAGAGACAGTCTGCCGCCTCACATAATTCACTCGAGTAGAAAGCCCGGTGAATAATTCTGGCACTCTTTACACATGCTTCACCAACAACTGTTGTTTCTGATTCGGCTACCCTAAACTGCTCCTTACATCAAATAACTGAAACAGTGAACTGAGAGAATCTCACAAAATGTAACAGGTGCATCGGAGATCTTTAAAGTGGAACGCTCACTGAAGACAGATTATCATGCTCCAAGTGATCATTGAACAATCTCATTTCATCTTTTTCTTTCAGCTCTAATCTGCTTAACTTGAGTGCTCCTCAGATATCATTTGAATATCTCCCAGTAAAATTTATTTAAATCTACCAGCTTAGCAATTCAGTTGAGACCCATGTAATAATCATGCTCTAATAACCGGAACAGGTAAGTTATGCTGATGATTATTTTATTCTTAAGAGACTCTTGATATTAAAATATTGCTACAACTGAAGCAATTTTTCATTAACAATGTCACCAACGACAAGTCCTCGATTGTATATGATATAAACACTTTTAAAAAAAGGTATTGTCAGTCCTCTTACAGTATACACAACTTCATTTTCCAAGAGCATTCTAATACTAATAAGAAGCAGTTTTCAACTTCTGCTAAGAGAATTTGTTTTAGATTAAAAAATACAACAATCATTGGTACTCTTCATTGAAAGTATTTTATCATAGTACACTCTAGATAACATCTTTTATTGCCATTTTCCAGTATTGCCTTATTCAATTTTAGTTTAGTAATATTAATCTTCTATTCAACTGCTTCTGTACATGTATGAGTTTTGTTCAACCAATGCTAAATGCTGGAAATTTTATGAGAAATACCCCGGCTTCAAATTTTTCATTTATTTTCAAAACTTCTTGAGTGCACTTTTTGAGAAAACTGTTAGCGATAAACACGCAGAATTGAATAGTGTAGAAGTGATAAATGAGGTCCAAATTCCTCTTCTTATGGAAAGTTTCAACAGACATCTCACACGAATAATAAATAGAAAAACTTGAAATGATTTTATCTGCAATATATCATTTTTGAAATTTCGAATGCTGGTTTTGAGAAGCAAGTTTTCATTGTTTATACAGATACATACAGTATACTACAGTATAATCATAGTACTACAGTATGATGTAATATACTGTAACCAGTATACTACGCATACTGCAAGTATAAGTAGCACCTGATGTAATAAATGTAACTTGTAGTATACGACGTGTATTTCTATTCATAGAGAACAACTCGATCCAACCGAGGTTCGAATAATTACGTAGCAACCAGTTTTGAAATATTTCTTAATATATAAATGAGAATAACCTTTCATCCATTTCTTTTAAAATAATATAAGATGAATACTTCTTTTAAATTTCTCATAAATATTTAGAGAATAAGCTGCTCTAATCTGATCGAAGCCTTGTTCAGTAGCTCTTTTCACGCATTCATAATATGAATCTTACAAAATCCTTGACTGGAATCTAAACGCATGTAACTTGACTAATTCTCACGAGACCCACAACCGAAATTGAACTCACTTATCGCTAGTAGCAGTTTAACAAGCGGCTACAACAGGTAGCCTATTCGGCGGCCTAGCGTTGTGCTTACCGCTGAATAGTAGATGAGCACAAACAATTGTACGGATCAATAACAATAATTGAACCACGCGACTAGGGCACCTTGTAAGGCTGCCGTAGAGAACATGTAACACTGGTTTTATCCACTTATTTGCGGCGGTGGGTACGCAAGTAACAGGTAGGTTGGGTGATAAGGGGTTGATAGGATCTCATTGAGGGGTGGGGGAAGGGGATGAGTTGACGCATGCGCAGTGACGGTTTTCACTTGACAATTGTGAGCGGGCACTCAGTTCGCTTGAAGCCGGTGGCGGGGTGAGTGCGAAATGATGGATCTGTAACTGTTCATGCACAGCATACAGGAGTCGGTTGGTTTTTGTTGAAGGAAAAACTACTTAAAATACAAGTTTAGTGACGTCATCAAGAAAAAATCAGGTTGGAAATCTTTGAAAACATCTTTGGACGCGAGCCGAAGCGTCTTTTCCCCGCTAATAGGGAGGAAAAACAGGTAAAAGTGATTATAAAGTTATCCTTGCTGCAACAGAAAGTGTTATTCCTTGTATGATCTGATTTGAAAGTGTTTTGGAGTATTAAGGATTGCTTTTTCACGGATTTCATCTTCTCACCAGCTTTTTCCTAGTTCATAAATGTCAAACTAAAAAAAGTGCAGATTGAATTGGAGTTGTGTAATCGATCCCATTGGTTGGCAATAATGTTGAACTAAAAAAAAACTAATGAGATTCACAAATCGTGGGTGGTTTCGAATCAAATAATGACCATACATTCAATTCCATGTTGATTTGATCTCAATTAACTGAGGGGCAAATGTTATTATTATCATCAATATTTGAAAATGGGAAGTGAAAATCATTTTCAAAGTTATTCATTCTAATTTAATAATATCTATCACCCAAACATATCAAATGAGAAAAATATTAAAAATGAGATAATTTTGTACCCTTTTCAGTAGGGTGATAATGAATATTATGAATGAAATCCATTCAAACGAGACATTCTCAAAGAGAGGAGTTAAAGTTAATTAGGAAAATGAAGGATTAATCACTAATGAATTCTTATATTCCTAAATAAATGTGGAATATATTATAGTTATCCTTCCCGATATCTACGGTGTCCGAAATTTATCTTTTATCTTATTTTACCAAGAATCCTCTATATTAAAACATTCTATGTCTCTTCAAATGAACCAGAATTCAACTATTCCATTAATAACTAAATCAACAACGTTCAATTAATGAATCAATCGCGTTAAAAATGACTAATTCAAAAAGTTATTATACTTTTTTTGGAAACAGGATCATCCAGTCTCACGAGTGACTCCCAGCTCCTACACTCACAAACTAAATAATTCAGAGAGCGATAAAACTATTCAGTTTACTGCTTATGTACTTGCTAGGACCCAGTTCTCTGTTCCGGACTTGTTATCGTTGGCGGAAGAATACAATACCTTTTTTTGTTTTTTCCCGTAAATAATAATCTAGTAGTAGCTTGTAGGAAGCTGTCATTCTCTTCTCAATACCATAATTGAATTCTCCCCTAATTCAATTTAAGCTTGCTTGATCACATCAAGATGGCGCTTCGAAAACTGCATTCAAGTGCTAGTTTTTGAATTGTCACAAAGAATGCTTCTTCTTAACTTGTATCCGATAAACTTGTTGCAGGAATAACGGTCTGTCAAGTATGTCATTCAATGCTACCTGATAAATTGAAATTTGCAAGCGCATACGGAATATGGATTATTAAATTCCATTAATGTAATTCTACTTGATGTAGAAGTAGAACTACATTCTACATCCTTTCGATTATTATACTCATCGCCGGGTATATTTATGGTAACATACCCGGCGATGACCAAATATATACCACGCCCTACTCAGGTATCAGATTTTTAATTTATTCTACATACCGTTCGACCCTCGACCTTTGGTCTAATACGTTCTTTGCTGTTTCAATTTTACAGCCACAATAAATCAAAGTTATATATTCGATTTGATTTGATGTTTTAAATCGAGCTTTTTATGTCATCTTAAGAAAAGCTAATTATAATAATTTATTGATCGAAGTTCCTAATTAATAACACCATAAAATACTCAGAAGACTTCCACTACTGCGAATATTGACAACAGAATAATAGCTAGTAAGGAATTTTGTGATAAGCCTGATAGTAAATATCGATTAAGATAGTGAATGTGAACATAGCCAATAATTTTAATATATTTATCAAAATTAGGAAGAAAGGACGTTTTGGTCATGGTATCTGTGTTTTCATCCTATACGTATTATTGTACTATCTTGAATAAATAAATAGTTGACTGTAAGAGTTCCCCCTTGTTTCCTCTCAATTCCAGGATTAAACTACAGTACTGTATTACAAGAATGAGAAGTGAAATGTGTTAGAAAGCGCTGGCAACATAAGCTTCCCCCAAAAAACATCTGGGCTATTGCCCCATCTGCGTGCAAGCGCGCCACACTACCATGAACAATATATCATTTTTTAAACACGCCATCAAACGATAAGATTAATCGCCACTTGTCTGGAATTCTTTTTAAGAGGTGTAACATGCTGTTACCTTCCAATAAGATATTCCAGGCTTGAATGCACATACCCTGTTACACAAATAAGGGGTATTAGTGCTTGAAAAGGACAGACGTTTTTTACTAAAGGCTATTAAAGTGAAGTTAATGGGGTATAAACATTCAGTCTGGAAATTTCAAAAAGAATATCACTGCACTTCAGAGGCTATATTTTTCTTAATACTCCTGAGCACTTGGGTAAAATTCTCTGCATTTTCATGCGTTATTATTACTGTTGCTTTGAAAAAATGTCTTGAAGAACTGAACTTAAAACATGTTCATTCTGCCGTGGGTTTCTCTTATTTTCATACTCTGGGACGCTACAAGCATCTCAAGCTTATTAATTCTTTTTAAAGTGATTAGTTCCATCGACCAATACTGTGCTGTAATCAGATTGAGGTAGAGTTTCCAAGGGAATGATGAATTATTATACTGTACCCAGTTAGTGTGCTAAAACATTTTCCGTATTCGTTGATGATTGATATAATTTCCACATACAATAAAGTTTAATAATATAATACAAACTATATATTTAACACTGAGGTAGTAATTGAAAAAAAAGTAATTTATTGCACAGTGAATATCACGTAGAGGCCTATCATTATGAGTATTCCTAGTTTGTCAAATACATTTAAAAAATTTATTATTAGCTTATGGCATTGATTTGTGATAAGACCAGTAGTCTAATTCCACCTCGCCGTATATTTTATTTTTCCTTATTTTATTGATAGGAAACATTGTGAACCAATCAGGTTAGAGTTCGATTTTACTTTTTAGAATACTCAATTCTGAAAAAAGTTCTTCTAGATTTATACACTTCTAGACTTGTGAAACTGAAATAATTGATCTGATAAAAATTGAAGTGGAAAGATGTGAGACTGCATGATATGATCATGATCTATGATCATGAGAGAAATTAATGATCAATGAGAAATAAATGATCAATAACTTTCAAGTTACCCCTGTCCTTGTATTTATGATTTTGTTTTATTGAGTTATTTATGTTGTAAGTTGACGACAGGAACTATTGATCAGAAATACCTACTATTGAATTTTAAGGCGTTCAAGAATTTTGCCATAGTTATAACCTTTTTCAAGTAGCCTATGTAGGAATTGTATAATTATTAACAAGATGAAAAATTCATTGAGGCGTATTACTAATGATATTACTATAATACAGACGACTGAATTTTACTCTTTCCATTGTAAAAAAATTGAATACTTAATTAAAATAAGTTAGTATCGTAAGTAGTAATATTCATTCAGTAGGAAATACTTCACAGAATATTAAGCAAGATGGTCTGTGAGCTTCCAAGTACTGCACGAAGTAATTCTTTCTTTCAGCCTTTTCCAACGATGGTGTAATTAAAAGTGACAAGCTATCACGATTAAATGCATCTTCTATATCTCTCACTGGAACTTCTTGTTTCAAGCAAGTAATCCAATTATAGTTACTAGAGACTACAAACACTCTTAGAGCAAACTTTCGAAAGAACTTCTTGAATATAAATTACTGTTACGATAGCCAGAGTTAATTGAGAGTTGAGTTGATGGGACAAAGTGAAATGGAAAACGACCATTAATAAACTATCAACGACAAAATTGACATAGACATGCTATCGGTAGAACAATTTTGTCTCTTCTCTATTTCTCTCATATTTTATACATGATGCCCTCTTCTATTTCACACTATACTTGAATTCCAAGCAATTAATTGCTCATAAAACTGGTCTCATTACATTTATAGCTTGTAATTTCAAGAGCTTCTAAATGTATAGCTTATAATTCTAATACGGTAGTCAACTAACAGAGTAGTGCATCTTGACGAAACCAATGTAACCATGATTGTATTCAATTCCAAATCAATTCAATCGGATGAGAGTGATATGTTTCTTATATCTCCAATCTGGAAATCATCAGATTCAAAATTTATTCATTCCTCCTTTCCAGTAAAAATACCAAGTGAGCCCCTATTCATGATCAGTCAATTTTAAATCTCATTTTAACTTTCGGTATAGTTCACAATTTGTTGTCAAAATGAAATTATAGCTGTACTCTCTCTAATTCCACTTTTCATGAGAAATTTCTTGTAATAATATACTGATATACAAGTAATTGACCCTAAACTCGGTTTACATTGAGAGTTCAGTATTATATTGCTTGGATAGAAAATAAGTTTATATATTTCGCAATGGTTGAATCACTAAGTACTTTCTATTGTTCTATGATGATAATAGTCCTCACCACCAACAAATTAACTGTGTATGATTATGAATAACAGAGACTCTTATTGAACTGAATCACAAATCAAATCTCTTAAAAGATTCCTCTTATTTTCAGCAACTGCCACTTTCATTAGGAAATCTTCCTTCCTTTCTCCTCCATCCCATTATTCTAACAAGATTTCAATCATATTCATTTCAGATAATAATTATTCATGAATCAAAAACTTGAAATATCCCATTATTCTAGTATTTCGTATACTATTATTATTATTATTATTATTCTAAGTTTGAGTGGTAGAAAGGCCTTTCTAGTCCTAACTCCGCCCAATAAAGAATATTTCCATTCCATTTTCATTATTATATCTAGATTCCAATAATATTTTCAGAAGGTGCTGAGCAAATCAAAAGCTTTACCACTATATAACTCACAGAAAAACGTAAAGTTCACCAGCCAATTCACAGAAAAATGTCAAGTTTCATCATTGGGGACATTGAAGCGGCACAAAAATCGAGCGACAACATGAGTAATGTATAACAAATTCCAATAACGTACTGGTAGGTGGAAATTAATGATAGAGGAGCCGTCTCTCGGAGTATCACGCAGTAGTTTCAGAAGAGCACCGCTTCCTCCAGCTCTACTTGCTAACCTGAAATATTGCATTCCTCCTTGGAGTTTTCCCGCTTCAATTTCGCTTCCTTACTAGCTCTCTATTTCCTTCACTCTCTCAAATATTCCTCTCTCTCACTCACCATACAGTAATTTATCTCTCACCGTTTTCTCATAGGCGAAATGGGGCGTGTGAAAGCCATTTACTGGCGGGAAGTTTGTCACAACCGTTCCCGCCATTTTTGCCCCGTTCCCGCCATTTCAGCCTCATCCCGCCATTTCTACAACCCTAACATTATATTGCCGCGCTTCCATCGCCACTTGCACGATTCCTTTCTGAATAAATCATGAAATTTCGGACGTCAAACAGAAATTTAAATGGCATTTCCATGCGCCTTCTTATTAGACGTCTGGTTGGAGCCATGTTCTGTATGTATATAGATATACGGCGCGGAGAGTGTCTTGCTAGGCCTTACACATTCTTCCGCTCAGTGAGCACCTCACGCGAAATATAGAACTGCAAATGAATTTAGAGAGAATACCCTACCTGTTATGCCATTGTTCAATTTTTTTGCTTTAAGTACTATGCAAGATTGGTTCCACAATTATTTTCATCTAGTGCTTCACTACAGCATGGTTCCTTGAATAATTTCTTTCTATAAGAATACTTCTACAAAGGATCTAAGGATCCACTGAGGAAAGCTTCTGATAAGGACCTCGAAAAAGTAATTGCAAAATATTGATCTGACGATTATGAAATGGTGCATTTGTATTTATGAGTTGCTCACATGATTGGAAAAATCACGTGACAATCATCATGATTTGAAAATAACGGCCAACAATCTACACCATTATCCAACATTTTAGAAAATATGTAGAGTACTATGTATAATGTGTGTGAGAAATGACAAGAGATGGCTGGTCCAATGTAACACGCTTAGTGATCCATATTCATCCATTACAAATATGCATGTATAAATCGTATTTATTGTTGAGGATTTTAGCTTTGGCAAGTATTGTGGACATTTGGTTCTACAATTATTTCCATCAAGAACTGTGAGGAAAATATTCTCTCGAGAAAATATCATATTGATTCCCTTTGATTTTTCAGAATTGAAATACGTAGATGACCTTGCACCATCACAAAGAGAGTATGATTGTATTCTAATGGGCACCTGCTGAAAAACCTTCGGGTTTAGTAGGACCCTAAGCTGTTCATAAAATGTGAAATAAACGTTTTGATTGATTGATTGATGATGTTATTGAGACTTCCATAACACAAAATAATTGATGAATACAATATTTATAATGCATTCATTGCTATGAATAAAGTTCAATAAGTAGGCTGGTTCAGTAGTTACAGGTAATTAAGAAACAGCAACTTTTGGTAAAAGGTCGATTGTATGGCTCTATCAGACCTGTTTACTCTACCAACTTACAAACAACTGGAAAAACACCAATTTTGAAAACAAATAATAAATTCGGTCTCATTACGATATTTTCATCGGTTCCACTCCAGCTATTCCAATTTTTTTCTGCGCTGGGAATGCGACGCAAATACATAAATTTCAACCACCGCCGCCAATAACATGTTTACGAAGTCCTCACAAACAAGCCCAAGAAGTAGCCGAGAAGTTATCGTGCAGCCATTTCTGCGCTCAACATTATTTTCTTTATTATGTTGCCTTGGGCGTAGCAGACAGTTAGTGCCTTTTGCTGGAAACTTCTTTCTCTGCAGACAATCGGACCACAATTCTGCGTCCTATCCTCGAAAATACGACAAATTTGATGACGCCCTCATGTTGGAATGTGAAAGGACAATCTAACCTAGCATAACCTCACTCCCAACCCTGCCATTGTGATGCGGATTATAGACCACTAGATAATATAGAGAGGAAGGGACCATTGAAAGTGCATGAACTTGTATTTAGGTCGATGCTCGAAGCTCAAAAACATGTTTACCACTTTGCCAACGGCTGAAAATCATCTCGAATAACCGCTCGCTCCATGGAGCTTTCATGTTTAATTTATAGCATTTCCCTTCTCACTATTAAACTACGTTCAAAACTCATCACACCTACAGTTGAACAATTATGAATGATAACCCATTTCCTCTTAAGTGAATAGATTGTGATTTATCCAAGCAAAATCATATCATTGCCTTCACCTGCAGTTTAAAGGCACTAAAAACTTAGATCAATTCCAATTTTATGTTCTCCATTCAATCAAGTTTATCAATGTTGAATATTATGATGATATTGATAATCTTTGCAGTCACGCTGGGATATTATTATGATCGATAATATTTTGGTGCAATGCATTTGAAGTAATTTTGTAAATTATAAATCTTGACAATAATTTAACCACAGAAAATATAAAAATAGTGTCACTGTACTACTATAATTAAAAACATGACTTTATCAGATTGGAAGTTAAAAATTGTTTTTATCATTATGGGCCCCCATACACAGATAGTGAAGTGAATGTAAAAAATATGTAGGCGAGAGCAATGTTGCAATGAACAAATTGCAAAACAAATAAAGCGTTACTATGTTCTATACTATCTGGTAAACTATGTTTTTCTATGCTACCTCTAACAACGCGACTGTAGCGTAGTTTATGAAATGTAATTTAGAGGTTCTATAATTACACGGAATTAGGCAAAGGATGTTACGGGTCGTTGACGGGGTATGATCGGTTTTACAGCCGACCAACCCTTAAGCACAGCTTGCAAAGCGTGTGGGGTAGTTAGCATTCTGGTCATTGGGTCTGGCTGCTATATGCGGGCCACTGCTTAGAGTAGAGCGTTCACATCACTGCAATGCTCAATGAAGTTCGAATCACTTTGATTGCAAGGGCACACCTACACTAATTCATTCACGCACAATAGAGAACTATTGCCATAGGCCAACATTGCTTTATTCTACACCATATTACCATGAGTAATATGGTTACAGTGATTACACTATGATTCATAGGTTATTATTTGAACGTGATCTATGTATGAAGTTAGATATATGAAGAATATTGACTTGATTGAGTTCTTTATCTAAAATGAAGACAAACGTCATTATAATAATTCGAATGGTTGCTTGATTACAATACAAATTAATCCTTCCAGAAAACTTGATCAGCTAATATTATTCGTATACACAATATGCATACATCTTTCTACATCCAACAATGGAGTCATTACTGAGATTGACATCCAAAATCTAGCTATTTCGACAAGTCCACACAAAATATGAATACTCATTCCATTAGCAGAGCTTAATAATTCATATTTGCACAATCACTTTACGTCCCACAGAATTCCAAGCACTTTTCAACGTTTGTTATGGCATTTGCGTGGGTTGTGTCCCATACTTCAGGCACAGTTGAAAGACACAAAAATCTGATCAACAGGTTCGATTGAGGAAAAACGTTGGCGACAAACAAAGTGTGCAGCATTGAGCTTCGACAGACAAATTGGAAACTTCCTAAATTTGACGACCAGGCAAAGAAGACACGATTATTGAGCCATCAAAATCAATGATGTATAAAGAACGGTACGAAGGATTTAATCATTCTCTCTTCATTTGGCTCCGCTATTTCTCCTCTCTTTCTCTCTCTTGTAGCAGAAATTGAAGCCGATGAAAACAAGCAACAGGCTGATAAACAGGTCAAGCCTCTTTGTGTTCTTTTCCCCGCTAGAGGAGGGGAAAACCTTAGTCGATCCATCATTATGTCTATTGTTATTCGATAGCCAAAATGGATATCAAACGCTGCAGAATGGAGCGAAGCATGGCTCGGTAGTTACTTTAACAAATCCATTACTTCCATCATAATTTATCAAATGACTGTACTCTCACTGAGCTAAATTGCAAGACAGATCACAGGTTATTTAAAGCTTTAAAAAGAAGCTATACAACTAAACATGCAAGTAATGACGCACAGAATAAATTTTGTATTTTGTTGCTTGAAATATATTTTTTTGAAGAGGCTAATGAGACTTGTAGTTGAATAATGATTGATGGATGAGTTGGATGAGCGCGATTATGGTATATTCAATAAGAAACGCAATGGTTCTGTTTCAATGTTTTCATGAGAAATTTAAGTTTGGAAGAAAAAAATAAAAATCGAAAATAAACCTTATTCCAAACTTACAATCTTTTTGTTTTGTTCTGAACACGTGTGGCAATACTTTGTCGGACTAACTTCATTATTTATACAATTTCAATTGTATCATATATTTTTCCTTTCACGATCATTAATTATCCACTTGATTTTAGTGATATTGTACAAGATTAGAAATCATTCTCGAATTACCGTATTCAATAATTATTTCATTGGCATGCTTTTTTCACTTTTTTGCAGTTCTGGCAGAATTGAAATTTGTGCTTCTTTCCTTTAATTTTCACTTCAATCTTGATACTATGCATTCTTAGTCGTATCCTGATATTAGAAAATTATAATATCCATTAGTGTTATGCCTTGAACAAACTTCGCTTTCTATAATGGTATACTTTAGAAAATTTAGATATACCAAGAACTCCTGAATTCCTTAGTCATGATCATAATATTGACAAGCACGACATAATTTTTTGATTCTTTTGATTATCCTAATGACCTAATCCTCTTGAGATATTGTGATCCAAACTTATACCACGTATATTCGACACTTCATGCTCGCTGCACATATCAAGTTGAAATAAAACCCTTTATTTGTGGAGGATTCTCCAATTGCAATCTCAACCCACAAAGCGTTTAATAGCTATGAACCACGATACCGCTGGGGTTCTCCAGTGCTATTTACATAGGACGAACAGGATGGTAGTCATAAGTCAGCATTTACCATTGGAAATTCTAGAGGAAGACAGAGGATCTGCGCATGCGTGAATCCAAACCGGACAAACAAATCCAATTGCACCGACACAGGCCTCTCTATGCTCTACTTCCTCTATGTGCTTTCCATTACTTGTACTGTTTCCATTGAGAGACGAAAGGAGAAACGTGTAGCCAGAGTGGAGAGCAACTCTTTGATGTTTTTCAAGGGAAATAAAATCGAATTTTGCCAACTCGTTCGCTCTACTTTCAGCTGCTATCAGTTCTGTGCAAATCCTATAGTTCCTCATTACCGGCCTCTCCGTATGTGTCTGAGTCTCTATGTGCAGTACTCCGAGATTGCTAACTGACTAGAAGAGTAATCGGTGTGCTTTCCTTTTTTCCACCCGGGAATTTCCGCAACTTTTTCATCCTTCAAATTACACGCATGTAGCGCACTTTTTATAGACTTGATGCTTGGTTACCCAAGTTGCTGCTGCTTGCACTCTTAAAACGAAATACTGTGTAATGCACTGGTGTACTAGACTCAGAGCTACTATCACATTACTTTGATTTTACTAGCTGATATACTTAACTGATAGCTGAATAGGTACTCACTATAGGAGACTGTATACTGTAAAGCAAATACACTATTACTTCATTGTACACTGAACTTGCTAGATTACTAAAAACTTCATCAGAACTTTTAATTTTAGTGAAATATAACTCTAGTTTTAAGAACTAGTTTTAAGTAACTATACAGATAGAAACTATAGTAAGAGATAGTGGTATGAAAGAATGAATTATCTTTCTGTATCGTGTCATCAATGATACAGATAAGCCACTTATAAAAAGCACAATGAGGAACATAAAGACTGATGAGCTATTTTAATTGCTTACCACAATTGAAGATTGTATCCCTGTAATGGAATATCATCATTACCACATAGAAGCAGCCTTCAAAAGCTGAAGAATCATTGATGATTTAGGTAATGACAGGCCTTCGTTGTCAGGTGACCTCCAAAAATGTACCTTTTCAGAAAAACATAAGATTTACAACACATATTACAGAAAAGCACAGTTAGAGAATTTCAAAATCTACAAATTTTAATGAATTGATCAATGATCATACTAATAACTGAAAATCCATAGCAAACGTCTTCTTCTATCCAAAAAAGATTCTTTCATACTCCTCGAATATGAAAATCGAACCAAAGAGCATTCCAATATCAATTTATCACTACCGTACTATATTCCTCTTCCAAAAATACTGTACATGCAATAAATTCAATAAGAAGTTTACAATAAATATAAAATCATTTCTCATACATGATAATACATAATGAAATATTATGTATTACATCTCGAAATATACATACCTGTATATTTCGACCTTTTTTCAAATTATTCTCTCCCCACAGGAGACAAGAACTCACAAAGGCGGCCAACAATATAACAAGAACTGACGTCACGGCCTTTTCCACACAAAGTTGTGAGAGAGCGATTAGTATCACGCCCATATAATGCGACCACCAAAGCCGCGTTATCTGCGAGCGAAGAGCATTCGAAGAGAGCTTCAACTCAATTATGGTAGTCGACTAAATTACTACCAAACTGGAACTCGGCTCGGCTCGACTCGGCTGCAGCAGCTAAGTTTGTGCTGTGCACCCACCAGCCACCACCAAATTAGATTCATCGTAATCGGATCAAACCAAATTTACTTACTATTGACATCAAACTTCAAACAACCGTTACTTGTCAAAATTTCTGCTCGGTTCAATTTATTCTTTTATCTCTTGTCTTATGCTTATAGCAGCAGTAGACCAGGTCAGCTACTCAAAGAGTGATAAGGGCCAAGTCAAATGCGGCCTACCGTAGCATCGACAAACGTTAGCTCGATACTATGAACTAAGCTCTCTCATACTAACCCACTAACCAGTCGAGACAAACGTTTGTCGATGCTACGGTAGCCACCCGTTTTAGTCTAGGACTTAGCTAAATCACTGAGCTCATGAACCGGCCCCAAGTGTGTGACGAAATGATTGCTGTTGATCACGATTTATACGTATTATGAATAGATACTGTATATTTATCTTTGGAAAAGAATGTCTGGATCTCACATTCTAGTATTTATATATTGTAAAAATTGTATATTGTACATATTGTGAGGATTGTGAAGCAGAGAGGACCAAAGTCCTATCTCCGCCCTTAATAAAGACATCCTAATCAATCAACCAATTTTAGCTGAAATTCTCACTCTCTCTCTCTCTCTCTCTGTCTCTCTCTGACGAGGTTTTCTAGGTCAAATATTTCCTTAGCAGTTTAATAAAGTCCTTTATTTGATCACACATCCTCAAATTACTCACAAATGCAGGTTATATCGAGTAGATTTGAATGCGAAAGAGATCGGTGTTTTTACCTCAAATATAATTAAATTAAAAAAGTGAATGAATAAATGTCCGTGCATTGAATTGAGGATACTTCCATGATCCTAGCTTCAACTGATTCCAATCGAATCGTTCGAAAAGCTAAGTACTGACAAGAGTACTATTAATGTATACAGGTAGTATTGGATACACTACACATACCAAACAAAAGAGCATTATTCTCTACAATTATACCTTGACATGAAACGCGCAATTCAGTTCTCACAGAAATGTACTTAATATATCTTTGAAACTAATATTATAATTCAATAATTTTCTTCTATCGTTTATGCACACATAAATACAAGCAAATCCTACTTAATAATTAAAATATAAAATAATTCATAGTATCAAGATAGTATCAACGAAAAACTGATCAATTCAATAACTGCATTGCATCAAGAGGAAAATATTTCAAAAATACATAAAATCTTTCAAGTTTTTAGGTTATAAATACATAAAATACATGAAATATATCAAGTTTTTAGGGTTTTGTTTAGCTACTCGAAAATATCGATAGCGAAAACTAAGCTTGTGAATGCGATTGACCAGCGGGAAGAAAAAGTGACATCGGACGAGCGAATTCAATCTGGTTTTAATCAGTTAAGTGAGACACCGCTGCTCTATTTCACAGAATGTGTTATGAATTATTGAATGAAAGATGAGCGGTTCCCATAATATTCTCTACGTTCGTAAGCCCCAATACAGTTCTGCTGAAATATTGGGAAAGATTAGCTGAATATCGATTATGACTCCATTCCTTTCACGGTTTTTCAGGTGAAAAACCTTTTGTGACAGTGTCACTCCTGTGACCCTAGATTGTACTTCTAATTTAGAAATAGAATCATAAAAAGCAATGCTGCATATAAAAAACATTACTTACCAGGGAATTCAAAAAGCATTTAATTGAAAATTTTTTTAGGATTACATTATAGACTTAATTTGAATTGAAGTACTTGATTTGAAAGATATTATAGATTGTCCGTATAGTGTCCAGTGATTAACAGTAATGATCAAGAAATAATGAATTAGAATTGACAATATAACGATATTCTATCATTACAGTAATAAATTTTTCAGGATAACTATTAATATTTCTTAGTGTTGTATTAGAATCTTCACAAAAGATACAATTTTCCGATGTTTCTCTTCAAAAACCGAACGAACTATGAATTTTATACAAACCATGGTTTCTTCTTAAACATAATTTTCATTAAAATATTCTGTAATATTATAATTTGAAATATGAACTGAGAATCCTATCAATTCATATGCATGAAGAATGAATAGAATTTAACAACTATTGTCTAAATTCTCAAATATATCAAGTTAGTATTATTGTTGAGAAATTAATTCTAATTGATCAAATTCACAGCCAAAGTGTGCAATTCAAAAGCACGAGAATGATGAATACCTGGAATGAATGGGGAAATTCGTACATGAAATTTGACCACTAATTGAATGAATCGGAAACTCACAGAAATATTGAATAGGGTAGATAATAGTCAAGGTTTCATTTACAACCGAATGTTATTCGCCATTGAACGTTATACAAATATTGGATAAAAATAGAAATGTGAATTCCAATTCAATTACGGACGCCGAACACATTGCGCGTATCATAACAAGCTCTCATCTCAATAAACTTCCAATATTCATTTGGCAACACAAAAACAATCGTAGTGATCGAAAGGCTTCTTTGCGTGCTACCGACAATCATGACCGCCCGGAATGACCAAGCTGTATAACCTGAAAACTCGTAGATTATTTGAAATAAGGCTGTTCGGCGGGGCATTTTGTTAGTATAGGGCCTGTTAATAGATAAGGAGTGTACCTACGTTGAAGTCCTCTTGGCTATCATAAATAACGGTCTACCACCGTAATAACACCTTATTAGAAGGAGTAGCTGGGTGGAATGTAATTAAATTCCCATCACAGCTACACTAAGCTGACTTCAGTGTTCACCTTAAACAATTGTTACAAATAATAAATGGGATGTTTCATTCTGAGGGTGTGACTGCTGCGTTGGTGTGAATGAGTTTAATCCTTTTATAAAACTGGGCTTACCACCTGGTTCATTGTAACAAAGCATATTACATATTACATCCTTTCTACTTATAACGGTATTTTGAATATCCATGAGTAATTCTATACAACAGTTGTGATAAAATAGGAGCAACTCATGTTTGATTGTTTAATATACTTATGAAGAAAACTAATAACATGTGAATGGTGATCATTCTACAACTTTGGTTTATACTTTTCACATACAACATAAATTATTATTGTACCACTACACTTATGGCATTTCCTAACTCTTATTGGTCAGTTGCGTCTTATTTTGATGGCTGGATTTCACGATTCCAGTAGACGTTCAGGTTATTGGAGGCAGGTGGGTCATATGATCGTCAACTCTATCAAACAAAAAATCTAATGCACACCAGTCAGTGTGCATTGGACTAATTGTTTGTATGGAGTTGACGAACATATGATCCATCTGCCTCCAGTAACCTGAACGTCTACTGGAATCGTGAAATCCAGCCATAAAGGTGTGTGTAGAAGTGTCAGACCAGCAGTCTTCATAGACTCCAGTCAATCATAGACTTACAGTTTGGTGACCAGTAGTATCAGTCCTTGAAAGTTACAACTCAAAAAGTAGGTTTTAGTTGAATCGGTCTATGTACTGGTCAAAAATAAATTCTCGCCCCAATAATTTGATTAGAATGATCCAATTTACACTCAAACTTTGAAGTGATAACTATCGTGATCACTCTTATTATAATTATCATTCGTTGGGTCATTCAGCTTTAATTATGGGCGTTTGTTGATATTTGAAAAGTGGTGTTATCTATACAGAAATCTCCTACAGACAAATCTACAGCTTGTCTGAATGAGATCATGAAAAAACCAGAATATATTATGTAATTTTAACAACTTGTTTATTCTATTCAATCAAAAATGTAATTCAATTTAAAAAAAACTTCAATACCTGTATTCAATTCATTGTTCTATCCATTCAATTATTCATCTGGAAAACATGATGAAAGCAAAACTTACTGAATCTACTCACTAAGTAATACCACAGAGAACAGATTAGAAGTAGAAAGAATCGCTTCTCTATGGTAATACTGAGGGCCGACTGCGTCCTACCTTCGCCCTCCTTTATCAAATGAATGAAGTCATTCTATTCTTATAATCTTACTATTATCCTACATGAGTTTTAAAGAAGACATTAAAAGAGTGATGACCTCTACTAACATATCTCATATCTCTACTTGATTACGGACAGTATTTTTGGCCCTCAAGAAAATATAAAAAATATCACCTCACAGATAACATTTTGGCCGAGACATTTTGAGCTTAGATCATTACACATGTATTGAACAAACATTATATAGTGATAAGAATGGGGGAGGGGGGGGACGAAAATCGCGAGAGGTGATTGGTGGAAAATATCGGTGGAAAATCAGTTGATGAGTGGTGTCTTTTCAACATTATCACCGTCACAACAAGGGACTTTGAGGGGGTGGGGTTGGGAGAAGGATGCTTGGAGGACTTCTTCGTCCAAACTACTTGACTCAGTATCTTGATTCCATTTCAAGTTTGCCTCTACCGTTGACAGTCTTTTCTTCTCACTCTTACAATCTATTCTTATTTGCCTTCTCATTTTCTATTCAACATACACTCCATTTTCATGATCTCCTTTTCGTTTCACTCTCCTTTCCTGTCTCACTCGATTTCGTCTTCTTTTTGTTCTCATTCTCTTCAGGATGGCTTATTCTTTTTTGTTTCCTCCATTTCTATCGCTTTACAACTTTTTCATCGTCCTCTGCTTTACTTCTTTTCTCTTTTTTCGAATTCTCATTCGAACTGTATTTTTCTTAGTCTCTTTTCTTTTGCATTTTTATTCTCATTCATACGTCTCTTTTCTCCATCTCGTTTTCTCCGACTCTTCGAATTTTTCAACTGTTTTCTTTCTTATTTCCTGTTATCTTCCCATTTTCTTATATCCTCTCTTTCTACTTCCTCTTCTTCTTTCAGTCGTTTCCTCTTTATTCCATATTCCATTAATTCTCTCCTTCCTGTCTCATGTTACTCTCTCTGATATTCTCCATCTTTTTCTTCACTTCCATTTATTTTTTATCATTCATTTCTATCTTCTCCATCACCTCTACCTACTTTTCTACAAATACATCTTCTTCAGCTACCTACATCCTTCGATCTTTCATCTATTCTCTATCACCTCATCCTTCTTTTCCTCCTCTCAACACCTCTTTCCTTCTTTATTTTGTTTTCTCTACTTACTTATATAAGCATTTTCTACCGCAACACCTTCTTTTTCTTCTTTCAAAACCTCTCTTATCGTTTACATTGTTTTCTCCCCTTCCCTCCATATGCATTTTCTACCTCTCTATCAATTTCATGTTCTTTCTATCATCTTATATCATCTTTCTATCTTCTACTTGAAAATCTCATCTTTATTCTTTCATCTATTTTCCCATCTCAACTTTCATCTCCATCCTCTCTTTTCCCTCTCTTCCTTTTTCCTTTCCCAACACTTCCATCTCTTATCTTTCACAACCATTTTCCCTCACCAGCATTCTATCTCACCTTCATTATTAGTATATTCTTCCTCCTTTTACCCACACTTTAATCTTAATCCTCTTCTTCTTTCCCTATTTCCTTTTCACTATTACCGACTCTTCAATCCTTTCTATCATTCTCAGCCATTTCCTATCTCCAGAATTCTAACCATACTTTAATTTTCTTTTATTTTTTTCCTCATTTCTGTCTTACTTTTCCACATCTCCCCTTTCTTTCGATTCTATAACTTTTCTTCTCCTTTGTCCCTCCACCACACTTCTTCTTTTCTCTCTTTCTACCATACTCCTGCCAAACTCTCCAGTCCATTCCTTTTCCCCACAATTCGCCCAAAACGAGATGCAGCAAGGTTCGTTCTCCTACTGGCTGACTTTATTTGTTGTGACAGCTCTGAAATATCATTCTAACCTTTCGCTTACAGAAGGTGGCAAACAGACCTGTTGTTGTGGGTGGGGGGGGGGGGGAGGGGCATTGTACCCCCTCTGTAGCGAAGAGGGTTCAGAATGCAAATGCTTTTGGTGACATTGTACTGTGCTTAGCTTGGCTGTCCTGTACTGCTTAGAAAATCGATTTACCAATTCCTATTACTGGTCCTTTCTATTTCTTTTTTTCATCTCTCTCTCTCTCATACACACTCACTCCCCCTCCCTCTTTTTCTACCTCTCGACCTGACCATTCCCTCAAAATGTTTGCACAGCAGTTCCAATTTTATCTTTTATTCAACGTTCCCTATCTCTGTCACCACACATAAACATACCTCATTTCTCTTAACTTTCTCCTCTCTCCATCTACTTCATTACAGCTCTCTCCTCACATTGAGTGTGACACAAAATACCGTGTCCTGATTTCATATTTTCAAGTAAATGCATTGTCATCCAAGAAAAATGACTGAGATGCCTTTTTTATTTTTTATCATGTTATCATTTTAACAAGTCTATCACACGAGTTAATAGAGATATTTTGAAAACTGAACATTGATCTCCTCGATTGATACAGTTTAATCATTATTGACAAAGTGTGAATCATGATTGATTTGATTTGATAATATGATATCTTTCATTTGTCAATTCTGAATAACAACAAACTTGATGCGCGCATGTGAAAGCCTCCTTACAAATAAGATAAAAAAAGAGACGGACTACTGATTAAAATATTTACAATAAATTACACTTGCCCAATCTATTAATAAGCTAGGATCTCATTTGGATATCATACAATCCTGAGTCAATATTCAATAATTTCACAGTCCATTACAAGCCGCATTGAAATTTCTAGTAGAAAACAAGATAAAAATAATAGATATCCTTGGTCTTGAGAATTGAATAATTCTATGTTGGAGGAATTTGAGTAATCATACTTGTGAAAAGCATTATATTGTTCGATTAACAATATTAAAAGAGCCCTTCATTGTTATCGATAGTTCGACAAAGAACACAGAGTCAGGAAACATTGTAATTTTTACAGGAATGGAATAAGGATATTTCAAAAATCCATTGTTTTAATCAGTTTCATCATCATGTTTACGTTGAGCTGAATAGGGTTCGGTGACAATCGCTTTGAACTTACTTTATTGTATTTCCATTTGTTTGTAGAATTTTTATACCCCACTTTTGCTACCCTTTGTTTTATAATTTTATACAAATCAGCTTGTCGTAACAAGCTACCACAATATAATTACAATGAACAGCAAATTGTCCAGCTTTTGATCAAACAGCTTTGTCCTGACGAGCGATTCGAAAAAGTAGATTGTAGAGAACTGAAAAAATAATCACCGTAAGGGTCGTTTGTCACTGGAGAGAGTTCACAAAGTCTATTAATTTTTGTTTGAAAGCAAATCACCTGGTTTGCTGTTGACAGGTATCCACTCTATTTCTCACAATATAAGATACTTATTGGAAAGTTGTTATTGTTAACGAAGCCTCATGGTGTTGCATTGTGAATGGCCGACACGTTTCTCACCTCACAACTCACTCCACCACACCTCAGAACGGTCTCTTCGCCACCCCTCATAATCCACCGCCTGCCTCAGCGGCTTTCATCGGAATGGCACTGTATTGTTTTAAAGCTGTCAGGCTGACTGAAAACTTTCCAGAAGGGCTTCACCAGTCTACATATCTTTCAATGACGTTGAAAAACAAATTATTTATTCATCAAGTTACTTTGGAAAGAAGAGAGGGAGAGAGTGAAAGAGAGAGAGTCAGGTCCTATTTATCAGACAACCCTTTGTATTAGTGAGAGGGTGAGAAAGAGTAAGATATAGAGAAAAATAGGTAATGACAGAGATGGCAAACGATAGGGTGAGAGGTAGAGAGATTTAGATTTAAATTTATTACTTCATTCATGTAGAAAACAAATGTGACGGCTGAAATTCTAGATTATAATAGTACTCATACAACCAATTATTCGTCGAATGTCGCTTTTCCAAGCGTCGCAGTTGATTCCCCGCATGATTTGAGTAGTCAGCTGGCAAGACTCGACAACAGTTAAAAATGTCTCAGCCACCATATTTCATAACCACTTATAGGTAATGTTAGCTATTTACAGTTTAACTGATACGTTGGCAGCATAACAATGAACATGAACACTTTATAATCTTAGTTCTCTTGTCAACAAGTTGATTGGAAACAAATATTAATATTATAACATTGTATATCTGTGATCTGAGAATGAATTCTCTTTCTTCTTTTTGAGCGTATTTTTTTCATTTAGATTTGTCTTTTACAGATTGGGATAACACAAGAATGCTCGGATATTGTGTTGCCGCTGTTCTGATAATTGCAACAGGTGAGTGCAAATATTTCATATCAAGTAAACATCACACCGGATTGATCCATGGCATCGATAACTTATTGTTTATATTGTAATAACATAGTAGTAATAACATTCTAGTAACAAATGTAATAATATAACACTGTTGAAGAAAGCAGCACCTGCTTTTCCATGCAATGAACTCTCCTTTGTCGCCAATACTCAAGAAAAAAATACAGGAATAATCCTGTTTAAAGTTCTGAACTAGACGAAGATTCTTATTGGTTTACTGGGAAGTATATTACAGAGAAGAAAGAATTTTCACAGCTCAATGCGGCGCAGGGTAGGCAGCAAGCATGACTCTTATTGCTCACATCAGTGACTGTTGAACATAGCCTTCTCTATAATACTAGTACCACAGAGTAGGTAAATCTTCTCTATTATTCTTTTATTTTCTGTGTCAATACAAATGTATAATAATAATAAAAACATATAACAATACAAATTTGTATTAGAGGAGGCTATGACAATACTTACTCGTATAATACAGTTTGTTGCTACTATACTTGTAGGCTGAATTTTCTGATACATTTGTACACGGCGTTCACAGATTTGTGTTCACGGAGCAATACTTGTAATAAAATTTGTTTCAGTTCTGTTAAATAACACCTATGATCCGTGGCGAAGCCTATAGGAAATATACCCGGCGATGACCGAATAAGTATACCACGCTTCGCCACTACCTATGATAACGTAACAAGATCCAATCAGTTACAGTGATACCTAAAATTCGTTCGCTGATTTAATTTGCAATGTTGATCTGAATCTCATGCTTGCATAACATTCTCAAGCTTGCATAACAATTGGAATAAAAAATCAATTATTCAGGTTTGCAAGCGTAATAATTCCATTCCAGGAAACAAACAGCGTCGAACCCCTTTTTCAAATGGAGCTGATAATGTTATTGAATTAACCTAGCCCCTAATCAGGTGGAAATTTATGAGAACCATATTGCGAGAGAGAGAGAGAGAGAGATTAGATTTTTTCAGATTAGATTACTTCATTCAGAGAGAGAGAGAGAGAGAGAGAGAGAGAGAGAGAGAGAGAGAGAATAGTTTTAAATAGGTTTGAATAAAAAATGTTTCTTGATACCTAGGATTGCAATAGAATCAATCAATATCTCTCTATCGTACTCTTTCTTAAATCCTCTTCTCTCTCTCTATTTGAAGCAAGTTAATCATCCTGAGTGACGTAAAAAATCCAGAATTCTTATATGAGTATAGAATAGTAAACCTAGTTCACATTCAGTGTCCAGAGTTTCAAAGAACAGAAAATTCTAACGTACTCGTACAAAGCTTCCGAAAAGTACTCTGAAAAAATATTATCATAGCAATCTCGACTCGACATTTAGAGAGAAAAGCGTACTTGCAACATTGTCAGGTGTGAAAAAGTGCAGGTAAGAGTAGAAGTGAACTAACAATGTGGATGATTATGATGGCGACGCTGATGATACAGTAATGCCCTGCTATTTTGTCGCCGGCACTAATGAGTGAGCAGCAATGGGGCATTGAAAAGGGAAACACAATGGAAAGGAAGAAAAATCCGAACAAGAATAAGGAGGAAGTGAAAATGTTTCTCGGGGCCGAATAAAAGGGCGCAAAGGGTGTCGACAAGAGCACAGACCTTTCCACTTCTTTTTATTGTTATCCCTTCAGACCTTATTTTGCCCTTCCTTTCTTCGCTAAGGGCGCGTCTCGATCAATTAGAGAAACAACAATTTTGCGCTGGGCGCCGCGACGCTTTCCATGAATACTGATCGACCAACCGCCTCTTACTTCAGTCCACCATGCAGTAAGCTCTCTTCCAAATGAATTTACTGGTTCATTCACTGATAGAAGATGCAATAAGATTTCTTCCAAATACATTTACGGGATTCTACAGGGACACAAGATTGAGTAATTAATGGGTATAATGGTACTTTGATCTGAGTTTAGTATTTAAATTAGTAATTTTAGAATTTATTGTATTCCAAGTACAAACAATAGGTTGAAAATAGACACAAAGTAATTAATTTTAATTATTTAATTAATTTTTCTAATTTTTATGAATATTGCAAGTGAATTCACTATTTAGTTCTATTATTTTGAGTTCATATAGTATTCATTCTTCTTCTTCTCCTTTTTCTTCTTCTTCTTCTTCTTCTTCTTCCTCCTTCTTTGCCTCTGCCTTATCCCATGTCAGATAGGATCGGCCATACAATATTCATTACATATTAATCATAAATCCAATTGAATTCAACCACCGACAAGTTGACGTGAGATTTCTTCATTGTTCCACGTTGCAATGCTTACGTTTAAATTCATTTAATGGCAATTTAATTCAATTGGATTTTCGTGCAAACTGACTTTGAGATTTTTTCTTTAAAGGTTTTCTTCTAAAATAGAGTTTGATGTGATAACGGATGTTGTTCTAGATATTATTAAAATAAATTCATCCTCTTATTTTCAGAGCCTAATGGTGCCAAATAACCTCATGCTAAAGAGGCAAGAGCCAGAACTATTAACGAGATCATTTCCTCCTGTGAAAAATCAAATTAACACGATTGAGTAGTAAATCAAACCGTTAGAATCCTGAACAGTACTAAATTATTATCTGACTCATAATACAGTACTCATATTCAATTATTTCAAGAATAACTTCATAGATCTACAAATGAAGTGAAATAATTCGATGGGAATATTTGACAACATTATTAAATACTAGGCTCAAAAAACGATACTCACTTTGCATATTTTTCAAAAATAACCAACTTTCTAGAGCTACTACAGATGAGAATCAAAGTTGTAAATATAGTGTTATAAACTTGAACAGATCTTGTAAACGACATATTTGGTCGGTGAACTTCTATGAACAAGTGAACGGAGGCAAGAACTTCAAACATAGCTTCTCAAGTGCAAGAAACTGACAATCAGGGCCAAATATAGTCAAGAGGGTTTCCCATGGAGCGATTCCCATGGAGACTTGAATGGAATGAGTCACTAAACACCTACAGGAGAATCCTTCTAGTAGGGAGCAGCCTTGAAACATAGATAGGAGGGAATTGGGATTCAGGAATGGGAAGAGGTGAATGAGAAGGTGGGGAAGAGTGACGGATAAAAGTGACGGAGTAAGGAAGACTCAAAATAGAGACGGATAAAATGTCAATGTGAAGTAGGCCAAGGTATCAAGCTCGAAGGAAGTGCCAAGGAATGGATAAGCGGGAAGAAACAGGTGATCTGCATTTACGGCATTAACTTATTCAGCAGTAAGACTTCTTATAATGAATTCCAAGCAGATTCACGTTTTTCTTCACTTCTTCTCAATGGATTCCATAATTAACCCTTCGTTTTTCAATTATCTACAAAAGGGTGATCAAGAAATGCACTCGAACTGTAATGTAAACTCTTGAAACTTTTATCCTAGTTCTATTTGAGTTTAAGAGGGAAATGAGAGGGAGGAAAACGCTGAGTAGGTACATAACTTTCAAAACAAAATCGAATGAAAAATTCTGAAGAGTATCTCAGAATCACTTAGAAGAATCTCAATTCACTCTTAAAATTGTAGAACCGTTCGAAGATAATATTGAAAATGAGATCACAAAAATTTGTCTATGAAACCAAACCATGATCCTTGAACCATAGATAATAAATGTGTAGAATAGACAAAATCTTTGTGTTCTTATCAATTTCATAACTGCTCCAAGATATCTGCGAATCATTTGTAAATTTCGTAAATTCACGTTCAGTTACATAAGAACTAGGATGATATTTATAGCATAATGATTGTCTCATTCCAAGGGGAAAAAATCATGTTCTGAACAATATAAATTCGATCTTGTTCAATCGCTTTTGAGGATCTGCTTTTTTAAATATTCGTCTCAAAGCAAAGAACATGATTCAACATGGTTGTAGATCATTAAGCAGAATTTTCATCAATAAAATTAGTGTAGATTTTGTAACTTCCTAAAGTAAAAGTACATGGTGGAGTTGAATACATGGTAGATGGTAGTACTGTGGTAAATTACCATACATTTTTTAGTATGCCAGCTTCTCTACCTCTTATTCCACCTATGAGAAGCCAAATGTATTGTGACAATTGCTTCGCTATCAATATAATTCTAGTTCTTCTCACTTTCCCAACACAGGTACATATGGTGCTTCAATGCGATTGTTAATAGAACTACCCACTTCTCCATTCAATTGTTCCAATTAATGAAGCGTTGAATTAATAGTATTGTTTTTGAATACTATAATAAGTCAAATTTGATGAACGCATCAATCTATTCCATCTCTTTCCGTAGATCTTATTAATTAAACTTTCCACCCAATGAAAGTTTGGATATATCTCGTTTTTCGGCAGCATCAATACAGAAATGAAAATGAAAGCTAACACCGACAATTAATCCGGCGGTTGTTAAGAGTTAACAAAGTAGCAACCTGCAAAATCAGAAAATTGAATATTTTCAGAGGTGCCTAGTGGAAGAGAAACGAGCAAGCCCGGCCGAAGCTCTTTAATCCCTGTTCTAATAGCCGGGAAAAGGCACAAGGGCACAATGTAGCTAATTATCAAGCTGGGGGAAAAGGGAACGCCGACAGAAAATATTGTCCTTGGGGTGTTTGAGGGGTGGGGGGCGAAAAGGAGAAGTTTTAGGGGATGAGGAAAGAGTTTTTTCGGGGGGTGAGAAAGCGTGAGAGATAGTGAACAACGTTGGCAAACAGAATGTGCACCGATTTAATGCGAAGCTGGTTAAATATGCAGGTTGCCGTGAAATATTTCTACACCGGCCTTGTCTTCTTTCAACCGATCAGCATTTGCTTGATGCTGCTGCTGCTGCTGCTGTTGTTAATTAGGCTTTCTTTTACGGCGTTAATGTTTAATCAACTTTCATCGCCAGCGCTCAACGTGAGTTTAATGTTTCAAAGAACAGCGCTGTTATCATAATCATTTTCCTAATTGTAAGATGCAATTTGATCATTAATTTAGTAAGTTCCGGGTAGGCCCGCCTCTGTACAACTGCATAACTAAAAACCAAATTTTGCTTTTAGAAAACACATTTTAATGAACTGATAAATTATTTCGATAAAAAGTTTTAAAAAGAATGCATATCTAAGTAGAATAGTTCAGTTCACAATTGAGTGATAATCTGGAAGACAAGAATAAGATTTTATACTATGCAACAAGGAGATAATAGATTTAAGAGCTTGAAAGTATTGTGTTGGTAGCTGTGGGTAAAATGCAGAGGTTGATTAAGTTTTCAGCAATGATACCAAATCATAGATAATTTTGCTTTTAGAAAACACATTTTAATGAACTGATAAATTATTTCAGTAAAAGTTTTAAAAGAATGCATATCTAAGTAGAATAGTTCAGTTCACAATAATTGAGTGATAATGACAAGAATAAGATTTTATACTATGCAACAAGGAGGCAATAGATTTAAGAGCTTGAAAGTATTGTGGTAGCTGTGGCTAAAATAGAGAGGTTGATTGCCAGCAGTGATATCAAATATATATAGAATAATAACTCCATATTGATAGGATATAAACATAAATACGATAGTAACACGCCCTTTAACATTATAATAGTTCGGAATAAACATTGAAATGAGTCAACACACTGTAGCATTATCTAACATTTGAAATAGACTCATCTCACCATTTACTCGTTCACATTAATATTGATGTTCAATGTCATTGAAGACAGAGGTAGACAAATGACATTGATCTCGAAGATAAAGGTTATTTCAAAACTATTACTCTACTATCCAACTTTTAAACTTTTGTTACTATAATTGACCCTACTTTGGTTCTACGCATCAATCTACTCACTCAACTCAAATTATTCCCGTTTATCATAGATTATCCCCTATTGTCCCAGTTTATGTATGAATTTGTTCAATAATCTAGTAACAATGGAGGAGAATTAAAAAAATACAATTCTCTACAATACAAGAATACAGACACTACAGAAACACTGACCATCCTACTGGGAAAAACTAATTCGTAAAGGTTTGCTAGCTACCAGAGGGATTCAAAAGCTTCACAAAAAGAAATTGCTTCCCCAATAGTTTCCAAGCCATCGGAGGGATTCAAAAGCATCGCAATCGAATCGAAGTGGTGGATGATAAATTGGCTGAACGTGTAGCGAGCCGTCTCAAGCCTCCTGTAATCGTTGCTAAACGGGATCATGGCAAGGTCAGCAGCCATCAAGGAAATACAAGTTGACAACTGCAACCGCCCCTCTCCCCAACTGACCCAATGCCTCCTAATTCATTTATCCAGCAGCCAGACAGCCTCACATGCTGCCTGCCAGCAGTGACGTCTGCCCCAGTTACATTTCGAATTTCTCTGAGTTCCGCTACCGCCGAGTGTAGTTAGTGGTTTGCAACTATTTTCACAAACTCTCGAAGTATTTTATAGAGTAATTCCCACAAAATCTCAAACTATTTCATAGAGTAATTCTACAATCCCTCAGATTACTTACAAACTGGTATAATACTACTGAACGAATTGAAACTGTTATATTTATAACTGTATACTTACATATAAAATATGTGCTAGTTTTAGCCAAGTTTGATACGAGACGAAAGTTTAAAAATTGTTCAAAATTTAGTATTTTTTATCTTCTTTTTATTATCTTCATTCGATTACACCATCAAATAAAAATTGAGTAGTTTATTTAAATTTCACTAGCTTGGATTGAACTGAGGATCTTCAGTTTCAAGGAGGGTTGAACTGAACTTATTGGAAAGAAAGATACGTTTTGTTATTGAAGTTGTTTAAAGAAACATGTTTTAAACATGATTATCCAAATAAATCTCTTTAAATTGCACCCACTAACATTTTATTTTTTATTTCGAGCTCTCTCTCCCAAAACAAATGTAATTGAATTTTGTTCATATAAGATTGAGTAAGACAAAAACGCTATCCATATTTCTATCGTTATTCAGATAAGTAGTTCAACTGCATTCTAGAGATAGAAAAACGGATAGAATTAATTAGACGACTAGAAATAATTGAAAAATTCAAGAGAATCTGAGCAGAGAATTTGAGCAATCTATAGATAGAAAGAATGATAGGGATTGGAGAATGAGGAAGAGATGTAATGCAAGAGAATGAGAGAATCTGCAGCAGAGAGAATGCGAACAATAGCGACGTCCAAGATTCAAAGCATCTGATTGGCTCGCAGCTAGAGGATTTTGTAGATTCCGTGAAACGGGAAAGGACAGTAGAGGAAAGAGAAAAAGAAATATCTGGTGGTTTGAAGAGAGCAGAGATGGCTGAACTGGAAAGAAAAGGGTCTGCGAATCAAATTATGGCCTCCGTGAAATGAAATCTTGTCGCTGGCTTGCCCTGGAAATACGCTCTTAATAGCACTTAGAAGAATCAAACGTTGCTCACCCCCCTCCTTGATCATCCCACTACTCACACCCCCCACCAGAAGAGAATCATCATCATCATCATCATCATCATCATCATCATCATCATCATCATCATCATCATCATCAGCAGCAGCAGCAGCATCATCAGAGCACAGCAAAAGTAGCATCAACGGTGGACTCAGCAAGCCAGCCGGCTTTCAAAATGACGCGCCGCGCCAGCCGCAAATTCAATAAAATTCTGCGTCTCATAGAGAGGAGTCGCATGGTATGGCTGGCTATAAGCTACCTCCTCTAGAAGCAGCTTGAAGCTTTTTGGTCTACATGTGTGCACCGCTGCTAACGGTTTCTCTTCTGGGTTTTACCTTCCGTATTTTCTTTCTTCTCTTTATAATATATACAGACAGGTATTTAGAACTGTATATTACCTGTATATTAGAACTTATGGTGGGTTGCAAGTGTGCATTGTGAGCTGGACTGTAGTATAATGTTTCAAGAATCTCATTTCCAACTAGGTTTTTAAAAGTTAAGAATAGAAATGGGCCCTTTGTGCCCTGACTTTGCCCTAACTAGAAATCAATCAAGGTGATATTCTGTTCTATTCAGTGTAGTTTTTTATCCTAAATATTATTCATCGTACACTGTCTTGGTTACTAGCAGAGATTTAGATACGTGAATGTTTTTGTCGTAAATTCGTTATATTTTTCTAGTGAATAACCTGTGAACCCAGAAACCATTTAGGTGGTCACCTGGGTGAGAAAGCGGTCACAGCAACCATGTGAGCCAGCAGACAAACATCCAAGACTGCTCTTGAACAAGTGGGTGACCTGACAGCCAAAAATAAGGCGAGGTGGATCCCACCTGTAAGCACGTCCGCCTCCAATTGGATAAAAAAATACGAAAAAAAGCGAGAATAACCCAAAATTTTACCAAGAATACCTGGCCTCTAAACCTCCAGTGTACGAAAATGGGCCTTCTTACAAATATGCATGCTGGAGAGAAGTAAGTTGGTTGGACTTTCAAAGTTCAAATGTTCATATCCAATCATATTGATTCATCCACCTTAATTCCGAATACTTCCTATACAAAGTAATGTTAAGTTTTCATGATATAGCTTGATTGTTTATGGCGGTTGTTTTCAATAACTTGACCAACTTGTTTACATGCTATTGCACCCAAGTGGATCTTGAACCATGCAGTTAGGCTACTGTAACTGAGAAACCCCATCCCATGAAAAAGATGTTTTTGGCTCATGAACAGAGTATCCTGTCAAAAATTCTTCCAAAGAATTCGTCACCTGTCCTCTACCCCCGACTCCTATTGAAAACGCTGGTGTGGAAACTAAAATTTGTGTACCAAAGAAAAAATCCAAAAAATGGCCTCTATAAGCCAGTAAGAAAATGTTTTGACATAGCCTAAACAAGAAACCCCTCCCCTTCTGCCATATACATCTATATATACAATATACTAATTATGTGTAGCCAACCCAAACAAAATGAAACCTCTGTTCTGAAAGCCATTGACATTGAAGAAAAAATTTGGAAGAAATTTTGGGGGAGGGCGAGGGCGCTCAATCTCACCCACTTAAAATCACGAATTAGAAATATGCTAAACTTTCAGGAATCATACTCTCAGTGTTTGAGCTAACAAGATTTTATGAAATTTCTAAATTATTGAGCGCCTCGCCCTCCCCAAAATTTCTTCCAAATTTTTCTTCTTCAATGTCAATCGCTTCCAGAACAGAGTTTTCACTTTTGTTTGGGTTGGCTACACATAATTATTATATTGTATGTATAAATGTATATTGCAGAGGGAGACGGGTTTCTTATTTAGGCTATATCAAACATTTTCTTACTGAAAGCTTATAAAAAGTTTTTGGATTTTTTCTTTGGTACACAAATTTTAGTTTCCACACCAGCGTTTTCAATAGGGTCGGGGGTAGGGGACGGGTGACGAATTCTTTTTTGGAGAATTTTTTGAGAGGATATCAGTTTTTTTTTAATCACCTTCTTGTTATAGAGGTATAACACTGCAAACACAATGGATGGGGAGAGAGTTAATTTTTTTTAAACAGTGAAATGCTATGTTATTTGATAAAAGATATTTTATCCTCACTATTTGGGTGCTACAAAATTATTCTAGCTATAAGTGAGCCAGTTATGGTTAATACTGAATGAACAAACAAGACGTTGTGACTGTGTCTGTTGCATCACACCTTATCATTTACTATCCAGACTTTAACGACATATCATTGTAGCAACATTAATTCATGTATAAGCAGTTATCCACAAAGTTTGTTAAATAAGATTGAGATTTTGAATTTAGATTGGAATTTTAACCCATTACTGATAGGTCACATGACCACTTTTGATGAAAAAATATTTTGTAATCGAAAATGAAATCCTTGTAAAATTTGCCCAACACCATTATTATACATTCCAGGAACAAAATTCTCAAATTTTCCCCATTAATGATTCTAAAATGAACGATTCAATTTTTCTATTTCCTGTCAGAGTTTTATTTCTTTTAATTGCTGAAATTGTTGAATTGACGCGACATTTACATTGTTTAAAACATCAAATTCCAAATATTGCAACTTTAATTATTATTCGGGCAGAGCTACAGAGCTTAATCGGACATTGAATGATTTGAAATTTTAAATGTGAATAGACTTCTACTAATCTACTTGAAGGCCTATATCTTCCAAACTATTAGGCCCTCAATGACCACCAATTCTCAAATTGTAGGTATTTTAATATACTTTAAGAAATATGTTGGATGTCATATATGAGAAAGTGATACTACGGTCAAAATTCAAAAACAAATGAAAAAATACGATAATTCAATGAACTTTGAATAGCTGTATTTCGCAAACGGTTAAGCCTAAAATAACAAATTTGGTCTCAAATTGTAGGTAATTGAATCGGCTTCCAAAGCTATGTTGAATGTTCTATATGGAAAAATGATTCTTCATGGTCATAATTGAAGAAATGTAGAAAAGTGGAAAATTCAACAATTTGATAAACTTTGAAGGCCTACATCTCGCAAACTATTGGGTCTATAATAATCTATTTGGTCTCAAATTGTAGATTCTTAAATTATCTTTCAAAACTTTGCTGAAAGTCACATTCGAAAAGTGATGCTTCACGGTCAAAATTGACCAAATGTAAAACAAGTGAAAAATTACGATAATTTGATGAACTTTGAAGAGCTGTATTTCGCAAACGGTTGGGCCTACAATAACCAATCAGGTATCAAATTGCAGGTATTTAAATTTACTTTCAACCCTATGTTGAATGTCCCATATGAAAAGTGATTCTTCAGGGTCAAAATTGCGAAAAATTGAAAAAAGGGTAAATTCTCGTTAATTTTATGAACTTTGAAGAGCTGTATCTCGCAAACGGTTGGGCCTACAATGATAAATTTGGTCTCAAATTGAAGGTAATTTGATATACTTTTAAGAAATATGCACAATGTCCTCTATGAAAAACAGATTCTTCAGGGTGAAAATTAGCCAAACATAAAAAGTGCAAAATTCCGCCATTTTGTACGATTTTTGGAGATGAACCGGTAGTTTGCCTAGGTCTAAAACTTGGATTTAGCATCCCAGGACTACCATAAACATTACTAAAAAAACCGACTATCCCATTTCACAAGGTAGACCCTATTTTTGATGACAATTTTACTGGGCTATTATTGAAAAGGTCGAATTTGGCGGTGGCAACAGTGTGAAACTTTTAGTTTTTAACCGCTAGGATTATGACATTTACATCAGGGCTACTTAGGAACATGGTCCAGCTAGACACTGAATTTAAACGTGCAGCTGACGTCATCACATCGTGTCCATAACAACTCATGTTTACAACTCATCCCTGCATTAAAATTGGAATTCGTGTTTGGTTTTTCTCGTCTCGAGTTTATTTCAACTGCACAATTACCTTTTGGTGGGTAAGTAGGTCTATTTATTTATTTTTAAATAATAAAAATTTAAATATTCAAACTTGGTTGTGATCAGTGGCTGTTTATGAACAGTATAGTGGAGTGGTAGGCCTCTTAGCCGTGACGTCACATTTCGAGTGTCTAGGCCATGTTCCTGGGTGGCCCTGTTTACATTCGATAAAAAGCTTCAAATTGCAACTTTAATTTTTATTCGGACAGAGCTACAGAGCTTAATCGGGCATTAAATGATTTGAAATTTTAAATGTAAATAGTTTAAACATGTCTTCAATCGCTTTTGGTAGTCCGAAATCTCAACTCATTACAGATTTTTCACATCAAGTGCTCAAAGTTGAAAAAAATTGAAAAATCCCAAAATTAGTAAAATGACAAAATACCCGTATATAGTATCTTTGCGAATTTATATCGTAGAAAGTTCGTTCTGATCTTAAATGAAAGCGCTCAAAATCTAAGAAAATAATGTCATTACAATATTTTAAAATTTTCACTACCTTCCGCGTAAATTGAGATGGCGGCATGCGAAACATCAAAGGAAGTTCGTTACAGAATATATAGTGGTCCCGGTCTTTCATTCGTATCACGGGGACGGTGGTGGAACGACCGTTCCACTAGATAGAGGTTCTGGAATTGTGAATTAAAATCTTACAATATTGATGTTTATTTGAACACGATATCTCAGTATATCAGTATTTCTAAAAATTGATGTTCTTGTGAGCTGGAATAATTGATATCCCCAACACCTCAGTACGAGTTATAAAGATATTAAAGGTAAACTCAATAATTATTTTTCTCTTCAAAGTCAGAACGCAGATGATTAATTTCCACCACTTAAACCTTTACGTGAAGAATTCGGCTATCAGAATGGAAATAAATTGTACGTATTCTGAAGATTAATTCAACTGGAACCTGATATTTGACAGTGGAGATGCAAGACTTGGAATCATTTGATTAGCGGTTATAGTGTAGTTGGGAGTTTAGAATTCGAATTGGAGAGATCGTTTAGCGGCCACCGAGTCTCAACTTCGCCAACTGACATGCAACAACCGACTAACGCCCTTTTATTCAAGCAAAGAGCAGAGAGAGCTCGACGAGGCAATTAGAAGTTCATTACTCTAATAGAATCCACCAGGCCCTTCTCTTGATCGATCCACCCTTCCACCCTCACTTTGGTAAAGCCCTTCTAAAGGGCTCGTTCTTCTCACGTGAACCACTCATCTTCAAACTTCAGATAGTAGGCGTCGTTTCTGACAGCTGGCGCCAAATTAATCAACCATAGTGGCGCTCAGATTGACACAAAAATTGACCAATTACTCTAGAAAGTTGGTACTTTGGGACTATAAAATTGAAAACCTTTTCAATCAATTTTTTTCTGATTAGATGAATTTAATTAAAATAATTATCAATGTAACAACTGCCGTCTCCCAGTCAAAACTAGTGTTTACTCTTTCGTTCTTTTGAATTATCAGGTGATTAACAATTATTGGGAATCAAATAAAGGTATCTTTGAAAAAACAACTATTGTGGAAAAGTTTCTTGGTGAAATATGTCACAGATAATCAAATTTAATTCAAACTAGATAATGACATAGTGGATGAAAAAGAGGAATTCCACCAGGACACGTACCACAATAGTAAAAGACGTGAAAAATATTTCTTCGAAATGTGCTTTAAAAATACTGAGCTTCAGAGAATTTTGTCTTTCAATCCAATCGCATGAAAATCTAGGAATGAGAACCAACCTCAAATGGAAGATAGAAAGTGGTATCTAGCAATCAATTGTGGAATTAAACATTTAGAACCGATTGAGAAATGCTAATTACAAAACCAGAGTGGATTGAATGCACCAAAACAGCGATTGGCGATGAATAGAAATAGGGAAAGTAGAATAGAATATTGAGAGTTATTGAAACCATCAAAAACTGCAAGAGTCAAGAGTTTAGAGTACCCAACCACAAAAACATAATTCATTAACCGAACTCTGTCTCCTGCACCAAATCAAGCTGTTCCTAACCCAAGTTGGCAAACCTGCTGTTCCAAAAGTTCATTTACAGCAAGCAAATTACCTGAAAATTCATTTGAGGTAACGAGAAAGAATTCAAAGTAATATTAAAATCAATTGAGTCCCTCGTGAATCACGACAAAAACAAAACGACTACATAAAATGAAAGTATATGAATCTCAGTGTTGAGTGGAGGCAAAGAAAAAGTTCTAACGCCTGGAGCGCTCTTGTTGCAATCTGAGTATCTCTCCGCAACTTTTTCACCATCTTCTTTTATCCATCTCCTTCTCCTTCCCTGCTCTCTCTTTCCTTCTTCTTCTATCTCATTCTATCTATCACTGCCCCGCGTTAAACATTAATTCCAAGTAAACAGCCCGAGGAAAGAATTCGGCCAGGGATTATCCACAGCTGCAACTTATCGTCTAGATTCTCCGTTTGTCTACGGACGAGCTCGCATAGCAGTAATGAAAAAGTGATATCAGTAAACTCCGCAAAAGTTATCTGTTGGAGAATCGTAGGGATGTTATTTTTTTGGATCAGCTTTCTTCATAGTGATTTTGTCCCAGGGCAGTAACCAACATCATATTTCATACTTAGCTGAGATTCTCTAACTTCAGTGACTGTGTTATGACTATAACTTCGTAGCAGCTATTTTTCAATCTCAAATTCAATTGTATGACCTGTGGTTATCCTCTTCATCCATCAAACTCATTAAATTATTATTCTGTCAAATAAATAACTCGTTTGATAATATTTATACGTCCATGAACAAGTCTACAAATGACTCACTTTCATATAAGAGCTTACTTTATTTTCTCATCAACGTTTGAATGGATATGATTGCATGTAATCATTTGAATGATGAAGATACTGGTATCTCCAATAACAACATATCAGAAGACAGATCAGATACTTTTCTTCATTTTCCATACGACTGATCAACAACAGATCAGAAGAGAGATCAGATACTTTCCTTCATTTTCCATACGACTGATCAACAACAGATCAGATACATTCCTTCATTTCTCAGATATTTTAGTGATATATCTACAATTGATATAAAATTTATTTAATATTCTTGAATTCGAGTATTATAATAATCATTATTCTTATAAGAGTATAGCATTCTTCGATCTAGATTTGGGAGAGAAGCAATTTTGCACGAATGCCCGATGGTTTTCCACATTGTAAAGTATATCCTCAATAAATGAAAGTAGAATGAACGAATGAGAATGACACATTTCCCCAAATACCTTAAACTTCCTTATTTTCCTATTCAAACCCCTTGAATTTTACATTATTGTTTGACTGTAATTAAACTGTGATTGTTAAGTGTTTGTTAATTTTCCTATTCAGTTTCTTGTTTGTTTGACTGTGATTATTTTGAGTGATTGTTAATCAATTCCTTTCTGAATGATGTTAACCTAGAAGTATATTATATACAATATAATTATAGTATACAGTATATTATATTTATATCAATATTCTAAACTAGTCAAGCATTTTCAGTCAGAAGTTCTCGCCACCTAATTCACACCTTTATTATTCACCTTACCGACGTTCCCGCATTCAGAACAGACAAGAAATAACACGCATGATTGGCGAAGTGTCAACGTTGATGTTGAGTGTCTCTGCATCAAGCCAACAAACCAAATCGTTTGTGCTCTGCAAGCCAGATGGAGCACTTTTAAACGGGAGTCGACGCTTGCCTGATGTCTCAAACTGTGTGAGCCTATCGACACGAGAAATTGGAAAGCAATTTATCCAAGTGCATTCTATCTCACGTTTTCCTTCCCATCCTGATTTTGTTCCACTTTCTATCCTTCTCATCATTTCCCTTTTATTTTCTTCGAATTTTTTTGCCTACCCAATTATCTCCGCTATCTTGCGCCTCGTTCATATTTCATTTCAACTCTCCCTTACATCACATGCATTTACTTCCTAAGATAACCTTTTCACTCAAACTACCTTTTCTATTTTTCTAGCTTTCATACAATTTTTTGTTGATTTCAATGCTACAAAAGTAGTGATGTGTTTTCTAAATAAGTTAAGATTACAAAAACTAGTTCCACACTCACTGACTGACAAAAATTCGCAGCCGAAACCGCTGATTGGGCAGAAAACCTGAAGTCACTTTGCTACATTGTAGCAATTATTATTGTACTTCCTTCAATCTGCTTCTCTACTCCCCTGGTTTACAATCTAGGCAATTTTGCATCCTATTTTAGCTTCTATCATTATGATTCTTTAATTTATATCTACATGCTTCTCTTTCTCATTATTTCCTTGCGTATTCTTTTAACACTCCTATGTCATTACCCCATTTCTAATCTCCTGCTACTTTGTTAATTCCTTTATAGTCAATTTTTACCAATAATTCCTTGCATTTTCAAGTATTAATATGCATATTTTATATATCAATACTCCCAAATCTTCACCACAGTTCACTTTCTATCCCTTATATTCTAAATTTAAATACTTTCTTTTTTCTTGTCTCTCTTCTTTCATATTTCATCTCATTTCTCCACTTTTATGCCTCTTTCCTCCTTTTCTACACTCTCTATAACACAAATTCTCTTTTATTTTTTCATTATTGTGTCTTCCCACTGTCTCTTTCAAATCCAATTTCTTACTGCTTTGACACCTTCACTCCAACTTTATCTACTTCCAAGTCACTGCATTTTCCGTTTTCACTCAGAAATTCTTTTCCTCTTTTCGTCTTTCTTTCTATTCCTCATCAAGGCTTCACCTTGTTTCCCTCTCCACCATGCTTTTTGCAACAGCTTCGCTACCCCTCTCACCTCGTTTCTTTCTCTCGCCTCCTCTTCTACTTTCCTGCTACTCCTATCCATCCTTTATTCTCTCTAAGACGCTTCTCGCATCCACTCTATCAACCTTTGTATTATTTTCTTTCCCGCATTTTCGGCTTCTTCCTATCTTCCCTTGTCCCAATCATGACCTCCCCGCAACACCTCTTCTCCTACGAATATCACATGTCGCAGCCAATTTGAAGCCGTGTGACTGCGTCTTCCACCGTGTAAGGAGGCAGCGAATGCTTATTTAGTCAGTTGCCGTTTTACACAGACGGCCGCTTCACACTAACAAACTCCCATGGCTATAATGCTGAGTGCTTCTGCCAGCCTACACTGTAAATACACAACACACATTGAATTACTGTTGAAGCAGACGCGCTCCATTCCAATAACATGCCTTTGACAGGGCAATAAGCGCCGAGCTCGCAGAATATTGTTGACAATTCGCATGGAAAGTGGGCTGTCTTCACCCTACGAGGTAATAGTCTTTTCGTGAATTTTAAAGAGGATCTGCTGTAATGTAAGGTGAGCAGGTCGTGTAAAGCCTACTCAGGTGTCTTATTAACTCGTAAAAGAAGCCTAGAAGGTTGGAACCTGATATGTTTACTCCGGTAAAAGAATACTACGAATAAATATGATGTGAATTATTTATTGATGATTTTTAATGTATTATTAGCTTTAGATTCACAATCAGATAATATTGTAAATCGATCATTGTGATTGGCTCGTAACCGACCTCAAGGCTTAGGTTCACTCATTCATAATCATCATTCATTCATTGTCATCAACATAATTCCTGTTACCATCAACAAACCAGCAGCAATAAAATCAAATATTGTTGATATTACTAACTAGAAATCCATACAATCTGTCATTATTGTTTTCTACTGACAGATAACTTTTACCCGGTCGAACACTGTAGCAATAAGCAACTAGTAACACATGGACCATATGATTAAACTATACAAACCAATAGTTCAATGCACACCGAAACAGCTGCTTTAGGTGCATTGACCATTTGTTTGTATAGAGTAGACGATCATATGATCCAAATGTTGCTTATTGCTCCGGTGTACGAGCTGCCTTACCCTTCTGATAACAACCTAGATTGTAGTTCGTACTTTCTGTTCCTATCATAATTATCCTTATGTAATAACATTTCATGAAAATGATGAGCAATTGAGTTTTGTAGATGGAATCAAAGAAATTGAGAGTTTTCCTGTTCAATTCCTTATTTCTAATTAGTCCAGTTTGTTGTTGATCATTCATGCCATCCAAGTTTTCACCTGGTTAATATTATCTGGATCAGTATCTGGATCAGTATCTGGATCAGTATTGTTGGATACTAATTACTGGTAGTCACAAATACCTTATAATATATTAAAATCCATTTCAAATAAATTCATTTGAGAATATATTGTGGAAAACATGAACAAAAATCTAAGAAAATTAGGTCTTATGAAAGAGGTTTCAAACTTGTTTCCAGACTTAAGAAACTGTATTTAGAAAATGAAGGGGTTACTATTCAAAATTGTGGTCCAATCAAGCATCATTTCAAGACAAAAATGAATAACAATTCTAGAAGATTGAATTCTAATTAAGAAAGCATAATGTGATACTAAACATCTTGTGATAGGATTACTCAATTGTTCAATGTGTATAAAAATCACACTGAAATTATTTGACTCATGTCTTCATAACATTTTTTGTGAAAGGGACAAACTGCAAATAAAATTACTCACGATAATGAGCGCCAAATTAATTTCACTCTTCCTACCTTTCTTGAATTTCTTGAACTTAACAAGAATGAATTTTCCTGTTTTCGAAGAACTGTCTCTGAGCTCATTCTTATCCATAACTTATTCTCTTTTTTTAATCGAAAAGATGATAAAATTGAAATAAAACATCAAGCAAGGACTCGTTCCCTCCTTAAATTCACTCAACTGTCATCACACCTGTAGAAAATGACCTAAACGTCATACTAGGCAGGTTGACTGGTTTAGCCCCTTATTCAGCCATTAGCGAAGCAGACTGTCAGCAATTTAATGATGTTGACGCAACGCTCGTTCAATAATTGATTACCGGTCGCTTCCCATCAGTTTATGACGTAAATTATGGTAACGCAACCATGAAGGCGTCAATTTCTGACACATTCGTTGCCAATTGGCCTGGAAATTTGTTTTCGGTCATAATTACCGTTAGTTGCGTGTTTGTTGGTCATAATGACTGTGATTGTTTGGAAAGGTGCTCTGTGCGTTGGGTCATTCCTCTCCCTGATAATAACAGAGTGCAGTATGCTAATTATACGCGTCTAACAGTTTCATGATTGATCAGCTCTAAATAAACGACGACATGTCTTGTTAATGCGTTGCGATAAGTTTTATATTGTTGGCACACGACCCACTAGGAATTAGTACGCTTATCAAATGTGTTCAATTTCCGTTGTGAGCTCGTATTTTTAATGGAGTGAGGATTTTTTCAATTTTGTAACAAAAACAGAGAATTTTGTAAACGTAGACTTGTTTGCAGTGTAATTGTAAGTGGATTTTATACTTGATTTTACTTGAAATTTGAACATTTTAACTAATTTGTGACTTGTGACTCGTACATAAGGTGAATACGTGTATGAGGATAAACATTGTTCGAACCTTATTTCTCTACAAAAATGTTGAAAAATGCAGAGTTAAGTTTAATACCAATAAAATGGTCTCCCCACTCACAATAAATTCAGTGGATTCAATCCAATCCATTTATAATCGATTTAAAAACGATGTTGCTTCTTTTCCAAGATGATTAAACCGTGTCTAAGGCTAGGCGTACACCGGTTAGTCAAGACAAGACCAGAAGAGATTAGTCACGTTTAGTCACAGTACTTCATATAGTTGCTTATGAAGCAACACACACCGATTAGTCATATCATCTGTGTGTGCTGCTTCATAAGCAGTTATGTAAATTACTGTGACTAAACGTGACTTGTCTTGTCTTGACATGTACGCCTAGCCTTATACAATAAATACAAAAAATTAAATTGTACGGATAAATTCAATCAACGAGTAAATTTAGTGGAAGAATTGCTTAGGGTGAAAATGTCTTTTACTCAGGATTTGTTAAGAATACATTCTATAGAAGAGGTTCAGACTTTCTTGACGGATATTTTTCTTCTTTCTGATCTCAATTTTCACCTAATATGCGACTATTCCATGAATGAGTAACTAAGATGGGTAGACTACAAGTTCAAAGCAAAGCAAAGCAAAGCAAAGTATACTACTTTTATTAAAAAGTTCAATTGTTAAATAGAGAGCCCAGGTTTGGATTCAGTCAGATAATACCGAATTACTGATGAAAGTTTTGTAGAGTGTATTCGAGACTAGTAAACAATTCTAATTTTCTCTTTTAATTTCAAATTTAAACTCGAAATTTCGGCTTACAATATTGAATGAGTTCAATGAATATTGAATTTTCAATTATTATTACATCTTTATTATTATTACATCTTATTATTGCATCTTATAATTATTACATCTTTCTTTTGAAAGATGTAGAAATTTCACTTGAGAAGCAAAACATTTGTTTTAAAAGCTTGCCAGTATGAAGAAATGAACATGATATATCAATCTAAACAATTATTGAGTTGTACCCTAATAAATGTCAAATTTTGGATTTCTTTGAAAAATAGTGGCATTTCTCACTTGAAAATCAAAGTGCATGTCAATCAAGCCAGTACATGGAAGGAACGGACATACCAGTGATTGCAATCCAGCCATGAATAAATCAATAGCGTATATATAAATTCAACCGCATATAAGTTCATACATAAATTCAACTGCTGGCACAACAAATAACAGTACCCAGCGACCATGCTATGGCATGGCAACAGCACAGCGTTCACTCAATGCCATATTTTATTGCTCGGGCAGCTCTAAGAAGACAAATTATCGGAAAACTATATCTTCTATTCATGCGGGGATGGCTGTGTTTGTGAGCGCTGTATGCAGATTAGCGTGCAACTTTATGACAGGGCTCAATGGGGGCGAGTGCACATGAGAACATTCGGTTTTGCGGGAGCAGGTGGAACTAACTGTCATGCAGTAGGGTCAGATCTACAGTCTGCTCTGTACGATTTGCATTGATAACTCTTGTAAAGGACCGGACGAATTCGCTCGCTTAGAACACAGAGACCCATAGAGAAGCACAACGAATCCGCCGCATAGAGCAAGAGACATCCATAGAGGAGACAAATGCTGTTGATACTGGCAGCTTTGTACAAGCCGCTCTACAATAACATCATCAATCACACTTGCCGAGAAGCCGCACGCATGTCTCCACTAGTTATCTCCTGTTCTATCTCCATATTCCACTAGTTATCTTCCTTTCTATCTCACTCGAAATTTATCCAAGGCCTAATCATTGATTATTCTCTCTGCCTGTCTCTTGCTCTCTGTTTTCAAAGCTCTCAATAATCTCTTTCAAGTCTTAATGTTCATCCTGGCATTCTCTTGCTATGAAATTGGTTCGAGAAGGTTGACGTTTCCTAGCTTACATTAGTTGTACTATACTGTATAGGCCCGAGCATTGTGAAAGATTTAGTCTCGGTTCCCACGAGCGGAGCGGCGGCGGCGCGGCCACCAGCGGTTCCATGTGGGGGAGAAAGACAAGATTGTGCCAGCTGTTTTTCTCTCTCCCACATATGGAACATGTGGAAACATATGGAACATGTGGGAGAGAGACAAAAAACAGCTGACACAATCTTGTCTCTCTGCCACACTTGGAACCGCTGGTGGCCGCGTTGCCGCCGCTCCGCTTGTGGGCAACGAGACTATGTCCACAAGATTAATGAGGTAGAAGATGATGAAAAATGGATGTGGTTTTATTGATGTGGATTTCGAACCTCCTGGGGCCTATTGCATGAGAAAATACAAGCTAGTAATACTAGTTGTCAAATGGCAAGTTACCATAGTGACAACTAGTATTACTAGCTTGTATTTTCTCATGCAACAGGCCCCAGGTAGCTATTTCGCGAATGTCACTCAACCTTCAACGAGAAAATTAGTATATAATATTAGTATAATAATTAGTATATTAGTAATATTAGTATATTTAATATAATTAGTATATATTATTAGTATTACTTATATTACAAAGTAATATTAAGTCTTATTTTTACTGTTATCTGTTAAATAAAATATGATCGACATTAATTTGAATATAGAAAGCTGAATCCGATTGGAGGAAGTTGTTTTGACCTTCTTTTTTGAAGTTTTCAAACAGAAATCTATTGATTGGATCTTGAACAGAAATATTCGGATAAAAATTGGTGCGAGCTTCCGTGTTGATGTTTTTGAACAGAAAACTATTGATCGGATCAAAAATATCTAGATGACATAGAAAAAGATTTATGAGATTACATGAGATTCACATAAGAAAAAGTGAGTAGGCTTACAAAAGCGAACGGTTTTTTATAATTACAGAACTACAAAATATCATTCTGTAGCTTTTAGAAGCTTTCCTATAACAAAATAGGTATGACGTTCATAGATTTTTTGTCGCGGTCAACTCTTTCTGACAATTTTGTCTGAACTTTCAAAATATCAAGTCCTATCACTCAATGTTATTCCTCTCTCACTCTCTGAGCTCCCTTTATCCAGTCACTCTTTCTCGCTCACCTTTCTGCCTCTCTCTCACTTTTCCGCCTGTGATCGTATCACTCCCAAATCCCCCATCATCAGTCATACGTGTACGATGGCTGTAATACAATAAATTCTCCCCCTGAAATGATATTAAAGGACAATATTTCACATGTTTCAGTACCACCGTGAAACAGGATAGCCAAATGTGGTGAACTAATCTGGTTATTGTATTCATAGTGACCACACGAGAACGCGTAAAATCGGTGCAAATGAATGTTTTTATCGCCCTACTTCGCTGGGCCGTTATCATGTATCACCACATATGTTTTGTGTATAAAATATTATGTGTGTGAGTTATGGTTAAAAACTGTGCAGGTATGAGACTCTTTCCTCCACACATGGTATTGGACAAAACCATCATTACTAAAGTTTTTTCATGCTTTTTCTATTTGAGAAAAAAGTTGAACAATAATAATGTGAATTGTTCAAGATGTATCGGAATTGCTACAAGTTTTTTCATCGAAGGTTGAAATGATTTGTTTTCTCTTGAACAACTGCACTTCAATATGGAAATCATACTACATCCCAATTAAATGAATCAAGTAACCCAAAATCAGTCATAGGTGATAGAGCATATTATCTATCACCACATAATTATGTACAAGATAAGATAGCTTGCTTACCTATAAACTACGTTAGAGCTACTCGTGCTTCCGATTCTGCCCAGAGCTAAGAGCTCAGCACTGGCTGATGCTTAGCAAGCGTCAAAGAATAAACCTACCACCACCTGCTCCAAGTGGCAGAAAAAAGTAAGGCTTAATATTTTCACGATAGACCTTGTAAATCTGAAAATCTGAAAGACCTTGAAATCTGAAAAATAAAACAAGACAGGAAACAAGAATCAAGTTCTATGATACTATTGCCATTCCAACTTTATTATACGGCAGTGAAAATTGGATCCATACAAAAAGAATTGACAGTAATATTCAAGCTGCAGAGATGAGGTTTTTACGATGTGTGTTTGGTTGCACTAGAACAGACAGAATAAGAAACGACCATATAAGGAGAACTCTGTCTGTCACGCCTCTGCATGATAAAATATTACAGAATAGAAGAAACTGGTGCGACCACTTGAATAGGATGCCAGATGGAAGGATGCCGGAAGAAACTCAGTACAAACCAATAGGTAAAAGAGATATAGGTCGACCGAGGAAAAGATGGGTACCGGAACAGGTGTAATAAAACCTAATCCGTGAAGTGAAGAAGAAGAAGAAGACCTTGTATCAGATAATGTTGCAACTATTACATTCATATCAGACAACATTGCATTTTTGTTGCATATTAAACAAAAGCTATCAGGTCACTTTCATTTTCAATTATTTCACACGCTATTACAAAACTATTTACAACAATGTCACAATCTTTGGAGTGCAACGATATTGTTCCATAATCAAATTTCTACTGCAATCACACAAGGTCACTTCAGCTGTTAGCAGCCACTAAACAACGAACATTGCCAATGTGCCAACCAGCCAGAAGAGAAGAAAAGCCACAATTCGTGATTAGTCGACTGGAGCGCGCGATCCGATCAGGGCTGCTATCACAAAACGCAAGCGGCGACCGAATTAAACTGTAAACTCTCACGCGATCCCCTCAACCGCATTGCCATCGCGATTCGCCAATAACCGTTATTTGCATTCACATCAAAGTTACCAGTCCAGCCGCCTTTAATCGACTATTACCGATATTGAAACAATCTCCAAAGTACTTCCTCGCTATCCCTTCAACAGAGGTCAACAACCCTCCAACTGCCATTCACAACTCTAAAGAGTCGAGATTGTTGTGAACTGATTCCCAAACTCTTACAAGAATATACATACCTCGTAGATAAAAGTTGAAAATCTATAAACTAACAGATCCAAGCAATATCTGATTTCAGTCAGCAACCCAGCGTTGCCAGATGACTTTGGCTGATACCAGATTACAGATTACCCGACTACCAGTCGGGTAAACAGTCAAATGTCATCTGGAAACATTGGGTTGCTGACTGAAATCAGATAGCAGTTGCTGAATGGGCGCAGAAGCTTAGAAGACTTTTGGAAAACCTAATGACAGTCCGTGTAAAGATTTGAATAAACCGATTTTGATGCGGTTTGCGCTAACAGAAAGATTAGATGTTATAGATGTGTTGGTCTTATTTATTTTTGTAAAAATACTTTCATTGGGTGCAGAAAGATAAGTATCAACTCAGCAGCATCTCTAGGTGTTTAGAGGAAATACGTCCTCCAAGAGTATAGTTGGTTAAGGCAGGTCCAAACGCTGCGATAAATTCAATCAAACAGATTCAATTCATTGATTGAAGAGGGAAAGATTCAATAATATTGAGACTGAATCAATAATTTGTTCAAGCGATAAGAAGTATTTCCAAGTATTTAGAGAAGCCATTGAGACATAAATTCTGTGAAAAGGTAATAGAGGAACTAATTCTACAGAGAACAAAGACTGCATTCTTTGTTCAGAATGCTTCTAGTTCAATTATTAGACTACTCGCGGTTTAATAGGTTTCATTCCATTGCATTTATTTTAAAATTCTGCTGTGTAGTAGCGTTTTTCCATTCCACGTTATGTTGTATATTTTTGAGCTCAACAATAATATTGTGAAACTCCTTTGTCTTCTTTACCCCGGTCGCACACCGGAGCAATAAGCAATACCCCTTTAAACAACAGTAGTTCAAACTACTGTAGTTTAAAAGGACTATAATAGGCAACCAGCAACATGGATTTCTATACAAACAAATAGCCCAATGCACACCTAAAGCAGCTGTTTCAGTGTGCATTGGACTATTCGTTTGTATAGAGTAGACGATCATATGGTCCATGTGTTACTAGTTGCTTATTGCTTATTGTTACGGTGTTCGACCGAGGTAACGGTTACACATTTTAATCCAACAATACAGTACCTCAAATAAAAAGTAATGCCAATGGAATTTCACAATTCAATTGATAAATATTAGGCCTAATTTTCTAGTTGGTAGAATAATTCGGTCTTGAAAATATATCAACTCAATTAGTTTAATGATCTTCAAATAAATATAAGATCATACAGTGTTATCTTATCTCAGCTTTATCCATTCATAATAATCATTATCCATTTATCAGCCATGCGACAGCCTTATCTAATAGATGTCTCATGTTTATCTCATCACATTAATTAAAAAGAATGTGGCAGCCTCATATCAGAGATCATTTTTCAATTTTCATAATACTATTCATTATAGTTCATATTTCAAATTAGATTGTATATATGATCCTCAAATGAGTTCATAATATAATTATGATTGAGTAACGCCTTCTATTCAATCTTTTAGATCACTTTGATAATTAATATCCATCATTGTCGACTTATTTTCTCCATAACAAAGTGCCGTCTGGAGCAAATAAGTTCATATTTCTCCTTCTAAATAGATTTATCTACTCATACTGTAACAAATAAATTAACTGAGGCGATAGTGAAGTGATTTAGATTTAAAAGAGGATTAATACTAGGAATTTGAGATTTAAAGAACGAAAAATTGCAAACAAAATTAAAAACTAATAATCGTGTCGATACTGTCAATATCTAGTAAGTCAGGACAGTTGTTACAACTGCACGTTATAAACGGTTACAAAGTCAAAACTGCTGTTACAGGGTCAGTTATCATTGGAAATAGAAACGATTAATAGAGGTGACCAGTGAAGTGATGAATATTTGACTGAGCTACAAACCGAATACTTGCAACACCAGGAATATCGAATGTGCAGGCCTAATCGATAGCTGACGTGAGTGGTGGGCACCCCGTAACGTGCTAGTACTCGTGTACGGTACATGCATGGGGGCTTGTCACATATGATTGTCACAGTCTGTGCTGTCTGCCTATTTGGAGTCCACTCATATATAGGGGTTGCTGATTGCACACTCACACACGTACGAGCACCTACATCACTGTCATCAAGTCGATTTCAAATGAGAAATGAGCTGTGAACTTAGACTAGAAATTGATTTCAGTACGGCACTCGACAGCGCTCAAAATAACTCATTAATGTGCTACAACATGGCGTAGGATTGATTAAATATGAAGTGTAGTGAGGGACGCAAGTCATATGAAGAGACTGTGATTTTCAAAAGATGAAATCATGCTTGCATATAGGGCCATAATCCAGGGTCAAAATTATTTTCTACTTGATTGAAACATAATGGAGAGCCTATCAGGAATATCCGAGCTACAGTATAATGTCTAATCTATGACCCAAAATGAACTTTGTGCATGAAATTTGAAATTTCAGTTTCCCCTTTAACTGCTGTGGAATATTGATGGAATTCAGGATTACTTACCACTGGTTTTCAGTGGATCACTGAAAAACTTGTTTTCAGTTTTGGCGATAATGAAATTCCCAGGTCAAATTTTTTAAGCTATACTCATCAATTTGTAGAACATCAGTGTTGGTAACATCAGGAATCCTACAAAAATTATGAAAATTTATCATAATTGATTTGTACAAAGTTTCTTCTAGATGAAGCCTAAGCATGACATATATGCCTACACAGTGGAAATTCAATAAATACCTAGACGTCAAAAGAAATTTGATAAAAATGAATTACTAATAATTATTGTTTTGGCTATAATAGATAACAATATTCTTGTAAGTAGCAACCCTTACATACTGTACCTACTTGAATAACCGTTGAAGGGAAAGATGGATAGAAAATTTTAGGTGAGAGAAATTCAACTATCAAAGTTATTTTAAAACTATAATAGAATAGTGTAACTACTGTACTTTTCACATAACTCAACCAACAAAACTCCTTCACAGAACTGGAAGCAAGTATTAAACATACAACATCCAACTACCAAGTTCACATGAGAGTGCTGGAAGAATTATGGGTTCAAATTACGCATTACTAATATTAATGTTATGGAAGAAGATCAAAGTGCTCCTTCGCTTTTTGCGTTTGAATTAGGCTGCATTCTTGGGAAAGGCGCTTTCCAATTATGATGTTAGAGAGAGGAGTAGTGCCAAGAAAGAAAGTGGTATGATAGAGAGGAATGAGATGGGAGAGGTAATGAGAGAAGACGAAAAGGAGGTGGGAGAGGAGAAGGAGGAGGAGGAGAAGAAGGAGGAGGATGAGGAGGAGGAGTTGGCGGCAGAGGAGGAGAATGAAGACTCTGTTGCTCGGCCAATGGCAAGAAGCAATGAACAGCACCTGTGTTCTGGGCCCCATTGGCTTAGAGGCCCTAGTTAAAGTATCATTTTGTCAAACTTATCCCATTACCATCTAATGGTCCCTGAATCATCTTTCAGCTATGGCTTTCTCATCTGCTCTTACAGAACTTTCACTCTATCTGATCCCAACAACTTCATCCCAAGATTCACTCTTATCGCAGATCAATAGTTCAAAACTCCTCGAAACGAAGTGTGATAGAATCTTTGAGAGAATCTGCTTTCTGGACTCAATGATTTGGGTCGAAAGTTAGTAAAATCTTTAAGTAGCCTCTTTATGTTAGCATTGTCAGATTCGGGTTGTGTGTGAGCACGTACGCACTGGAATTTTTTATAAATTTTACTGGAATTATCAGTCGGGTGCCACAGTCGGTAGAAAAATATTTTCACAAGTGCTGGTGCTACACTCAACTCGAAACTCACACTAAGAAATTTGATAGAGATGAACTCAATAGATCTACGCTCATCCGGACAAATCAGGATATTATTTTTGCAATTAGGATATTTGCATAAATTTCCTTGATTAGTTCGGATGAGGGCAGAATAAAATATAATTAAAAAAAAAAAAAGATTGATTAACTGAATTCTGCCGACAATGGTCGGTGAATATACTATAAGTAATTTGAACAATTTCCGCCGACAAAGGTCGGGGAATATTATAAGTCATAGATCACTATAAGAGTGATTGACTTCAAATTTCGTGAAATGAAATACCAATAGGCCACAGCCAGAGTCGATCAGGTTTGATTGACTAACTACAAAAAATAAGATAAATGAGATTTATTGTAAAAATAATTGCAAAAATCAGAATAATAAGTAAATTTACAGCAATGAATTTTGAAATGAATTTAGAAAATTGAATTTTTAATAAAGTTCTTGAATAAACTGATTGATTTAATTTTGAATAACAGCAAATAGGCTTTGCCTAAGGTGCTTTTGAATCAGGTAAAGGATGGCGCAGAAAGTTTTCACAAACTGATATGCCAGCGCAAATATGCCGTAGAGATTCGTAATAAATTTTAAATTCACTCACGTTATTGGCCAATAATGAAAAAACCCGCGCACTCACAATCTGTAGAATTGATGGCAGCAATGTTCGGCTCACGTGGTCGGCTCCTTGAATGGCGAATGAGTTTCCACCTCGAGTTTTGACGAATACCCGAATTTAATAATTAAGCATGGCAATCATATGAACTTTCCACGACAGGGGAAATTTAATTTACACTTAAATCAGCACATTTAGTGAGACATTTAAAAAACAATTAACAATTAACACTTAAGAGGCATAGAGCGGACCTCTGATTCTAACAACAAGCCAAAAGCGTCTCAGCGTCCTTCTTCCCGGAAATCGAGAAGCAATTTCTTTTTGGAGAAGAAGGTGACGTCAAAGAAAATTCACCAATAGGCGATCAGGAAATCTGAATTGTCCAATAGGACGTTGACGCTGATTCAAAAATCACAAGTGTGCCATAGCAGCAAACACATTAGAATATTAATTTAAATTAAGAAAATCTTGAGGGAATTATAATGAGCAGATTTTTCAGCAGGTTGAAATATAGGAATACATTCAAATAAAAATTAACAGAAGAAACAATTATGCGAGAATCAGAGTGACAGAGATAACAGCTGACTGATAACAAGTGGATGCCGGCTGGCTGGCATTCAACTGAATAATCTTTCTATGAAGTAAACAATCGTCTGTATAACCTTTTACAGTCAATTATTATTGATTAGAATACTCAATTTCATTGTGACATAATATAATAACAAATTAAATAGAAAATGTATAAGGAATACAGAGAATAAAACATGTAAGTACTACGAATTTCTTGTTCCATTCATTTCTATCCTAGAAAATGATTAAATTGGGTTTGCACCTTGACATAAAAGCCCCCAAATTTGAAAGGGTTTAGAATAAAGCTTTTAAATTTCACCGTCAGAGGTGTAATCAACACAATGAACTTACTATAGCTATGACTAGAATTGAACACAAAACACTACTAATACAAAAATCTGCTAGAAAATGTCCATAGGACAAAAGAAAGGATGTGCAGGGGTTGTATAAGACCACAAGCACTATGCATTGAACCTAAGGCTACTGCAAATCCTAAAGAAAATTCCTACGCAGGAGTGGTTAAGCACGCAAGCCCCCATCACAGCGTGGATGCAGACGAGTATGAGTGAAGGCTCATAAATCAGCATAGAGTGCACTTAAGGTGCCAAGTAGTAACATGTGTGAATTGATTAAGAAATTTAACAATATAAAAGCCTCAATGGCACAAGGTAGAAAATTGAGTAATTCATGGGTCTGTATTAGGTATGCCCTAGTGCATGGAAGATGCGCTCCACAACGAGCATGGCCACCTGTTTCTGCATGTGCTTCAATTATAAAAATGTAAAAATGTTTGAAATTTGATTCCTAACTGCTTGAACTAAAATCATTTTGCTCTTAAGATATTTAACAATTCCCTGTTGATTTATAGCAATGGCTTATTACAATTACAAAAATTAGAATAATATCATGCATAAATGTTACATAATAATTTACAAATAACACTAATAAATGAGTTTTAAAATGCATGTTGCTTACAGAGACACTTCATAGCAGGACATAAGGTCCAAAGCTTTGAATTTTGCAACAGCATTGACAAGTTGCTATATATGAGCATTTATGTGATGCAATGGCATGAACATTCATAACAATAACAAAAATTAATATTTGCAGTGAGAAGGTTATATAAATATAGCTTAAAACTAATATCACAGACTGTTTTTCTTTGCCCTTTTTTTTTTTTTTTTTTTTAATTTGTTTTTTTGTTTTTTTTTTTTTTTTTTTTTTTTTTGAAAAGATTTTTTTTTTTTTTTTTTTTTTTTTTTTTTTTTTCTGTGATATTTTTAAATTGATAATATAATATTCTTCCACCATCAAACTCTAGCAAGCATAGTTTTATACAATAATAATCTGCTAGAGATGCAAAATAACAAAGAATACATTAAACAAAATCTTAACACTAATAATTACAAAGACGATCATACTTTGGGTTGTGGGTGAAGCTCAAATGATGTCAATCACGGCCTGATGATCCTGTGGGTCCATGGAGGCAGAGTCGTAGCTCCATGCAGCAGACTGGAGATGCTCAAGGGGATGTCTTGATGCTGAAGCTTCCCCATTGACGACCAAAGTTGATTGAATATTGGCACCCATGCTAAAGTTGATGAATGGTTTTGAGTGCCAATATCTGTAGAAACTGGTGACAGTCATGATGTTGTCAGTGTGTGGCATCATAATGGCTGACCAGGTAATAAGAGGTTTGTGAAGCAAACCCAGGACGTAGCAGGTAGCTAATGGACAGTAGCTGACCTGACGCAACATTGGCAGACAGTACGGGCTTACAAGGATGGTTACCGTAGCAGTGAAGCTGGTCTGACTGAATTAAGCAGCTGCTGCTGAGTTGGTCCATACTTCTTTCCGTGATGTAATGGGACAAGTTCGGTTGAAGAGTTCAGATCCTTCTTCAAATCGTGTGCCCCCTTTGAAGTGGAAAGGTGGTGGCTCCTCCCCGCTTGACTGGAGTACAGCTTTGCTTGGCCCCCCAGACGGCATACTCCATGCAGCACACTCTGTCATGGTTCGGTGTGACGGTCGCTGACCCACCTTGACGCGGTTCTGGTGCTGCTTATCTTGTAGCCGCTCCACTTTGTTGCAGTCTGGTTGTCTAGCTTTCCTTTTCCTCCGAGCTGTCTTGAAAGTAGGAAATATGTCTTCATTACTTCTCAAGACAGTTGGTAGTAATTGTCAGCTATTATTGTTTCCTTTCTGGTTGTTTGATCGAAATTGTTTTCGTGACTGTTATTTGAATTATTGCTCTGTTGAGTACTCTGTCCAGATGGCCGTGGCGGTGATGTCGACGACGAGAAGGCTCTGGTGCAGCTGGCCAAAGACTCGCACTCCCAGAATCAGAGGTTATGTTTTCTGGAATGAATGTTGATGCCTGTTTGTTAGAAACAATTATATTTTCTGTGTTATTAAATTCACGAGAATTGTTCCTATTACTATTACCATTATTCTGTTGTCTATTTCCAGAATAATTGTTATTTTGTTGGTGTTCGCCTTCTGCATTTCCATTTCCATCTAACTTCTCATCTCTTACTAACCTAGGCTGTCTGTTATTGGAATTGAATCTGTCATCAACATTCTGTAGTCGGTATACATGATTCAAATTCATCGTAAGACTTGAAATTATGCGAACTCAATGCTGTCTGGATGAAATGAGGTAATTTTCCTATCAATATCTCAATCAGATTACCGCTTTCTAATGGATTATCCATTAAGTTATTCAAATAGCGAATATGCGCCGAGAATGCAGTCATAGACAAGCCAGCATTCCTGTCGTATTTGCATGTAATTAAATGGGACAGTAGGGCTCGTTGTTTTGCCGATGACCAAAACGTAGCTAAGAAGTTGTCAATGAAATCTTGAAGTGAATTGAATTCAGCTATTCGGCTCCTAAAATGTATTAGAGGTTCTTTCTGTAAACACAACAAGAGATGCACTCGCCAAGTTAACCAGGGAATATGAGTAACTGAGTCAATAGCCTGTAAGTGCTGAATAAATGCTCGAGGTTGGATTGTGAATTCTGTGTTATCAAAAATCGGTAATGAAGATAGTAATTGACCGATATTGGCGCTATTTCAATTTGGAGCATTAATCAAATTATTCTTAATTTGTAAACATTCAGCTTTAGTTTGAGCTAACTGCGTTTTCAACTCTTGAATAACTTCAGAGCTTAGATTCTCTGCCGAAATCTGAGTAACATCTACTCTAACTGATTAATTTGAGTGGTGTGATGTGTTTGTAGTTTTTCACAACCAGTCAATCTAGCTTCAGTTTCTGTCAGCTTAGCATTAGCCTGGGTAATCTGGGTGTCCAAGTCATTATGCTTTGTATTAAATTCATTATGTTGGGTTAGGAATTTTCCATCAAATTCACTTCTGACAATTTGTACCTGCTCGTTTGTGTAATTAGTAGCTTCATTCTGTTTCACAGCTATTTCTTTCTGCAAAGTTTCAACATTGTTTTTAAGCTGCTGTTGAAATTCTGACTTCACTTCCTCTATCTTCCTTTCTAATCTATCAGACAATTGACTATTCAATTCTAAGTTGTGTTGTTTCAACTCCTTCTTGGTTCCATCTAATTTCTGTGTTAATTCGACACTAATTCTTCCTCTAATTTATCTGTCAATTCCCTCATATTTTTATTTTGTTCGGCAGATTGACGTTTGATAGCATTCAGGATGATGTCCAATGTGCCCGGGGGAACAGGAATATTCTTCGTGGGGTCGACATCCTCCTCTGCGACGTAATTTGAGGATGATTGATCGGTCTCCTGGCTCGGTTCTGTGGTAAAGTTCTGAAGTAGCTGGCCGACTTCAGTATCTGGAGTTGGTCGTACTGATGTAAGCAGAAGATGACTCTCATCCAAGGTTGAAGATAACGTCTCGCTCACATCCTGGTGGCATTCGAACGAAGTGGCACTTTCACCGGTCGAGGATGCAGATCTATTGAAGACGGACTGTTCTCCAGTGAAAACGGTGAAGAAGATTCTTTATTCTCCATGGTGAACCGCGAAATGAGTTGACGAAATAGTGTAGTGAAGTGTTGAGCTATGATGATAGTGATGTGTGAAGTTCCAAAATGCCTCAGGAATATGGATAACGAAACCAGGTTAGTGAATAGCCTAGTTGTAGAATCGAAGCTTGAAGAATTGTGTCCCACAACCCCAAAAGTAACGATAATACGAATATCGCGACAAAAATACGGCTTATGTGCAATTGGCACTATACAAGCACACAATAAAACAATAATACAAAACAACAAGAAAATCATCAAGTATTAGATTCAAGTTCAATAAAACTTTTAAGTGCTGATACAATAATGCTTATTAAATAATAAGCATGTGTTTCCTACTGAAAAATCTGCTCATTAAGGGATAACAGTAATTAAATAAAGCACTAGGCTAGGCACTATATGCTTAGAACTTGTTCGACTCTGACTGTGACTTATTTCTACTTAAGATAAGTAAACAGAGGTATCTGTATACTTGAAGTTCTCCGCATACACGCCGATTTCTGAAATAAATTTTTTTTTTAATTAATTTACCGCCTCCTGGTCGCAGATCTTCCTGTAAGAAAACACATTAATGTAAATTTCCCTTCCTTCACTGAGTGTCTGATTGTTCGGGCGCCATTTTTGTCAGACTCAGGTTGTGTGTGAGCACGCACGCACTGGACTTTTTATAACTTTTACTGGAATTATCAGCAGGGTGCCACAGTCGGTAGAAAAATAGTTTCAAAAGTGGGGGTGCTACACTCAACTCAGAACTCACGCTAAGGAAGTTGATAGAGATGAACCCAATAAATCTACGCTCATCCGGACAAAACAGGATATTATTTCTGCAATTAGGATATTTGCATAAATTTCCTTGATTAGTTCGGATGAGGGCAGAATAAAATATAATTAAAAAAAAAAAAGATTGATTAACTGAATTCTGCCGACAATGGTCGGTGAATATACTATAAGTAATTTGAACAATTTCCGCCGACAAAGGTCGGGGAATATTATAAGTCATAGATCACTATAAGAGTGATTGACTTCAAATTTCGTGAAGTGAAATACCAATAGGCCACAGCCAGAGTCGATCAGGTTTGATTGACTAACTACAAAAATAAGATAAATGAGATTTATTGTAAAAATAATTGCAAAAATCAGAATAATAAGTAAATTTACAGCAATGAATTTTGAAATGAATTTAGAAAGTTGAATTTTTAATAAAGTTCTTGAATAAACTGATTGATTTAATTTTGAATAAATAGCAACAGGCTTTCGCCTAAGGTGCTTTTGAATCAGGTAAAGGATGGCGCAGAAAGTTTTCACAAACTGATATGCCAGCGCAAATATGCTGCAGAGATTCGTAATAAATTTTAAATTTCACCACGTTATTGGCCAATAATGAAAAACCCGCGCACTCACAATCTGTAGAATTGATGGCAGCAATTTTCGGGCTCACGTGGTCGGCTCCTTGAATGGCGAATGAGTTTCCACCTCGAGTTTTGACGAATACCCGAATTTAATAATTAAGCATGGCAATCATATGAACTTTCCACGACAGGGGAAATTTAATTTACACTTAAATCAGCACATTTAGTGAGACATTTAAAAAACAATTAACAATTAACACTTAAGAGGCATAGAGCGGACCTCTGATTCTAACAACAAGCCAAAAGCGTCTCAGCGTCCGTCTTCCCGGAAATCGAGAAGTAATTTCTTTTTGGAGAAGAAGGTGACGTCAAAGAAAATTCACCAATAGGCGATCAGGAAATCTGAATTGTCCAATAGGACGTTGACGCTGATTCAAAAATCACAAGTGTGCCATAGCAGCAAACACATTAGAATATTAATTTAAATTAAGAAAATCTTGAGGGAATTATAATGAGCAGATTTTTTAGCAGGTTGAAATATAGGAATACATTCAAATAAAAATTAACAGAAGAAACAATTATGCGAGAATCAGAGTGACAGAGATAACAGCTGACTGATAACAAGTGGATGCTGGCTGGCTGGCATTCAACTGAATAATCTTTCTATGAAGTAAACAATCGTCTGCATAACCTTTTTACAGTCAATTATTATTGATTAGAATACTCAATTTCATTGTGACATAATATAATAACAAATTAAATAGAAAATGTATAAGGAATACAGAGAATAAACATGTAAGTACTACGAATTTCTTGTTCCATTCATTTCTATCCTAGAAAATGATTAAATTGGGTTTGCACCTTGACAGCATTTAAATAGATTATTCACCAGCAGGCATTCTTGATTCTGTACTTGAATAAGTTGAGAATTTTACTGTCTCAAATAGTTTATTCAGTTTTAAATCGTTTAAATTATAATTCTTCAATTTCTCCTGACTAAAAAGAAGGAAACAATATATCCTCCCAAGGCTTTATAGTGCTTGTATAGGATAGTACACATGATACGTTATAAAAACAGACTGTTCATTCAACCTTGTAAAAGTGTGGTGCTGATGAAACCGGATAAAACTACAAATGGCGCTGAATACTTATGGAATTTAATAAGGTGGATTAATGCTAGCAGCTAATTCATGAGCTTTACAAGCAATATGATATTGCAATTAATGGACATGAATCGATGGCATCAATCAATCATGATGAGTCCAGAAACAATAGACTTTTGTGTAATTTGATCAGCACATTATAACAAAATAACAGATCACCAGAATAGAATAATGAGGTGAGTAATTACATTTTTTCTCAATGACACATATGTATGAGCTTTAATTTAGTTTTAGAGTATCTTAAATGTCAGTACTTTATTACTCTCAACAAGTATTTTGATTCAGTCTAATCAAGTTCACTATTAGTTTTATTTCGGTTGGCATATCGTATTTGGTATGTGGTTTTGTCATTGTATTTGACATTCGTCATTTGTATAAAAGGAATACTTGTTCCTCAAATCTAGCTCCAATCAATAAGCTTTGAATTTGAATGTGAGTTGCTTGAATTTTCTAATTTCAATTGGTGAACTTGTTCCAACAATTGTAATTTTTCCATCTTAAAATTTTTTTATTAGCTTATTGCCGAGGCAGCAAAATTTACAATTTAAAATTGGCAGCAAAATTCTGTCAACTTTTTTTTCATATTTTATCAAATCCCATTTATCATGGGATACATAAGGAAAATTGAAGTCGAATTAATTCTCATTCAAATTGAAATCGATGCTAATCAATTGGATAAAAAAGTTTAACGTTCTTAATTCAGTTCAATCCACTTAAACCACAAACTAGAGAAAACTACATTTATACCTAGTTTGTGCTAAAACCAAGCTATAGATACCATACCAGATGAGAGCTCTAAAACCATTCAAACATATCAATTAAATGCATCTCTGATGCATCACTGTTAAAAGTCTCATCCTCTTCTCTACCTTCAACTAACTCTGCCAATCAACGCAAAATACGGCCACAGGAACAAGTAGGGAATAACAATAATGTATGAGGGTATTAAAGTTTTTATAGGTTGAACTACTATCTGACCCGGAGGACCATGTGCGGCGGGTTGCCTACCCTACTCCGTATCGAGAAGGTGCAGACACACAACTCAGCGCGCCCTCAGACCTCCCACACACAGCACAGGTTTATGATGTTTGCACTGCAGAAATGAAACTAGCCAGTTTCTGTAAAGCTCCCCGTGTAACAAGTTCTGTTGCTGAAGAGGTTAGGACAGTATTGTAGGTGGCCCTTGGGTGATTACTATGCATGTGGTGTACTCACCAGCATACGCAGTTCTATAGATATACGCCGAGTGGTAGTTCTCATTTTGGTCGGTGGCAACTCGTTGAATTTTAATTAGCTTTTGATTTACAGCAGGTGGGAAAGAGGTGAGGGGATCCTCTTTGGGCCCGATTTTGAAATTCAATAACGGCTAGCAACGAAGTCAGAGCGAAAGAGGGGTGAGGCTAGGTAGAGACTAATTTATTTACATATTTTATCATAACTGCTGGTCCTATCCACCTCATCATCCAACACGCGGTGGATCCTCCTCTTAGTTGCCATTTGCAGATGCTAGTGAACTGGCAGATCGGTTACACCACACAAGCCTGAGTCTGAGCAACTCCTAACAAAAATAATAATTATGTTATTATTACTAAAGAAACTTAAGTACTAAAGAAAGGTATTCAGTTGAAAAAATGAAAAATAATGTCGTTTTCTATTGAAAGAGGAAAATATTTGATTATACTGACAAGAAAATCATAGAACTGTAGAATACTTCAAACAAGTAATGAAACAGAAAAAATCATGAAGATAATAATAAACAGGGTAATAAACAATAAACAATAATATACATAAACAATATATATCATAAACAATAATATCAGCGTAATATAATGATGTTTTCAATTTCAATTTCAATTTATTGCCAAAAAACAAAGAATTCACTCATAAATTAATATACATATATGTGCAAAAATAAAAATAGGGCGTAAAAATAGTTTTGAGGGCGTAAATATAACATAATGACCAATTGATTCAAAGAATAATAAAATTGATATACGGAATTGTGAAAATTTAAATTCTAAAATGAATATCTATTATAAGATTATATATCAGCATCAATTCATTAATCCGTTCTACAAAACAGAAGTTCACCAAACTTCACATAAATTATGAGAAAAAATTACAGTTTTCAAATTAAAATGAACATAATATATATCATTCATTATATCTACTACAGTGTATGTCATTGAATTATGTAATCAATATATATTTATCATCGTGGACTTACTTGAGGAAGAAGGGAGATAACTTGAAGAAGGGAGATACTTCAGGAAAACATTTCATGATATACCATATTTCTCAAAAGATGTGGACAGTTGAAGAACCAAAGCATTTGCTAATTGATAAGAATGGATCAGAGATGTGAACAAAATCACACAACAGAGAATGACCAATATGATTAGAGGGAGAAATGCGCCTGTACTTCTTAGGCTTTATCAAGTAGTTTCAATACAATTTTATTACGGAATAACAAAGAAGAAGATTAATAAAGGAAATGTATCATAGAAATATGTTACATAGTTTACATTGAGAATGTGATGCATTCTTGAATATAGTTCAAACTATTGTAAATAGTGTATCAATACTGTTTCTCAACTCAACTAGAAAGGGACAAACGTAACTTTTGTCAACTCGTGGAGCTAGATTGAGTTATTTGAACTTGACAATCAGAGTTACAAAGCTGCAAAACTTGGACTGATACGAATGGAACCCATCGTGAATGCATGATTGATCAAAGTTAAGACAACAAAGAAGATCCTTCAGAGACATTCTCTCTCACTCTTGTCGAGTTTCTTCACTCGCTTAGCACTTCAACAGGTGCTGAAAGTCATTACTCAGTGACACTTTTGAAAGTTTTTCAAGCCGCGATGCAAAGTTGAGATCTTCTCTAGAGATTGTAGAAATTGTATATTGTTACTTGACTACTTTTAATGACTTCTATAAAGCTATTTGGGATGTTCTCACTCTCTTCATAGCGTTTTAAAGAAACGTGAGAAGCAATGGGAAAATCCGCTTTTCTACATCTAGCTTCATTAGAGTTTTTAATTATTATTCCAGCTACAACTTTATAGTTCGTTAATTAAACTAGCAAGTCCCAAGAGATTATTCATAATTGTCATACAGCAATAATGTAGTTGGTAACTGGTCTTGTAATAATAGTTATCATAATTCGTGGTTAAGCGGTAGAGTGGACATCATTGTCCAAACTTCGCCACGTCGGTAAAATAAAGATGTCATCCATTCTATTTATAATTGGGGAGGAACAAAATACTGCAGTTACTGTAGTCCTGTGTGAATTTAATTTTATATTTCAATTGAATGAGAACTGATTTTATGAGTTGAAGAGGCAAATAATTTTGCATCCAAGTTCAAAAATGAGAAATGAAAAAACTATTCACCAACATTATTTAAGAAAGTATAACGATAAAATGATGCACAACAAAATTGATTTTTTTAAAGTATAAAATCTATTCCACCAATAAGTAAGAATTAGTAGCATCGATATGTTTTATGTAGTAGATGCAATGAGTAAATAGGAGGAGATATTCCAGGCCTGGTGACTTCAAGCCTGTATCAATAAATTTTCTGGTACTTTGAAATTTAAGCCTAGTTTTCATTAGTAGAGTTAGTGGTAGAGTTCCCTGGGCGAGTACTAACTATCTTGTGAATTCTCCCAATAAAAACGTTCATAGTAGAGTAGAGTGATGGTAGAGTACTTGTTTTTGGTAGAGCACCGTGGGATAGTACTCTACCACTTGCCTTCCCCCACCACCGCTTCTCACTCTACTCTACCATCACTATCCTAATGAAAACAGTCTCGAGCTAGTAGAGTAGAGTAGAGTAGAGAAATTTTAAGGTTAGATCTGTTGACTAGACAACACACTTTACCTACTATTCTCAATTGTAGTGAAAACAGCTACTCGACCAAGTAAGTAGAGTAGAGTTAGTACGGTAGAGTTAGTATGCTAGTTACTCTACCACTAACTCTACTAATGAAAACCAGGCTTAAGTGACGTCTAGCGATAGATCTTTTCACATTCCGTTTATAAACGTTGAATCCTATCAACGTTTTGTTTGACGTTTTTTACAACCCTTTCAACATAGATATGCTAATATCTTTTCAGTAAAAGAGAAGATAATATAATCGTTCTAAAAAAAAAACTAGAAAAAAGCGGAATGTGAATACAGAAAATAATATTATAATGATATTGAATTTTTGGCTACGTCGATGTATTGCTACCCATTCAATGAGATCCCGATAAAGTTTTTTGCGTATTGATGTGAGTTGAGAAACCGCTAATGCGAAAGTTCAAAATAAGAGACGGTAGACTTGTGGGGTCATTAATGGCATTATACTCCTGATGCCGGAGTGTTAAAATCTCATTTATCATATTCTGAGTGGAAGCGGCCTCACAAACAAACTTCCTCTATTTGAAATCGAGTTACTGGGAGTTTTAAAGCCTCCACAATACTTAATCCAATTTCACAGTGAATAACTCTGAATTGCATTTTGCAGCAAGTTATAATCATGCGTAATACTGGGCTACCGAGTATGCATTGACCTGTCCTTTACTGATGAATTATTATGGAGCACTCTCACCATATTTTCAGGACTTTTTTCAAGTTATTTGCCAGGTTATCTATTTTCTTCCATGTAGTTCTATAGGAATCATCATTTTTAAAAATGGAATACCAATTTTGATCGTTTTAAAGCTAGTTATTATTCCAAATGTAGAAGAGTATAATAGTAGGGGTAACGTGGGTAACACAAAAAGAGAGATTACAGAAAAGAGAAAACTCTATTCTTCTGCCTCAGTTATGAGTAAGGAATTGGTATATACCCATGGTGAAGCGTGGTATACTTAACCGGTCATCGCGGGGTATATTTCCTATAGGACATATACCTGGCGATGACCGGTTAAGTATACCACGCTTCGCCACGGGTATATACGCGTATGTAGGTGAAAGTAGGTATACGTTAATGGAATATTTCATAGAAACTTCAGATTTATCTATACAAAACTGAACTCTTAAAAGTGTTGTACTTGACCAAGACACTTTTCCAAACTGTTTGCCTTTACAGTCAACATAGTGTTGTGTACTTTACTTTTGCATAACTCTGTATATTTGAATGGTCTTGAAATATCAATTTATTGCTCATAACGTATTTATTAAATGATGTCGGACCAATCACATAGCAGTGTAAAACTGACGCATTATTAATGCCGCCTCGTATAATATGGCTCTAAGCCAGTGAATTTTCAGTTTTGTTATTGAGCTAATTTATTACAACACTCACTATGAATTTCTTCATGATAAGGATGCTTTGAGTTCCATCATGAAATGGATGAGTCTGAAAGTGTTTTAGCGATTATATACATTTAGCATAATAGTAGATATTAGTGTTTTTTGTATATTATCAATGAATGATACAATCCTGTGAGATAGGTTGTAGAATGTTACTCATTCCCTGAAACGTTTACATACGAGTGGCGCCATTAGATACAAAACTGTAATAAATGAGTGAGAAAAGTACAATCGAGAAAGGAGAGAAGATTATAAAGGGAGGAGGCATCATCGTCAGCATACAGCAGTCAATTAATGCAAATCCGCCGACCGAGAGTGATAACAGCCTTTTTAAATATTCCAGAAGCGAGCTTTTCCGCCTTTTTTATCTTCATCTGCTTCGGTTCTGTTTGGTTTTCTGTCCGCTAGATTGCGTTTCTCAATGATCAGCTTACTCCGGACAAAGTCGGTTCGACTATGAATACAAATTTCGGATTGATATTGAGTGATGTTTGTAGATATTAAGCACGAAGAAAAAATGTCAATGCGCGGTGATAAAAATGTGAGGATTACTATAAAAGCCGAAGTGATTTGGTGAGGTGTGTGATAATTTTATTTGATACTCCAGTGGGAAAGAAGAGATACAATTTATATACAATTGTTGTGAGTCGGAACAGGCAAACCCTAATCCTTGAAGAAGAAGAAGGAGAAGAAGAAGAAGAAGAAGAAGAAGAAGAAGAAGAAGAAGAAGAAGAAGAAGAAGAAGAAGAAGAAGATAAAGAAGAAGAAAATAAGAAGAAGAAGAAGAAGAAGAAGAAGAAGAAGAAGAAGAAGAGGAAGAAGAAGAAGAAGAAGAAGAAGAAGAAGAAGAAGAAGGAGGAAGATAGAAAAAAGTGAAGAAGAAGAAATAGAAAAAAAAGGTGAAGAAGAAAAAGTGGAAGAAGACGAAGAAGAAACAAAACAATTCAGTTAAATATCATTTTCAATATTACAATATATCTTATTATTGTACAAGGTGTTTCAGAACTCCCTACCAATACTCTAGGGCATCGTTCCTGGGT